>CM075349.1:26667500-27867500 GCA_037693485.1 Kitagawia praeruptora | reverse complement strand
GTTTTATCACGGTGAAAGAGAGGAAGCGGGGGTGGGAGAGAGTGCAGAGAGATTGAAAGAGATTGAGGGAGATTGTAAGAGACAGAGAGGAGGAGAGATTGAGAGAGTTGGCGGTTGCAAGAGAAAGATACGAGAGGGAGATGAGAGAAGAGAGGTTGAGACGAGAGAGATTGAAATCGGGAAAGATAGAGGGAGAGAGAGACGAAGGGAGAGATGTTGAGAGAGATGAAAGTCGGAGAGAGAGATTGATGGATTGTGGAGAGATGCAGGGGAAGGAAGAAAAGAGAGAGAGAGAATGAGAGAGAGAGAGATTAACGAGAGAGAGAGATGAACGGAAGAGAGGAAATTCCGAGAGAGGCTGACGGTGGTGGTTCGGGTGGGACCAACGTTAGTTAAAATAATAATAAAATAATAACGTATTGATAAAATGAATGGATGAACGGTTTAATCGGGAGTTACCTAATAATTGGTTTCGTTAAAATTGGTTAATTATTTAATAAATAAAAAGGGATTTAATCGGTCTAGTTAAAATAGAATATTATTTAAATTGTGAGAAATAAATAATTAAAATGGTAATTGATTTGTTAATCAAAACACTTGGTAATAAATAATTAAATAGAAATATTTTGTGATTATTGGACGTAATTTAGAGATTTAATGATTGTTGATAAAAAGAAGGAATAATTGTGAACAAATAGACTTAAATATGGTTTTATTTTAAAATACTGAGATTTAGTATATCCGGGTTATTTTTAATTAACCGGATCGAATCAGATTATTTTTAGAGATTAAAACCGAGATTATTATTAAATTATTTACAAGATTAAAATGAATTTGTGGATTATGTTATTTTTGGAATAAAATAGAGATTTATACCCTTGTTCAAATAAAAATGGATTCTTTGCTTTTGAGAATAAATAGAGATTTATAATATTATTATTGCCCTAAAATGAATTTAATTAAAGTAGAGTTTTTATGTGAATTTTTGAGATTTGTATGAGCCAATTATTGTAGAGGTTAAAATCGGATTATTATTAAAATGAGTAAAACAAATTAGAATTGTGAGGATAATTAAAAGTAAAATTATTTTGATAAAATTTATTTTTGGTTAAAAGTGAGAATAATAATTATGGATTTACATTGGACAAAAATGGATTGTGGAATTATTTTGAGTATAAATTGAGGTCAATATTATTAAACTAGTGGAATTTAGAGAATTGTAGAGAATTCACAAGAGCCAATTTAAAGTAGAAGTGCTATTTAAATAAATTATTTGTTAGCGAATACTTAGAAATAATTAAAGATCTTTTAAATAGGGAATTGCCATTATATTCGGTAACCATATTTCGTTTTTAAGTAGGATTTACGAATATTAAAATATTATATAGATTGGATTCCTGAGTTCGGAGAAGATTTATTTATCCGGGGATTTAGTGGAAAAGTTTGACTCAGGATTGTCGGCGGATATAAGTGAGGGTTAAATGAGGAAGGATGAAGATGAATGAAGTATTGGTTGTGGTTATTGGATTCACTCTGAGGCGTTTTCCAACGGGAAAACATATATGTTCAGAGGAGACGTCTTCGATTATCTTCTTCCAACAGAGAAATTGGTGAGTATTGTTAATGCGTTCGAGTTGAGTTTATAAGCGTTTATAGAAAATATTAGAATTGTTGTTTAGAAAATATTAGAATTTATAAGCGGTGAACCAAATAATGATCAAATTAGAAGATTGTGACGCCGTAAGATAGAAGATGAAAGCAGTATTACTCTGACGTTTCATGATAGCTGAGAATTCGAGGCAAGTGTTTTCCTTCACTTCTTGTTCAAGTGAAATTATTTTAAATATGTTAATTATTGTATTATTCCATTTATTGTCGATCTTGTCGACATTTATTGTTATTCTTCTTTATTCAATTTAAACCCCATTTACTATATCGAACTCGTCAATACCCTTGAGACTTTTATTCCTTAATGATGCTTCCTTGTTAGGAGTACAGCTAACCCAATTGTTTAGGTAGTCGGGATCCCACTAGTAGAGCACTGAACCTATCATGTTTGAATACCCATTTCATACTTTATTTTAATCCATTCTGTGTTGATAGATTTTTGATTCAAAATACTTCTCTTGTGATTTGAGTTTTTTTTTATAGATGATATCTGTTTTCATTAACAATGTTTTATTATTATTCCTATTTTACTACACACTTGCTGAGCATTTCTTCCGCTCATACTTGTTTGTTTCGAAACCCTAACTTTTCAGTAAGGTAGTTTGGCGAGACATATTCGCACAGTTCGAAAAGAGAAGAAGCAGACGATACCTTGAAGACGACTTGACGCGTGATGTCTTGATCTAGAGTAAGATCTATTTTATTTAGTTTAACTCTCATAGTTACTATTATTTACTAGATTAGTTAACCTGGCATACTTCTTATCGAAGTCATACCAGTAATTTAAGTTTTGATCTAAGAGAATGTGGTAAAGCAGAAAGTTTCTATTTTATGGAACTTGGATTCTTGTTTCTAGCACTATAACCTAAAAGATCTTGGACTGTTTGGGTCACAGAGGTTATATTTCAATTTTGGACAATTACAAGGAATAATGTTTTATTAAAGTGGTGATTTTATTTTGAGGATTTTTAGGTAACGACCAAATCTCCTGACCCGGATTTGGGGTTTGGGTCACAGAGGTTATATTTCAATTTTGGACAATTACAAGGAATAATGTTTTATTAAAGTGGTGATTTTATTTTGAGGATTTTTAGGTAACGACCAAATCTCCTGACCCGGATTTGGGGTCGTTACACACCGTTTGTGTGAGTATTGTTATTTTCTCACCGTTTGTGTGAGTATTGTTATTTTCTCACCGTTTGTGTGAGTTTTGTTTTTCTCACCGATTGTGTGAGTATGATGATTGGTTTAGTGATAAAAGTTTTTAGGGGATTGCATTCTCGGTCGATAGCTCAAACTGGTTATGACGGAAGCGGCAGTGGTGAAGTATGTGTAAATATCATCTTCAACAAATCACATGACTCCAAGAAGAATTGTTTAATCAGTGATTGTTTCTGTATTTTGTTTGTTCGACGCGACTGTTTATGTAGATGCCGTATGGCTTTTTATTATTGAATTATCTCATTTACTCAAAAAAAAACCGTATGCGAACTTAGAGTTTAGGGTTACAACCCTAAACCCTAACTTATCCTAATTTTTAAACGCTTTAGCATTTAAAAATAAGGTCGCCGTATTCAATTTTTTACTTAAAATTTTTGAATTTTATTTGTATTCACTCGTGGTTTCAACGGTTAACCTTTGAAGTTCAACATTTCCATTTTGGGTTTAGAAATATTCGGAACAACGAATAAACCGTATACGAACTTAGGGTTTAGGGTTCACTAGTACAGACTGGACCTATAGCGTCGCCTATATAGACCTATAGCGTCGGTTGTTTGGCGTAGTATATGTAGGGGACGCTATAGGTATAGGCCTATAGCGTCGGTTAAAATGGCGACGCTGAATCCTACTTTAGGCGTCGGTCATTTCAAATGACCGACGCTATAGGTTATTTTTTTTTAAAAAAAAATAACCTATAGCGTCGCCCTTTCAAATGACCGACGCTATAGGTATAGCTTATAGCGTCGCCCTTACAAATGACCGACGCTATAGGTATAACTTATAGCATCGCCCTTTCAAATGACCGACGCTATAGGTTATTTTTAAAATTAAAAAAAAAGCCTATAGCATCGCCCTTTTAAATGACCGACGCTATAGGTCAATTTTTTTTTTTTAAAAAATAATTTCAAAATTGGAACCTGTTTTATTAATTAATATACTATTTTTAACCTGCTTCTCTTTTATATACACTGATATAGCCACATCAACAAACATGAACTACCAAAAATAAAAATTATAACACAAATTTTGATTAAAATAAATTTAAATTAAAGAATTTATGCTAGTATACAAAAAAATACATTAATGTTGAAAATGCTAACAAAAATCCTTTCTAATTTGATTTACAAAATCAAGTAGTCGTATGCTCCGAAAGAGACAACAACCAAGAGAGTGATTAATCCATGGCAAACAAGAACCCACTGGACGCCCATTTCAACAGCAACAATAACTTCCCAAATACAACCTATGCATAGTAATTCAAGCTCGATTTCTTCTTTGCCTGAACCTGGATGATACCTTCATTGAAATCTTTATGGTTCACCTAGACAAAACAACAAATTTTGAAACTGTATCAGAAATGTTCAACACACTAAGATGTCTATAATTAAAATACAGTCATCAACTACAAGTAAATGCAGAGGGTCTGGGAACATAGAAAAATATAGTTTTGAGTTAAACTTTCAAGGGTTAAAAATAGAATAAACAATGAATTCTTACTTATTATAAGAAGTTAAAAATATACCTGTAAGATACGTGCTCTGGCTTCTTCAGTTGGATGGGGAAACTCAATTTTACGATCCTTGCAGTTTTTCAACTTGTACAGATCATAGTCTAATCTTTAGATAAACTTTAATTTGCACATATCTAGTAATTGCTCCCATTTTTGGATTAAGTTTATCTTAAACAATATAAAAACTCATTCAGGTATAGTTCAATGTAGTAGAGCTGTACAGAGTGAAATCAGATATGTATTTTAGTCTTTACTGCTTCCACTTTCCACAAAAAGTCTCATTATATTCTTAAAAAGTTAGTGCCCTGGTTTTTATTTTAAAAGTTAGAATGGAACTTTGTGGAACAGAGGAGAGTAACATCAACTAGAGAGGGGCAAGCTTATGTATAAGACCTTCCCTAAATGGCTATATTATGACATGGGTTCAAACATTGCAAGTATGACTGTACAAAATTGTGAACATTTAACAATATATAAGCGGAAGAAGAGGGTAGAGACATACTGTGAAGATTTTTGAGTCTGGATCCCAATGTGAGAAGAACTTCGGAGTCGATTTGTCAATTTCGGTGCTAGGAACTTGATATACAATGTGATGATTAAAATAAAGGCTAGCATATCCGACTGATTTAAGTATAAATAGATTAATATTTCAATATCACTTATTACCTTGAAAGCAATAATATCATATGGATCAGCAGCAAACAGAAGAAATAATGAAATCTATAATTGGACGATTAGAAGGCTATTAAACAGATACATTTTTAATGGTAACCAGTAAAATCTATAATGAAGTCAGATCTAGACAATAGGAACTACAAGAACAAACAGACAACAGCCCCACATGGTGATACATATATCATTAAAACTTACTCAGATAGACTAAACATTAACTTAATACATCATCAATGTCGTGATGACCTTTCCACGAATATACAAAGTAATATATTAAAAAAGGAAGAATCAAACTGTGCATGCAATGTATACTGTTGATGTAGGAAATAATTAAACTAATGTGATTTAACCGCAAATGAATCACTACCACTACGGTTTCTCAAAGTGCAAAGGAGGAAATATATCGATCACAACCACTACCAAAGAGTATGACTTAACTTTTGAAATCAAAGTGACAAAGGGACCAAAATTTACTTGGAAATAAGGAAAAAAGATTTTAAAAAAAACTTATTCAACATTCCAAAAATCGTTACCAAAAAAAAAAAAAGAAAAAAAACATCAGCTGTAATGTCTTATAGAGTCCCGCCATCTCATATATATCATATACAAGGCTGTTGGTTTTTCTTTAACAACTATGAACCACTTAAAAATTACCCAGCATGCATGTAGAATCAAACATACACTTCCAAGATTAACTTGATGACATACAATGTTTACTACTTTATCAGCAATATTCATAAAGTATCAATTCTTGAACAGTATAAGATGCAATATCTGGCAGCAGCGAGAAATTTACTAGGATGTAATACAAGGAAAACAGCACTGACACTTGTCACAGATCCAAAAACTGAATTGATATAAAGTGGTTAAGAATAGCTACCTGCTCATAGGATGACATAAACCGATGCCTTGGTTTCACATTGTCTTCGATCTCGGGATATTCAATCTGCAATAGATATCATATTCATAGAAAGGTTAAGTTTCAGAACACATAATCCACCACCTACGACGATTTCCAATGGAAATATTTCCCACACAATGGGTGCAACAATAAGTTTAGGCTATCAAGCATTGTCTATGTTGTTTAAATACAGTTTTAATTTTATCAATGGACTCTTTTACAAGATGTTGTTTAAATACAGTTTTGATTGTACAAAGTTGTAGTGCTAAATACCTTAAGAAAATGTAGCTTCACACAATTAAATTACCTATAACAGTAGAAGATGGAATTTCTGGTGGGTTCAACTTCACCCATTCATCAACCAAATCTTTCCATTTTCTGTAAAAACATATATTCAAATCAACCTCTAAATTATAACTACATTCAATCACACAAAAATAATCAAAATTTTGAATTATCCGAACCTCACAAAACTACAACTAATATGAAATCAAACTATAAATATACATATACATATTCAAAACCGAAGAGAAACAGAAATTTAATATACACATATTCAAAACAAATTAACCCAAAATTTAATATACACATCTACATAAATATGCACAGAAAACTAATTAAACCAAAAAGGAACTTAAAAAGAGAAAGTGAAAGTACCTTAAAAAGCCCAACTTAATCGAAGCCCTGAAAAAAGATAAACTCTAATTAATCGAAGTGATTGACCTCTTAAATTGAAAAACCCAATAAACAAAACCTTCAAACCCAAGAAGAAGTCGATTGAAAAAGAAATCCCTAATCGATTGAACCCCTAATCGATTTGCACAAATCTATTAAAAGAAATCCCTAATCAATTGAAGAAGAAGAATATCTAATCGATTGAAGAAGAAGTCGATCTGTGGTGAGAGCGAGACGACGAGGGTGAGGGTGCGGGTGAGAGCGAGACGAGGAGGTTGAGAGTGCGGTGAGAGAGTTTTATTTCTGAGAGTTTTGTGAGGTGAATTAGAAGCCAACAAGCGCGGCCTTTTTGTGAAAGGAAAATTTCAGTGAATTAGAAGGCGACCTTTTTGCCGCTCGATTTTTTCCAAAGTGTAAACTAATTTGTTCAAGTATCTGTATATATCACAGTAGATTTTATTTTCTTTGTTTAAAAAAAAATATTAATTCATAAAATTTTAATAAAAATAATTTAATATATTTTTTATTAAAACTTGAATAAATAGGTTAAATTCTATTGTAACTTTTATAAATATTTAAATATATTTTGATATTTTAAATTTGCAAATGATAGTAAACATACTATAATTTTACATTTATATGTATATCAATTAAATATAATAAAATATAAAAATAAATTGTGACTAAAATTTGATCAATTTTCTAAATCTTTTTCCAATAATAAATTTGATTAGTTTAAGTAAGAACACAGTTTAAGTAAGAATACGTAAGTGTATATTTATGTACGTTTATGTAGGTAATTTTTTTAATAAACAATTGATTAATTTGAACATATTTATATTAATATAAAGTAATTACATAACGCATAATCAATCAAAATGTTAAAAATATTATTTTATAAAAGTTATTTGTATAATATTATTCATATTAATAGTTTTTATGGGAAATTTCATTTGTATATTTATATAATATAAAATATTATATTATTTGTGAAATAATATTTGTGAAATATTATTTTCAAAAATAGTGAGTATGACTACTTTGGTGTGTATGAATTTATTTTCAAAAATTGTCATTTTTCTTATTTTTATTTAATTTTTCGATTTATTTGACAAACTAGTTAAAAATGTGGAAAAATAAAAAAAAATGGAAAAGTAGTGAAAGTATGTTAAAATTCATCACACAAATAGTGAGTATGACTACTTTGGTGTGTATGAATTTATTTTCAAAAATTGTCATTTTTTCTATTTTTATTTAATTTTTTGATTTATTTGACAAACTAGTTAAAAATGTGGAAACATAAAAAAAATGGAAAATTAGTGAAAGTATGTTAAGATTCATCACACAAATAGTGAGTATGACTACTTTGGTGTGTATGAATTTATTTTCAAAAATTGTCATTTTTCCTATTTTTATTAAATTTTTGATTTATTTGACAAACTAGTTAAAAATATGGAAAAATAAAAAAATAATGGAAAATTAGTGAAAGTATGTTAAAATTCATCACACAAATAGTGAGTATGACTACTTTGGTGTGTATGAATTTATTTTCAAAAAATGTCATTTTTCCTATTTTTATTTATTTTTTTGATTTATTTTACAAACTAGTTAAAAATGGGGAAAAAATAAAATAAATGGAAAATTAGTGAAAATAAGGTAACATTAATCACACAAATAGTGAGTATGACTACTTTGGTGTGTATGAATTTATTTTCAAAAATTGTCATTTTTCCTATTTTTATTTAATTTTTTGGCCTTTATTCTTATATTTATTTATTTATTTATTTAAGTTATACCTATAGCGTCGCCCTTTTGAGGGCGATGCTATAAGCTACACCTATAGCGGCGGTTAATTCAAACAACTGACGCTATAGGTGCGACGCGATATTGTTATTTTTGAGTTACACCTATAGCGTCGGCATTTCAAAGGGCGACGCTATAAGCTATACCTATAGCGTCGCCCTTTTGAGGGGCGACGCTATAGGCTATACCTATAGCGTCGGCATTTTAGGGGGCGACGCTATAGGTATAGCCTATAGCGTCGGTATTTTAAGGGCGACGCTATAGGTATACCTATAGCGTCGCCCCTCAAAAGGGCGACGCTATTGGCTCTACCTATAGCGTCGGTTGATGCAAACAACCGACGCTAAAGCTTCTGGCAAAAGGCCTATAGCGTCGGTTAATGCAAACAACCGACGCAATAGGTCAAAGTGCGACGCAATAGGTCAATAACCGACGCTATAGGTGGCGACGCTATAGGTCATTTCTGTACTAGTGGTTGTTTACAACCCTAAACCCTAAACCCAAACTTATCCTGATTTTTAAACGCGTTAGGCCGCCGAATTTAATTTTTTAATTAAAATTTTTAAATTTCCCCTAAACCCTAAACCCAAACTTATCCTGATTTTTAAACGTGTTAGGTCGCCGAATTTAATTTTTTAATTAAAATTTTTAAATTTTATTTATATTCCCTCGGGATTTTAACGGTTAACTTTTGGGGTTCAACGTTTCCATTTTGGGTGTTTTAGAAATATTCGGAACGAAGAATAAACCGTATATATTTAGGAGAAAAAAGGAAAAAAAACGCTATAAATAATCAATAGATTTTGTAAAAAATCACCAGATTTTGTAAAAAAATCACCAATATGACGTCAGCATGACCTTAGAATTTTTTTCCCAGATTTTTTTCAAAAAAAAGTTTTTTTAAAAAAAAATTATATTTATGACATCATCATGATGTGGGTTCTCATAGTAAGAGGGTTCTCAATGGAGCAAGACTCTTAATATTAATATGATTATTTAGGATTTTACTCAAATGAGAACCCCAAATAATTGAGAATTGAGATCTAATCTCAACCCTTCATTTTTTATAATCATAGTCATCCAATTAAAATATATACATACACATATGTATGTATAACCCTCACAATTTATCCCCATTTATTGTAATTGTCACAACACAATCATCTCCCACTCAACTACCACTTCCGTCAATACAATCATCTCCCACTCAACTATCACTCACGACGACCTTCTCCGGCAATCCCAAAAAATCACCACCTGTTTAAAAATATCACCACAACCAAACCATCACAAACAACCACAAAACCACTACACCACCACCGGATCCGGCCACTGCCTCCCAAACTGCTAACAAATCACCTGAATATCAACATAAATCGGCAAGAAATAACAAAAAATCACCACCATCAAACAAAAACCACTACAATAAAACCTCCACAAAACCACCATGTTTAGCCATCATGTCCTGTCACTGACTCCGGCCATCACAAACATATCACCAAACATCAAATATAAATCACCTGATTAAATTAAAATCACAACCATAATTAATTATCCTCCTGCCATTATTACATCATTCACATGAACACTTGAACAATACAAATCGATGTGATGGTGAAGCTGGGAATGACGACGATGTGGTAGCGATGATGAACAACGAATCTGGTAGAATAATGGTGAATCAGAGAGGGTGGTGATGAAGCTTGTCGGTGGCTTTTCGAAGGTGTTGGTGAACAGATAGATTGGTGGTGAATGGGTTTTGTGCGGATTGTTATTGGTGGTTGATTAATTGATCGGTGAGAGAAAAAGTGGATTGATACTAAGCTCTGTGATGAGAGAGGAATGAGATATGAATAAATTTTTTAAATTGTGGAGCTCGGATTTAAAGTTGATATAAAGAATGAGTAGTAGAGGTTAAATCATAAATCTCACATTAAGGGAGGTTCTCATTTGAGTAAGATCCTAATTATTTAAATATCTGATATATTTTTTTGTACAAATGAAAAAAACTATATTTATGAAACCTGGCAACCCGAAAAAAGAAGGAACTACCTAGGTAAAGTGATAGTCGCATAATTTTGCATATTTTTATCCATATTTTATTGCTTGTCTTCGCATTTTTAATTAGTTAATTGTCTTATTTCAGGAAATTGTAAAGAAATAAAGAAATAAAGAAAGGAGGAGAAAATATGATTAAAAGGAGCAAAAAAGGGAAAAAAGAGGAAGAAAAAGAGAAAGAAGGAAAAAGAAGGAAGGAGAAAAGTCAAAAAAAAAAATTGAAGATTACCCTTCAACCCCTAAAACCCTACCTTGTGCCTATTTAAGCATCTTCTTCTCACCCTTAGCCCCCAACTTAGTTTTACCCTAGTTTTTAATTTAGTTATAGTAGTAGCCTCCCTTTATTGTTTTCTAGATCTAGCATTTCATTTCAAGTTGTAAACACTTTTAGATTAATGCAAGCTTTTATTTAATCTTTAAATCTTGTTCTTCCCTTTTCATTTTGGTTATGAAATCTTTCTCTATTACAAGATAGTTTATACTATTTGTATGAAAGGAGCCTTTAAGATTTATTTTTAGTGTTATATTTAATGTTTACAACTTTTTAATTCTCAGTTTTAGATCAATTTTTCTGGTCCATAATGTTCAGTTTCCGGCAGAAGCTTAATTTCTGTTCGGGGAGTAATTATTGGCTCCTTTTCTGTTCGGGGAGTAAATTAATGATATTTAATTTTTCTATTTTATCTTCTCTCAAACTTTAATGTCTTGTACATTTACATGTTTTCAGATCTGTTAGTAGGCACTAGTTTTACTTTCATTTTATAATGTTTAGTTTCTTTTTTTTTTTGGGTCGGCGTCTCTAGTTTCCGTTTTTCCTGCAATTGGTTAGATTTGAACGAATGAAATCACAATCATTTTACTTGTTTTGCTAGCCTTAAATAATTTACTGTTGATGCATTTAGTTATTAAATGAGCTTCATTATTTAATCATTAATTGGTCATTTCTTTAATCATCATTTTAATTTGTGTTAATTATGGCCACTAGCTTGTTTTATTTCTATTAGAGCATCTCCAATGGGAGAGACCTCTTAGGTAAAATTTAAAATTAAATTACCACAAATAAGAATTATAAAGAATGTGTAAAAAAATTTGCACTCCAATGGGACAAAACCCTTGTCTATAATTATAGATAATCTCTTGATGTTGGCTATATTTGTCGAACCTCTAGAGACCTGTATTGAATTATCACATCACTTGTTTCTATATTAAAATTATATATTCCATTAATAACAACTTGAAATACTAATAACAAACCATTTTTAAAATATAGCTAATCATTATAGCCAATACCCTCGGAACACAATATCTTACAGATTCGACAAATTTTACATAATCAATATTTTATGTAATTTAGCCAATCATTTTTAGGTAACGTCGTTGGAGGTGTCTGTGATTGAGTATGAGGAGTTAAAAAAGCAATTATTTTTAATTCTCGATCAGAAAGAGATTTTTTGGCGCCAGAGATCTAAACAATTATGGTTGCAAGCAGGAGATAAGAATACAAGATACTTCCATGGGGCTTGTAATACTAGACGTCGAAGCAATATGATTCACAGATTGAAGAGTGAAACTGGAGAATGGGTTGATTGGCAGAATGGCTTGCAAGACCTTATCACTCAATTCTATACAGAGTTGTTTACAGTAGCGAATACGAATCATGGGGAGGTAATTGAAGCTGTTTCTCAGTCTATTTCGCAAGTCGATAATATGGAATTATTACAGGAAATTACTAAGGAGGAGGTTAAATTGGCTTTATTTCAAATGCACCCTGACAAGGCGCCTGGCCGATGGCATGACTCCGGCATTTTTTCAAAAACAATGGGAGATAGTAGGAGAGGACATGTTGAGAATGATCAGACATTTCTTCAGTACAGGGGAAGTGTTGCAAGGCCTAAATGCTACAAATATTGTCCTAATTCCGAAAAAAAAAGAATCATACAATGGTGAGTGAGTTAAGGCCTATTGCATTGTGTAATGTCCTTATGAAAGTAATTACAAAAATATTGGCTAACAGGATGAAGAACATGTTGGAAAAGGTGGTTTCTGAGTCACAAAGTGCGTTTATTCCCGGGCGTTTAATCTCTGACAATATCATGATCTCGTATGAAATAATGCACCACTTAAAGAAGAAGAAAATTGGCAAGGATGGGTACATGGCGTTAAAACTCGACATGAGTAAGGCATATGACAGGGTTGAGTGGGATTTTTTGAAGGCTATCATGAGGAAAATGGGTTTATCTGAATGGTGGGTTCATCTAGTTCTGCAGTGTGTAACTACAGTTTCTTATTCTATTGTCCATGGAGAGCACGAAATGGGGCCTATTTATCCAAGTCGAGGGATTCAACAAGGTGACCCTTTGTCACCTTACTTGTTCATTATTTGTGCTGAAGGTCTTTCCTCTTTGATTCGAAAATATGAAGCTAAGTAGTGGATTCGAGGGATAAAAATCTGTCGGAAAGCACCAATCATATCACATATGTTTTTCGCTGATGACAGTTATGTTTATTGCAAGGCTGGTACTGATGAGGGTCGAAAAGTAGTAGAACTACTAGATATCTATGAGCGAGCTTCGGGACAAAAAGTGAATAAAGGAAAATCTTCGATATTCTTCAGCGCAAATGTGATCCAGTACAACAAGGATGAAGTTTGTTGGTTAATGCAAATGGCTGAGGCTAATGAGCATAGTACGTATCTGGGGTTGCCCAATATCCTAGGTCGAAATAAGTCTGCCATTTTGGGCTATTTGAAGGAGAGAGTCAGTGCAAAAATTAAAACTTGGGATGGTAAATGTATCTCACGAGGGGGAACGGAGATTCTAGTAAAGTCAGTTGCTCAGGCATTACCCTCTTATGCCATGAGTGTCTTTTTGTTGCCTTTAGAGATTACTAGAGACATTGAAAAAAGCATCTCTAAATTCTGGTGGAACTCTTCTCAAGCTAGTACGTCGAAGATTAGTTGGATGTCGTGGGAGCATATGACTAAGCATAAATCTGTAGGAGGTATGGGCTTCAGGAATTTCCGAGATTTTAATATTGCTATGCTAGGCAAGCAAGGCTGGCGTTTTATTATAAATCCTGGCAGTCTGGTATCGAGGTTGTATAAAGCAAAATATTTTGCAGATGGTGATTTCTTTCAGGCTAAGATTGGAAACAGCCCAAGCTTCATTTGGAGGAGCATATTTGAAGCTAAGGAGTTGCTGTTTGAAGGTGTTAGGTGGAGAATAGGGAAAGGAGATAGTATTCAGGTGTTGAATCAGCCATGGTTAATGGACGATACTAATCCGTTCATCACTTCTAGTTCTCAGTTTTTGGAAGGTAAAATAGTTGATTCTCTTTTCGTTGCAGGGCAAAGACAATGGGATGTCAACTTGGTTCGTGGAAATTTTAATGTGAGGGATCAAGATTGTATCCTCAATATCAGGTTGAACAACTCTAATAATGCGGACATGATTTTTTGGAGGTTTGAAGAGTCAGGGATGTATTCTGTCAAGAGTGCATACAATCATTTACAGATTCAAAAACGTCAATGGACCATGGAGGATAATAGCAGTATTTGGAAAAAACTATGGCGCATCAAAGCTCCACCAAAGTCTCTCAATTTAATGTGGCGTGCTTTATCACAGTGTCTTCCAACGTTGCACTACTAGAAAATGTAGATTAGACATCACCCCTTTTACATCACTTTAAAAAACCATTGATGTTAAAGATATTTTTAACATCAATTATTTTAAAAGCGATGTTAAACATTGTTTTGGACATCGGTTGCCAAAAAACCCGATGTCTTAATGAATTTTTCAAAAAAATAAAAAATACGCGTCCATCATTTTCCCCCTTTCTAATAACATTTCCCCCTTTAGAAATTTCATTCCCCCACCTTACAAATTAAAACATTTCGCCTAAATTATTTTCCCACCTTAGAACATATTTTCCCCCAAAACCAAACCTCATCTCATCTCTCTTTCACTCATGACTCATCTCTCTCTCTCTCTCTCTCTCACTCTCTCTGAAATCTTAAAACCGTAACTCTATCTCTCAAATCTCAGTCTCATTCTCGACATCTCACTCTCGACCCTTTCTCTCACATCTCTCTTGAATCTTAGAACCCTAACTCCTAAATCTCTAAAATCTCAGTCTCACTCTTGACCCTCTCTCTCACATGATTTTAATTTACGCAGACCCTATGGGTGAACCCAATTTTCAATTACCTGAACCCTAGCTTCAATTTATGCCCAAATGCGTTGATTATCTCAAATTACTAGATGTGTTTTCTTACAATTAGTAAGTATTTTTCAACTTTATTTTAAAGTTTTAGTTTGTTTGTGTTAATTTATCGTTCCTATTCAATACTTCATTGGGTAGATAGTATACTTTTTAATGATTTTTCTTTACATTTTGTGTTTGTCTTTCAAGTTAACAATTTACAATTAGAGTTGACATCCGAATCATGGTACATTGTTGGTTGGTGCAAGGATTCTTGGACGGGTTTATCATGGTTAGCTTTTAAGGAGCTTTGGGAATTTTCTAAGATTTCTGTGGCTTCAGCTGTAATGCTTTGTTTAGAGATGTGGTATTTTATGACTATTATTGTTCTTACTGGACATCTTGAAGATCCAATTATAGCTGTATGATCATTGTCTATATGGTAAGTTCATAATTTTGGTCATTTAGGGCCTCTATTAAGGGCTCGACTTATAGTTTGAATAGTTCTAATTAAGACTTCATTTAGTTCATAATTGACACAACTCCAAGCTAAACATGTGCCTGTACAGAGTAATTTTCCGATTTGTAAGACTGCAACTGAAACCATTATGCATAGTTTGGTTAACTGTCCAGTGGCAAGACAGTGTTGGGACGTGGTGTTACCAGGTAAGCAATGGGATGACCAAATGGAGTTCATGAATTGGGTACAGATGATCTTTGAGTCAGAAAACAATTCGAAGTGTGCTGAAGTGGCAATGGTTTGTTGGACCATCTGGAGAGCAAGGAACGATTTAGTGTGGAACCAGAAGTATACAAGAGTTAACAGAATAGTTGCTGAAGCAATGCAACACCTTACACAGTGGAATATTGCCCAAAGTAGAGTAACAATGCCCAGTCTCCAGCCGATTGGTGAAGGAGATGGTGCTGTCGTTTGGGTTCGACCTTCAACAAATGTAGTTAAGGAGTCAGTAGATGCAGCTGTTTTTGAAGACCAGAATGCAGTTGGTTTTCGATTGATAGCTCGAGGATCAGATGGTGCTCTCATTACAGCAAAGACCGTACTTCACACACACTTGGTGTCTCCAGTATTAGCGGAGGCAATGGCTATAAAGGAAGCTCTAAGCTGGATTGACAGGATGAAGTGGCCTCAAACTGTCCTGGAGTCAGATTGCTTGGTGGCGATTCAGGCCATTCGAAGTAATACTCCAATGAGGTCATATTTCGGAGGAGTTATTGAGGAGTGTCGTAGCATGTTGAAACGACTTCACAAAGTTTCTTTGTTTTTTGTTAAACGATCTGCGAATATGGTTGCTCATCATCTAGCAAGAGAATCATATAATTACCCTGATCGTAGTTTTGACGGGAGGTCTGTTCCTGTTATTATTCAAAATTGTATTGCATTGGATTTGAATTAATAAAATCTCCAGCTTTTGTCAAAAAAAAAAAATTCTATTAGCCCAGCCCACTACTTTAACATTTAGTTAGTCTAGCCCATGTCTCCCTTCTCTGGCCCATGATTACTTGCCTGGTCCACGCATCAATTTGTCAATGTCCACTGGTTTCATTTCCTGTTAATGTTCTGTAGTTTTTTTTTTGTTAATACCTTTGCATGCAGCAGTGTTTTGTTTGAATTTTATTTTAATATCATTATTGTCATCATTACGTAATTATTAGCTTATGATTGCTTTGAATTTATGAACCCCATTTTAGTTTCATGGTTTTCTGTTTAAATTGTTTTTTTCCTGCGTGTATGCAAGTCTTGATTATGTTCACTTTTTATTATTTAGGTAAATTAATTAATCAGTAAAATCAAATTCTCACAAATTTATTTGATCTAATTTGCCTAAACTAGAAATTAAGTCTCGCGAAAATTATGTAGTCTCCGTGGATCGAATCATAAATAATAAAACGATGATCGTGCGTTTACGATATTTAATTGTCTTATTTTTAGTACATCATAAAGCATTAATATCACTGAAGATTATGATGATTATCATGTTTCTTTAGGATCTGATTTTGATTTCGCCAGCAATGACTACAAGGTTGTAAGGATTGTAAGAAAAAAGTATTCTTCGACAAATCGGGTGCAGGTGTATTCGTTGATAAAAAATTGTTGGAAATAAATTGACGTTTGGAGTATTGGAATTTTATCGTATAGTGTTCGTGAAGGGATCACTTATTGGAGAATAACATGGTGCACTTTGATTTTGTTTGATGTGCAAATTGAGAAATTTCGCACAATTTCAGTGCCTCTGGAATTTGGGTGTGATGGTCTTTTTGAGTTTAAGGAAGTTGTTTATGGACACTAGATGATGACAATTGTTGGGTGAAAGAGTTGACAATAAAAATACTACTCACGAAAAAATATAGTTTTCTCATTTTGAATAAGGGTTTGAAATTAGTCGGATGTCTAAAGACTGGTGAATTCGTTGAACGTATATTTTGATTATTTTCTGATGAATTAGTCTTATACGACTCTGGGACGGGAGAAATAAAACACAATATGCTGCTAAAAATGAACACTCGTAGAACTTACTGTTGCCCAGTAAATAACAATTGTAGAAGGGGGTTGAATACAATTGTATAAGATTTTCGACTAAAAACAAATAACACAAGTATGAATCAATAACAGCTTTATTAACTCTGATATAAAACTGTTACAAAACTCTCTTAAGAAATTCTTATGTTCTTAAGAGCTGCTAGGTTACAATATAACTCGTGTAAGCGATTACAAAATGTAAAACCTAAACTGTGTTTATATAATGTACACAGTTGCACTATCAATTACAAGATATTCTAAATCAATTACATATATCTCTGAATACATATCTTGTATGATAGCTGCCTTCCTACAAATTAGGAACCGACATATCAATCTTCCTTGATCTCTGGTCTGATGAGAATCTTCATCAAATACTGACCAGCTTCTAATCCTGATAGTCCAATACTGACGGTGCATTCCTGATGACGTCAGCATCAGTATCTGATCAGTAATGCCCAGATCCTGATCATCTCTTGAATCAATATCTAACAATCTCCCCCAATTTGTTCTTTATAAAACAAAGCACAAATTCCTTGATTCAAGATGTCAAAAACTCAAAACAAAATACCTTCTAAAAATCATCAGGAACAGTTTCAGAAATTCTTTGATAGAACAGATTCAGTCTCAAGAATTCAGATAACAATTCTTCTTCCTTGCTTTCAAGAATTTGAATCAGTTTCTTCTTCAGATTTTTGAGCTCTTCATCTTCCTCATTAATCTGATAAATAGCTGCCCTGATGTTCTTAATTGAGTTTCTCGGAAGATCTAAGTCACCTAGCAACACATAAGCAATTTCCTTTCCATCCGGATTTAGAGACAGTTGTTCCATGCCTAGATACACTTCTTTAACAGCTGTACCTTTCTTCATTTCAACCTCTCTATCTCTTAAATTTAAGTACATAGGAATATAATTGCCATCATACCTTGTTCCTCCATCCATGAATCTCTGTCTAATCTTCCAGTAAATCATGACACACCAATTTTGATAAACTTCTCTTTCACGAACATTTACTCTTTTACTTCTGAGAAGATACAGAACATATTTCAGTTCTTTTGCAGATTTACACAACAATTCATGAATAGGAATCTTCTTCACACTTCCATCTTTCATGAAGTACACCAGCTTCTCTATTTTCTTTGCATCAGCATGACAGTCAGCAATAATAGCAACAGCTTCAAGTTTCCAAAGATGATCTACAGTTAACTCATCCCCAATCTTGTCAACTAGAGCATATTGATCAGTTTGTGCAATGAAAATAACCAGTGCATGACTATATCCAATTCCTCCTCTTGTGCCAGGTTCCCATCCTTTCAAGCCAGATTGCATACTCACCCATTTTGGTGGATTTTCAGCAATAAAGGTAGTAGACTCTGTTTTAACAATCAGAAATTCATTGATCAAAGAAGATTCTTTTATCAATCCAGCTGATATGAATACAACTGGTTTCCTATAATCAATCTTATCCACCTCCTTCTTCTTACTCTTCTTCTTCTCATTAGTTGGATAATCCTGCTGATGTTCAGGAACAGATCTATCTCTATCATACCATAACTTCCTGTCTGATCTATGAACATTTCTTAAATAATCTCTGGTTGTTATCTTTTCTGCTTTTGTGGCTTTAGCACTGATTTCACTTTCTCTTTCAAATCTTTTGAAGTTTTCTTGTTCATACTCCAATGTATCTTCAAAAACTTCCACATTGTGAAATTCAACCACAACCTTAATAATCATAATCTTAAGTTCTTTTAAGATTTCAGAATCAGAAACAACGACTGACTTCTCATTAAATGCAGTAGATTGAGCAGCTGCCTTACTCTTCCTTTTCAAAGGCAATATCTCTTCTACAAATTCTTCAGGAGCATTGAATCTGTTGTCTGGAGTTGATGCAAGAGATAGTGGAGTTTTTTTCTTTTCACTTTCAGAAACATCTTTCAGTTTGATTCCACTAGATCTTGTTTGCCTTGAACTAGTTCCCCGATTTCTGTATCTTCCTCCTCTGCCTCTTCCTCTTCTTGCAGCAAGAGCTTTATTCTGTTTTGCAAGCTCTTCAAGGATCCTGTTCTGTTCTTCTAAGAATTCATCAGTAGTCATGTTTGGATTTTCTTCAGTAGATAAGACAAGTGCTTTCTCAGCATGATACTGTTGAACTCTTTTGTCTTTATGAAATAATTTAAGAACACGACCATCCCCAGTGTCAAGTTCATGAAACAGATTAGCAACATCTTCATCCTGTTCCACATAAACATCATCCTCAGGAATGGTTGATAGAGTTTGACTAGGTGTCACTGTCTTCTTTCCAGATTCAGAAACATGAGTTGACTGCTTAGTTTGAGTATTCGTTCTCTTTGTCACTAAAGCAGCATCAGAGGTTTCAACTTTATGATGTGACTTAGCACCACCATCATTTCCAGAATTATCGTCCTTTTGTACAACAGGATTAGGTGAACATTTTGTTTTGACTATCTTCTCCCCCTTTTTGACATCAGTATCGTCCTGAATGAAGAACGACAATATAAGCTTGAGGGTTTCATCGATAGTATCAACTTTAGATTCCAAGACAGTCATTCTAGAATCCAATCTCCTGTCAAGAGCTTTAATATCATCTGCAAGAAGGCGTGCTTGAGAAGCAGTAGCAGATATGGAAACAGATGTTTGAATACCCGCTTGAAATTTATCTGTTGCAGCCTTCATAGAATCAATCTCACTCCTCAATCCCTTTGCTAGAAGAGCATTGGTTTTGAGAAGAGCCTTAAGTTCAGGTGTCGGCATCCGCGTAGCAATATGACCAGAATGAAACAGAGCATTTTGAAAATTCATCTCAGAAGTTGGTTCATTCCATTCTGTATCCCATTCATGTCCCCTTGCAGCTCGAGTATCAGGAGGAAGATGTGAACTATATTCCCCTCTGAATTCTTCTTGAGTCATTTGCTGCATGTATCTACTTGAAGACCCATAATTAGATTGGAGACTTGCTTTTATAGCCGCCTGCATTTGCTTTGTTTCAAGATCAGCATGATCATCATCATCATCATCATCTGAGCCACCACCAGCCTCAGGAAGTTTATGTTCAACATCATCATCAGGAAGCATAATACCTTTCAGTTTCAAAACACCAGTAGATACAGCTGGTGAATCCTGATGACCTGCAGACAAATTAGTAACATGTCCTAAATCTCTCTTTTCTTTTAAAGTGATCTCATCACTTCTCACAATGTTACCTAAGTTGCTTTCAATAGCAACTTCTACCTCACTAGAAGTTAATAACTTCTCACTCTTTTCTACCTCTCCTTTTGCCAGTTCAGGAGACTGCCTCTCATCACTCTTCTTTTTCTCTAAATGTTCACTCTCAATCTCACAAGAAAGGTTCTGGCTCATTAATTGTGAAGAAATAAGAGGTGGCTGAGAAGAGTTGTCTAAAGTCATACAAATAGAGGTATCCCTGTTATCAGGTCTATCTGTAATCATACTATCAGTAGTAAATGAAGTAGATAAAGAGATGTTACCTGATGAAGTAGTTAACGAATCCATTGGCCGTGCTGAAATGGGCTCAATAAGCAATGGAATAAGTGAATCAGTAGTACTTTCATCAGGATTGACCACTGCAACTATAGCATGACTTGCATCAGTATTTGCTACTGATGGTTCTTGTGTAGTCTGAGGTTTTGAAGCTTCTTCAACACTTTGAGAATGAGTTGGAGTGGAGAAATCCTTTGACCCTGATTGCCTCTTAGACACATCAGATCTAGCTGATTTCTTTGATTTTACAACTGATGCCTTTTGTGAGACACCAGAGGTGGTTAACTGTTTAGGTAAGTGTTTGGGTTGTGTGCTTGTGTCAGGAATAGGATGTGTAAGGTCCTGTTCCATAGCACCAGTTGCTGGGCCATATTGAATAGGCATTCTCTTTCTTAAAAGAGACCATACTTCATCAGGAATGTATGGAGATCCCACAAACTTATTTGCCTTATCAGAATTGATTAGACTCTTTATATTGTTATCTGAGATTTTACATATCGGCAAAATTGTATCATTCTCAAAAACAGCATGAGGACATAAGTGAGAAAATATTAATTGAAAAAATCTAAGAAAGCAAACATAACCACATTTATCTGCCTTTCTTTCACTTAATGCCTTCAGTATAAAGGAACCATAATCAAATGAGAGATCATGAATTAGAGAGTACCCAATTTTGGCTGAACCTGTGGGTAAGGCATCAAAGTTTGATACTTTATTCAAGAAACATCTGCTGATTGTGTCAAAGAAGAAATTCCATTCCTTCTTGAGCTTTGTCCTGTAGAGCTCTCCAAACTTCTTTGGTGTTCCATTGTAACCCAAGCTTACAACATACTCAAGAAGTTTTGCATCAGTAACTTTGAACACAGGGTTACCAATTGTTGATGGTAAATGTAGGGCTGCATTGACAATCTCAGGTGTCACATAGTATGTAACATTGTCATATTCAAAGCTCATCTGAGGATTTTCTGATGGATGACTTTTCCCAAAAACACTTGTGTTCCACACCTGCATAACAGACTTAAAAGATATCTTGGCAGGTTGTGTTAGTGCATAATTGATTGGGCTTGAGGCCAAAAAGTCCTGAATAATGTGGAAATCACTCGGCAAGTCCTGATGATCTAGAACTGCAGTGAAGTTATTAGTATTAAACGTAACTCCATTGATTACCACCTTGCTGTTCATGAATAAGTTCTCCATTGCAATTTCAAACACAAAAGATGTGTTAATTTTGAAATTAGGGTTTGATAGTGTAAAGACAAGGAGAGACGATGCTTTACTGATAGTTTGAGAAAACTAAATCAATTAGTAAACTTAATTGATTTTGGACAATACTTGTAACTTCTCAAAAACAGGTGTCAGTAAATCATTCGTTTAGACTAAAGTAATGGACCAAATTACGTGAGAGAGTGGTGAGGATTACACGCGTCGTGACTTACATATTTAACTGTGTGTAAGCATCGAGTGTGCACACGCGCTACATATTATTCGGAAAATAAAATTGTGACCAAAATAAAACATGGTAATTTTGTTTTAAATAAAGAAATTTAAAACATCACAATTGAATAATACCTGGTACTTGCACCAGTAATATGAAATATCGTTTCACATTCTCGTTCCACCCTCCTCTATTTAATCTTAGAGACTTGTCCACTTATTTCTTTAACGCTTCATTCTCTCCTGTTAAGAAAAACCTTTCTCATCAAAAGTTTTAGCAATGTCGAACCTTACCATCATTGAGAAAAACCTCCATCTCTTAGATAAAAGAGATATATTTAGTTATACTCGTGAAGAGTTTGATGCTTTCGACTGGGAAAGACAACTGGAGACTCTCTGGTTGCAGATGGATGCAGGTCTCGAAGAAATCGAGAAGGAAAAACCTGCAAAAGTGATCGACATTGATGCTGCCCTCCAAACAGCATTCGCATGGCTTTCATCTAAGGCATCCTCATCCAACTCCATCAACCATTGTTAATGAATATGTCAGCAAAAATAACCTTATCCCTTTCAACTTCCACCCAAACAAAGTGGCAAAGATGGGATCTGGGATGGCTATTAACAATGGAGTGGATTGGTCTCTTATTTCCTGTTGAATAGATTAGTAGATAGAGAACACAAAAGATGTAATCTTTGAATGTAAACTCTTTCTTATTATCAATGAAAAAATCTTGTTTTTATGTTCTATTCAGTGTTTTTCCTGATTTAACATGTTATCTGAAAATAAATATGAGGACTAATTAAAGTGATCACATTATCAGGAATTCAATAACATTAAACATAGCTTCAATCAGGAAATTGAGATAAAATGAAGACAGTTAGATTCTGACAAAATACTGATTATCGAATCGTTGCATCAGGATTCGACGTTGACCACTGTCAGGATTGACTTTCCATCAGTATTTGCAAGTTGTCAGTATCTGATGACTTCTTTTTCTCAGGAACTGCCATAGTTTACCATTCCAAGTTCATTCACCAACTTTGTAAAAGTAGCCTCAGGTAGTGGCTTGGTGAATATATCAGCTAACTGTTGATCAGTAGGAACAAAATGAAGTTCAATTGTTCCTTCCAGTACTTGTTCTCTTATGAAGTGATACCTGATGCTGATGTGCTTTGTAAGAGAGTGTTGAACTGGATTTCCTGTCATAGCAATAGCACTTTGGTTATCACAATAAATAGGTATTTTTGAAAATGACAAACCGTAGTCCATTAGCTGATTTCTCATCCACATGATCTGAGCACAACAGCTTCCAGCAGCAATGTACTCAGCTTCTGCAGTTGATGTGGAGATAGACTTTTGCTTTTTACTGAACCAAGAAACTAGTCTTCCTCCAAGAAACTGACAACTGCCTGAAGTACTTTTCCTGTCTATTTTGCATCCAGCAAAATCAGCATCTGAATAGCCACACAAACTAAAGTCTGATTCTCTGGCATACCAAAGGCCAAGAGAAGATGTGCCCTTTAGATATCTGAAAATCCTTTTTACTGCAATGAGATGCGGTTCTCTAGGATTTGCTTGAAATCTTGCACATAGACAGGTTGCATACATGATATCAGGTCTGCTAGCAGTTAGATATAAGAGTGAGCCAATCATCCCTCTATAGTTGGTTACATCTACTTCAGTTCCTTGATCAGGATCAAGCTTTGTAGCTGTAGCTATAGGAGTGGAAGCTGTAGAGCTGTCTTGCATGTTAAACCTTTTTAGTAAATTCTTTGTGTATTTTGACTGATTGATAAAAATCCCTTCATCAGTCTGTTTAACTTGAAGACCTAAGAAATAGCTCATTTCACCCATCATGCTCATTTGATATCTCGACTGCATTAGCTTTGAAAACTTCTCACACAGCTTAGTATTAGTTGACCCAAAAATGATATCATCAACATATATTTGAACTAACAGCAAATCCTTACCATGATTCAAGTAAAATAAGGTTTTATCAATTGTACCTCTGTTGAATCCACTTTCCAGTAAGAATTGAGCTAAGGTTTCATACCAGGCTCTTGGAGCTTGCTTTAGTCCATAAAGTGCTTTATCCAGTCTATAGACATGATCTGGATGTTTGGGATCAATAAATCCAGGAGGTTGTTCAACATATACCTCCTCTTCCAGTTCTCCATTGAGAAAAGCACTTTTTACGTCCATCTGGAATACTTTGAATTTCTTGTGGGCTGCATATGCCAGAAAAATTCTGATGGCCTCCAGTCTTGCAACAGGAGCAAAAGTCTCATCATAATCTATTCCTTCCTGTTGAGAATACCCCTTTGCTACTAGTCTTGCTTTATTTCTCACAATTGTGCCATCTGAATCAGTCTTATTTCTGAATACCCACTTTGTACCTACAATAGACCTTCCTTTGGGTCTTGGTACAAGTTTCCAGACTTCATTTCTTTCAAACTCATTCAGTTCTTCTTGCATAGCTGTCACCCAATCAGCATCCTTAAGTGCATCTTCAACTTTCTTGGGCTCCTCCTTTGACAGAAAGTTATTATATAAACATTCATTTTGAGTTGCACTTCTTGTCTTAACACCTGCTTCAGGATTCCCAATGATTAAATCAGGAGTATGACTTTTTGTCCATTTCCTTGCTGATGGTAAGTCATTTCTTGAACTGGATGCTCCCCCTGGATTGGTGTTTTCTTCAAAAGAACTAGAGTTGCTAGAAGCTCCCCCTGAGATAGTGCTATCTTCTTCTGATGTACTGTCTTGATTGTCACTTGAGTCTGTTTCTGATGGATCTCTACTTGATGTTTGAGTTGAATCATCACTAGTAATGTTTCGCTCTTGCTCCCCCTCAATATTTGCATTATTTGAGTCATCATCAGTAACAGGTGTTTGATCAGGAATTGATCGATTGTCAGGATCTGACAGAATATCAGTATCTGACGTGACTTCATCAGGATTGTTGGTAGCTTCATTTGCAAAAGTCAAACTGTCATGAGAGTCTTCTTGTATTCCTGTTAACTTTCTATCATCAAAAGATACATTAATAGACTCCATGACTGTCTTTGTTCTTAGATTATAGACTTTAAAGGCTCTTGTTGTTGGATAGCCAATAAAGATGGCCTCATCAGCTTTTGTCTCAAATTTTCCTAGCTGTTCTGGATGAGGTCTTAGAACAAAGCACTTGCAGCCAAACACATGTAGATGCTTCAAACTTGGCTTCTTTTCCTTAATCATCTGATAAGGAGTTACACCATGTCTGTTGATTAGTGTAATATTTTGAGTGTAACAAGCTGTGTTGACTGCTTCTGCCCAGAAATATGTAGGTAGTTTAGCTTCTTCCAACATAGTTCTACCAGCTTCAATAAGAGTTCTGTTCTTTCTTTCAACTACTCCATTTTGCTGAGGAGTGCCAGGAGCAGAGAATTGTTGAACTATTCCTTTGTATTTGCAGAACTCTTCCATTGCTGAATTCTTGAATTCAGTCCCATTATCACTTCTCAGAATCTTGACTTTGTATTCCGTACCAGTTTCAATAAGTCTAACATGGTCCAGCAGTATTCCAGCAGTTTCATCTTTTCTGTGAAGAAAATAAACCCAGGTAAATCTAGTATATTCATCAACAATGACTAGAGTATACCGTTTCTTACTGATGGACATAATATTCACTGGTCCAAACAAGTCGAGGTGTAGCATGTGATATGGTTCATCAATTGAGGATTCAGATTTGCTCTTGAATGATGTCCTTCTCTGTTTAGCCTTCTGACAAGCATCACAGAGTCCATCAGGAGTATATAGAGCCTTTGGTAATCCTCTTACCAAGTCTTTCTTAACCAACTCATTTATATTGTTGAAGTTGAGATGAGAAAGCTTCTTATGCCAATTCCAACTTTCATCTACAGATGCTTTACTGATGAGGCATGTAGATGGATTTTCAGTATTAGAGTGAATGTTGGCTTCATAAATGTTACCATGTCTTTGACCTGTTAATGCAATCTTTCCTGTAGATTTGCTGATTACTTCAAAATGAGTATCATTAAAGTTGACACGATAACCTCTGTCTGTGATCTGACTAACACTCAACAGATTGTGCTTTAGTCCTTTCACCAGAGCTACTTTTTCAATGATGACATTTCCAATTACAATGCTGCCATATCCCAAAGTTTGTCCAATGTTGCCATCCCCATAAGACACAGTTGGGCCAGCCTTTTCCTCAAATTTTGATAGCAAGGTTTTGTCTCCAGTCATGTGCACAGAACATCCACTATCCATGACTAACACATTTTTCTTTTTACCCTGCAATCAGAATCACAAAGAACTCAGTTAGAATTTTTAAGAACCCACACTTGTTGGGTTCTCTTTTCATGCAATTTAACATCTTTATCAGTAGAAGATTTTCTTGTAAAGACATTTTTATCAGAATTAGTCTTTATCTTGACAGATGCATGATTAGAATTCAAGTTCTTTGCTTTTCCAAAATTTGCACTTTTATTGAACTTTGGCAAAGGCTCATAATAATTATAGTACAAATTATGGTATTCTTCACATGTATAGATAGAATGCCATTTACTGCCACAATGGAAACAAGGATTCTGTGGTTTATAGAATACTGATTTATTCCTAATGTCAGACTTAGGAACTACAGTTGGCTTCTTTTTACTCCTCCTGCAATCAATAGCAAGATGATTAGAATTACCACAGTTAAAACATACTTTTCTTGGTGCATTCGGAATATACTTATAATTATTCTCCTTGTTTATTCCAACTTTACCATTCCTGTTCCTTTTGACAGTTGGAACTCTCTTCCTATCTGTTACCTCACAGATTCTGTCCCTCAATTGCTTTTTGGACAAAAGACCTACATTTTTGTTTTTGACAGTTCTAGACTCAGAATGATGTGTAGAAGTAGACCCCTCTTCTGAAGTATATTTGGGAATTTCTGGATACACATAATTAACTGGCTTTAGTTTGGTTTTGGTACTGTCTGTAACATATCTGTAGGTTTTTGGATTTGTTGAGTTATTAACTATAACTCTTCCAGGGTTAGATGAAACAACCTTTCCTTTGTCCTTTTTCTCATTTTCTGGTTTATACCCTAGACACTCTTTCCAGTTTTTATCAGAAATGATTTCATGAGTTTTTGTACCAGAATGTGTCCAGGTTCTGAGTTTTTCATTAGCATCTTTAAGTTGCCTATCAAGTTCATTACATTTAAACTCCATTTCAAGTTTCATGTGTTTAGCATTATCACATTCAGCTTGAACTTCATGCAAGAAAATTAACTCAGCTTCTAGATGATCATTTCTCTTAACAACCTCTGCCATTTCAGATTTTATTCTTGTATTTTCAAGAGATTGACTCCTAAAACTAATATGCAGAGATTTTAAGAAAGATCTTAACTCAGAAACATTATTAGTATCAAAATCAAATAAAACTTCAGATACCTTGGTTTCACCAGCAGAAGTCTCATCAGTTTTAGCCATCAAAGCATAATTCACTTTCTCCTCTTCAGAGTCAGATGATGAGTCCATCCAATCCTTGCTTGAAGAAATGAGAGCTTTGGTTTTGGTCTTCTTGCACTCAGTTGCAAAATGACCCATCCCATCACAGTTATAGCATCTGATTTTTGACTTGTCAAACTTGCTGCTTTTGCCTTCTTTCTTCTTGTACCTGTCTTTGTCAGCATTGAAGGTTTTCTTCTGGAATTTCCCTTGCTTCCTAGCCTTTATGAATTTCATCTTTTTGAAGCCCTTGACTATCATAGCAACCATTTCCATCATATCAGAATCAGTAGAGTCATCATCAGTATCAGGATCAGACTCAGTATCAGTATCTGATGATGAGTCATCAGGAATTGACTCTTCCACTCTACTCTTTCGGTTATAAACCTCCTCAGCTTTTCCCTTTGATTTTGATTCAACATTCAAAGCAACAGATTTTGCTTTGACATTTTTCTTGTTCTTCCTCTGTTGAACCTCAAGATCATGAGTTCTTAGCATTCCATAGACTTCATCAAGAGACAGCATCTTCAAATCATATTGATGCCTTATGATTGAAGCTTGAGTATCCCACTCTTCAGTTAAAGCTCTGAGAAACTTGGTATTCGAATCCTCTGGATCATACTCTTTGCCAACCAGTGATAGATTGTTCAGTAAAGTCAAGAATCTATCGTACATATCAGTAAGGCTTTCATCAGATTTAGCATCGAATTGCTCATACTCCTGAATTAACAGAGCCCTTCTGTTTCTTTTGATAGATTCAGTACCTTGACATTGAGTTTCCAAAGTATCCCAAATTTCCTTCGCAGTCTTGCATGCTATTACCCTGTTAGACATGACATTATCAAGACTGTTATGCAAAATATTCTTTACCTTTGCATCTTTGAGTACTTGAACCTTTTCTTCTGTCGTCCATTCATTCTTTGCCTTAATGACATAGTGTTCAGCAACAGTCTCTGTTCTTGCAACTAGTTTTGTTGGAAGAAATGGTCCAACATTGATCCTGTCAAGATAGTCAGGATCAGTTGCTTCTAGATACATCAACATTTTCACTTTCCAGGTTGGATACTCGGTCCTCTTGAGAATTGGAATTTTAATGCTTTCATACTTGCTTGTCGACATCTTAAGATCGTTACTGATTAAAATTAATCAGTTTAGCTCTGATACCAATTGTTGCCCAGTAAATAACAATTGTAGAAGGGGGTTGAATACAATTGTATAAGATTTTCGACTAAAAACAAATAACACAAGTATGAATCAATAACAGCTTTATTAACTCTGATATAAAACTGTTACAAAACTCTCTTAAGAAATTCTTATGTTCTTAAGAGCTGCTAGGTTACAATATAACTCGTGTAAGCGATTACAAAATGTAAAACCTAAACTGTGTTTATATAATGTACACAGTTGCACTATCAATTACAAGATATTCTAAATCAATTACATATATCTCTGAATACATATCTTGTATGATAGCTGCCTTCCTACAAATTAGGAACCGACATATCAATCTTCCTTGATCTCTGGTCTGATGAGAATCTTCATCAAATACTGACCAGCTTCTAATCCTGATAGTCCAATACTGACGGTGCATTCCTGATGACGTCAGCATCAGTATCTGATCAGTAATGCCCAGATCCTGATCATCTCTTGAATCAATATCTAACACTTACAACTATAGCTATAGTTTGGTTAATTTGAATTAATTACGGACGAAAGAGTAAAGACAGATATCCATGCGACCTTTTTTCATAACATTTTTAGCTACTTTTTTTTTTGTCTCAATGAATTCCCCAATTATCAATGTCCACAATTCAGAGTCTTTAATAAAGTCTTGTATTACTCCCTCCCTTTCTCTCATTTATTTATAATTTTTTTTCACTTGTTGGCAGGCATTTTAAGGTGTATATAAAGTATAGTTTCATAGCTTATTTTTTAAATTTTCTTTTTTTGAATAAAAATGTATACATTAAATTTTTATTTAGAAGAAAAAAAATTTAAAATAATTTATGAAACTATACTTTAAATGAGTCTTAAAATGCGTGCCAATCAGTGAAAAAAACTGTAAAGAAATGAGAGAGAGGGGGGTACTTAATTATTAACGTCTGCAGTTTAGTCTTTGGTGAACAAACTAGAGAAAATTACTAATCAAATGTTATATCATGAATTATAAGTTAAAATATAAATATTCACTATAAGTATTCTTGGCCAGTTCCTTTCACAAAAAGCTGAATCCCACAATCTATTTTTCACCATAGCGATATATGTTTTAAAACTTGAACTTTCTTCTTTTCTAATATATTTTATAGATTTCTGTACATACATGAACTGGACCTAAAAAGGATCCGACTCTTAAAAGATATGAATATAACTTCTTTCAAACGAACCCTAATCTCGTGTTCACCAATACTGAGTCCGTCAGAATCTTGTCACCATGGATTTTCATCCTGTTACAATGACATTCGATCATTGGAGAATCTGGTGGTGCGGCAACCACTAATGTGCTTAGGCATAAGATATCTTCTGCTTCAACAATAGAATTCATGGCTTCTGCTGGTTTATAGTCACTCATTGGGTTACAAACATCTCGGTAGGTAAATTCACATAATTAAGTAACCTAAACAAGTACTGTTTAGGTAAATATGGTTATTCCTAGTGCCTTTATCATTTTCATGTATACACATACCATGTAATCTCAAAATGGTCTAAAACAAGTTCTAAAGCAATATACTCAATGATGAATAACATACAACAGTAAAATTGATTGATATAAAATGTACCAATCATAAATTAGGCTCAAGATCTTTCAAGATGAAAGCATGCTTCGGTACACACCAAAATTAACAAAGACACATCTCAAGTTTAGAATTTTCGCAAGCACAAACAAGTAAATCATCAAGTAACAAATGATTTTAAAAAATATGACATATCAAATGATCATGCAAAATAAGAATACAAGATGTATACTTATTCTTGTCAACACAATATGAGACGAGACAATATACATTTTTTTTAATTTTTTGAATTTTATTAATTTTCTAGCTTTTTTTTGAATTTTTATATTATATAATTTATTTTGGAATTTTTATCACTGAGAACTCATCCCCACACTTAAGCGGTCCATTTTCCTCAATGAACAAATATCTAAAAGAAAGGAAAGAAAATAAAGAAAAGAAAAAAAATTATACTAAAATATTCATAAATAAAATACAAAAATAATAAAGAAGAAAATAATTACAAAAAATATACAAAGAAATGTGAAGTATACTCTCCAAATACATAAGCATGAAGTGACCCTTGAAATATATTGAGAAGGGTAGCTCCAATTTAATTAAAACTCCTAGTGCCATATTGGAGTTATATACTAGCAGTTCCAATATTTGAAACATCAACTAAAGTTTCCTCAGAGCAAACCCAGCAGTGATCGATCTAAAAATCCAAATTTGAGGTAGATTACCCCAAATTCTCCTTTAGCAGTGATCCAAATGATGATCCAAATTTGGATAAGTGTAACACTTATCCAAATTTGGATCACCACTATTCATTGATCCAAATTTGGATCAGTTAGTTTAATATTAAAATAATGATTTTGTTATTTATATATTTACAGTTTATTAGATTCAAAATTGATTTATAACTTTTTAATTAATTAATTAATAACAGTAAATAATTAATAAAATGAATGTGTTTTTCGTTAACTAAGAACACAATTTTAATATTATTTACGTATATTAAAAAATTTATATCTTTAGTTTATTAATTTATTAAATATAATATAAATAGTTAATAACGATTAAACATTAAATTTAAATTTAATATTATATAATTTGAGTAATATCTATGTAATAATATATGTAAATAGTAATTTAGATTAAAGTTTGGATCACACTGCTGGAGTTGGTCATAAATTTGGATCAGTTGTTGATCCAAATTTCACAACTGCCGGAGATGACCTAAGTGGTTGGTTGGAGGTGGCAATTAGAGTTACATGCATCACGTGATCGGGGGTTCAAAACCAAACAGGCGCCGTTTATTTTTTAAGTAGCACACGAACTGCAGGGTTCTTAGACAGCTTGTAGGCTCAACAGAAGAGGATAGATGGTGCGGATGGATAGCCTGCTGGTGAGGATAGCTTGTACGTCTATGTTACAAAAAGTATTTTAATGCTTTAAATTATTTACTAATTGGATTCCATAACCAAATAGGATTCTGTTTTAATTTTCTAAACTATTTACTAGTTGGATTCCATAACTGAATAGGATTTTTTAAATAAAATTCGACTGTTGTCTCCGATTTTTGGACTGTTCCACTTGGACTCCATAAGAACTCAAGATAGGGCCCAAACAGTATAGGTAGCGTATAGTTCAATAATTTCAAATTTTCTTCTTATTTAGCTCTAAAATAGTTGTTTTTGCTTCAAATCCTTCCAACTTATGAATTTCTTATTTCTTCTTGTAATGAAACAATAAAATCTATTTAATAAATATCCAAATTAGTATAAAACATAAAACACAATAAATATGAAAATTAAATCAAGATATATATAAAAATATATTCTATCAATCAACTAGTAAATATTATAATTGAGAAAAGGGAAAAAAATTGACCGAATGATAAAAAGTACTCCCTCTGTCTCGTATTATCATTCTCATTTCATATGTCGGGATTGTTCATAACATGAGACAAATTATTAATTTACGTCTAATCTATAAGACCAAATATAGTCATGAGTGATCTTGTTGAATTCGTATTTATGAGTACTTTAATACAGTGAAGTTTTTATATTTAATATTAGTACGGAAATTAAAAATATTAACGATAAAAAATGTACGTTGACAAACGTGTCCAATCAAAATAGGAAAAGTATTTAGAGACGGAGGAGTACCGAACACGGTATACGTTTACACGTTTATGGAACAAAACGTACCATGAAAAAAAATGTAGTAGTAACTCTGTTATAAAAATCGGCCGATTTCTGAAAAATCGTCGATAAATCGCCCAAAAATCGGTCAAAATTTTGGAACCGATTTGACCGATTTTGCAAAAATCGGCGATGAATCACCCAATAAATCGTAAATCGGTAGCTCAATCGAATAGTTCCGATTTCCGGAATCTACAACACTAAGGCCATGTTTGTTTCAAGGGATTATAATCCCCAAATTATTACCTTCTAAATCCCAAACGTAAGGGATTATAATCCCATGAATTCACATTTTGATCATTGTTTTAGTTCACTCCCATGGGATTATAATACCTTGTGAAAGAAGGTATTATAATCCCATAGAAATGAATCAAAAAGATGATAGCAATATACTTCCATGAGATCATAATCCTTTAAATTTAAGAAAAATAGTATAATTTTCCAAGGATTATAATATCCTAAAACAAACATAGCCTAAGTAGTAACAAAAACGTAGCACGGTAGGCGCTAATCGCTAGACTCTAGACTGTGTCTGTTTCCGGGCCCAAACTGTTTTTTCTGACCTAATGTAATTTGGCCCAGTTGACGAACAAACAATTTCTCCAATATATACCCCCTCTGCCTCTGTCTTCGCCTCATATCTTATCTTCTCTACAAACCCTAACCCAAATCCCAATTCCAAGATGCTCATCTTATGTTCTTAGCTATCCCCATCTCTAATCGCTCATCTCATGTTCGATCAGCTGCTTCAAACAAAACATCTTACTTCTTTCATCTGCTTATACCACCTTCATTAATTGACTTTGCAAGACAGGTCTCACTTCTATGATTCTCGGAGTATTTACATGTTCGGGAAGCGAGTTGCATAAACACGATGCCGTGACTTATAACACAATTATCGATTCTCTATGCAAAGACATTTTTCTTCCCAGCATGTAAACTAAAGATGTGAGGAAGGCGCACAGTAGTGAAATTGGAAGGATTCGACATGATGGATGCAATGGGTTGGTTGCAAGTCCTGTTCTGATTAGCTTGATGATTGTTGTATTGATGTTACTCTGTTCACCGCCCTTTGCTAGAATGAAACAATCAACACTAAATTGTAAAGATCAAGAATTGAGTTTGCAGTACTTGATAAATTATCTATATGTAATTATAGAACACAGGTCACACTTCTATGGCCATAAGGTTATTCAGATTGTAATGCTCTGTTTATTTGATCTTATATGTGATTACAAGTTATTCTACAATAAGTTGTTTAATGTTTGCAGTGTAATATGTTGTAGGAATGTTTATTGTTTGCAGTGTAATATGTTGTAGGAATTAGGGGAGAGCACGGTTCGGTTCGGGGCGGTTTTGCCTCGAAACCGAACCCGAAACCGCATATCTTCGGTTTTAAAAATTGAAAACCGCAACCGCAACCAAACCATCGGTTTCGGTTTCGGTTTTAAAAGGCTCGGTTCGGTTTTTACCGGTTCGGTTTCGGTTATAAAACCGAACGAAAAAATTATAAATATATTATTAAAAGACTTTAAATTTATAAATTATATAATCGTTCCTTGCTCATATAAGATTTGAAGGTTGAAATGCTTCTACTGCCTGGCCTTTTTATGACATCTCCGAGTTGGAACGAAGATGGTACTTGAAGTAACATATTGCATGATAGGTCATTGCTACTTAATATATGTGATCAAGTTAACGGAAACACATTTCATATAACGTTATGTAAACTTACAAGAAAATTATTTAACAAAAAAAAAACTTACAAGAAAATCACCAAACAGTTGGTGTCAACAAACCCTAAACTAGTCATTGTTTTGAAACTTAATTATAATTTAAGATATAATATATTTATTAATTTTAAGAATACATATAAATTATATAAAATTATGTAAATTATATATTTATTTATTTATTTAATTTAATAATCGGTTCGGTTCGGTTTTAGTCGGTTCGGTTTTAACCTATAACCGGAACCGGAACCGAAAGTCTCGGTTTTTAAAAATCAAAAACCGCAACCGCCGGTTTGGTTTCGGTTTCGGTTTTTTCGGTTCGGTTTTGGCCGGTTTCGGTTCGGTTTCGGTTTCAATTCGGTTTTTTGCTCACCCCTAGTAGGAATGTTTATTGTTTGCAGTGTAATATGTTGTATTGAATCACCTGCAATCAAATGAATTCATTTTTTATTTTATTATTTTATTATTGTTGTTCTACACAATTAAATTGTTATCATGCAGTATAGTTGAGGTATCATGAGCATCAATTTCACTTTTGTCACCATTTTTTGTCTCTGAAGAATTTTCTACCCTACCCTCTGTTCTTATCTAATTTATTAAGATATATGAAAAGCAAGAGAGGTATACATTATGTAAGATATACATAAAGAAATATGGACGAGGTTATGCAACAATCACCTCCTATGAGAGTAGCAAATTCCTCTTATGATGATAGCAAATCACCTCTTATGATGATAGCAAATCCCCTGACCCAGAAATCGCAATTCTGCAGTATCACCTCCTGCTGGATTTCCTGATCATCCTCACCGAGGTTTGTATATCTTTGAATTCTCAGCTGCTTACAATTGATTAACACTGTTTTTTTTCTTTGAACATGTTGTTGTCTTCAGATTCTAATGTTTTAAAGTTCTTGTTTCTTTTTTGCAGGATTCGAGACTGTAACATATATGCTGCAGGTACATTAACCCACAGTTATCGAATATTTAGAACGCCCTTTATAATTTTACGATGTTGATGACTTACAAAACTTTCACTTTCTTGTATTAGGGAGCTTTCACTCATAAAGATTTCGCAGGGCATAAGGGCACAATTCGAGCAGGGGATGTCCAGGTATCAAACAATAATATTCTGAATTTCGCACTTTAACAGATTTTTGACAACTGAACTCTGACCGAATGAAATACATGCAAAGTAAGACCAAAATGTGGAGTGCTAAATTTATATATGGATTGCAGTGGATGACAGCGGGAAGAGGGATTATTCATTCGGAAATGCCTGCAGGAGAAGGACTACAAACCGGTCTGCAACTATGGATCAATCTTTCATCCAAGGACAAAATGTAAGAATGTGTCATAATCGTATTATGGACAGTGACAAGAACTTGTCTTTTTCTAACTTAATTTGGTTATTCGAAATGTAGGGTTGAACATAATTATCAAGAACTGCTAAGTAACGACATTAAAAGGGCTGAAATGGATGGAGTTGAAGTGAAAATCATAGCAGGGGAATCAATGGGGGTTAAGTCACCAGTGTACACGCGAACTCCAACAATGTTTCTTGATTTCACTCTACAGTCCAAAGCTGAAGTGAACCAAAGCATCCCCGAATGTTGGAATGCATTCGTGTACGTTATTGAAGGAGAAGGTGTTTTCGGGTCTTTGAACTCATCCCCTGTATCTGCTCACCATGTTTTGGTGTTAAGTCCTGGTGATGGTTTGAGCGTATGGAACAAGTCCTCAAAGGCCCTTAGGTTCGCGCTCATTGGGGGTGAACCACTGAACGAGCCAGTGGCTCGATACGGACCTTTTGTGATGAATACAGAGGAAGAAATTGACCAGACTATAGAAGACTATCAGCAATGTAAGAATGGATTTGAAATGGCCAAGCATTGGAAGTCTCAGTAGTGTAGGAACCCAAAAGTAACTAATCACCATCTGTATTTTTTTTTATGCTAAATAAAAGACCATCTTTTACCTATCATTATCCAAGCAACAACCAATGAGGTGATAGAAAGGATTAGGAATGATTTTGTATTGTGGAATCATAGATTGCAGACTTCTAGAAGCTTTAAAAGGTAGCCATTGTACTTGAACTCACCATGGGAAATTCCTTTGAAGTTAAAACTTCAGTGTTTGTCTCGGTGACTTTTTTTTTTTTTTTTATCAAAAGTAATACTCCCTCCGTCCCATTTTATGTGAACCTCTTTCCTTTTTGGGATGTCCCAAAAAGAATGAACATAAGATACTTACTATTTTTTAACACTACTTTTCACTATTACACACACTACTTATACACTTTTTTATTAAATAAACACTATTACACCCACTATTTTCCTCCGCTATCTCAAAACTATTATTAAATAATGATGGGTCCCACCACTTTACTCACTTTTCAACTAACTTTACTCTTTTTCTACTACAATTTTTTAATTTCCGTGAAGGTCAAAGTGGTTCATACAAACCCGGATGGAGGGAGTAATATTTAGTGAATATATTGACAAATGCAATATAAAATTGTTGCAGTGATTACATAAATTTTAGATTTTAAATAAATCATTAATTTTACACTTTTATATTTTTATATTATAATATGATACTATTTTTGATCATTAATTAATAATAATAATAATCCATTTATAAAAAATTGAACTCATGGATTTCAATTGAATAAAGTTATGATTATTATTATATACGATACATATACAAATATTAAAATATATCTACACCGTTTTAAATGTTATATATATAAGTATTGAATAATTTTATATCACATTTGTCAAAATTTTCGTTAAAAGCATTATTATTTTTTAATAGAAAACGTACAATTTTTTGATTCAACTTATGATTTAAAGTTGAGAGATGTAAAATATAATTTATGAAATTATATATACATGATTGAATTTGGAGTAAAGTTGAGGAATATAGATATTAGATAGTTCTGTAAATTGATCCGCATTATTCAGTAACTCGCCTTATATCAGGTCGAAAATATGATATATGTCTCAGATTTATTTTATAAATGATCCAAATTTAACGGAAATATTGAACCTGGATAAAATATGATCCTGGATTTGAGCAATCATATACTGCTCAGATTAAGTCTCATACTATTCTTATTAAAATGATACAATCCGAATATTTTTCATGACCTATATATTCTGTAACGCCCCGAATTTTCCCAATACTGAAAATATAATTTTTATATTAATTTAAACTTTGATACAGGGGAGTTTTAGAAAATTTCGGCATGCAGTATTCGTAAATCAGACTATCCACATGTATTTCAACCCAAATCAAATTCCAATTCAAAATCATAAATAAAACTCAAATACACCAACGATTCCTCACCGAGAATCGATTCCAGGTTATGGTATGAAACAAGAATCTGAACTATACAAATTATTACAAACATTATCTCTTATCTAAATACTAACTACTATACCGTCAAACTGTAGCTCCATTCAATACAGCCTTTGTCTGTACTGGTTCTGAAATCTATCCTTAATAGAATGCCTTGTCGCTCTCATTCTATTTGCAATACATAGGTGGATCATCCTTACATCTAACTGCAAAAGGGTTAGGTAAAACAGAGCAAGAGTGAGCCAAAGAACGCTCAGCAAGTATATATAGTGATAGCAATATCAACAACAATTATAAGTTCTAAAAGTCAGGAAGAATTATCATATGCTTCGAAAAATATCAACTAAATCAAATATCTTTATTATCACGAGGAACCAACATTGCTTCACTGGAATGAGGTGTATCACAATAAGAACTGATAAAAGTTATGATAGCAAGATCTAATTGAAATAAGCTTCAAGGGAATCGGGTATCAAAACAACCCAATCTCAATGTATAGATTAGAATTGGATTTTTATTTATTTAAAAAAACAATAAGGTTAGGCTGCTGATCAGTCACGCACTAACCCCGGACAAACGCACACAGCAATGTCCTTTAATGGATCCACGGCACACATTGGCCTTAACTTCTGACCACGAATCTGGTCTCCCCGAAGGGACTCCTCTGACCATAATATGGTCTCCCCGAAGGGACATCAAAAATATTCCAATTCTAACCCGACTGCACTAGGGGTCGGAACAATCGACAACCCTTAACACATCAACCAACTGGAACTCACGTTCCAAAGCAACAATTCATGATCCAAGAATTAATAATGAATTCAAGATCAACAGGTGTCGACAAGTTCGACACGATAAATGGGGTAATAAATAATGAACGATAATCTCAAAAGTGTCGACAAGTTCGACACATTAACCAGGGGTAAATGAATAAATAATATCAACAACAGATCTCGACAAGTTCAATAGAATAATTTGGATGATAGATCACATCTTCATGATATTTAAAGAAAATTTCACTTGATCAAGAGGTGAAGGGAATATTTGCAATATAATCAATAATAATTGAGACTATAAGACAACGATTATCATTAAGTGCTAAACATCTAATCAAGTTTCCAACACATGGAAAGGTTCAAATCAATATAAGCGAGTAAAACAGTTTTGAAGTCTACTTGTAAAAATAATCACCGGATGATCAATGTCAAATTAGTTTGAAGAAAACATTCCTTGGAATAATATTTATTGAGGAAAATCATAAATCATATTCAGGAACTATATTAAAAGATTTTTCTAAAGTCTTAAGTCTTGGATTTCCTCTGTTTAAAAAAGTATCACTTAAATAATTTTGAAGAGGATAAAATAGTACGCGACTGAGGAATCCGGTAAAATACCACGTAGTAGAATATTAATAAAACTGAGGAATATTTATATAAAATAATCTTAAAAGAGTCAACACCTGAACGATAGGTATTGAGGAATCCGATAAAATATCAAATATCGGAATATTAATAAAAATTAAGAATATTTATTTAAAATAATTTCAAAAGAATCAATACCTGAAATATAGGTGGGGAAAATCAACAATTGAATAATTTTTTTTTTAATTTTTTTTTTTGAAAATAAACAATTGAATACTAGTCGAAGGAAAATATCACTTAAAACAACTGTAAGGGGTATAGATCCTAGTGAAACGACTTGGAAGAAAATCTCACAATTAATAAGTACAGGTTCACATCATTCAGCATAAATATGAAGGAGATAAACGCTTGCAAGAAGGGATTCAAAAGAATATATCAATAAAACAAATGGGTTCACATCACTTGAACGATAAGTGAAGGATAGTAAACTTGCCTCAATACATGAAGTCCAATTCCAACATCTCGATTCTTTACTCATTGTACATCAGTCTCTATTTCTTATTGGCTGGCTTGTACTCGGTCATCCATTCATCTTTCTTTATCACTAATCAGCTTCTACATGCACACACTCGTTTAGTTCGCTGAATAACTCGTTCCCCAGGATTTCCACCTTACATACACGTGGCTCTAAATCGGCCTTTTACTCGTACCTATATCAAATTAAAGTACTACTTCAGTACACTTATAACCATAACCGTCTGTCCTACCCAATCGCGTCCTATAATGATTTGCATCATAACACGTATTATTCACATTCTTAAAATAATAATACATAACCACATAGCACCTTGGTTAACAAATGGCTCCTGTCTAATTACTATAAGAATTAAAAAAAAAAAAATTAAGGAAAATTAGGCAGCACCTCCTTTTTCCTTTATAATAGGACCTAACCTGTCAATTACAATTGACCCGATCAACAATCAATCTCTTCCAAAATCGTATATCAACTTTAAATTATAATTACGACTTACGACTACTACTCAAATACAATACGGAATATCACATTAATTATCCGAGAATCAACATACAGCTTTATTCAACTCACAAAATTTAACAAACCAGACCACTCATACTTATGGAATGTTTCACAATGCTAATACCCATTCTGATTACCAATGTTAACCAATAATTCTTGAAACCAAGTCATTACTACAACAATATTTCTAAGTAACCTAAATGATTACATTCTAACACAATCTAACATTTATACAATTGTAGCAATTACAACCCCAGCAACAACTTACCAAGTTTCACACATATATCCCTGTATAACAATTCCAACACCATCACTACTTCCGACTACATTCTCCGCTATCTACCCTTTGTCTTATTTCTTTACTTCTTTCTCGATCTTTCTTCTCTTCCTCTTTTCTTTCTTCGGCTTTGTTAACACAAAATCACGCAAGCGTACGTGGTCACAAGTAATACAGATATAAGTTGAGTTCGTTCCCACAGAGATATGGTTACGGTTTCAATTCAGTTCATGCACCTATGCAACAATGTATGATTATTATTCACTGCTAAGACAAATAACAAATATGGGTTTTAACTAACTAAAATTAACTAAGAAGTAAATTAACAAACTAAGAATTGACTAACTAACGAGAATTTAAATCTAATTACTTCTGCAAGAGAAAACATGGGATCCTAGCTTCATTAAATACTTTGCTTAGATCTAACGCCTTTAATCACTATATGCAATGGTTATGATATCTGATCGGACAACACGAAACAAGTATACGCTACTTATCAGTATACGAATACCAAACTAAACATACATCCACAAAAGAGATAGAAGATGAATAGACACCAATTATGCTTAGACCCTATATCTCTATAAGATTTGAAAACATAACGGTTGAAGAACAAGTTATCCACAAAGATCACATAGGGCAGCATAATATCTCTATTGATGCTACAAATCATGATGTTAAAACATCAACCTATCCTATGCTAGCATGACAAGTTCTAAATCTCAAGATCCACTCTCGCTTCACAAGAGATTAACAAATTAGATGTTAGCTACGCATCTAAATTCATAAAGCACAACCATACGAGGATATCAGATATACATCACACACAGATCTTTAAAGCATCAAGATACTAAAGCTCCATAAATAAATCCGTTAGAATCCCATGACAACGATTAGTTCATAATCGAACCGCTCGTCATCATGGGATCAAGTGAAACCATGATGATAACAAAGTATGAAAATAATACAAATAAATCTAAGTAATTGATATGTAATCGTTCCACTCCTAATGATGATGATAAATTACAAGGGTTGGATGTGTTTATATAGGCTCTAGATTTCTTGCCCAGCAAGAATTTACCTTCTAATACAATAAGAATTTAATTAAGGTGCTAAAAACTGCCCAAAATACAATTAGAACTTGAAAAGGGCAAAACCGTAATTTCACTGCTTCCAACATTCTGTTTGTCGTGCTTCCTGCCCCCACCAGGCGCAAATTGCACGTGAAACACCTGTTCCATGTTGTAGAAAATCTCTCATGCTTCGCGTGAGCAGTAAGATCGTCCAAAACGGACTTCTAGAACTCAAGATATGGCCAAAACAAAATCAGAAATTCTGGCTGATTTTTCACCCGCGCCCACGCAGCATCCCGCAGCGCCTGAGGCGCCGTTCCCGCGCATGATGCGCCGGTGCAATCTGCATAAACACGGCTGGAAGCTCCCGGCTTGGTCCCGTTTTGCGAAAACTGATTTTTCTTGCCATTTTCACATTTTCTTCCCGTTCCTTTTGCATGTGCTACCGTCTTTCATTCTTAATGACTTGTATACTTCTTAGGAGTTGACATTAGCCACCATTCTTCATTCCATATCATCAATCAACTCCACAAAACGCTCCAAAAACGACGGAAACTACACCTTTAATCGAAATTTCTTCAACCCTGCACAATTAAGCAAAACACATCAAAACTACCACAAACTTGAGACCAGAGCAATCAATTTAAGCCGATTTGGAACGCTCCAAGTGGATATAAAATCCACTTATCACACCCCAAAACTTAAACCGATGCTTGTCCTCAAGCATAAACAATTACAACTAACTAACTAGCTAGTACCACTTCCGTAGGTGATCACAGTTGCATTTGGCATATGCAACAAGCCCTTTAAACCCCTAGGCAGCCCTAGTGGACGAGTAAGGTCTTGTGATGGCCTATAGCGAATGTACCCACAAAATCCATTTAACCTAATGCAATGCAATGCATGAATGCAACTGATATGAAATGCAATTAATCTAATACTAATATCCTACCATACCTTCAAATCCTCTCATGCCATATCAACTTAAGAATCAAAGTAAATACGCAATGTCTTGGTGTCGAAAGTGCAAGTATTCACATAGTCTACTCAATGAACATGCATAAGTTCTCACAAGTCCATGTCAAATGTAAGAATAAGTTAATAAACATGCTAAGCCTACAAGATTACATCTTTGAGACAAACTCGGGATCTCATACGCAAAAACAAGCAAACACTCACAATCCACTCATAAAAGAATATTCACTCAAGAACAAGGGTAAGTGTATCACTCAATTCCAACGAAATCATAAACATGCTTGACATTTGGTATCAATCAAACTCTTAACACAACATACATCAATGACGATAATCAAAAGGTCTTTATTTGGGTTGTAACGGGGCTAGGGACAAGGTATGTCAAATAAGCCAAAACAGGTGAAGTGTCAAAAGCTAGTAGGAACTTAAAATAAATCATACACAACCACCTATTTCCCTCCCATAATTTTACTCAACAAAAAACACTCGACTAGTCAACTAAAGTAGGATCACAATAAACACAAATATGCTCTCATAATATATTTTTTTCCTTTTTTTTTCTTTTTTTTTCTGTTTTTTTCTTTTCGAGAGCTGAATATAACAAAAACAATAATGTAACAATAACAATGATCCCCCGAATTTATTACACATGCCGACTATCAAATAAACAACCAACCCCAATCTCAATATTTCCCCCAAAAGTACGACCAACAATAAACCCCTCCTTGCACACCTTATTACTCCCTTAAGCACTCTACTAGCCTTTGACAACGTGGTTCAAATTAATGTAAGGCCAATACAAGAAAAAGGTCTAGGCAAGTAATGTGGTATGTCACCGAAAAAATAGGATTAAGCTCAACGGGTTAACTAATTGATCATGTAAACATGGTATGGTAATATGGGAAAATATGCGGTTAATCCTAAATGCCTTTATCATTTTAATCGTCAAATAATGTCATGCGTTTCAAGAAAGATCTCAAACAACTGCTAGCAATGCAAACAATCCGTGGACACTCAAGCAAACGAATAAATTGCAACAAATATGCAATAAGGCTCAAAAACTCACTTGGTAGGAAAACATACTCAATCCCAAGCAAAAATCTCTCTAATGCACCTACTTGTATTCAAAGCATGCAAACTAAATCATCTTGCACATATTCATGTCCTTCTAATTACTCACAACATTCAATAAGTCTACTAGCTTCAACTTACTAGTGTATGTGTGTGCACAAGAACAAAGCATATCACTTCTCAATCAAAAGCGTCAACAACACAAAATTCCTATCAAGCATGGGTGCAAATGCAAACTATTATGAACTCATATGATATACGAACATAAAAACATAATGTCCTATATGAAACAAACGTAGATAACACGAACATATATGCATAATTTACTACTACTAATATGCAAGCATGAAATCCTACATGAACAAATAATACAACAACTACTAATCCCTCAAACCACCCCCAAACTTAAAAAATTCAATGTCCGCATTGAATGGAAGTAAATACGAGGGAAAGTAGAAAACATACCTTGGGTTTCCTCCCAAGAAGCGCTTCTTTAACGTCAATAGCTTGACGTTACTTCCAAGCCTCCATTAAGGAAGATAATAGTTGGCCTGGTCATCTCTTCGTGACACTTCATCGTCATCACGGCGACACACTTTCTGCCACTTCTCCTTGCTTGGCCTATTCATGTAGCAACTATATCCTCTTCCACTGCCTTCATCTGTTGACCCAAAATCTGTCAATTTGTAGAACAACACACGGGCTTCGCTTGAATGTAATGGAGGAGGGTAAATGTAAGTTGTTGTAGCCTTTGGTTCCTCAAAAAGAACTTCCTCCATTGGCTCTAATGCGCTACCTCCATCTTCACACTTTGAGACAAGTAGAAGACCTGCATCTTTCCCATGATCATCAGCCTCTTGGTACGCACATACCAATTCTTGAAATTTGTGCAGCTCATCAGTGTATGTCCCATATAGTGCCCTTTCCAAATCATCCACCATCCTAACATGATCAAATTCCTCACATGGCTTGCGAATGCTCACCTCATCTTGGAATTTGTCTTCTTCAATTAAGCACGCAGTACCTTGCTCCAAGTCACCGTTATTCTCTGGAATTGCCTCTGGTATGAATTGCTGATTCTCTTGTTCCAAGGCACTCCTAACCTGAGCAACTATTGTTTCCAAAGATTTGATAGACGCCTCATTACTCTTTACACGCATCCTAATCTCCTCTAGAGTCTCTTGTTCCAATGATCTCACAGCTTGAGCAACTAGTGTCTCCACGGATTTTAAAGACTCCTCGTTACTCTTTACAAGACTCCTAAGCTCCTCCATAGCATCAACCTCATCTGATTGAAAAGTATGAGTAGGTTGCTGATGTTGAAACTCTTCACTTCCAAAGAAATATGACATATCTGGAACATCTTGCTGGTACTGTTGAGGATAGTATTGAAAATATGGTTGTTCCTCATAACTGACATATGGATCAACTCCTTCGTAGTAACAATATTGTGAGGGATCATGAACGCCCAAACACCGCTCACATTGATAAGGCATGGATGTACTCGAATATGCCCACCATGGCAACTCCTGACCTGCCATCTTCAAAAACTCAAGTACCTGAAACACACCGAACTAAACAAGATAGGTAAGAAAAATCTGAGTCAGTGAACTCTAACGACCACTATTGACAAGCACATAAACCAAAAATAAAACACCAATGATCCCCGGCAGCGGCGCCAAAAACTTGTTAACACAAAATCACGCAAGCGTACGTGGTCACAAGTAATACAGATATAAGTTGAGTTCGTTCCCACAGAGATCTGGTTATGGTTTCAATTCAGTTCATGCACCTATGCAACAATGTATGATTATTATTCACTGCTAAGACAAATAACAAATATGGGTTTTAACTAACTAAAATTAACTAAGAAGTAAATTAACAAACTAAGAATTAACTAACTAACGAGAATTTAAATCTAATACTTCTACAAGAGAAAACATGGGATCCTAACTTCATTAAATACTTTGCTTAGATCTGACGCCTTTAATCACTATATGCAATGGTTATGATATCTGATCGGACAACACGAAACAAGTATACGCTACTTCTCAGTATACGAATACCAAACTAAACATACATCCACAAAAGAGATAGAAGATGAATAGACACCAATTATGCTTAGACCCTATATCTCTATAAGATTTGAAAACATAACGGTTGAAGAACAAGTTATCCACAAAGATCACATAGGGCAGCATAATATCTCTATTGATGCTATAAATCATGATGTTAAAACATCAACCTATCCTATGCTAGCATGACAAGTTCTAAATCTCAAGATCCACTCTCGCTTCACAAGAGATTAACAAATTAGATGTTAGCTACGCATCTAAATTCATAAAGCACAACCATACGAGGATATCAGATATACATCACACACAGATCTTTAAAGCATCAAGACACTAAAGCTCCATAAATAAATCCGTTAGAATCCCATGACAACGATTAGTTCATAATCGAACCGCTCGTCATCATGGGATCAAGTGAAACCATGATGATACCAAAGTATAAAAATAATACAAATAAATCTAAGTAATTGATATGTAATCATTCCACTCCTAATGATGATGATAAATTACAAGGGTTGGATGTGTTTATATAGGCTCTAGATTTCTTGCCCAGCAAGAATTTACCTTCTAATACAATTAGAATTTAATTAAGGTGCTAAAAACTGCCCAAAATACAATTAGAACTTGAAAAGGGCAAAACCGTAATTTCACTGCTTCCAACATTCTGTTTGTCGTGCTTCCTGCCCCCACCAGGCGCAAATTGCACGTGAAAAACCTATTCCATGTTGTAGAAAATCTCTCAAGCTTCGCGTGGGTAGTAAGATCGTCCAAAACGGACTTCTAGAACTCAAGATATGGCCAAAACAAAATCAGAAATTCTGGCTGATTTTTCACCCGCGCCCACGCAGCATCCCGCAGCGCCTGAGGCGCCGTTCCCGCGCATGATGCGCCGGTGCAATCTGCATAAACACGGCTGGAAGCTCCCGGCTTGGTCCCGTTTTGCGAAAACTGATTTTTCTTGCCATTTTCACCTTTTCTTCTCGTTCATTTTGCATGAGCTACCGTCTTTCATTCTTAATGACTTGTATACTTCTTAGGAGTTGACATTAGCCACCATTCTTCATTCCATATCATCAATCAACTCCACAAAACGCTCCAAAAACGACGGAAACTACACCTTTAATCGAAATTTCTTCAACCCTGCACAATTAAGCAAAACACATCAAAACTACCACAAACTTGAGACCAAAGCAATCAATTTAAGCCGATTTGGAACGCTCCAAGTGGATATAAAATCCACTTATCACACCCCAAAACTTAAACCGATGCTTGTCCTCAAGCATAAACAATTACAACTAACTAACTAGCTAGTACCACTTCCGTAGGTGATCACGGTTGCATTTGGCATATGCAACAAGCCCTTTAAACCCCTAGGCAGCCCTAGTGGACGAGTAAGGTCTTGTGAGGGCCTATAGCGAATGTACCCACAAAATCCATTTAACCTAATGCAATGCAATGCATGAATGCAACTGATATGAAATGCAATTAATCTAATACTAATATCCTACCATACCTTCAAATCCTCTCATGTCATATCAACTTAAGAATCAAAGTAAATACGCAATGTCTTGGTGTCGAAAGTGCAAGTATTCACATAGTCTAGTCAATGAACATGCATAAGTTCTCACAAGTCCATGTCAAATGTAAGAATAAGTTAGTAAACATGCTAAGCCTACAAGATTACATCTTTGAGTCGAACTCGGGATCTCATACGCAAAAACAAGCAAACACTCACAATCCACTCATAAAAGAATATTCACTCAAGAACAAGGGTTATTTGATAAAACTTTTTGTGAAAGGATTTAACTGAGAGATCAATATGATCATTGAACTATTATCAGGTTGTATTTGTCACTTAGGTCAACCGCCCTTGTACAAAAGATGGCCAGTCTTTAGTACTTTCATGACAAACACAATCAGTGGCGTCCCACCAGACTTTTATCACATAGATAAATTGTCCTTGAATCCCCTATATATATAGGTTGTTCATCCCAGTTCGGATAAAGAAGATTAAATATTCAGGGAAAATGAAAAGAGTTCAAGAGTCTCGAAATTTTCAAGTATAGAATTGGATCAAGTGTCCTTTAAAAATAGGGATATTTCTGAAAGATGGGATTGAATTCAAGTAAATCTAATATACAAACTCATCATCAATGGAAGTATAATCGATTAAACAAACGTTCAAGAAATTCATAATTATTCATAATCTCACCTTTGTCGGCTAAGCATTAATATACCTAGCTGCCAAAACCGGCCTGACAATAATGAGTTGAATAACTACGAAGATCTCTATTCATTCTCGATTCTAACCGTCACTGCGCAACAAATGCTTCAGCAACGATGTAAATCGTGAATTCGTTTACAACAATTCAAGGAAACAATAAGAATCAATTCAACTGCCCAAATGGGGAATCAATTAAGAATTTAGACAGAATAAATGGCTAATAGTACACCACTACACCCTTACTTCCAACCCGTGCCAACAATCACTTCTTACATCTTGTTTTCAGTCTTCTCACACTCTCGTTATAACATTCGCATCGTATCTAAAGTCGTAGAAAAGTTCCAGAAAGTACGCGAAAGTCTCGAGATAATGTCATTCAGACAGGTAGCTCCAACTGCTCCGTCAGCTCACGCGGCTCTAGATTAACCGCCTCTCCCATAACCAGATCTTCGAACGAATCGAACTCCTACTCGCGCAATATGTCGAGAGACCGTACAACGTCGTAATATTCGTCATAATAACCTAAGGCGAAGCTTATCCTAAATCGTTCTACCTAACTCCCGTCTCACACACGTATACCCACCTATCCTAACAGTTTCAGTGACCATAACTTGGCTCTGATACCAACTGTGACATCCCATAATCCGGGGTACAGATTTGGGGCCACTAACCACAATCAACACAACATAAACCTGGACATAAGCCAAATATATATAATACAACACCCCTGATCCAAGACCGCATACAGGTTATGGTATGAAACAACTATCAAATCACATTATTACAATCCAATCTCAGAATAAAATTGTTATACAATCTTATACTCCCTCTGTCCCATGTAGTTATTAACATTTTCGGACCATTTTCTGGCACGGATTTTAAGGTGTATTTTAAGGATAGTTCTATAACTTATTTTTGATATTTTCTTTTTTTGTATAAAAATAGAACAATCCTATTTTTATACAAAAAAAGAAAATATCAAAAATAAGTTATAGAACTATCCTTAAAATGCACCTTAAAATGCGTGTCAGATACGCAGTTTTTTATGTAAAGAAATGGATGGGACGGAGGGAGTAACAAACTAAATCCACTACCAAACTAGTTAACCAACCTTGACAATTTCCAAAACCACTACCCGACGTATTCAACAACTCGAACGTCACCTCTCGCTACTGGAACAGTATTACCAACTGACCACAAGGTCCACTAGTCTTCTCTATTAACTGGAGAAAATAAACAACAAAGCAAGAGTGAGCCAACAATGCTCAGCAAGCGTAAACAGTGATAGCAATATAAAGAACAATATAGGTTCTGATCAACAAGATTAATCATCACATGCTGCAAAAGAAAGCAGCAGAAGAAAATTAATTATCGTAACACAACGATGAGCCAGCCATGCCCCGCTTGAATAAATTGTATCAACAATGAGAACTGATAAAAGTTCTGATAACCAAAGACAATCATCACAGGGTTCAATGGAATCTGGCTTAAAAGCAACTCATCCTCAATGAATGGATTAGAATTGGATTTTTAAATATTTTAAAAACAATAAGGTTAGGCTGCTGATCAGTCCCGCACTAACCCCGGACAAACGCACACAGCAATGTCCTTTAATGGATCCACGACACACATTGGCCTTAACATCTGACCACGAATCTGGTCTCCCCGAAGGGACTCCTCTTGACCATAATATGGTCTCCCCGAAGGGACATCAAAAACATTCCAATTCTACATCCAACGTACTAGGTGTCGGAACAATCGACAACCTTTGCCAACCAACCGACTGGAAAACTCACGTTCCAGAACAACTCATAATTCGAGAGTCAATGAAGAATTCACAATCAACAGGTGTCGATGAGTTCAACACGATAAAGGGGTAATAATTGACGAACAACGATCTCAAAAGGTATCGACAAGTTCGATACGAATAATTGGGGTCGTACATCATTAAATAAATCGAAGAAAGAATTTATTGTCAACAAGATTAACAATTGAGAATAAACGATAAAACGAGGATAGTCAAGCGCTAAACATTTAATCAAATTTCTCTAACACATTGCCAAGTTTGGACTAAATTGGGTAAGTTAAGTGGTTCAAACTAAACATCTGTGAGATAGTTTCAGGATAATTAATCATAAATCAGTTTAAAGAAAACATCCCCTAAAGAGGGCCCATCGGGTAAAAATATGTCAAAAATCAAGGATTATGCCAAAAGACTTTTATAAAAATTTAAACTCTTGGATTTCCTCTGTTTAGAAAGGTTCTTAAATATTTTCGAAGAAAATAAAAGAAAAGGCACTCTACTGAGGAATCCAATAACATACCATGATTTAAAATATCTTTGAAGAAAAAGGGTCTTTGTAAGATCATATGAAAATTTGCACTTGAGCTATAGGTAGGATTATAAACATTCGCACGTCATTTGAGAAGGACGTCACTTTGTAACCATAATTTGACCGACACATTGCTATATAAATAGAACAGAATTGCATCACTTGAACAATAAGTGGAAAGCGAGAATACTTGCCTCAATACATGAAGCTTCCACTTCCAATATCTCGATCCGTCACTCACTTTACAATAGCTTCTACTTCTTTACACGTTGGCCTCTACTCGATTGTACATCCATCTTTCTTTTATCACGGTCTACTTCTACCCGAACATACTGGTCAGCTCCGAACTTATCTTTCCTCTCCAAATTACCCCTTAATACTTGTATTGGCTTTTAGCCGACCTTCTATTCGTACCTATACATGTATAGGTAAAGAACTACTTCACTACGCTTGTAACTTTAATCGTCTAACTCTGTTCTACCCCAAATGCGTCCTATAACGCTTTGCAATTTAATATATACAACACGTATTAATCAAATTCTTGAAATAATAATATATGTACATATAACCACATAAATCATATAAACATTTAGCACATATTAAAAACTTAAACTTATGTTATCCTGTAATCAACTATTAAATCCGAGTCTCCTACTTAAATAGAATTGGTATTAGCTCGCCCATACCACTAACTGACTACTCACAACTCATTCCTTTTAAAAATTTTAACAATTTACTACACCAACAATACTTATAAAATTAATCATCAATAAAATCCAACGTACATATAATTAATATAGGATCCCATTGTTAACAACCAGCCTTAATACTCAAATACCTTCTTATAAGTTACCATACACCAAACAGTTTCTAGCATAATTCAATAAGAGAAGAGTTAACTAACTCAATAATTTAAACCACACCACTCACACATGTAGACATATAAACCCACACACATAACCCCCTTACACAGACACACTGATCACATATTCGAACATATAATTACATAGAGGTTAAGGCCATCCTATTCGAAAAGGACATGGACACTAATTCTAAACCATTACAAGTAACTAGACAGCAACTTAGACTCTTGAATTTAACATTTTAGAGTACCTCATGACCATATTATCACATTATAGTGGTTCAAATACAAGGAAAGAAGAAAAAAAAAATAGGAGCTGCTATGCTCTTCCCATGACCTTAACCTAACAAGCTAACTAACACATTTAACCACTCGACTTTAGCAAATCAAGGCAGCAAGAAACAATACCGATTTACACTGAATAGCAACTCGAATATCAATAATCAAAAACAGGGCAGGGGCTGCTGCTAAAAGATCAGAAAAACCAACCCAAGCAACCATCTATTTACTAGTCACCCTACTTACGATTTAACCAGCAAATTAAAAACTGAAAACCAGGCAAAAAAGATAAAAACGAAAACTCTGGCTTCTTCTAATAACAGTCCCATACGGCACAACACTAACCATACATATAACTCTTATTTGCGCCCAAAACTTTGACTAGCATCCTACCAGCAACCTAAACATGGAGTACAGAGCAACAACAATCGGACGCTTGATACACCTCTGTTAATAACAGAACAACTAATAACGATACAAGCTTAATTCAGTTCATACAATTTGTTAACCACTACTCACACTGATACACACACACACCTTATACATATACCACGCACACACATATATTCACATAGATACACCAGTAGTATAGCAAAGTCCATACCACATCACGTCAATAATACCAACTCAGACCGAACCGAGCACAACCAGAAACGTACGGAACATACACTCATACATAGATAAACCCACACAACTTAGTAAAAGATTGGAAGAAAAGGGGAAAGTTTAGTGAAATAGAAAGAGTGGGGGAAATTAAAAGAGAGAGATTTGGGAGGAGAGTTAGAGAGAAATGTTGAGAGGTTTCGAGAGAGTTTTCCAGAGAGTCAAAATCGATGGCTGCTGAAGAAAAATTAGCAACTGTGAAGATATTTTTGGGCCAGGAGCATTTTATTATTCCACCTGTTGAAAACAATTTTTTTTTAAATTAATACAACTTTTAAAAATTCGAAATTAAGTAGAAATAAAATTGTAAAAATTTAAACTTTACATTTTTAAAATAAAGTGTATATATTTACGGACACGTGCATATTTTTAAAATATGTTTAGGATGAAAAATGAACTAAAATATGAATTTTACAAGTTTTGATCCCTTAAATACAGTAAAACTCTTAAAATCATTTTAAAATACTCAAAATAATCCACCTAATATTTTTTTTAAAAAAAAATTCAATAATATCATAAAGATGATGACACAAAAGATTTCGTAATTTTTAACAACTTCGATGATTTTATAAACTTTTCAGAAGATCAATAATGCCTGGTTCAAAATAGATTTAAATCATCAAAATGAAATTAAAATACACGGACTTACACGGCACACTTAAATCATCATTTAAGCATGTAAACACGATATCACATATAATTGGCCTTCTAGAAAAATTTTATATCATATAATTCCACATTTAATATTAAAAAAATAATTATAAATACGCGATTTTCTAAAGCGTTATATTCACTGCTTAACAACTCCACCCATGCAACCCCTGCACCTCACCCAACTGCCTCCTCTCGACACACTGCATCCTCTCAAATCTTTTCTACCCCTTGCACACTCTGTGCCCTAATCAACCACATTTGCACACCCTCGCTTTCGAACATAAACTTTCACTCCTGTACTCCTACCTCTCCTTCATTCAATTCCAAACATACTTGCAATTTATACGCATAAAATCAATGGTAATTTACCCAACCCTCAAACACTGTTTCCACATAAACAATTTATTTTACACTCACTTCCAGCCAAACTCAAACCTCCCAATTAATAAACCCAACACCGCAAAATAGAGTCTTTGATTCGCAGTAAATACAGAACTCACGCAGCACACACACAAAGTTGTTCACGTATCCACTCAAACACACCGCTATTAACACAAACACTCACCATTCATACACAACCAGTCGAACACATCACTAACCAGACCATAGCAAAGAAAACCCCAATCACATAATCATAGCAACACAGAACAAAGGAGGGGAATTGTCCGACCTTTACAATTAACCTCACGACTGCTTCAATCAACCACACCCAGCGAACGCACATACCACAACAACACAAACACCCATGACAATTTGAAGAACTTCCTACTGTCACACCATTTCTACGACCATAAATATACACACAGCAGCACACCCACTGCTATACAACCACCGTACACAATGAATCAAACCTCTGAACACATAACCACACACTGGTTCATCACGATACACACACAAAGACCCACAACTCACACGCACGCACATCGTACTGATACATACACCATAAACTCGACCCAACCACTTCACATACCGAAGCAACAGGCACCCAAATTCACATATACATACACCACAGCAGCGTGTATATACGCGACACACACACACCAGCTTTTATAGAGAAGAAGAAAGGGGAGACTAAGTGTAGGGATTAAAACGAGAGATTGAGAGAGATTTTGAGAGAGAATGGTAAAGAAATGTGGTGAAGGTTCGAGAGAAACCCAGAGGAAAAGGGGAAAAACTAGTGGCTGGGGTCTAAATAAACACAGGGAAAGTTTCATACTTTACCAATTCTGAAAATCTAAACTTAAACAATTTAAATTTTTCATAAAATCGAAAATAAACGGAAAAACAAGCGAAAATTAAATTTTAAAATAGATTTTATGAAATTACAAACATCCCCATATTTTCAAAATACTTTTAGGATCAATAACGAATTAAATATGAATTTTTACAAGTTTCGATCCTTTAAATACAATACAACTCTTAAAATCATTTTAAAATATTTAAACACCCAAAATAATTCTCCTAATAATTTTAAAAACTAAATAATATCATAAAGATAATAAAATAAAAGATTTCGTGATTTTTAATAACTTCGATTATTTTATAAAATTCCAAGAAGATCAATAATACATGATTTAAATAGATTTTTAATCACAAAAATTCAAATAAAAAAATATACGGACTAGCACGTCACGCATACATCATCATATAAACATGTAAACCGGATGTCACATATATTTTATCTAAAAAAAATTCACACCCTATATTCTACATTTAATATTAAATAACTAAATAATAATAATAATAATAATAATAATAATAATAATAATAATAATTATAATAATAATATTTTTTAGGGCGTTATATATTCGGTTCAAACCCGAATATGAATTATACTTTTAGTTCGTCACATTTCTAATTAAATAACATATTATAATTTCTTGATAACATTTATGATTTTAAATTTTCATAAAATACGAGTTATCAACCTAAGTATTTATCATCAAATACTTAATTGATCATTTATTTAAGTTTTGAATTCGAGATTATTATATTTTTATAATATTATATTTATTTAGAATAAGTGAATATTTATACGGTTCATATAAAAATAATATCTAATGTTAGTGAATCATATTTGACTCGTATTCGATGGATCACAAATTACCTGGTTAAAAAAAAGAAAAAATGATATTGGTTCATATGGTTCAGATTCAAACCTCAATATCCAATATCGATTTAGATATGAATAAAATGATCCCAAAACCAAATCTAAACACGATAAAAATTAAATAATTCAACACTTGAACAAAAGATGTCAGCTTCTATCCAAATCATTTTACACCTCTAGATGTTGAACACAATTAAACTTGCGGTAGTACTTGATGACATCGAGGTGGTTACTTATCTATGTAAGATCATGGCTGTTGCAGATAGCAATGTTTTTGGAAAATTAAATAAACAATTATTTGATAAATTAAAAAAAAAAAACTTTTGTGAAAAGTGTTTTTAACATTTTAGAGAAGTTCCCATTGGTTGTAAAAAAGAAATTGTTTATCAATTTTTTCTATTGGAAGCCGCTAATTCAACATTAAATCTCATCAAATATTTTTTTTATATTATATCATATAATGCAAATATAAAAAATATGTCAATTAATTATCTGATTTTCATAACAATATTTATGTTTCCTTAACATAACAATTTTTAACAACAATTTCGAACAGAATATAAAAAAATCAAAATTTGAAGATTAAATACTAGCCTTTCGATTAAATATGATCCAATGGTTCATATTAAACATAAAAAATTTTTTTGCCACAATTAAACATTCAATCTTAATTTACATCCTATGTAGCATATTTTTATCCCTGCTCACGGCATTTTTTTAAAATCGAAAGTAAATATATGTGAAAGAAAATAAATAAAATGTAATGTGTAATAAAGTTTGCTTAATGTTTAAAAAATTTAAAAATAATACCACTTTCATACGTGTACTTGCAAGTTTGGAGAAAATTCTATAAATAATTATCAAATTACAAAATTTGTATCTCATACTTGAAGTGAAACTTTTGCTGATGATGAAACATATATATAAAAACTTCAATCTTCTTCACTTATTTTCCTTTTTAATAAAAATTCTGACATATGAATAAGAATGCAAATTTAATTATAAAAGTAGTACTGTTAAGTTTCTTAAATATATTTACAATTTTTGTTTCAAATCTATACTATATTACAATAATCGAAATTTTAAAAGTTTTGATAACTGTAACAAATCTAGCCATTTACGACAACTAACTTACGATGGAACATTTTTACGCGAATGATGGAATCTAAAATCCGTCGTTCGCAAGTTAAATATTTATAATAAAATTATTTGTGTATTGTAATTATTTAATTGCAAATTAAATTAATTTTCCAGAACACGGAACGACGTCGTTTACTTGTGAATTTACGACGGAAATGCCATCGTAAATTTGTTTATTTTAATTAAATTTAATTGTAAATTAAATCAATTTTTTTAAACACGAAACGACGACGTTTAATTAATGCCGTCGTAAATTTGTTTATCTTAATTAAATTTAATTAATTTTTTAATGCGGAATGACGACATTTACTTGTGAATTTATGACCGAAATGCCGTCGTAAATTTGTTTAATTTAATCAAATTTAATTTTAAATTAATTTCTAAATATGAAGCTACGTCGTTTATCTGTTAACTTACGACGGAATAGCTCACCAACCATGATAAATGCTACCCAATTGCATTTACACTTAACCGTTCAAAATAACATTTTTAAAAGAACTTGCGACGGAAATTTCATTTTCGTCATAAATTTCAATTGCGATGTGCTTTAAGCTACTGTGCATTCTCTTGTCCATTCTCTAACATCACATTCTTCCCACTTTTTCTTTTAAACAAAAACACATCTTCATATCATTCAATACATAGCATGACATAGCAACAACTCTTACAACAATCATCAATTTAAAGATTCATTTTTTATCTCTTCTACTTTATTTTAATGCATTTAAATATATGTGATTTATTTTTAAGTTCATTACATGTTCAACATATATATGTGTGCACTTGTCTAATTGATTTGCATATTTTTTTTTACATTTTATATGTCTTACGATACTAGTTTCAGTTCAAAAAATCCGTCGTAAATGACCCAGATTCTTGTAATGGATACATGTTTTTTGGTACTTCGTATTTTTACTTAATTATCCTTGCTTATATATTAATATATTTTTACCTAAAAACTTTTACTTATATATATATCTATACTATTATATTAAATCCAAAATATTGAATAATATGAAAAAAAATATAATAATAAATAATTAATTAATTTCCTTTTTTGTGTAGAGCATGTTAGCTTTTATATTTTTTTAATAAATAATCATTTTCATTTTTCAGGTAAAACTTACCTGTTTTATTAATGAAATATTAATATAATTACTACTCCCCTCCGTCCCAACCAATTATTTACACTTTTCAAGTGGTGTTTGCCACGTATTTTAAGCTGCATTTTAATGATAATTCCATAATTTATTTTTAAAATTTTCATTTCTTGTATACAAATTTAAACATTAAATTTTTATACAACAAAAAAATTTTTTAAAAATAAGTTATGGAACTATCCTACATTAAATTTTATACAAGAAAAAAATTTAAAAATAAATTATGAAAATATCCTTAAAATGTACCTTAAAATGCGTGTCGGTCACCCCTTGAAAAGTGTAAACAATTGGAAGGGATGGAGGGAGTAGTACTTATCGATAATCTTTTTCAGATAAAATCGATTATTTTTTCTATATTTTCTAATTAAGATTTCACTTTTTTTTCAAAATATCATGGTCATCATATATATAATTATTATAATTAAATTATATCATTTAAAAATTTTAAATCTACAAAAATAATATTTTAAATTTATCAATTCAAAATTAATAACATTCAAAGTACATGTGTAATTTGTAATTTTTTCTAATAATATTTGTTTTTAGTATATCTAACATTTTTCATAACTAGTATATATAATTATATATCTCGCTTAGCGGGTGTGAGGAGGGATGTTACTATAGATTTACGAAAATAGAAACAAATATTTTATATACGTTTATTGGGGCTCGATCAAGCTCAAGAATTTGAAGTTTTATACCAACATTGATTGGGGCTCAAGAATTTGAAGTATGCCCCAAGGCATTTCATAAGAACCATATATCCTTATTAAAAAGGATCAGACTTATTAAAAACTACATTTTGCTTCTTTCATAAGTACCCTAATCTCCTTATTCACCAAAATTAGGCCTGTCACAATCCTGTCACTATGAAATTCGATCATATCTATTTAGTGATTTATTTGGTGATCTCGAAAATTTATTCACTGGTTACGAACGTAATCAACAAACTGTATTCATCAACAGGGTCCTTCTCACACTCACAAAACGAGAATCCGATCATTTGTGAATCATCCCGTAAACAAACATGCATGAATGATCTGCCAGAAGAACTTGTTATCGAAATTTTTTTATGCCTACCAGTCAAATCTCTCCTCCGTTTCAAAGTAGTATGCAGAGCATGGAGATCCCATATCTTGAACCCCAAATTCGTAAAGCGGCATAACGTGAGAACCACGACAAACCCTAAGTGTGATTATTTTATCTTCCGCTATTATCATTATAATCGTTCTTCGGACCCCAATAATTTTTGTGTTATTAACATAAATCCGCCGCATAGGGCTATCAGTTTGAACCTACCTACTTCTATTAGTCATGGCAATTTCTATGTTGTTGGGTCATGCAATGGTTTGCTTTGCCTTGATTACAATCGACGCTACTACCAAAGCCCGACGAAAAAACTCTATCTTTGGAACCCGGCTACCGGAAAAGCTAAGGAACTACCTAGGTGCAAAATCAACGTCATGACTGAAAATTATGATTATTCTGATTATTCTTTAGGGTTTGGTTTTGATTTTGCCAGCAGTGACTACAAGGTTGTAATGATTGTTAAAAGAAAAAAGAAAAGGGACTCTTTGGAATATCGAGTTGAGGTGTATTCGCTGAAAAAGAATTCTTGGAAAAACATTGAGGTGGATTTAGAGTTTGAGCTTCTTTGTTGTTCAACATTTCTGATGGGATCACTGTACTGGATTGCAACAAAATTGGGGCGGCGCAGTTTGCTTTCGTTTAATTTGGAAAGCGAGACTTTTTGCAAAATTCCGCCACTGCCTGCAGAAAAAAGTCGGATTTGTGACATTTTCGAGTTTAAGGAATCTGTTGCAGTTAGTGATGATTACACTAGAATAGTCATCAACATATGGACACTAAATGATGACAATTGTTGGATCAAGAAATTAACCATCAAAAGGACCACCATTGGAAATATGGTCGGACATCTGATGACGGGTGAATTTGTTGGACTAAATCATGATAATGAACTAGTCCTCTATGACCCAGTGAATGAAGTGGGAAAAACCATTCAGCATAGGTTGCACACTAGTCATCATAGACTTAGAACTTACAATTATAGCGAGAGTCTCATAAATTTGAATTTGTATTGAAGGAGTTTGCGAAGAAAGGGTAAACATACACGCGTATCCTTGTGACTCTTTTAGATACCTTTTTAACTCATTGAATTCCCCTATTATCAATGTTCACTGCTCAGTTTTTTTGTAAAGACTCGTGGCTTTTTCCTTAATCTGTTGGCATGTATACTAGGTTTTGTGTATACTCGTGTCTAATTACTAAAAACATCACCATGAAGATCACTTTTACTAGGAACTCCTATGAAATAGTTGAGGTTATGTCCATTGCAAACTTTCCTTTTCTCTAACTCTTGCATTTGAGTTCTTGCCCAATATCTATCTTACAGATAGACATAATAAAGGAAATTAGAAAATACAGTAATACATGACATAACAAAGTATAGGCCATTATATTACATCATTATAATAAGTACAAGAGGGATCTTATCCATAATTTTGGTTTGATCGATGTACTACCAAATTAATCTCAACCGTCGAATCTAATATTTTTAAAAATAGACGATCAAGATTATATCATATTAAAAAGAAAATTATAATCTAAAAAGGATATAATTAATGAAGTTTGTATTAAAATTGATTTTTAAAAAAAATTATAATAAGTAATGGATATAATTAAAAAAGGATACAATTGAATTTTTTTATTTTATTAATATTAAAAAGTTCATATTTATTATTTCGACTCTATCTTGAGATCTAAAAATCATATTTGGATGATTTTACGGCCCAAGCAAAACTCAAAAAATTATCTTTAATTTAATGATGATTTAACAATTATGATCGAAATGAAAACACTCATAATATCAAGAGACAACATAATTATGAATGTTTACAATAATCCTATTCAGTGCAGAAGAACTACGTTGATAATCCTATTCAACGTAGAAAACCAAATTACGAATTTTTATATTAACCCTATTCAGCGCATAAGACCTACATTGATAATCCTATTTAATGTAGAAAACCAATATGATTTAAATTATTGACATACACTTTTTCGTATTTCAATATAAATACACTTTTTAGTTTACATGTTAAAAAATAAAATATTTTTTATGCTAGATCCATCGTTTCTCATCTATTTATTTTATGATCTAACGGTTCTTATTTAATTTGTCGTACTGAAAACCAAACTACCTACTACCAAAATTTTGGATAAAATCACTCTTACACTCATTGTTAAAACTATATTTGATTGTTAGTAGAAATATCTTCAAATAATAAGAATGGTATTTTGATAATCAAAACTAAATATAAGTAAATTTCATAAATCGAACAACATTTTTAACGTAAAAAATCGTCAATTTCTTCTCTTTTTTGTTTCTGCGTAGTTTTATTTGGAAAATAATTGTTAAACCATCACTAAATTAAAGATTATTTTGTTAATTTCATGTGGGCTGTACAATCGTCCAGATCAAAATTTTAAGAATTCAAAATAAAGCACATATATTAAATTGAATGTGTAAAATCATATATATATATATATATATATATATATATATATATAGGCCTTTGCTCCATACAGAACACTCTTATATAACAAACAATAAAGAACACCTTAAATCTAATAGATCCTTTGGCCCCGCCAGGGTTACCCAATACAAAAAGTTGTTATTTTTTTACCCTCTATCAAGCCAACAAAAAAAACAAATTGTTTTTTGAAAATTTACTGTTCACTGATGACGTCACTCGTGACAAGGGTAGTGAATGTTGTTAGTGGATCAAGTGAACCAGATATTACCCCCAGACAATGTTACGGCTATCTTAGGACAAAGAGAAAAAATTATGTAGGAAAAGAATGTTACGGGATTGTTAAATATTTTCAGGAAAAAGCAGCTACAGATGACAGTCACTATTTCACAATGGATCTTGCTAAAGACGGAACTTTAAGGAGTGTTTTTTTGATGATGTTGTGGTTTTCGATGTCACTTATAAGACAAATAAATTCAAAATGCCATTTGCTCCATTTATTGGTGTCAATCATCGTGGCCAGTCTATTTTATTTGGGGGTGCATTATTGGAGGGTGAAACAGAGGATACATTTACATGGCTAATCGAGCAATTTTTGATATGTATGTTTAACAAAACACCAAAAGCAATCATCACTGACCAAGATGCAGCCATGAAAATTGCAATTAAGAAGGTGCTTCCTAATACATATTGTGCTTGCTATGAAGACTTTCAAGAAACTTTCACTCAGTGGGTGAAGAGCAAGTCCATTCAGGAATTTGAAGACGGATGTGATACTTTGAAAAAAAAATATGTTATTGAGAAAGGGAGTTGGTTAGATAACATGTATGAATTACGCCGTCACTGGGTGAAAGTTTATATGAAGCACGTATTTTTTGCTGGAATGACTACAAGCGGACGTAGTGAAAGCATTCATGCATTCTTTGTTGGGTATGTTAATTAGAACACTATGCTCAGTGACTTTGTTGTTCAATATGATAAAGCACTTGTATCACGTAGAAAGAGAGAAGAAGATGAGGATTTTGTGTCCATCGATTCTAGTCCTACATTACTTACGGGGCATCCCATTGAACAACATGCAGGAAAATATTATACGCGTAATATGTTTGAAATTTTCAAAAAGGAATGGCAAAAAAGTTTGAGTTACATCCATGAGAAGATAAAAACAGATGGTCATTTGACAAGTTACATTGTTGGGCAACATGGAGTTTGATAAAGCTTTTTGGAGAACAGTTGAATATAATGCATCTACAGACCACCTTAAGGTAACATGTAGTTGTGCAAAGTTTGAGACACACGGTATTTTATGCAAACATATTTTGTACTTGATGAGGAAAAAGAAGTTGGATACAATTCCTCTTCAGTATATTTTACATAGATGGACTATTGCCGCCAGATTTAAAGTCGATAATATTCAACAATGTGTTTCAGCAACAAATGATGATCATACAGTTGCTCCGATGAAATTATGGGTTGTTCGAAAGAAAGTTAGTAAAGCACTGGAGAATGTAAAAGATTTTCCGGCTGATATTGATGAACTTTATTCCTACCTTGATAAGTTTTTGGGAAAACAAACTGCAAGGATGTCAAGTACCATTGCTAGTACAAAAGAAGTCACTGGTGCTGAGACGGATATAACCAACTTGAAAGATTTGCAACCTCATATAACTATTCGTGATCCTTCAACTAGCACGAAACATAAGGGACGTCCAAAGGTTGCTACAAGGAAAAAATCTGGATTGGAATTGGCCAAGGAAGTAAAAAAGAAGAAAACTTGTAGCTTATGTGGTAAAATGGGCCATTATAAAACAGGATGCTACAAACATGTAACACTCATACCGGTTTTTTGTTTACTTTGTCAAATTGTTACTGATTGTATTAACAATCTTACTATTTTTTTTGGTTTAGGGGAATAATGAGGAAGGTGTATCCCAAATCATAAAGGAGGCCTTAAATGAGGAAACTTGATTGTTTCTGCTTGCTTGCTGTGATAATATATGGAGGTAATGGAGAACTGCATTTGGAGTATGACGGTACCGGGTATCTGGCATGGGATGGAATTTATTACAATGAAGCTGCACACCAACATGTTGCATCACAATTATTTACTAAAATGTTTTTGCCTAGGTGCTCATTTTTTTTTTCTTTATGTAACTTAAGCATCGAATAAGATCAAGGTTTTGATGGCCACAAATTATATTGGTACTTTGCATTTTTAAGTGTTTGTGTGCCAAGCTAGTGTTGAACTCTTGATGACTGTATAACTAAACAAGCCTAAATTACTTATTTTCTATCCTTTTAGAAAAGTTAAATAACTCATGTAATATGGACTTCTCAAAAAAAAAGAAAAAAACTCATGTAATATGGAAAGAATGAATATCTGATCGTGTGATCATTTACTCGTGAAGGATAACACAATTGTTTTCTAACAAAGCAGTAAAGTGGGTTCAAAAAAAAAAATCAAAGATGTACTTAAACGGCGTAGTTTAGTGTTGCTAGGGTAGAAAAAATTTCTACAGTGCCAGGTAGAAACTCTTTACCCATATATATATATATAGGGTCCTACTCCACTACAAACTAAAATTAACTACAAACTAAAAACTAAACACTAATCTAATATTTGAAGCTAATCTAATGACCAAACTAGGGGTACCTCAATACAAAAAATGCTTAAAATAATTGGCTCTATCCAACAAAAAAAAAAAAAATCATTGTTCACATGATGACGTGGCAGTGGATTTCACTGGTTAACGGTGCTTCGCACCTTCTTGTACGGCGCTTCGCGCCTTTATCATTCTAAAGTTGTAAGGAATGACAATCAATGGTAAAGTCAATAGACGATTGACGGGTGTGTCGAGGGCCTGCGGCCCTCATGACTATCTAACTCATCCGTTTACTGTCTTAAATACTTCGCATTTCCACGGCAGTGATTTTTTTTTTTTCAAATTTTTTTTTTTTTGGATAGAGCCAATTATTTTAAGCATTTTTTGTGAAGGTACCCTTGGCGGGAACCTTATAATAAATGAAATATAATTAATTTAGTGTTAGTTTGTAGTTTGTATTTAAGGATTGGTTTGTATTTGAGCAAAAGCCTATAATATATATATATATATATATATATATATATATATATATATATATATATTAATTTTTTAACAATAATTTGATATGTAAATTAATAATCAATATCTATTATTTTATATATAAAAAGGAAATTCCCCGGGAGTTTGGTGGAGCTCTAGAATCGCTCGATTCATATTAATCTATTTTTCTAGAACTCTTTTATTTTAAATAATAAAATCAAAACTTACTTCTTTAGTTCCTATTTTTTAGAAAAGAAGTTATAACTTCCTTTATTGACATCAGCACTAACATCTTCGAAATAGAAAAGGTTTTCGAATTTGTAGGGAAGAAAAAGTCAAATTTAAATTGATTTTAAATAATTAAAATCAAGGCTTCCTTTTTTAGGCTTTATTTTTTAGAAAAGGTTTTCGAATTCGAAATAATTAAATCTATATCTATATATACATGAACTGTCAAATCAATTGTGTCTTTGTATATTCAGATGATTCGATATATTCAAATTTGATCTTCGATGACAATATATTTGCATGCATAAAGAGATTTTCATATCACATGTCATGCCTATGTTTAATAATTTAATATTTTGCATGGTTTTTATTGATTTTTGTTGCTGTTTTGTTGATGCAGGAAGCATAACAGGAACCAAGATTGATGTATTTTGATGATGCGCACCAATCAATCTAATTGACAGGCTTCATCTATGAGTTTAATGCTTTACATCTTTTTTATGCTTCCTCAATACTATACATCTTTCTTTTTTGCTAACTAGTATAAGGGTGCATTGATGCAATCTAAAATAAAAAAGAGGAAACATACATATGTTGATATATAAAACAAATTATACAAGAAAACTGCTATGTGGGTGCACTGCTACATACAGAAAATATATTTTTGCAAGAGTTCTAACAAAGATAGCTAGCGATAATGTCGACAAGGTGTTACAAATTTCACAAAGTCGGCGACATATATAGTTTTAACAAAGATTATAAGCGGCATATGCATTCAAAGTAGGTAGTCTCATAATTTACAATCTCCAAAAAACACAACCATAACACGCCATTAGGCCATTGCATGACGGTCTGAAATCATTCCAATTTATTTCTCTAATTTAATAAATATTTTATATTAAATATCAAAAAATAGAAAAAAAATTAACTATCTTATGCTTTCCTAATTTTTCACAAATCAAACATCAAATTCAATTTCTCCTAAAATTTCACATCAAATCCAATTATATAAATACGAAGTTAAACAAATATTCAAATTTATAGAGAAGAAAAATTCGAAGACATATAATTAAAAAATTCTCTTAAGATATTAGTTCAAAATAAATAAGGAATCTAAGTAATTAAAACTTTCTTTAACATATTCGAAGTAATCCTAACTTTTTTCACGAAAAGAAAAATATATTAACATTTTAACATTAACATCTTCGGAATAGAAAAGGTTTTCGAATTTATAGGGAAGAAGAAGTCAAATTTATATATTCGAAATAAAAAAAGAAATTTTATATTTTTGAACTTCCTTTTTTAACATAACATCTTCAAAATAGGAAAGATTTTTGAATTTGTATGGAAGAAGAATTAAAATTTACATATTTGAAATAGAAAAGAAATTTTATATTCTTATATATAAGAAGATGCTCAAATGAGAACTTTCTTATTATGAGAACTTAGTCCCAATCACTAAAACATCAAAATTTCATCTATTCTAAGGGCCCCGCCAGGGGCACCTTCACGAAAAAGTCTTATAATTCTACCCTCTATCCATTTATCAAAAAAAAAAATTAAAAAAAAACTGCTGCCACGTCATCATTTTTAAAAAAAAAAATTATTTTTTTTCAATTTTTTTTTTTGTGAATGGAAAGAGGGTAAAATTATAAGAATTTTTCGTATTGGGTGAATCACTAATATTTTATAAAATCACTAAATTTTGGTGTTTTAGTGATTGGGACTATGTTCTCACAATAAGAAAGTTCTCACTAGAGTATCTCCCCTTATATATATATCTATACAATCTTTACTTCTAACGATCAAATTTTATCACCATGTTTGTAACCCTTTTTCTTGCTTCTGTTTGCTTTTGTTTCCATCTACTTTTCTTTTTATTTTTTTTTACTTTATTCTTATTTTGTTTAATTTTCAATGTACATGGCTATGTGTGCGCTCCACTGATTTTTGAGATTTTTGGGTTTTTTTTTGTTGGTTTTTAAGATTTGAATTTATTGATTTAATATTAGCTTTCTCCGTTTTATTTTTAAATTTATGCACTACAAGAAAAATGGCTAAATATGACCGCAGAAATTTGGTCATATTCGGCTAAATTCGACCGAATTCGGTCATATTTAGCTAAATTCGACCGAATTTCTGTTGGTCATATTTGCGCTGGTCAAATTTAGTAATTCGGTCGAATTTAGGATAAATTCGACCGAAAAATTCGGTCGAATTTTCGGTCGAATTTATAAATTCGACCGAATTAGTCGGTCGAATTTAGTATATAATTCGACTATATTCGGTCGAAATTAGTATACTAAATTTGACCAAAATCGGTCGAATTATAAATTCGACCAAAAAATTTGAAAATTTTGAAAATTTCAAATTTTGGCAAAAAATTCAAAAATTTCAATTTTAGCGCCCGAAATGCATTAAATTCGACCAAATTTGGTCGAATTTAGTACACTAACTTCGACCAAATATAGTCGAATTTATATACTAAATTCGACCAAATTCGGTCGAATTTAATGTTCACCAATTTTTTAAAAAATGCAGCAGAATCTGCTGCTCAAGATTAGAACATCATGTGAGATTCATTTTGGTAACTAGAACATCAAAATTGGAGTTCAATAACACTTTCAAAAGTGCTTCGATCCTCAAGAACACGAAGAACACGATAATCAATCTTCGATTTCTATACGTTATTGAACTCGAAATTCAACATATAATATATGAAATTGACTAGAAAAACATATTCTACATGATGGTAACATCAAAATTAGCAACAAAACACGTTTACAAAAATTCATAATTTTAATATTTAAATTCGAATTTAATAAAAAAAAGAGGAGAAATTAATAAATTTTACCCCCACAAAATCTGATGATGTTTTTGGATAGAGGATGATGAGGGCTTCGATTTGACTATAAGAGCGTTCAAATCGGACACCGATAACGCCTCCAAATGTTGGTTTGATTCTCGAAAACTCAAGAACATCAAAAAAAAGAAAAATAGAAAAAAAATTATGTATGTGTATATATGCAGGTGGGGGGTGACGACGGGGGAGGGGGGAAGGGGGCAGTGGGGAAATGTGGGGAAGGGGGAGGGGGGCAGGGGACAAGGGGGGTGGGGGGGGTTAGATATATATATATATATATATGTATATATTATGTATGTATATAATTTATTAAATAAACGGTTAGGATTTAGTTTTTTTAAGGGCTAAGATTAACTGACTATCAATCCGTGTGACACTTAATGGACCAATGAGAGACAACCACGTACACGTTAAATTCGACCAAATATGGTTGAATTTAGGAGCTCGACTAAATTCGACCGAATTCGGTCGAATTGAATATTTGGTTGAAATTATTATTTTAAAAAATTAATTAAAATAGGAATAAAGGCCAAAAAAATAAATAAAATAGAAAAAAAAAACAAAATATTTATTCAGAATTAATTATCACCCATGTAGTCATACCACAAAATTTTATGTTAAAAAATAGGCATTTTTTCTATTTTTATTTAATTTTTTAATTTATTTTACAAACTAGTTAAAAATGAGGAAAATATTAAAACGAAATGGAAAATTAATGAAAGTAAGGTAAGATTCATCACACAAATATTGAGTATGAATACTTTGGTGTATATGAAATTAAAATTCAATTTTGGTTTTTTTTCTATTTTTAATTAATTTTTTAATTTATTGTACAAACTAGTAAAAAATGGGGAAAATATTAAACAAAATGGAAAATTAATGAAAGTAGGGTAAGATTTATCACACAAATAGTGAGTATGACTACTTTGGTGTGTATGAAATTTAAATTAAATTTTGGCTTTTTTCTATTTTTATTTAATTTTTTAATTTACTGTACAAACTAGTAAAAAATGGGGAAAATATTAAAAAAATGGAAAATTAATGAAAGTAGAGTAAGATTCATCACACAAATAATGAGTATGACTACTTTGGTGTGTATGAAATTTAAATTAAATTTTGGCTTTTTTCTATTTTTATTTAATTTTTAAATTAAATTTCCAAACTAGTTGACCGTTAAATTACCAAACCAAATTAATTTATTTTTTTCTAAAATTTTTGAAATAACATTAAAAAGGATGAATCTTAACCACCGTATGGTTGGGTCATCGAGAATTGTTTTTTAAAAAATCGAAACACCAAACCCTGACGAAACCATGTTTAGGGGTTACAGTCAAGTACTAGTTGACCGTTAAATTACCGAAGCAAATTAATTTATTTTTTTCTAAAATTTTGGAAATAACATTAAGAAGGATGGATATTGACCTCCGTAGGGTTGGGTCGTCGAGAAATAATTTTAAAAAAATCGAAACACCAAACCCTGACGAAACCATGTTTAGGGGTTACAGTCAAGTACTAGTTGACCGTTAAATTACCAAAGCAAATTAATTTATTTTTTTCTAAAATTTTGGAAATAACATTAAGAAGGATGGATCTTGACCTCCGTAGGGTTGGGTCGTCGAGAAATATTTTTAAAAAAATAGAAACAACAATGTGGGACGAAGCACTACTTACTAGTACTAGTCAATTCAGTAGTTGACTACTAAGATCTCCAACCAAATTAATTTTTTATTTTTTGAAAATGTGGAAATATCATTAAATTAGATATATCTTGAGAACCGTACGGTTGGATCGTCGAGAAATATTTTTTAAAAAATAGAGACAACAATCAGTGACAAAGCACTAGTTACTAGTACCAGTTAGAATAGTAGTGATCTACAAAGATCTCCAACCAAAATAATTTTTTATTTTTTGAAAATTTGGGAATATCACTAAATTATATATATCTTGACATCCGTACGGTTGGATCGTCGAGAAATATTTTTTAAAAAATAGAGACAACAATCCGCGACAAAGCACTAGTTACTAGTACTAGTTAGAATAGTAGTGATCTACTAAGATCTCGAACCAAATTAATTTTTTATTTTTTGTAAATTTGGGAATATCACTAAATTATATATATCTTGACATCCGTACGGTTGAATCGTTGAAAAATATTTTTTAAAAAATAGAGACAACAATCAGTGACAAAACACTAGTTACTAGTACTTGTTAGAATAGTAGTGATCTACTAAGATCTCGAACCAAATTAATTTTTTATTTTTTTAAAATTTGGGAATATCACTAAATTAGATATATCTTGACATCCGTACGGTTGGATCGTCGAAAAATAATTTTTAAAAATAGAAACAACAATTCGTGAGAAAGCACTAGTTACTAGTACTGGTTACAATAGTAGTGATCTACTAAGGTCTCCAAACAAATTAATTTTTTAATTTTTGAAAATTTGGGAATATCACTAAATTAGATATATCGACATCCGTATGGTTGGATCGTCGAAACATATTTTTAAAAATAGAAACAACAATTCGTGAGAAAGCACTAGTTACTAGTACTAGTTATAATAGTAGTGATCTACTAAGATCTCCAACCAAATTAATATTTTATTTTTTAAAAATTTGGGAATATCACTTAATTATATATATCTTGACATCCGTACGGTTGGACCATTAATGTTTTATTTTTTAAAAATTTGGGAATAACAATTCGTGAGAAAACACTAGTTACTAGTAAAAGTACTAGTTGACCATTAATTTTTTTCCCCCTCATTATTATTTCCTATTTTTTATATAATATAATATGTCTTCCGGATACTCCCATATTTTTTTTTGTATTTTTTACAACTAATTAGATATTTTTCAAAAAAAAAAGAACATTTTTTTTTATAAAAAAGAACATTTTTATTAAATCATATGAATATTTTTTTTTGTACAAACTAAATTTATACATATGATTAATGTCATCCTTCTATTTATAAATATTTTTTCATGATGTACAATATGTCTTTCCAATATCCTCATATTTTTTTTTTGTATTTTTTCAAACTAATTAGATACTTATTTAATTTATTTAAACAATCTAATAAATAAAATTCAACTTTCTCCTATCATATGTACATTTTTTACTCATAAACTAAATTTATACATATGAATAATGTTATCCTTTTATTTTTAAATATTTTTTCATGATGTGTACAAACATTTAAATATTTAATAATATTTTTTCAAACTAATTAGATACTTATTTAATTTATTTAGACAATCTACTAAATAAAAATTTAACGTTTTTTGAATAAAATAAAAATTTAACTTATTTAATTTAAATATGTAATAATATTTTTTCAAATTTATTAGATACTTATTTAATTTATTTAGGCAATCTACTTATTTAAATATTTAATAATATTTTTTCAATTTCTAAAAATAATAAATTCAACCGAATTTGGTCACATTTATTAAATTCGACCATTTTTGGTTGAATTTAATGCGGGTAAATTCAACCATATTCGGTCGAATTTAATATTTGACCGAATTCGGTCACATTTATAAATTCGACCCAAAATATTATGGGCGGGACTTTTCCCCCCATTTTTTTGCGATTGCTAAATTCGACCGAAATAAAATCAGTCAAATTTAGTAGCTACTAAATTCGACCGAACGAAAATCGGTCGAATTTAGTAGCTACTAAATTCGACCGAAATAAAATCAGTCAAATTTAGTAGCTACTAAATTCGACCGAACGAAAATCGGTCGAATTTAGTACTAAATATGACCGAATAAATATGACCGCGGCTAAATTCGACCGAATTCAGTCGCGGTCATATTTATTCGGTCATATTTAGCCTTGTTTTCTTGTAGTGATGATTTGTTATGATTATAATTATAATCATGGATTATTAGTAACCATTGGTTGTTCTGTGTGTTGGATTTTGTATTTTTATTAGTGATCTCGGTACAGAAACACCTGATCGTGTGAACAAGAATTAAGATATTTTTCTCTGTTTGAGAAGTATAAGCATTTGCGAAACTTGACACAAAAGCTTTGAAATTTTATCATTCCCTCTTTATTTATTTATTGTTAATTGTTAATTTGTCGTTATTATCTTCTCATTGTTAACATTTCAACATTTTCTTTTAATTAATTCAATCAAATATACTTTTTGTCTATATGTATTTATCACAACGGGTGTCGGCCTAAGAAAATGTAACACAAAATCGACGTAAAAATAAGTATACTATTAGTAACAATTGGTTGTTCTTTGTGTTGGATTTTGAATTTTTGTTAGTGATCTCGGTATAGAAACACCTGATCGTGTGAACACGAATTAAGATATTTTTCTCTGTTTGAGAAGTATAAGCACTTGCCAAACTTGACACAAAAGGTTTGAACTTTTACCATTCGCTCTTTATTTATTTATTGTTAATTGTTAATTTGTCGTTATTATCTTCTCATTGTTAACATTTCAACATTTTCTTTTAATTAATTCAATCAAATATACTTTTTTGTCTATATGTATTTATCACAACGGGTGTCGGCCTAAGAAAATTGATAAGTGGATTTTATATCTACTTGGAGCGTTCCAAATCGGCTTAAATTGATCGTCTTGGACTCAAGTTTGTTGTAGTTTGATGTGTTTTGTGTAGATGTGCAGGTTTGCAAGAATATCAACGCTTCTATCGTTTTTGGAGGATTAATTGATTAAAATTCGGTTTTTCCGGGAAGGTTGCGCAGTCTACACTGTTTTGGCCATATCTGGAGTTCTAGAAGTCCGTTTTCAGCGATCTTACTGCCCACGCGAAGCTTGAGAGATTTTCTACAACCTGGGATAGATAGCAGGTGCATGGAGCGTGCTGAATGAAGTCGCGCGCGTGTTCTTGTAAAAGAAAACTGAGAAATTACTGTTTTGCCCTTTTTCTAATTCTAATTGTATTCTGGGCAGTTTTTGGTACCTTCTTCTAATTCTAATTGTAATAGAAGGCAATTTCTTGCTGGGCAAGATGTCTAGAGCCCTATATAAACACATCTTGGTATTATTTTAAGGTGTATTCATAACCTATTTTCAGTACTATTCATACTTTAGATCTAGAACTATTTTGAGATTGGAGAGAAGAGAAGGAGCAAGGATTGAAGGTGTTCTATCCAAGCTTTATTCAATTTTCGAAACGTGTAATATCTAAACTCCATATTTTTAATATCATGTTTTCATTCAATATTATTGTTTTGTTTTCTTCAGTAATTATGTGTAACTAATTCTCTAATCTGAGGATTGGGTAGTATTCCTTGGTATTCATGTGTGTTTAATTATCTGTGATTTTCTTGCTTTGCTGATCTGTTATTGAGGACTTAACACAATTAGGGGTGTCATGAACCCTTGATTGGATTTTAGGAATTGTGATAATTCGGAAGAGGAATTGCAATTTTTGTACACGATTTAACAGACATAACTCGAATATTTGATTGGAAGATTAATAGGAGAGTTGTGAGACTTATAATTCTTGGTGCGTGATAGTTTATGATTGTACTTTGATTGTATCACGGAAGTGACAATTAAGGTGTAGTTGTAGACACTATATTGTATCTTGGAAGAGAACATTATAACCTTAGAAGAATTGTTTTCAGCAGAGTAAGAACGTAGATGTCACATAGATATTGAATGTGCATTGAAACCAAGTGAAGAACCCCAGTTCTTGGATTGTTTTCCTCATATATTTTATTCTCGATTAATAATTAGTTTAATTTAGTTTATAAACAAACCAAACATTCTTCTACACTTCTAAATTGTGAGAGATAAGATACTTGAACTTGATATTACATTCAGTCCTTCCCTGCGAACGAACAACAAAAATACTACTAACAAATTGGCTCCGCTGCCGGGGAAGGCAGTATATTTGAGTTTAGGTTAATTGTTTCTTATTGTTTAGATTTTAATTGGTTCCACAAGTTGTTTTGTTGGTGATTTTTAGGTGTATGCGACGTTCATCTTGCGCTAGAAAATTGGAATTTGATCCTGAAATCGAGCGTACTTTGAGAAAGCTAAGAAAAGAGAAAGCTAAGATGGAAGAGACGGAGAATCAAGTGGTTGATAATGTTGGAGAGACTTCTATTTAGGACCATGAGACACCGAATCCTGCTAATTGCATGTACAAAACTCCAGAGATTGGTGCAGCCCAATTCAACATTAATCCAAGCTTAATTCAGATGATCAGCAATCAAGCTTTTGAAGGAGATATTGAACTAGAGGACCCACACAGACATCTAGAGCGTTTCGTGCAGATGTGTGGCTCATTCAGAATCAATGGTGTTACGAGTGATCAGATTCGTCTCCATATGTTTCCCTACTCTATTAAGGGAAGAGCTTTGGAATGGTTTCAGCAACTTCCAAACACTGTGGTTGCTACATGGGAGAGTCTTTCTACTGCATTCTTGTCCAAATACTATCCTTCTGACAAGACGCAACAATTGAGGACTATGATTATGAGTTTTAAAGCACAACCGGGTCAAGGTCTATATCAGGCATGGGAGAGATTCAAGGCATTATTGAGAAAGTGTCCTCATCATGGCTTAGAAGATTGGCAGATCATTAGTACTTTTTACGGGGCCATGAATGCAGATATTCGTTTGAGTCTGGATGTAGCTGCTGGTGGAAATTTCAAGAAGGCACCAACGACGCAAGCTAAAGCACTCCTTGAAGAATTGGCATCTAATAATTATTCATGGGCACCTAGTGGGACGAGCTCAGCAAAAGCAGCACAAGAATCTGAGATTATCAACATGCTGGCTCAAAAGTTGGATACTCTAACTCAGGAGGTGCGAGGACCAAGGGCAAATGTGAATGCTATTTCTTCACCTATGGAAGGGTATCATGATTATGGTGCTGGTCAGAACTCTTATGTGCAACAATTTCCAGAAGAAGCATCTTTCATTCAAGGAAGACAGTCGTGGCCTGTGCAGAATAACTCTTACTACAATCCAAATCAAAGGCCAAACAACAATCTTTCTTACAGTAATAATCATGCGGCTAATCCTTCCTATTCGTTTCCAAGGTAGAATCAACCTCTTGGTTTTCAGTCACGACCACCGTATCAAGCACAGCAGCAGTATCAACCTCCGCCAAAGAAAGAACCAGCGGATTGGGAGGTTGCACTAAATAAGATTATGCAAAGAACTTCTAGGGCATTGGCTAACATGGAATCAAGAATAGATCAGATGGCATCATCTCAAAAGATGCTAGAAACACAGATTGGACAAATTGCCTCAAAGATGGGTGTTCGTGAGCAGGGTTCTCTTCCAAGTCAACCCGACCAGAATGGTAAGGAACAATGCAAAGCAATTACTTTGAGGAGCGGAAAAGAGTTGCCCGAGGTTGAGGCTCTTGAGCCTAAAGAGAAGGATGCTGAAAAAGAAAATGAGATAGTAGAGATTGATGCAGAAAAGTCAGAAAAAGTAGATGAAGAGAAGAAGGAAGAATAACCAGAAAAGCCGTATGTTCCTCCACCACCATATGTTCCTCCTATTCCATTTCCACAGAGACTTCACAACAGGCAGTTAGAGAAGCAGTACGAGAAGTTCTTGACTATGTTCCGGCAGTTGCATGTTAATATTCCTTTGGCTGAAGCTTTGAATCAAATGCCGCTCTATGCTAAATTTCTTAAGGAGATGTTGACAAAGAAGAGAAAACTTGAGGATGCAGAAACCATTACTCTCAATGCTGAATGCAGTGCAGTCATCCAAAAGGCCATTCCTCAGAAATTGAAAGATCCGGAAAGCTTTTCTTTGCCTTGCACTATTGGGAAGATGGAGAACATGAAAGCCTTGTGTGATTTATGGGCTAGTGTGAGTTTGATGCCATACTCAATTTGCAAACGACTTGGTCTTGGGGAGCTTAAAAAGACACGGATTTTACTTCAGTTGGCAGATCGTTCTGTTAAGTATCCGTTGGGGGTCATTGAAGATGTGGTTGTCAAAGTGGATAAATTTGTCATTCCTTGCGATTTCGTGGTGTTAGAGATGGATGAAGATGTCGAGATACCCATTATCTTGGGAAGGCCATTCTTGGCTACTGCTAGCACTACAATTGATGTTAAAGCTGGAAAATTGACATTGAATGTTGGCAAGGACAAAGTGGAATTTGATCTGAACAAAGCAATGAGGATGCCTCCTTTTGGAGCAACTTGTTTTACTGTTGACATAGTTGATGAAATTGTGCAGCTCGAAAATGAACACTTCGTGGGAGCAGTACGGGTGTTAGATGATGTAGTAGAAGAAGAAGATCAGAATGTCACCTTTAATGTATTCAAGGCCATGAAATTACCGACAAAGGATGAAGAGTGTTGTAGTGTGGAAATAGTTGATACGGGTCAGAGAAAGAAGTTTGATCAGTTATTGAGCGAACAATCTGACATGCATGTGATAAAGCATCCCATCAGTGATTCCATTGACGGTTCTTCGGTTCGAGATCTTTCGAGTGTCAAGTTTAGAAAATTTCCACCACATTTGAGGTATGTCCTTTTGAATAATGAGCTAGTGATTTTTGAAGAGGGGCATGATAACGCGTTGCGAAGGTGGAAAACCGATGACAAGGAAGAAGAAATTTTTGTTCAGCCGGTTGAGTCGGAGAAGTATCTTAGAGGTGTGAAGAATAAAAAGAAGAAAATTTGGCCGTTGGGTAGTAAAATCAAGTTGAAATCTGATGGAAGAGATTTGTGGAAAGCAAGCAACCATGATGTCAACGTTCGTATGAATGGTCTTTCTGTTGAGGATGGTTCAGTTATTCCTTTGAAACCGCCATGAGTTGAGGAAGTAACGTCAAGCTATTGACGTTAAAGGAGCGCTTCGTGGGAGGCAACCCATGCATTAGTGTAAGAAATTTTTTTTTTTAGTGTTTTTTATAAAAATAAAAAATAAAAAAATGAACAGTGTTTTTTGCGCATGCAACAACCCTGTAACGCAGGATGCGCCTGCGTTACTGATTGTTCCGCACTCTGCCTCCCTGTAACGCAGGCTGCGCCTGCGTTACTGCATCTCCCGCAGTCTGCGCAGGAGAAACGCAGCCTGCCCCTGCGTTATAGCCTACAGAAAATTTTTCGCAGGGAAGGACTGAATGTAATATCAAGTTCAAGTATCTTATCTCTCACAATTTAGAAGTGTAGAAGAATGTTTGGTTTGTTTATAAACTAAATTAAACTAATTATTAATCGAGAATAAAATATACGAGGAAAACAATCCAAGAACTGGGGTTCTTCACTTGGTTTCAATGCACATTCAATATCTATGTGACATCTACGTTCTTACTCTGCTGAAAACAATTCTTCTAAGGTTATAATGTTCTCTTCCAAGATACAATATAGTGTCTACAACTACACCTTAATTGTCACTTCTGTGATACAATCAAAGTACAATCATAAACTATCACGCACCAAGAATTATAAGTCTCACAACTCTCCTATTAATCTTCCGTAAATTATGCATTTATGTTTGTGCTATTTACGTTTGTTTCATATAGGACATTCTGTTTTTATGTTTGTATATCATGTGAGTTCATAATAGTTTGCATTTGCACCCATGCTTGATAGGAATTCTTGTGTTCTTGACGCTTTTGTATGAGAATTGACGTGCTTTGTTCTTGTGCACACACATACACTAGCAAGTAGAAACTAGTAGACTTATTGAATGTGCTAAATGATTAGAATGCCATGAATATGTGCAAGGTAATTTGGTCTATATGCTTTGAATACAAGTAGGTGCATTAGAGAGACTGTTATTTGGGATTGATTATGCTTTGTCACACCAAGTGAGTTTTGAGCCTATATGCATATCTTTTGCATGATTATTCGTTTGCTTGAGTGTCCACTTGTCGTTTGCATTGCTAGCACTTGTTTGAAGTCTTTCTTAAGATGCATGACATTATTTGATGATAACATGATAAAGGCAATAGGATAACCTCATATTTCCTATATATCCAAACCGTTTATACATGATCCATTAGTTAACCCTTTGATCCTAATCTTGTTCTTTCGGTGACACACCATGTACTTGCCATATATCCTTTTTATTGTATTGGCCTTACATTAATTTTGAACCCAATTGTCAAAGGCTAGTATTGTGCTTAAGGGAGTGATAAGGTGTGCAAAAAGGGGGGGTTTTATTGATGATCATAATTTTTGGGGAATATATTGTTAGCTTGTTAGTCGAAGTTTGAAATCATATTTATGGGATCATTGTTCTTGCTATTATTTAGCTCTCTTGAAAAAAAAAAGAAAAAAATATAGAAAAAAAAATAAAAATATGAGAGCATACTTATCTTTTGTGATCCTACTTTGATTCGACTAGACAAGGTGTTTATTGGACTATGATAAAAGTTCAAGTGTGGGGAAGTATTTATTGGTATTAATAAGTATGGGAGTTGTTTTAATTTCATTGTCGTGTACTAGCTTTTGACTTAACCTTCTTTGGCTTTCTTGACATACCTTGTCCCTAGCCCCGTTACAACCTTATAAAAGACCTTTTGATTGTCATTGATGATGTATGTTGCGTTAAAGGTTAGAGTGATACCAAGGACGAAGCATGTTTATGATATTGTTGGAGTTGAGTGAAACACTTACCCTTTGTTTTGAGTGAATATTTTTGTGAGGGGATGGTGAGTTTTTGCATTTGGCATAGGAGATCCCGAAGTTTGTCTTAAAGATGTGCTCTTGTGTGCTTAGCATGTTTACCAACCTATTTTTGCATTTGACATGAATTTCTATGATATTATGCATCTTCTTTGAGTAGACTGTGTGGATACTTGCACTTTAGACACCAAGACATTGCGTTATTACTTTGATTCTTAAGTTGATATGGCATGAGAGGATTTGAAGGTATGGTAGGAATTTAGTACTAGATTAATTGCATTTTCATTTAGTTGCATTCATGCATTGCATTGTTTTTGCATTAGGTTAAATGGATTTTGTGGGTACATTCGCTATAGGCCCTCACGAGACCTTACTCGTCCACTAGGGCTGCCTAGGGGTTTAACGGGCTTGTTGCATATGCCAAATGCAACCGTGATCACCTACGGAAGTGGTACTAGTTAGTTAGTTAGTTGTAATTGTTTATGCTTGAGGACAAGCATCGGTTTAAGTTTGGGGGTGTTTGATAAGTGGATTTTATATCTACTTGGAGCGTTCCAAATCGGCTTAAATTGATTGTCTTGGACTCAAGTTTGTTGTAGTTTTGATGTGTTTTGTGTAGATGTGCAGGTTTGCAAGAATATCAACGCTTCTATCGTTTTTGGAGGATTAATTGATTAAAATTCGGATTTTCCGGGAAGGTTTCGTAGTCTACACTGTTTTGGCCATATATGGAGTTCTAGAAGTCCGTTTTCAGCGATCTTACTGCCCACGCGAAGCTTGAGAGATTTTATACAACCTGGGATAGATAGCAGGTGCATGGAGCGTGCTGAATGAAGTCGCGCGTGTGTTCTTGTAAAAGAAAGCTGAGAAATTATTGTTTTGCCCTTTTTCTAATTCTAATTGTATTCTGGACAGTTTTTGGTACCTTCTTCTAATTCTAATTGTAATAGAAGGCAATTTCTTGCTGGGCAAGATGTCTAGAGCCCTATATAAACACATCTTGGTATTATTTTAAGGTGTATTCATAACCTATTTTCAGTACTATTCATACTTTAGATCTAGAACTATTTTGAGATTGGAGAGAAGAGAAGGAGCAAGGATTGAAGGTGTTCTATCCAAGCTTTATTCAATTTTCGAAACGTGTAATCTCTAAACTCCATATTTTTAATATCATGTTTTCATTCAATATTATTGTTTTGTTTTCTTCAGTAATTATGTGTAACTAATTCTCTAATCTGAGGATTGGGTAGTATTCCTTGGTATTCATGTGTGTTTAATTATTGATAGAGTATATTTTTATATAGACTAATTCGCACTTTACATCCCATAACTTTTGCCCAATCTCAGTTAAGGTTCTGTACTTTTAACTTTAACAGTTTGCACCCTAAACTTAAGAAACGCTTTCAATCAGCATCCCTTAAAGTTAAATCAGACGTTAACGTTAATTTTCAAAGGGGTATTTTCGGTAATGAATATAAATTTCAATTTGCATCCCAGAATTTTGCTCGAATCTCACTTTAGATCTATAATTAATATTTTTATTATTTTTATAATGATTACTATTAGATTTTCTTTGTAATTCACATTATCAAAAAATAATCTACTTATATTGTTCTTTATATTGACGTTAAAATTTTAAAATTCGGCCATTAATTAATTTGAGCTAGGTTATATAAAGTTTTGACGCATAAACTTATTATTCTAGCTATATCTTGTGCTCTGAAAGTTCGATTTACAAAATTTTACAACTCACGCGAAACTTATAAAATAATATTTTATTTAGTGATGATTTCACAAGTCATAGCTATAGTTTGATTATCTCAACTACTATTTTTTGCACAAAAATGACTCTTTTATAGTTGTTGATCTTTTATGTACTAAATTATTAAATTTTTAATAGATGATTTCATTTCGTAAAATTTTTTTGACGGACGTTAATGAATTCAATTTTTCTTTTTAATTATTGTACTTTAATGACTCAACTATTATTTTTTACACAAAATAACTCTTTTATATAAAAATAACTATTATTTTTTGTGCAAACAACAAAAAATTTAGCCATCAAACTACAATAATAAAAAAATAAGAGGTGAATTCATTAACGTTTGTTAAAAATTGTTAAAAAAACTGACACCAAAACTTTTAATTTTGTAGCACAAAATTAAATCGAACTTTTAGAGCACAACATATAGCTAGAATTATAAAGTTTATGCGTCAAAACTTTATATGACCTAGCTCAAATTAATTAATGGTTCAATTTTAAAATTTTAAAGTCAACATAAAGAACAATATAAGTAGATTATTTTTTGATAATGTGAATTACAAAGAAAATATAATAGTAATCATTATAAAAATAAAAAAAATATTAATTATAGATCTAAAGTGAGATTCGAGCAAAATTCTGGGATGCAAACTGAAATTTATATTCATTACCGAAAATACCCCTCTAAAAATTAACGTTAACGTCTGATTTAACGTTAAGGGATGCTGATTGACAGCGTTTCCTAAGTTTAGGATGCAAACTGTTAAAGTTAAAAGTACGGAACCTTAACTGAGATTGGGCGAAAGTTATGGGATGCAAAGTGCGAATTAGTCTTTTATATATATTCTAGATTATTTTATTCTCATATTTATTGTGTTTTGCCATGATTTGGATTTTTATTTAATAGATTTGATTGTTTTATTGTAGTAAATAAAGAATTCATGACTTGGAAGGATTTGGAGCAAAAAGAGCTATTTTGGAGATAAAATAATTATTGGGCTACACGAGCTGTCTAACACTGTTTGGGCCGTATCTTGAGTTCCAGAAGTCAGAATTTGACGATCTTACTGTCCACGCGAATCTTGTGGAATTTTCTTTAATTTAGAGGTGGTCCAATAAGCAAAATCGAGCTGGAACAGCCCAGAAACAGAGGAGTAAATATAGTTACGAATTTTAATTAAGGAATCCTATTCAGTTATGGAATCCTACTTGTAATTTATTTAGAGTATTAAAATAGTTTTATTGGGGAGACATATAAGATATATAGATATTATTTTGGAGAGGGGGGATACATACGTGCTTCTACTCTTAGGAGCTAGGGTTTTGGAGAGAAGACCATGAATTTCATTCTTGTGACAGGATTGATGATTGCAGGTTTTCTTATCTGAATTTCTTCTCAATTCTTATTAGTTTAATTATGCTTCTTTGTTCTTTGAGTTCTTTTACTTGTTTAATTATTAGTGAGTAGTTATTTCTAGGGATTAAAGGGAAGCCATGTTTGCACTAAAATTGACATGATTTTCATAGTGGTTTGATTGGTTATGGTAAATTCTGATTGATATGTTTGAATCATTAATTTGTGTAATCGGCCGATATCATGGATTAATTATATGCAAATAGGGGTATGGATCGAGAGATTTACTTACTAGAGGCACACATACGATTAGCAGAATTGAATTTGAGTGCGGAAGCATCATTGGATTTCTGAGAGCGTTAATGCTTGGAAGAGATTAACTTGACTCTAATTACCTGATTAATTGAATTACTAAAAGTGGTTAATTTTGTTGAATGTTTCGAGAGTGTTAATGCTTGAAAGAGATTAACATACTCTAGTTATAGGATCACATTGATTGCTTTAGCTTAAGAGCCAATTGTGTAAGCATGGTGGACCTGATTGCCCTAGGTTTTAAATAATTTGTTTATCATCTGTTTAATTAGTGTTAATCTTGTTTAATTAGTTAATTAATATTCTCCAATAATCGTTTGTCCCTGAAACAATTAGCGATAACTGAAAAGGAATTAGTAGAACCTGTCTCCTTGTGGATTCGACCCGCTTGCCATTTGTACTAGCAATAGACACCGTGCGCTTGCGGTTAGGTATAATTTGACACATCAATTATCTGTGATTTTCTTGCTTTGCTGATCTGTTATTGAGGACTTAACACAATTAGGGGAGTCATGAACCTTTGATTGGATTTTATGAATTGTGATAATTCGGAAGAGGAATTGCAATTTTAGTACACGATTTAACAGACATAACTCGAATATTTGATTGGAAGATTAATAGTAGAGTTGTGAGACTTATAATTCTTGGTGCGTGATAGTTTATGATTGTACTTTGATTGTATCACGGAAGTGACAATTAAGGTGTAGTTGTAGACACTATATTGTATCTTGGAAGAGAACATTATAACCTTAGAAGAATTGTTTTTAGCAGAGTAAGAACGTAGATGTCACATAGATATTGAATGTGCATTGAAACCAAGTGAAGAACCCCAGTTTTTGGATTGTTTTCCTCATATATTTTATTCTCGATTAATAATTAGTTTAATTTAGTTTATAAACAAACCAAACATTCTTCTACACTTCTAAATTGTGAGAGATAAGATACTTGAACTTGATATTACATTCAGTCCTTCCCTACGAACGAACAACAAAAATGTTAGGCCGAATACACAAGATATAATCAAATACTGTATGAGAGAATAACAAGAACACACGTTTTAGTACTTAAAAACTGTTTGGAATTAATAATTCCTCTCTCAGTGATGTAAAATATCACAGAGAGCTGCTTAGGTTACAATGAATGAATATCTCAATGTTCGATACCCTTCTAGGGTTAACCTAACTGTATTTATAAAACATACAGCTTCAGTACAATCGTAAATTGATTCTCCTAAAATTAAGCTATACAATTTATATCAATTACGATTGCTACACATATTTTAAGTCAACTCAATCTCTTTGATAGCTATCTGATCTTCAAAGATATTGCTTCCATGTTTATCTTCAATTAATCTTCAATCACTGTTGACTTGTAGATGCTTCTGTTGAACAGAGTTTAACAAACTCTGTTGCTTCCATCAATCAGCGTTTGCGCTTCCATCTGTCAGCGATTACTCAAACTCTGAAGGCTTCCAGCTTAAACTCTGATAACTCACTGTACCACTTAAACACTGGTTAGTACCTACATCAATTATATCTAACAATCTCCCCCAACTTGTTCATTAGCAAAAATGCACAAGTTAATGATAATTGATGATGTCAAAACAAAATAGACAAATGTAGTGTTTAATAAATAATCAGAGTTTAAACTACTTACTTAAACAAAATCAACAGAAAAACAAAAAATTCTTACAGAGCATATTTTATAAAATTGCCTCAAGATCTGGTGTCGATCTGAGATAATCTATCAGCAATCTTCTCTCAGCATTCTCAAGTTCCCTCTGCATCACTTCCTTGATTTCTCTTAACTCTGGATCATTCTCATCAGTCTGATAGATAGCAGCCCTCAGATAATAAATTTTGTTTCTCCTCATGTCATTTCCAAGTCTGATGAACTTCACTTCTTCTAACTGTGAGTTGAAATCAAGAACTGTAACACCAAGATCAGTCTTTAACTTTGTTGTTCCTTTCTTCATCTCAATTAGATTTCCATTCCAATCTCTGTACTTAGGAACATAGTTGTTGTTGTATGTAATGCCTCTGGTTGCCAAATTCTGAAGCATTTTTCTTTGAAGTACATTTGCAACTGATTCAGTTCTTCGATTTCTCACTTTGAACAGATACATAACATATTCTAGTTCTTCCCAGTATTTCAGATCAAGATCAAATTCACCAATCTTGTATACTGTTCCATCAGTCATGAAGTATAAAAGAAAATCCTTTTCCAAACTCTTCTGATGAACCAACTGTACTGATTCCAAGCTGTCTAAACTCTCTTGAGTGACACCATGACCTGGAATAGCCAGTGAGGAAGGATCTCTAGGACCAACATGCTGTCTTGAATCTCTTTTTGAGCCCAGACCTGCTCTATTTCTTCCAACCTTTCCAGTTAAACCTCTCCCATCAAAAAAATCCATAGGACCTCCAGTCTCTGGGGTTGGCTCAAACACTGATGTCTTTCCAAAAACAGATTGTAAAGAAGAAGATAGAGAGTTCTGCACAACTTGTGTAGCAACAGAGATTGTGTCTGATTTCTTCAATATGCTTCCCTCTTTAGCAATGCCTTTAAGCTTTTGCTTGGCTTCTTCTTCTGTTGGCTTTTTGAATAACTGTATCCTCTGATCAGTACCAACCTTTTCTTTGATTTCATTGCCTTTAAGAACAGGCCTAGCATCTTTTACAATCCTTTTCCCTTTACCAGACTTTAAATCCTTTTTATGTTCTTTTTGTAAGCTTCTTTCTTCATTTTGAATGTCTTCAATTGTGACCCCTTCTGCATTCTCTTGTAGAAACACTTTGGCAGCTAACTCTTCATCAGTCTGTGGATTTTCAGTGAATAACAAACTCTGGGTCTTTGATGTACCCTGAGTATCAGTATTTACTTCACCAGACATTGACTTAGAAGTCTTTTCAGATTTTAAACTCTTCTCAGATGCCCTTGACCTCAAAGTTCTTTGACCTTTTGCTCCTCCATCTCCTGCATCATCCTTCTGAATCAGAGCTTGAGATTGCCTGCATTTAGTCTTAGCATATCTCTCCCCCTTTTTGACATCATCAGGCATGAGAATGGATGTAATCAGCTCCATGGAAGAAGCAATAGCATCAACCTTAGCAGACAAACTATTCTGATTATCTTCAATTTTGGTCAGTCTGTCAGACATAGAGTCTTGAGCTTTTGAGAATTTGGTAATCTTGAGTTTGGTGTCAAACTCCAAAGTCAGATTTTTAGCCTTAAGATCAGCCTGTAGATCAGCAATTGACTTCTGGCAATCGTCAAGTCTACCATCCAGTGTTTTGACTTGCACCACTGTAGCCTTCAAACTAGAGAGAATATCTGGATTTGAAATTGCTGTAGCAGTTTGTTTCACAAAATCTGCTGCTCTCCCTCTAGGAAAAATACAGTCCTCCTTGTACCAATTTGCAGAAAACTTAGCAAGATATTCTGCTTCAATTTCATGCCGTTTGGAAGACTGGGTGAAAGGTGCATGCTTTCCATCAGTTTGTACAGGTGCACTCTCAAAAGAATCAGAGTTTGCACTTTCTTCACCTTCAACTTCAACACCAACATGTTGAACATTCTCTGCAACTGGAACATTTTCAGCAACAGGTTGCTTAGATTCTACAACAGCCTCAGCTGTATTCTCTGCAACAATCTCTGCAGCTTCTACAACAATTTCAATATTGTCTGCAAGAGGAACAACTGCAGGCAGAATATCAGAGTTTAAACCCTTTGTCGCCTTATCAACTTCTTCACCATGTTCAGAACCCTGGTGAGCATCAGAGAATACATCAGTATGAGAAGCTATTGTGTCTTCAAGAAGTACAGTAGGCTGATCAACTGCACCAGTTTCTTCAGAATGAACAGGAAGAGAAGAAGTAGGATGAATCACAGGATCAGAGAATGGCATGGCAGTTTCAGCAATATCATCCATTATAGGAAAACCATCTCTGGTATCCTCATCCATTGGTATATGTACTGGTGATTTGACGATCTCCTCTTCAGTGTTTATCTCAACAGCAGGTATATCTGTAGCAGGTACCTCTGGAGCTTCAAAATTCATTTCTTCATCGGAATAAGAGATTACCATTTTTCGTCTCTTGTAGGTGATCACTTCAACAGCTACCTCTTCTTCATCAGAGGATGAATCTTCATCAGCAACAGAAGGTGATGGAGATCTATTAGCTCTTTCTTTCTTTTCCTTTCTTTCTAGTGTAGCTCTAGCAAGTCTGTGTCTAGAATTATGAGACACATGCTTAGTTCTCCCCTTACGTTTTGATTTGGACTTGGATGGTTGATGGTCAGGTTGGGGTTGAGATTGAATAGGAGAAAGAGGTTGTTGTTGAGATTGTTGATGTTCAGAGTTTATGTGGTCAGAGTTCACTACGCCATAAGTGAGCATACGCAACCCTTTTTACAAAGCGTTGCACAGAAAGCGTTTCGTTAGATAGAAGTTTTGGGTCTTTTGCAACTGAGCTGAATTGGTGTTGCGTTAGATATAGATTAGCGTTGCGTATTACCAACAGTGTTTCACATTATGCAACACTAACTGATGGCGTTGCGTTAGATATTTTTTTATTTTTATAAATGGTGACGTGGCAGGAGTGGGACCCACATGTGCTGACGTGGCATTTGCTGACGTGGCACATGTGGGACCCATATTTGCTGACGTGGCAGAAGTGGGGCCCACATTTGCTGACGTGGCATTTGCTGACGTGGCAGCAACCGTTGCATTAGGTACCAGTGGTGTTGCGTTTGCTCTTTGAAGTGTTGCATTAGATATATATATATATATATATTTAAATATGACGTGGCATATGCGGGACCCACAACTGCTGACGTGGCAGTGTGGGTCCCACAAGGGTGACGTGGCAAGAGACCTATCATGCTGACGTGGCAATTGTGGGACCCACAATTGTTGACGTGGCAGAAGTGGGCCCCACTAATGCTGACGTGTCATTTGCTGACGTGGCAGAAGCGTTGCATTAGAGACAAGTAGCGTTGCATTTGCTAATTAAAGCGTTGCATTAGATATATGTATATTTTTTAAAAAAATATGACGTGGCAGATGTGGGACCCACCACTGCTGACGTGGCATTGTGGGACCCACAAGGGTGACGTGGCAGGTGGCCCAACATGATGACGTGGCAATTGTGGGACCCACAATTGGTGACGTGGCAGAAGTGGGACCCACTAATGATGATGTGGCATTTGCTGACGTGTCAGAAGCGTTGCATTAGGTATCACTAGTGTTGCATTTGCTGTTTGAAGTGTTGCATTAGATATTTATTTTCTTTTATTAAATAGTCTTGTCCCGAATGATGAATCTATTTTGTTAAATTATTTTTTCGACGTTCCAATCGCACGGATGTTAAAAAAATATTATTCTAATAATAATAAATATTATTTTAAAAATATTAAAATTTTTATCGAACAAGTAAAAAATTAAAATCATTAATCATCTTCAACAAATTGCCTGATTATGGATTAATCATTATTTGTTTATGTTTTCGTTGTTCGACTATTTTTATATATGTCTTATGACTTATCATTAATGAATGGAATTTTACTCAAATAAAAAAAAATTAAAATCATTTCATTTGAAAAAAATTAAAATCATTTAAGAATTAAGATAACATTAATATGTGTTATGAGGGACACGTGATTTGCACGGTGAAAAAGAGGCGGACAATTTCCCCCCAAAACAATTGCTATACTTTCCCCAATTATTGTGAGTACTTTCCCAGATCTAAAGCTCTCTACACACACTCTCACCGCACACTCTCTACTCTCGACTCTCCCACGCTGAAATTGCATACACCGACGGTTTAAACATCTTCTCTTTACACATAATCTTCTCTGTACTCACATCTTTACACATCTTCTCTGTACTCACAGATTCATTTCATTTTGCAGTTTGAATTAGGGCTTTTTCAATTGGGGCTTTTTCAATTGGGGCTTTCAGTTAACATCTTCGTTACTCACGGTTTCTCTCTAGGTAAAAATCTCTAATTAACTTGGATTTGGGTATAATTATTGCATGTGATTAAATCTAGGGTTTTCATGTCTAGGGGTTTATGTACTTGTATTTGTGTTTTATGTGCTTGATTATCTTGGATTTGGTTAAATAATTATTGCATGTGATTAAATCTACGGTTTTCATGTCTAGGGTTTTGTGTACTTGTATTTGTGTTTTATGATATTTGTTGAGTGTTAGAGTGAGTGAGAGCCAACAAGAAGATTGGGAGAGACAGAGAGATGGAGAGAGAGAGAGAGAGAGAGAGGGAGACAAACAGAGAGAGTACTGTAATGTATGTGTGTTTTCATGTCTATTTTTTTTCATTGTTTCATCCCTATTTTGTCAATGTGTGCTGATATTGTTGTGTTGGCTACTAGGGATTCTGTTTTAGCTGTAAGTTTTCCTTTACATTTTCCCTACATTTTGTTACATAATCTCGTAAATGTGTTAATTTTAAAGGATTAAGGCAGTGGATTGTATATATGATAAGTACAACCACACCTATAGAAACACCAGCCACAAAAGAGACCCCTATCCAATCAAGACTGGTTAGCAATTCACAAGCCACGATTTTTCCTACGTATTCTAATATTATCGCATTCGAGTAATACAATATACTGTCACCCAACATAAAGATAATATAAGTTAAAGGCAAAAAGACAGTACATGATATTGTCCAAATCTTATCTCCCTTTCTTCCCTTCTTCTCTTCGTAACCTTGAAGGTGAGACTGCGAGTCATTGAAATTTTTACTAGTGATATAATGAATGTGGAACAAATTATATATATTATGAACATTCAAACAAATTTTTATCTTTCGAAAACAACATTCAAATAATTTAGTCGCGTATTCATTGCCAAGTTTGCTGTAATTCTCTAAGTGTGCATCTGTTCTTCTCATTACACTCTAGCGTTAAACTACTTATAGTACAATTACAATGTTCGTTACAAAAGCCTTTTTCATATGGCAGATTATAATATATTTAAACCTTACAGGCTCGGCCTTGGTGATTTGTCGAAACTGTTAGCCACGTATAGAAGTTTAGATTTACTAGGCAGTGGATATATTGCTGTAATGGTTGATGAGAGTAATATTTGGATAGGACTTCCCAGATATAGTGCTGGATACGGGGAAGGGGTAAAAGATTTTTTGAAAAATGCATTCCCTGTTTCTTGTCTAGGCGATGAAATGAAGTGCCCTTGCAAAAACTGTATGGATCGTAACTGGCATACGAAAGATGTCATCTATGATCATCTGGTTTGCAATGGGCCATCGCCGTTACATGTCAATTGGATTTATGATGTTTCACGAACGAAATTAGGAAATAGTAATGACTCCATGGATTATGAAACGGGGGTGGATTTTGGGAATAATTTAGACTTTATGTTTAAATGTATGGGTAAGAAGTTTGAAGGTAGACCAAATGCAGAGGCTGAAAGGTTTTATCGACATGTTAATGAGGGAAAGAAACCGTTATATCCTGGTTGTACTAACTTTTCTCGACTAAGTTTCTTGATCACACTTTATCATTTAAAGTGTGCTCATGGAATTAGTGAGTCTGCATTTGGGGAATTGCTGAAACTTATGAAAGAAGCATTTCCTAATGCCCACCTACCTACGTCATTCAATGCCGCGAAAAATATTATTAAGGATTTAGGACTTGATTATCAAAGAATACATGCATGCCCAAATAGTTGCATGTTGTATTGGGCGGAAAATGAAGACAAAGATGTTTGTCAGACTTGTGGTGTTTCAAGGTGGGTTGTACAAGAGAAAAAAGGGATTGCTACTGATGATGATGTGGAGAAGGTGTTTCACAGGGTTCCAGCAAATGTGATGAGATATTTTCCGCTAAAAGCAAGGCTGCAAAGGATGTTTATGTGCAAAGAATTTTCGAAACTTATGACATGGCATGCAGTAGGACGAAAAGATGACGGGAAACTAAGACATCCGGCAGATGCTGGGGCATGGAAGACGATGGATGCTCAATATCCTGATTTTCCATCAGATATTCGAAATGTGAGTTTAGGTGTAGCATCTGACGGATTTAACCCTTATCGTTCAATGAATTCAACTCATAGCACATGGCCAATACTGTTGGTTAATTATAACCTTCCACCTTGGCTATGCATGAAACAAGAGAATTTGATTCTTTCAACATTAATATCGGGTCCAGATTCGCCGAACAATAATATTGACGTGTATATGCAACCTTTGATCGCGGAGTTGAAAGAATTATGGGACGTGGGAGTCGAAACTTACGATGCCCTAACTGACCAGAATTTTAATTTACGTGCACGCGTGTTGTGGACCATAAGTGATTTTCCGGGCTATGGTATGTTGTCAGGTTGGAGCACGAAGGGGAAACTAGCGTGTCCCGTATGCCACTACGAGACTTCTTCGGATTATTTAAAACATAGCAAAAAGATGTGCTACATGCATCACCGAAAATTTCTTGATCCTACACACGAATGGAGGCTGGATAAGAGACGATTTAATGGCGATATTGAAATGGGGCAGGTTCCAGAAGTTTTGTCAGGAACTGATATTGAAGAGTTATTGTTGGGGTTTGAAAACAAATTTGGGAAGGTCAAAAAACAGGTTACAAGTCATTGTCCTTTCAAAAAGAAGTCGATTTTTTTTGTCTTGCCATATTGGAGTAAAAATCCACTTCGACATAACCTTGATGCCATGCACATAGAAAAGAACGTATGTGACAAAATATTAGGTACTTTACTTAATATTGGTGGCAAGTCGAAGGATCACTTAAGTGCTCGTTTTGATTTAAAAGAATTGGGTATAAGAAAGCCCCTTCATCCTGTTAAATCCGCGGATGGAAAGCATTATGAAATTAGAGCAGCAATATTTGACATGACAAATAAGGAGAAAGATATCTTCTGTTCTGTATTAAAGAATGCCAAATTGCCATATGGTTGTGCTTCGAATATCAGCCGGTATGTACACACAAGCGAGAGAAAAGTAGTAGGGTATAAGAGCCACGATGCTCATTTCATACTCCACTATTTGTTACCATTTGCGGTAAGGAAAACATTAAAACCCGAGGTTGCGTTACCACTGATCAGACTTAGCGCATTCCTAAGAGGTATATGGGCCAAGGTTATTGATTTGGATGAAATTAAGAGGCTGCAACAAGAAATTATCGACGTACTTTGTCGATTTGAGACGATTTTCCCACAAGCTTTATTTGATATAATGGTCCACTTGCTTGTTCATTTATGCCGAGAAGTCGAACTTGGTGGACCACAACACCTTAGGTGCATGTTTCCTATTGAGCGGTACCTTGGAAAGTTGAAATCTTACGTTCGAAATAGGAATAAACCTGAAGGTTCGATTGCAGAAGGTTACTTGGCAGAAGAATGTGTTATTTTCTGTTCAAGATTTTTGAGCAGCGAAGGAGTAACAAAAGACACCAAGTATTGTACTGATTTTGCAAGATGTCCAACAAATGTCGGGCATCATATTGGAACAAGAAAGAATAAAGATGGAAAAATCTTTAAATTAAATGATGCAGATTGGAGGGCCAGTCATCGCTACATTTTGTTCAACTCTGGCAATAATGAAATAGAGAATCTGATTGAGTATGTTCTTAAGTCCTTTTTTCATTTTATTCAAGTCTATGTTATCAACGTCTACATTTATTAGTCTGTCTAAACTGAATATTTTTCTAGGGAGCATCGAGCTGTAGTAGATGGTCATGCAAATTCAAGAAGATACAAAAGGGAACGAACACATACCAGCGACTTTTGGAAATGGCTAAAAGAAGAGGTTCTGAAGAAGGACATGATTTCAAGAGATTTAGAGGTGTTTGCATTAGGTCCTAATCGGATGGCCAGGAGGTTTAGTGGCTATGCAGTAAATGGATATAGATTCCATACCAAGTCTAGGGATTCTCAATGTACCACACAAAACAGTGGGGTTTTTTTGACTGCCAAAACCACTAGTTTTGCTAGTTCGAAAGACCAAAATCCAATAATTGGGAATGTCAACTATTATGGATCAATCGAACAGATTTTTGAACTAGATTATTGGGGAGTTTTAAATGTGGTCCTCTTTAAGTGTTGTTGGTACCAAGAAGAGAAAGACGCTTACGGGCTTACTAAAGTAAACTTTAACAAGTTTTGCTTTAAAAATGATCCTTATGTCCTGTCTTCTCAAGTGCAACAAGTTTTTTACGTGGAAGATCCGACTGAAAAGATGGTACATTATGTTGTTAAAAAATTACCGAGGGACTGGTGTGATGCTGAGAACGAGAATGCAACCGAAGAAGATATTAACGATCCTGATGTACAAGATATTAATATTGGTCGTGGCATAGACATTGAAGTTGCTGATGGGGATTGTTTTAGAGATGATATCCCCCTAGCAGAAGTTCCCGTATCTCCTTAGGAACTGTTGCTTCTCATAGAGAATTACATTGCTCTATTTCTGTCATGTCTACTGTCTTAGATTTAAAGTGTATTTGTCGCTCTTTGTTTTTTATGTAATTTACTCTCTTTATTAATGTACTTGACATTGTTTCTTTGTAATGAAATTTGTACTCCTGTTGTCATTAATTTACTTGTTCACTTGTTTTCCTTAATTTAATTCTTCCCTGTGAAGTGCATTCTTTAGATTTAATGATTTATAACTCTTCATTATTTATATATATATACCTGGTTCTAATGGGATATTTACTGTGAACAGGATGGAAGGAAAAAACATCAATGTCAGGTTGTACCATCAAGGAGAGTTTAAGAAGACAGTCTATGCTGGTGGAAAATCTATGGTGGTAACCCGCGTAGAAGTGGACTGTTTCTCTTACACTGTGCTTATGGATTATGTAAAAGACTACCTCCATTACACTGAAATTGGAGGAATCTATATCAGCAAAGGAAGGGGAGGTGGTTGGGAACTCGTGACAAAAGACGCGGAAGTGGTTGAACTTACTAAGGACTGCGTTGAGGGAGAAGAAATAAATTTTTACATAGACAATGTTGTTGACAAAGAAATTGAGCCAATGATTCAGACGCAACCTCACGTAATCGTCAGGCCAAGGAAAAACTTAATCCAAGGTATAATCTACATGTAATATTAAATTCTTGCCTGGTGTATTGCTTGCATCTGATTTGTAATATGTGATGAGGCAACATTTTTTATGTAGTGTTTCCGTTTAAATAATTCAATTTTATTGCAACATCTTATTGAAGTGTTGCATATATTATTGACTAGTGTTTTGCTTTACTTGTATTGTATAGTTTTATTACATTATTGATTGTGTTCTGACTTCTGATATGTAACACAAACTGAATTTAGACTAGTATATAAAATTTAGACTACAGTCTAATACCTTGGATCTTTTTTCTCTTTCATAATTTCCTTCAGCCTAATGAATTTTAATGTTCACACAAAATGTATACATTGTTGTTACAGCTTCTGCTAAGAAACCACAAGTGAAGCGTAGGTTTGTTACTACACATCAACTCCAGCAACAACAGCAGAAAAGGAGTAAGACCTCACCTGAGGTTGGTAAGAAGAAGGAATTTTCAGCACAGCCTGTTTTGATGTCTGGTCAAGAAGACGTACATGTGAATGAAAATGCAACTGTAAGAAGGAAATTAGATTTAGATAAAGGTTCAAGTGACAGTGAAAAGACCAAAGAGAATGATGTTCCCGTGAAGGTATGATTTGACTAGTCTGATTTGATTTTTATGTACCTGTTGGAAAATAGGGTCTTATAAATATAACTCACCTGGAATTTTTAGTGTTTAGTTTTTCTAATTATTGTTTATGTAATGATTTCTTGTAGGTGCCTCCACCACCGCTGACACAGTATGAAATTGGTAGAATTCGCAGAATGCAAGAAAATGCTGAAAAATGTCAAGAATTTGGGATACCGCCATTAGTTTCTAGTCTCATGGGAGATGGAGCCGAGAACAGTAAAGGGAAAGGCAAAAAAGGGAAAGGCAAAAATGGGAAAGAACTTGAGGACTGCGACTCACAGTATATTCCAGAAAATGAGGGCGATGATCAAAGTGATGGTTCGTCGGAGGTAGGTCTTTCGATTTAAATTTTTATACCAGAATTTGTAATGTTCATTAAAAGTGTGGAATTAATGATCTAAATATCTTACAAATTGTAGAGAATTAAAATTGTTGGAACAAAGAAAACTCAACTTGGACCAAGAACTCGGTCACGAGTTAATGCAACCCTCGGAATTGAGGAGTCGAGGAAAGCTGGCACTGTGAAGGAGTCGAGGAAAGTTGGCACTGAGAAGGAAGCTACAAGTTCATATCGTCCAACACAAGTGAAACCAACATGCAGCAAAGTGTTTAGACAGTCAAGTAATGATGAAGTAGCTCCTGGTGCTGGTACGGTTGCTGCTTACCTAGCATTACGAGAACGTCAAAAGAAAAATGAAGCAGCTAGAACAGAAGAGAATGTTGAGAATGTTGCTGAATTGAACATGGAGGAGATTATGGATGTGGAAGTTGAAGAAGGTAACAAATTGTTAACTTTTTAGCATTTTGGTAATATGGTCAGTTGAATTTTGGTAATATATGGTCAGTTGAATTGTCAACTTGGTAACATAGTATTAACAGTTTTCTTTATATTTTGTGCACATGGTTAATAAAGTACGAGCTCCTAGAAAACCTAGAGGACCGACAAGAATGAGTAAGGTTCATGGAAGGAACCCTGAAGAAAAAAAAGTAATTTCGTTGAATCATAAAGGTCAAGCAATTTCTGAAAATAAGGAAGATATTGCGGAATTAAGTAATTTTTTGGGGGCATTAGCAAGGGATAATGTGTCACTTACTTACATCAATTGGCACGTTGTTCCCGACCAATTGAAGCAAAATTTGTGGGAATATACTCTGGTGAATTCTTACCTAATCCATAGATTAAATCATTTTCAAAAATTATATAGTGAATTAATAAATTTAATTATTTATTTTATGTTTTTTATTTTATAGGGTAGGTATGTCATTCCTGAAAATGGACAGAAATGGGTGTATAATACAATGAATGCTGCTTGGAAGGTGCACAAGTCTCGTATGAAGGAAAAGTTTTATACTCGATATGAAACTGATCGGGAAAGACTGGAACACAGAACCGAGCGGATTCCACTAGAGGAGTTCAAAATGCTCTTGAAGTACTGGGGGGATGAATCAGTTAAGGTAAAGCTTTAAGATTTAGTACAAGTAATCGGTTATTAAATCATTTTGTGCAAAAATTATACCAACAGTTTTATAGCATCCTGACCAAAAAAAATTCAAGTATCATGATATGTTTTTATTTTACAGAAACTTGCTGCGGATAATGCTAAGAATCGTAAAGAATTAGTTGAGACACACACTTTGGGTCGTAAACCTGTGTCCCTAGTTATTGAAGACATGGTATGTGTTTTTCTTTGTCCAAGTTTAATTTTTTCATATAGGCCCTAGATTTGTTTGATATTTCATATGGATTAGGTAACAGATACATAGAAGTAAATTTTTTGAAAAATACTTGCACTAAATATAGCTTTACTGTTTTAGCAATGATCCAGGATTCATTGGTGTATATTCTGAGACCTAATTTTGTAACTGTCTCTGTAATATAATAATTATTATTTTTAATAATAATGCCAGGACACTGTGATTTGTAGAATTGGAACTTAGATTTGGAAATTATTGTCCATCCCTTTTTATTTATTTTTCAAAATATGACATAGTATATCTTTGATATATAGGAGTTAAATTTTCTGCATAACTTTCGTAAAATGACATTGGTATTTTTGATTAATGACATGTTTGATGTGTTATCCCATACATGACAGAAAAAGACTGACCCCGAGCATGCAGACCCATGTGATGCTCAAATCTATTCAGACTCTCGTAAGCGACAGGAAGGTCGAACCTACAAGTCAAATACTGTAGAAATGAAGGAAAAAATTGTAAGTGTATTTTCTTGTATAGATGTAGTCTATAATAATGCTTTATTTCACATATTGAATTAACCATTTTTTGTAGACCAAAATCCAGCAGTTACTTGATGATGGAAACGAGGCTGAAGCAAATGCAGTCGCTTCTAATGGCAAGAACCATGCACGAAACTGGCTGGTGGGAAGGCCAGGGAAAAAGATTAGTACCACATCGACTCCGGTTGCTCCTACAGAAGACAATGTTCAGGAGTTGACAACAAAGATAAAGCAACTTGAAGGTGAATTAGAATCCAGGATGGACAAAAAAGTGCAAGAGAACATGACATGGATGCTGAAAAAATTGGGTGAAGCTAATCCAGAACTGAAATTGGATATTGGACAGTTGTGTGCCACGATTTCCAGTGATCAAGACGACAATGGTACTCCAATGACTCAAGCCGGCACAACTTAGGGATTTTATTCTGTAGCGCTCCCTTATGGTATAACTTGGTTATTTTGTAGCGCTCACTTATGGAATAACTTAGTTATTCCATACTTTTGAAGTTTGAATTGGCGTACTTTGAACTTTTAGTGCATGCGCTAGCTTGGTTTAGTTGATGTTGGTAAGAATATGTAAACTGTTAAGTACTTGTGTTGGCAATGACTGTTAAGTACTTTTGTTGGCTGCATAATTGTGGTTGTTTTTGGACATTTAGTTGTTTGGATTAGACAGGCTGGTATATGTATGAACAAAGCTGCCATTTCAAATTTTTTATAAAAAACCGTTGCGTTTGACTCTGTTTAAAGTTGCATTAGCATAGTTTTAATGTTGCATTTGAAAAGAAAGGGGTTGCTTAAAAAAAATGTAAGCGTTGCATTAGGCACAAATAGCGTTGCGTTAGATAGTGGACCCTACTGCTGACGTGTCAATGTGGGTCCCACATGACACGTCAGCAGTGGGTACCCACATGCTGATGTCATCAGTGGGTCCCACTGATGACGTCAGCATGTGGGTACCCACTGCTGACGTGGCATGTGGGCCCCACTGCTGACGTGGCATGTGGACCCCACTGATGACGTGGCAGTCCCCTCCATTTTGTGACGTGGCACTTGTGGGCCCCACTAGTGACATGTCAGCATGCTGACGTGGCACCTTGCTTACATGTCAGCATGCTGACGTGGCACCTTACTTCCATGTCAGCATGCTGACATGGCTGAAACATCTTATGCAACCCCATGAAGCGTTGCGTTTACATGCTTTTGGTGTTGCGTAAGGCCTTTTATGCAATGCTTTTCGAACCGTTGCAATAGCTTGGAAAAGCGTTGCGTTAGGGGTCTTACGCAACGCCAGTATTGGTAACGCCCCAAAAGCGTTGCGTAAGACCTTACGCAACGCTTTTCAGGCCTTACGCAACTGAAAATGGGGGTTGCGTATGTGCGTTTATGGCGTAGTGGTTTACTGGTTCAGAGTGTATGGGTTTAGAGTTTATTGGATCAGAGTGAGGTTGTGGTTGAGGTGATTGTGTTTCAGAGTTTAGGGGTGCAGGTTGAGTGTTTGGTTGCTCAGTGTTTAGTGGTTCAGGGTTTATTTGAGATTGTTCAGTTTGTGGAGGTTCTTGAGGTTGTTGAGGTTCCTGTGGTTGATTGATGAAATTCTGTAACGCAAGAGGATAAACCAGAGCAGGGACCTCCCTGTTGCCATCCTTATTTGTCAAATCAGAGAATATTCTCTTATTGACCTTAAAAGGCTGAATCTTATCAGCTTCAACAATTTCAACATTTGGCACACAAGCAGAGAATAGTAGTTGACAAAATCTAGCAAAATATATAGTTCTAGATACTGACAACCTACCTCCTATATTCATTAATACATGTCTTCCAAAATCGAAATTCGAACCATAAAGAAGAGAATACCCGATTTGGAGACTATCAGTAGGAATTGCATCCCAGTTGGTAACCTTGTTTCCAAAAGCCCTTGTAATACAGTCGAAAAAGAAACTCCATTCTTTTCGTAACTGAGGCATTTTCACTGACCCAATCTTGTCCAACGAACCTAAGTACCCAATCTGCTGCAACATCTCTCGCAGATTCGTTTCAGAAACAACAGCATATGAAGTATAAGTGTAAAAGCCCATGGTTTCTCTGACTGTATCTGGAGTGATAACGTAGTTAGTTTCCTCATGTGTGAAAATAATTGATGGAGTCCCATTCTCTCCACCATCATCATAAACAGAGTTTTGCCAGAATGAAGCAATTTGAGATGCAGATAGCGTCTGGGGTTGAACCAAAGCTGTACCAATCTCTGAGTCGCGTAAGAAACTCTGCATCAAATGAAAAGCTTCTGGAGCGTTCTTATTGTTTAATGGAGCTGCATAATTGTTGGAAACAAACAAAAGACCAAGAGTATTGAAGGGTTTTATTGCCATTAGAACAGTTTGAGAAGAACGAAAGAAAATGATATGAGTGAAAGGTGTTTGATGAAATTTTCAAGTGAAAATAATATGAAATCGTGAATGAAAGTGTAAAAAGTGAATATGAGTGGGTGAAAGTGAATATGAAGTAAAGAGTGAATCTCAAACGATTTAGCCTCAAAACACGCAACTAGTTACCGTGATTAGTTAAACACGGTCGTTAAAAAATGTGTGAGTGGGACACGTGTCACATGATTAGGAGAACAAACGTGCATATTCAGTAATTACAACCACAATTACTGCTACCTTTTCGCAGTAATTATTTACACAAGTAAACACTTTTATACTAATCAACAGCTGTCAAAAACTCTTTTTATCCCAAATGTGAAATCATCTGAATTAACATATACCTCAGAATATTTAGACATAGATTTATCAGCGTTTATCACTTCTCCAACTTTGTTACTGAAACCCTTTCAAATGCTACACAGATGTGAATTTTGTGTGTGAACATCAGAGTTTACTAATCCAATTTTTAGAGCATCTAATTTTTCATAAATTCCATAATACTAAATCAGTAAATACTGGATGCACAAACTCTGATTGTAAACACTGACTATATGATGAATGCTAAACTCTGTAGTAACTTAAATACAGAAATCTGAATACATCTATTCCCTTTGATGTCCATGATAATCCAAGTAAGCACACAGTCTTTATAGACAAAAAATCAGGAGATAGCTAGATATCAAAGCATCATTCAGTGAGTTGCATGCCAAGGATATGGTTAAACTTACAAACTCTCAAGTCACACAAGTGTTTAGGGACAGTGTTTACACTCAAGTTCAATCAGTAAAAGCAGATGCTACCATATGCTTGGTTGTCCACCAAATTTACAATACTTTGAATACATGTGTGCACAAATCAAAAGGACTTTATTCAGGGTTGTAATTTGGTTGAAATCAAACAGGTGAAAGGAAGGAAGATAATCGAAAAAATGACTAACTGAACAATTTAATAGAGCAAAATGTTCAGATGTACTGAAAGTACTTATTTGTACAAGATGATTAGAATATATACAAATTTTTTTTTATGTATATATATCCTCCGAATACAATTTGCTTTGCAGAGAAACTCTCACCTGTTTGCTCTTAAATTTTCAAAAGAATCGAACTGTTCTAAATTCATCAGAGTTTGATACTCTTGATTACATCAGAGTTTAATAGAACAGTTAATAAGGCTCAAAGGGGTTCACTAAAGGTTTACTGTAAGGACAGTGTATAGATAAATGTGGTAAATCCTAGTGTCTTTATCATTTTCATGCACACACATATCATGCAGTCTTAAAATGGTTTAAAACAAGTTCTAGAGCAACATACTTACTGATGAACATCACACAACAATAAAATTCGATTGATATAAATGTATCAATCACTTATTTAGGCTCAAATTCTCTCAGGGTACAGACATGCTTTAGTACTCACCGAAACCAACAATGACACACCTCAAGTTTTATAATTTTCACAAGTACTAACAGGGAATCATCAAGTACTATGTTCATGTCTTGGGAACAGAGTGTCACTAATCAGAGTTTAGAAATCATCAATATCAGAAATTATTAATGAGAGGTAATGCACACATCATTTACAGACTCAGAGTTTAGGAGAAATAAACTAAGAGATGCTATAAATATGAACAGTATCATGCTTGTGTTGAATTTCTGCACAGTCTAAGATTAGATCACAGATAACTTAGTAAGATTCATGATTAATAACTGAGAATTATGCTTCATACATTTTCTTCATTGGTGTTTATCTCAAACAATAACATTATCAGAATTAATCAGAGTTTATTCAGCATGTTAACAGTGTTTTACTGACAAAACATGCTATCAGAGTTTACATAGCAAAGTTTAAAAACTGAGTTCACATAGCATTGAACACATCTCAAAAACATAAGTAATGCATTGCATAAGAGAAATTTGAGTCTAACCAATATCTCTAGTCAAAACCAGAGATCATTCCAAGTTCATTTACCAGCCTTGTAAATATAGCTTCACCCAAGGGCTTGGTGAAGATGTCTGCAAGCTGTTGGTCTGTAGACACAAAATGAAGCTCAATGTTTCCTTCTTCTACATGCTCTCTGATAAAATGATACCTTATGCTGATGTGCTTGGTCATCGAGTGTTGTACTGGATTACCTGTCATAACAATAGCACTTTGATTATCACAGTAAATAGGAATCTTACTGTGCCTTAATCCATAATCCAGCAATTGATTCTTCATCCATAGAATCTGTGCACAGCAACTACCAGCAGCAATATACTCTGCCTCAGCTGTAGATGTAGAAATTGATTTTTGTTTCTTACTATACCAAGAAACCAGTCTGTCACCAAGAAATTGACAACTTCCACTAGTGCTTTTTCTATCTATCTTACAGCCTGTAAAGTCTGCATCAGAGTAACCAATAAGCTTGAAATCTGATTCTCTGGGATACCACAGCCCTAAAGTAATGGTTCCCTTAAGATACTTGAAAATCCTTTTCACTGCTGTGAGATGTGGTTCTCTGGGATCAGCTTGAAACCTTGCACAGAGACAGGTTGCATACATGATATCAGGTATACTTGCTGTCAGATAAAGAAGAGACCTTATCATGCCTCTGTAGTTTGTCATATCCACTGATGCTCCTGTATCTTGATCCAACTTAGTTGCTAATGCCATGGGAGTTGATGCAGATGAGCAATCAAGCATACCAAATTTCTTGAGAAGGTTTCTGGTATATTTTGCTTGATTTATAAATATTCCATCATCTGTTTGCTTCACCTGTAGGCCTAGAAAATAATTAAGCTCTCCCATCATACTCATTTGATACCTGGACTGCATTAGCTTGGCAAACTTTGTACAGAGTTTATCATTAGTAGACCCAAAAATTATGTCATCAACATAAATTTGAACCAAAAGCAAGTCACTACCAGATTTAAAGTAAAACAGAGTTTTGTCAATAGTACCTCTATGAAACCCACTTTCTAGTAGAAATTGAGCAAGGGTTTCATACCATGCTCTTGGTGCTTGCTTAAGTCCATAGAGTGCTTTATCAAGCCTGTAGACATAATCTGGATATTTGGGGTCCACAAATCCTGGTGGTTGTTCAACAAATACTTCTTCTTCAAGTTTCCCATTCAGAAAAGCACTTTTCACATCCATCTGAAATACCTTGAATTTCTTGTGAGAAGCATAAGCAAGAAACATTCTTATTGCATCCAACCTGGCTACTGGAGCAAAAGTCTCATCATAATCTATTCCCTCTTGTTGTGAATAGCCTTTTGCCACAAGTCTGGCTTTGTTTCTTGTAACAACCCCTTCACTATCAGTTTTGTTTCTGAATACCCACTTAGTACCAACAATAGACCTATTCTTGGGTCTTGGTACAAGTGTCCAAACTTCATTTCTCTCAAATTCATTTAACTCCTCCTGCATTGCTGTTATCCAGTCAACATCTTGAAGAGCTTCTTCAACCTTCTTTGGCTCAGACTGAGACAAGAATGCATGAAACAGACATTCATTTGTTGTTGCACTTCTTGTCCTTACTCTTGCATCTGGATCACCAATAATCAAATCAGATGTGTGAGATTTGGTCCATTTCCTAGCTGAAGGTAAATGATTTCTCTCAGAGTTTGATCCTCCCCCTCGATCCATGTTCTCATGATTGTCTTGATTTCTTTCTTCATTCTCCGAGGCTCCCCCTGAATGTAACTGCTCAGAGTTTGAACTGTTAGATTTTGGACTGTCAGAGTTTGAGTCATCAGAGATTGATCCAGATTTTTCAACTGAGTCACTATCAGAATTTGAGTTATCACTATGATGTGATTCTTCATGCTCCCCCTCAACTGGTTCTTTTCTAGTTTTTGACTGAAAAATTTCTTCAGTGTTTACCAGTAGAGGATCAGAGTTTAGCTCAACAGAGTTTGTCAGATCAGCCTCATCAGAGTTTACTTCATCAGAGTATACATCTTCATTTTCAAAATGCAGTTGATCATGTTCATTTACATCTTTAAGTCCAGTTATTTTCTTGTCATCAAATGACACATGAATAGACTCCATGATCACTTTGGTTCTCAGATTATAAACTCTGAATGCCTTAGTTGAAAGTGGATAGCCAACAAAAATTCATTCATCAGCTTTTAATTCAAATTTTGTCAACTGTTCAGGATGAGTCTTCAGCACAAAGCACTTGCATCCAAAAATATGAAAATATTTTAGATTTGGCTTCTTTTCCCTCACCATTTCATATGGTGTCTTTCCATGCTTGTTGATCAGAGTGGCATTCTGAGTAAAACAAGCAGTTTGAACAGCTTCTGCCCAGAAATAGGTTGGCAATTTTGCTTCATCAAGCATAGTTCTGGTAGCTTCTATGAGGGTTCTGTTCTTTCTTTCAACTACACCATTTTGCTGTGGTGTACCAGGTGCAGAAAACTCTTGCTTCACTCCTCTATCTTTGCAAAATTCTTCCATTGTTGCATTTCTGAATTCAGTTCCATTATCACTTCTGATTATTTTGACTTTGTGTTTTGATCCTTTGTCTAGTTGCTTTACATGCTCCATCAGAGTTAATGCTGTTTCAACCTTCTTTGCTAGAAAATACACCCATGTATAGCTGGTGTGTTCATCAACAATGACTAAAGCATATTTCTTTCTTCCATGTGACATTACATTTACTAGACCAAAAAGATCAACATGTAGAAGATGATAAGGATCAACAATTGAAGATTCAGACTTGCTCTTGAAAGATGACTTCCTTTGTTTGGCCTTTTGACAGGAATCACACAGACCATCAGCATTTAATAATGATTTTGGGAGCCCTCTAACAAGATTCTTTCTAATCAGCTCATTGATGTTGTTCAAATTCAAATGCGAGAGTTTCTTGTGCCACTTCCAACTCTCTTCACTAGACTTTCTTGTTGACAGACACAGTGCTTTTCCATCAGAGTTTGTTGACAATTTTATTTCATAGATATTATTGTGTCTATTTCCAACAAGAACAACTTTCTCTGTAGATTTACTGATGACTTCACAGTATTCAAGCTGAAAATCTACATGATATCCTCTGTCACAGATTTGACTCACAGATAGCAGATCATGCTTGAGTCCTGGAACCAGAGCTACATTTGTGATGATGACACTTCCAAGATTGATATTGCCATATCCCAGAGTATGTCTTATGTTGCCATCTCCATAGGAAACTTTTGGGCCAGCCTTCTCCACATACTCTGATAGCAGGGCTTTATTTCCTGTCATGTGTCCTGAACATCCACTGTCCACGACTAGCTAGGGTACTTTCCCTAATGCCCTGCAATCACAAACAATCACTGAGATTTAGTTTTAAGGATCCAGACTTGCTTGGATCCTTTGGCTTTCTTAACTCTGTTAGCTTTTGCAGCGAAATTCACATTATTAGAGTTTAAGCTAACTTTATCAGAGTTTACATTTGCATAGTTTACTTTAGCCCATTTCAAATTTGGCTTGGGTTCATAGTAATTATGATAAATAGCATGATAGTCTCTGAAAGTATAAATAGAATGCAAAGTACTACCACAGTGTTTGCATAAAGTCTGTGGTCTAGCTCTAACATTAACTTTCTTTACTTCAGACTTTGAAGGTAAAGAATTAATATTTTTATTTTTCCTGCAAAAACTAGCAAGATGGTTAGTGCTACCACAGTTATGACATGTCTTTCTTGGAGCTAAAGTAGCAAGCATTGGATAATTACCTTGAGTGATGCCTACTTTTCCATTTCTGTTCTTTCTAGACACTTTCTGTTTCTTAACAGACTTTAACTCCTTAAGCTTATGCTTGAGTTGTTTATCTGTCATTGAACCAATATTAACCTGTTTTACACTAGCTTGTACTGGTTCTTTCTTAACAGCTTCTATTCCATGTTCAAACCTAGGTTCACTTATTCCATTAACAAATGTTACAAATTTCTTTTGCAGTTGTGTAGTTAATCACCTTATTAGACATAACATTGTCTAAAGCACTGTGAAGTAAGTGCCTTACTTTTGCATCCTTAGCAATAGATGAAAGATCCTCAGCAGTCAGATCTTTCATCTCTTTTGGAATTACTTTTGATTCCTCACCAGCAACAGCAGCAGATAACTTTGTAGGTTTATGAGGACCTTCATAAATTCTGTCAAGATATTCTGGATCTGTAGCCTTCAGAAACATAGTCATCTTCACCTTCCAGATTGCATACTCTGCTATCCTGAGTATAGGAACCCTAATTGTCTCATACCTACTCACAGTAGTAGGAGTTTTCTCAGAACCTAGACCTGTTGGAGGAGGATCTCTGACATGATTATAGTTGTGTTTGGATCTTAAACTGTAATAAAGTAACAGATTGTCTCTGATACCACTTGTTAGGCCGAATACACAAGATATAATCAAATACTGTATGAGAGAATAACAAGAACACACGTTTTAGTACTTAAAAACTGTTTGGAATTAATAATTCCTCTCTCAGTGATGTAAAATATCACAGAGAGCTGCTTAGGTTAAAATGAATGAATATCTCAATGTTCGATACCCTTCTAGGGTTAACCTAACTGTATTTATAAAACATACAGCTTCAGTACAATCGTAAATTGATTCTCCTAAAATTAAGCTATACAATTGATATCAATTACGATTGCTACACATCTTTTAAGTCAACTCAATCTCTTTGATAGCTATCTGATCTTCAAAGATATTGCTTCCATGTTTATCTTCAATTAATCTTCAATCACTGTTGACTTGTAGATGCTTCTGTTGAACAGAGTTTAACAAACTCTGTTGCTTCCATCAATCAGCGTTTGCGCTTCCATCTGTCAGCGATTACTCAAACTCTGACTGCTTCCAGCTTAAACTCTGATAACTCACTGTACCACTTAAACACTGGTTAGTACCTATATAACGCCTTAGAAAATTCGGAATTATTAATATTATTATTTAATATATATTTGAATTACTGGGTGTGAATTTTTTTTAGGATAAAATATATGTGACATCATGTTTACATGTTCTTATGGTGATGTATGTGTGTCGTGTAGGTCCGTGTATTTTTATTTGAATTTGATGATTAAAATCTATTTAAGTTGTGTATTACTGAACTTTGTAAATTCTTATAAAATCATCGGAGTATTTAAAAATCACGAAATCTTTTGTGATATCATCTTTGTATATTTATTCAGTTTTTAAAATTATTGGGAGAATTATTTTGGGTGTTTAAGTATTTGTAAATGATTTTAAGAGTTTTATTTCATTTAAAGGATCTTATCTTGTAAAATTCATATTTAATTCATTTTTGATTCTAAAAATATTTTAAAAATATGAGAAGGCTTGTAATTTCATAAACTATATTTTAGAATTTTTCAAATTATTTTTCTACTAATTTTTTTTTTCTGTTTAATTTCGATTTTAGAAATGAATTAAAGTGATTTGTTTTAATTATTTTTCAGCAGGTTTGAATTTACATATACTCCTGCCTTCATTAATCAAAATCAGCTCAACTTTCCCATTTTTCCAGAGGGTTCCACGACTTTCTTTCAATCTCTCTCAACAGCGCTCTCATCTCTCTCGCTATCTCTTTCCAATATCTCTCTAACACCTCTCTCGTGTCTCTCCTCCATTTCTTTTTCTCTCTTTTGAAACTCTCTCCCCACCCCTGCTTTCACAGATACGCGTTTGGGGTATGTGCTTCGGGAATACTGTGTGTGTGTCGATTTTGGTGTGTGCGTGAGTAATTGTGCGCGCGTTCATGGGTCATAGGTGTGAGCTGTGTGTGCGTATACAGGAGTGTGTGTATCTGTGCGTATACAGGAATGGAGGTGTGTGTGGGATGCCGAGTTTGGGGATGTATTGATATCACCGAGACACCACTGAAATTGTTGTTTCTTCCTACTATAAGTTCGATTTCGAACTTGTTGGATATGTATGTTGCTGCGTTAGTGTTCATCGTGCGTGTATAGCTGTAACCGAATGATGGGTATTCGATTTTGATGGGTTTGAGTTTTCAGTGCTCAATCGCAATGTTTGGTTTTGGTCGAATGGTTGCAGGCATGTAAATACCTGTGTGTCAGTTGAGTTGTATGGTTGCCGTGGTTCTGTTGTCACCATAAATCGAAGACTCTGTTTTGGTTTCACGGGTGTGTGCATATGCGTGTTGTGATTTGTGGCATTCTTGTTCATGATTGTTATGCTAATTAGGATTTATTGAGTTGTCTCTATAATTGTATGCTGTTGATTCGACTGATTAGTAAATTTTGTGGAGTTTCTGGTTAAGTCCGAGGTTTCCTGTTCCAGTCTCTTTTATTTTAGTACAAAGGTTGTTTTACTATGATGTTTGACAAGGCAAAGTGGGAGGTTTTAAAATCCTTCGGTTTTATTAATCTGATTGTTGTTTGTTAGAATAAATATTATAGTTGCGTACTTATCTGAAAACCGAGTCTAATGATGGTTTTGATGTTAATTTTATAAAGATTTGAGGTTTCCTCTTTAGTTGCTGGTTTGGTCGAGTTTTTGTATTGTTACCGGAATTTTATTGTGTCTGGGGTGTTTAATTGAATTGTGATATGGTTCTGGAGTTTATGAACTACTAAAACAGAATTTAAAGTATAGAGATGTACCTGTATGTGTGTCTTGGTGTTGTATTGTCGAAGGAGGATTTTTGTGTGTGCCTACGTTTGTGTGTGTAATGAGAGTTAATTATTGGGTTATTTAGTAATGAAAGAATTTAAGACTGATATGTAGTAAACATTTAAGGATGGTTTGAATTTGGCACTTAATGGAAAGGAAAGGGGTAGCTAAAATGGAATTCTATTTGACATTGATGTGTTTGAAAGAGAGCAAATTTGTGGTTGTATTATGGTTTTAAAAAGGGTGACTGATTAGTTAACTAAATGGTAAGTTTTAAAGGTAGATGTGATAATTGTTATTATTTGAGGAAAATGTTCTAGCAGAGTCCGAAGTTGTCGACTATTATATAGGGGATTTTACAATTTTGATTGATTGATTAATTGTGTCGGTTGTGTTCTAATTGGTATTGTACCCTGTTGTCAAAATTTTATTGAAATTATTTTGTAATCCTGGTAGTAATTTGATAAGGAGTAATCATAAATAGATATGATTTACGTAGTATAAATGTAAATTATTATTATGTGCTAAGTGCTTATATGATTTTGTGATTGTATGATATTATTTCGAGAATATGATCTGTATAAGTTATATGTGATAAGTTGTATAGCATATTAGGACACGTTTGGGTAGAACAAAGTTGGATGGTTACAATTATTAAGCGTACTAAAATAGTATTTTACCTGTATATAGGTACGAATAGGAGGCCGGCTAAGAGTCAGTACACATGTAGATGGAATATAGAGGAAGAAGATAATTATCGGGATTGACGAGTGTGCTCCAATAAAGATTGACAAATGATATAGGAAAGATGGATGTGGGATCGACGAAAGGTCAAGGTATAAAGAGGGGATAGACTAAAGTAAAGTGAGTAAAGGATTTGGATATTGGAATTGGAGACTGCGTGTATTGAGGCAAGTATACTAACCCTCACTTATTGATCAAGTGATGTGAACCTTCTTGTATTGTTTATATGTTCTGCTGAATCCTTTCTTGCAATCATCTATACTTTTCATATTAGTCTGAATGGTGCAATCCTGTTCTGTTAATTGTAAGGTTGTCTTCTAAATCGTTTTGCTAGTATCTGTCCCCCTTGATTTGGTTTAAGTAACATTCCCTTCAATTAATATGTAATTAATTATTCTCAGATTATTTTCCATTGTTATTCTCTTCACCTATCGTTCAGGTGTTGATTCTTTTAAAAATATTTTATATCAATGTTACTCGTCTTTAATAATATTCTTCAAGGAACGTTTTCTTTAAATTGTTGTAAAATAATTCGAGGTTTAGATTGTTGTTGAAGCATGTGTTGCTCAGTGACGGTTAAAACCGAGAATGAGTTGAGATCTTCTTATTTATTCAAACTCATTATTGTCAGGCCGGTTTTGGCAGCTAATGCATGTAAATGCTTAGTCGACAAGAGTGAGACTTGAGTAATTAAGAATTTCTTAAATCTTCTTTTGAATTCAGATTTTCCCTATTCCATGATTCCTTATAAATTGTTATGAATTTATAAAATCTTGACAATTGTTTTTTTTCCTTAAATTATTGATGTTTTCCTTATGGTTATATAATTCTGTTCTGTTGAGCTTCAGATTCCTTTATTGTAAGATTTCCTTATAAATTGTTGTTCAATTCTAGAATCTTAATGATAGTGTTGTTCCTTAATTTGTTAATTATGTCTTATTGAGTTATTATTCTGTCTTGCTTAACTGTGCCATGCTTAGTTCAATATTTTCGCCTTGTTGCTTGCTTTCTTATATCAATTGCTTCCATGACCCTCCATCATTTATCAATGCTCATAAAAGAAAAAAATGATTTATTAATTAAAGATGATTTTTAAAATTTCCTTATACTGGGCTGGTCTTTTGCCAGTGAGTTTAAGGACTGAAAAATGTTTTAAAATGTTTTTAAAGGTTTTATAGATTGGAGAAGCGTAAGAGGCTGGGGGAGTGCCTAGTCCAGCATTTTTAGCATAAGAGGCTGGGGGAGTGCCCAGTCCAGCATTTGAAAGGCCAATGTGTTGCCTAATTGGGAACCCAATTTCAAAGGAATGGGGACTTTACGTGGCTGATCACCCGTATTGTCTGTAATCAGGAGAATAATATAACTCAACTTAAATGCTTTTAAAAGTCTTATGAAAAGTATGTTTTGATAATGGAATGATTTAAAAAAAAAATGTTTTGATAAAGAGTTATGGTTTAAAGAAAATGGAAAGTTTTATTTTATGAAAGGTATTGATTTATTCCCTTGAGATATTTGATCATTGATATTGTTCATCAATGAAATATTCATAAATTGTTGTTCACCATATTATATACTTACTGAGCGCTCTTTGGCTCACTCTTGCTTTGTTTTACCTAACCCTTTGCAGTTAGGTTTAAGGATGATCTACTTATATTTTAAAATGGGAATGAGGGCGAGGAGGATCCTATTTGGAATAGATTTCAGAGCTAACGCAGGCGAGCACAGTTTTGGATTAAGCTACTGATTATACGGTATAGTGATTTGTTTCTAGAGCTAAGATAGAAGTTGTAATAATTTGTATTAGTTAGATTTTTGTTTCATACCATAACCTGGAATCGATCCTCGGTGAGGAATCGTTGGTGTATTAAGTTTTAAATTTTATTTGTTAAATTGGAATTTGGTTGGGTTGAATTACAGGTGGATAGTTCGATTTATGAATACTTCATGCCGAAATTTTCTAAAATTCCCCTGTATATTGTCTATTTTATTATAAAAAGTATATTTTCAATATTGGGAAGTCGGGGCGTTATAACCTACATCAATTATATCTAACAAAAAATACTACTAACAAATTGGCGCCGCTGCCGGGGAAGGCAGTATATTTGAGTTTAGGTTAATTGTTTCTTATTGTTTAGATTTTAATTGGTTCCACAAGTTGTTTTGTTGGTGATTTTCAGGTGTATGCGACGTTCATCTTGCGCTAGAAAATTGGAATTTGATCCTGAAATCGAGCGTACTTTGAGAAAGCTAAGAAAAGAGAAAGCTAAGATGGAAGATACGGAGAATCAGGTGGTTGATAATGTTGGTGAGACTTCTATTTGGGACCATGAGACACCGAATCCTGCTAATTGCATGTACAAAACTCCAGAGATTGGTGCAGCCCAATTCAACATTAATCCAAGCTTAATTCAGATGATCAGCAATCAAGCTTTTGAAGGAGATATTGAACTAGAGGACCCACACAGACATCTAGAGCGTTTCGTGCAGATGTGTGGCTCATTCAGAATCAATGGTGTTACGAGTGATCAGATTCGTCTCCATATGTTTCCCTACTCTATTAAGGGAAGAGCTTTGGAATGGTTTCAGCAACTTCCAAACACTGCAGTTGCTACATGGGAGAGTCTTTCTACTGCATTCTTGTCCAAATACTATCCTTCTGACAAGACGCAACAATTGAGGACTATGATTATGAGTTTTAAAGCACAACCGGTTGAAGGTCTATAACAGGCATGGGAGAGATTCAAGGCATTATTGAGAAAGTGTCCTCATCATGGCTTAGAAGATTGGCAGATCATTAGTACTTTTTACGGGGCCATGAATGCAGATATTCGTTTGAGTCTGGATGTAGCTGCTGGTGGAAATTTCAAGAAGGCACCAACGACGCAAGCTAAAGCACTCCTTGAAGAATTGGCATGTAATAATTATTCATGGGCACCTAGTGGGACGAGCTCAGCAAAAGCAGCACAAGAATCTGAGATTATCAACATGCTAGCTCAAAAGTTGGATACTCTAACTCAGGAGGTGCGAGGACAAAGGGCAAATGTGAATGCTATTTCTTCACCTATGGAAGGGTATCATGATTATGGTGCTGGTCAGAACTCTTATGTGCAACAATTTCCAGAAGAAGCATCTTTCATTCAGGGAAGACAGCTGTGGCCTGTGCAGAATAACTCTTACTACAATCCAAATCAAAGGCCAAACAACAATCTTTCTTACAGTAATAATCATGCGGCTAATCCTTCCTATTCATTTCCAAGGCAGAATCAACCTCCTGGTTTTCAGGCATGACCACCGTATCAAGCACAGCATCAGTATCAACCTCCGCCAAAGAAAGAACCAGCGGATTGGGAGGTTGCACTAAATAAGATTATGAAAAGAACTTCTAGGGCATTGGCTAACATGGAATCAAGAATAGATCAGATGGCATCATCTCAAAAGATGCTAGAAACACAGATTGGACAAATTGCCTCAAAGATGGGTGTTCGTGAGCAGGGTTCTCTTCCAAGTCAACCCGACCAGAATGGTAAGGAACAATGCAAAGCAATTACTTTGAGGAGCGGAAAAGAGTTGCCCGAGGTTGAGGCTCTTGAGCCTAAAGAGAAGGATGCTGAAAAAGAAAATGAGATAGTAGAGATTGATGCAGAAAAGTCAGAAAAAGTAGATGAAGAGAAGAAGGAAGAAGAACCAGAAAAGCCGTATGTTCCTCCACCACCATATGTTCCTCCTATTCCATTTCCACAGAGACTTCACAACAGGCAGTTAGAGAAGCAGTACGAGAAGTTCTTGACTATGTTCCGGCAGTTGCATGTTAATATTCCTTTGGCTGAAGCTTTGAATCAAATGCCGCTCTATGCTAAATTTCTTAAGGAGATGTTGACAAAGAAGAGAAAACTTGAGGATGCAGAAACCATTACTCTCAATGCTGAATGCAGTGCAGTCATCCAAAAGGCCATTCCTCAGAAATTGAAAGATCCGGGAAGCTTTTCTTTGCCTTGCACTATTGGGAAGATGGAGAACATCAAAGCCTTGTGTGATTTAGGGGCTAGTGTGAGTTTGATGCCATACTCAATTTGCAAACGACTTGGTCTTGGGGAGCTTAAAAAGACACGGATTTCACTTCAGTTGGCGGATCGTTCTGCTAAGTATCCGTTGGGGGTCATCGAAGATGTGGTTGTCAAAGTGGATAAATTTGTCATTCCTTGCGATTTCGTGGTGTTAGAGATGGATGAAGATGTCGAGATACCCATTATCTTGGGAAGGCCATTCTTGGTTACTGCTGGCACTACAATCGATGTTAAAACTGGAAAATTGACATTGAATGTTGGCAAGGACAAAGTTGAATTTGATCTGAACAAAGCAATGAGGATGCCTCCTTTTGGAGCAACTTGTTTTACTGTTGACATAGTTGATGAAATTGTGCAGCTCGAAAATGAACACTTCGTGGGAACAGTACGGGTGTTAGATGATGTAGTAGAAGAAGAAGATCAGAATGTCACCTTTAATGTGTTCAAGGCCATGAAATTACCGACAGAGGATGAAGAGTGTTGCAGTGTGAAAATAGTTGATACGGGTCAGAGAAAGAAGTTTGATCAGTTATTGAGCGAAAAATCTGACATGCATGTGATAAAGCATCCCATCAGTGATTCCATTGACGGTTCTTCGGTTCGAGATCTTTCGAGTGTCAAGTTTGGAAAATTTCCACCACATTTGAGGTATGTCCTTTTGAATAATGAGCTAGTGATTTTTGAAGAGGGGCATGATAACGCGTTGCGAAGGTGGAAAACCGATGACAAGGAAGAAGAAATTTTTGTTCAGTCGGTTGAGTCGGAGAAGCATCTTAGAGGTGTGAAGAAGAAAAAGAAGAAAATTTGGCCGTTGGGTAGTAAAATCAAGTTGAAATCTGATGGAAGAGATTTGTGGAAAACAAGCAACCATGATGTCAATGTTCTTATGAATGGTCTTTTTGTTGAGGATGGTTCAGTTATTCTTTTGAAACTGCTATGAGTTAAGGAAGTAACGTCAAGCTATTGACGTTAAAGGAGCGCTTCGTGGGAGGCAACCCACGCATTAGTGTAGGAAAAATTTTTTTTAATTGTTTTTTATAAAATAAAAAAATAAAAAAAAATGAACAGTGTTTTTTGCGCAGGCAGCAACCCTGTAACGCAGGATGCGCCTGCGTTACTGATTGTTCCGCACTCTGCCTCCCTGTAACGCAGGCTGCGCCTGCGTTACTGCATCTCCCACAGTCTACACAGGAGAAACGCAGCCTGCCCCTGCGTTATAGCCTACAGAAAATTTTTCACAGGGAAGGACTGAATGTAATATCAAGTTCAAGTATCTTATCTCTCACAATTTAGAAGTGTAGAAGAATGTTTGGTTTGTTTATAAACTAAATTAAACTAATTATTAATCAAGAATAAAATATACGAGGAAAATAATCCAAGAACTGGGGTTCTTCACTTGGTTTCAATGCACATTCAATATCTATGTGACATCTACGTTCTTACTCTGCTGAAAACAATTCTTCTAAGGTTATAATGTTCTCTTCCAAGATACAATATAGTGTCTACAACTACACCTTAATTGTCACTTCCGTGATACAATCAAAGTACAATCATAAACTATCACGCACCAAGAATTATAAGTCTCACAACTCTCCTATTAATCTTCCGTAAATTATGCATTTATGTTTGTGTTATTTACGTTTGTTTCATATAGGACATTCTGTTTTTATGTTTGTATATCATGTGAGTTCATAATAGTTTGCATTTGCACCCATGCTTGATAGGAATTCTTGTGTTCTTGACGCTTTTGTATGAGAATTGACGTGCTTTGTTCTCTTGCACACACATACACTAGCAAGTAGAAACTAGTAAACTTATTGAATGTGCTAAATGATTAGAATGCCATGAATATGTGCAAGGTAATTTGGTCTATATGCTTTGAATACAAGTAGGTGCGTTAGAGAGACTGTTATTTGGGATTGATTATGCTTTGTCACACCAAGTGAGTTTTGAGCCTATATGCATATCTTTTGCATGATTATTCGTTTGCTTGAGTGTCCACTTGTCGTTTGCATTGCTAGCACTTGTTTGAAGTCTTTCTTAAGATGCATGACATTATTTGATGATAACATGATAAAGGCAATAGGATAACCTCATATTTCCTATATATCCAAACCGTTTATACATGATCCATTAGTTAACCCTTTGAGTCTAATCTTGTTCTTTCGGTGACACACCATGTATTTGCCATATATCCTTTTTATTGTATTGGCCTTACATTAATTTTGAACCCAATTGTCAAAGGATAGTATTGTGCTTAAGGGAGTGATAAGGTGTGCAAAAAGGGGGGGTTTTATTGATGATCATAATTTTTGGGAATATATTGTTAGCTTGTTAGTCGAAGTTTGAAATCATATTTATGGGATCATTGTTCTTGCTATTATTTAGCTCTCTTGAAAAAAAAAGAAAAAAAAGAAAAAAAAAACAGAAAAAAAATATATGAGAGCATACTTATCCTTTGTGATCCTACTTTGATTCGACTAGACAAGGTGTTTATTGGACTATGATAAAAGTTCAAGTGTGGGGAAGTATTTATTGGTATTAATAAGTATGTGAGTTGTTTTAATTTCATTGTCGGGTACTAGCTTTTGACTTAACCTTCTTTGGTTTTCTTGACAAACCTTGTCCCTAGCCCCGTTACAACCTTATAAAAGTCCTTTTGATTGTCATTGATGATGTATGTTGCGTTAAAGGTTAGAGTGATACCAAGGACGAAGCATGTTTATGATATTGTTGGAGTTGAGTGAAACACTTACCCTTTGTTTTGAGTGAATATTTTTGTGAGGGGATGGTGAGTTTTTGCTTTTGGCATAAGAGATCCCGAAGTTTGTCTTAAAGATGTGCTCTTGTGTGCTTAGCATGTTTACCAACCTATTTTTGCATTTGACATGAATTTCTATGATATTATACATCTTCTTTGAGTAGACTGTGTGGATACTTGCACTTTAGACACCAAGACATTGTGTTATTACTTTGATTCTTAAGTTGATATGGCATGAGAGGATTTGAAGGTATGGTAGGAATTTAGTACTAGATTAATTGCATTTTCATTTAGTTGCATTCATGCATTGCATTGTTTTTGCATTAGGTTAAATGGATTTTGTGGGTACATTCGTTATAGGCCCTCACGAGACCTTACTCGTCCACTAGGGCTGCCTAGGGGTTTAAAGGGCTTGTTGCATATGCCAAATGCAACCGTGATCACCTACGGAAGTGGTACTAGTTAGTTAGTTAGTTGTAATTGTTTATGCTTGAGGACAAGCATCAGTTTAAGTTTGGGGGTGTTTGATAAGTGGATTTTATATCTACTTGGAGCGTTCCAAATCGGCTTAAATTGATTGTCTTGGACTCAAGTTTGTTGTAGTTTTGATGTGTTTTGTGTAGATGTGCAGGTTTGCAAGAATATCAACGCTTCTATCGTTTTTGGAGGATTAATTGATTAAAATTCGGATTTTCCGGGAAGGTTGCGCAGTCTACACTGTTTTGGCCATATCTGGAGTTCTAGAAGTCCGTTTTCAGCGATCTTACTGCCCACGCGAAGCTTGAGAGATTTTCTACAACCTGGGATAGATAGCAGGTGCATTGAGCGTGCTGAATGAAGTCGCGCGCGCGTTCTTGTAAAAGAAAGCTAAGAAATTACTATTTTGCCCTTTTTCTAATTCTATTTGTATTCTGGGCAGTTTTTTGTACTTTCTTCTAATTCTAATTGTAATAGAAGGCAATTTCTTGCTGGGAAAGATGTCTAGAGCCCTATATAAACACATCTAGGGTATTATTTTAGGGTGTATTCATAACCTATTTTCAGTACTATTCATACTTTAGATCTAGAACTATTTTGAGATTGGAGAGAAGAGAAGGAGCAAGGATTGAAGGTGTTCTATCCAAGCTTTATTCAATTTCCGAAACGTGTAATCTCTAAACTCCATATTTTTAATATCATGTTTTCATTCAATATTATTGTTTTGTTTTCTTCAGTAATTATGTGTAACTAATTCTCTAATCTGAGGATTGGGTAGTATTCCTTGGTATTCATGTGTGTTTAATTATCTGTGATTTTCTTGCTTTGCTGATCTGTTATTAAGGACTTAACACAATTAGGGGCGTCATGAACCTTTGATTGGATTTTAGGAATTGTGATAATTCGGAAGAGGAATTGCAATTTTAGTACACGATTTAACAGACATAACTCGAATATTTGATTGGAAGATTAATAGGAGAGTTGTGAGACTTATAATTCTTGGTGCGTGATAGTTTATGATTGTACTTTGATTATATCACGGAAGTGACAATTAAGGTGTAGTTGTAGACACTATATTGTATCTTGGAAGAGAACTTTATAACCTTAGAAGAATTGTTTTCAGCAGAGTAAGAACGTAGATGTCACATAGATATTGAATGTGCATTGAAACCAAGTGAAGAACCCCAGTTCTTGGATTGTTTTCATCATATATTTTATTCTCGATTAATAATTAGTTTAATTTAGTTTATAAACAAACCAAACATTCTTCTACACTTCTAAATTGTGAGAGATAAGATACTTGAACTTGATATTACATTCAGTCCTTCCCTGCGAACGAACAACAAAAATACTATACTAACAAAAATGTAACACAAAATCGACGTAAAAATAAGTATACTATTAGTAACAATTGGTTGTTCTGTGTGTTGGATTTTGTATTTTTGTTAGTGATCTCGGTATAGAAACACCTGATCGTGTGAACACGAATTAAGATATTTTTCTCTGTTTGAGAAGTATAAGCACTTGCGAAACTTGACACAAAAGGTTTGAACTTTTACCCTTCCCTCTTTATTTATTTATTGTTAATTGTTAATTTGTCGTTATAATCTTCTCATTGTTAACATTTCAACATTTTGTTTTAATTAATTCAATCAAATATAATTTTTTGTCTATATGTATTTATCACAACGGGTGTCGGCCTAAGAAAATGTAACACAAAATCGACGTAAAAATAAGTATACTATTAGTAACAATTGGTTGTTCTGTGTGTTGGATTTTGTATTTTTGTTAGTGATCTCGGTATAGAAACACCTGATCGTGTGAACACGAATTAAGATATTTTTCTCTGTTTGAGAAGTATAAGCACCTGCAAAACTTGACACAAAAGGTTTGAACTTTTACCATTCCCTCTTTATTTAATTATTGTTAATTGTTAATTTGTCGTTATTATCTTCTCATTGTTAACATTTCAACATTTTCTTTTAATTAATTCAATCAAATATACTTTTTTGTCTATATGTATTTATCACAATGGGTGTCGGCCTCAAAAAATGTAACACATGCAAAATCGACGTAAAAATAAGTATACTATTTATTTTGTTATATATATACATATATATCTATATATATAAGATTTTCGAATTTGTAGGGAAGAAAAAGTCAATTTGAAATAGAAAATAAATTTTATATTCTTATATATAAAAGAATATATATAGTTTATACAACGGGTGTTGGCCTAAGAAAATGTGATACAAAATCTATGTAAAAATTAAGTACATAGATTATTTTGTTGCCTGTATATATATATATTAATATTTGTACAATATTGTGTTCACTAATTTATTTATAGATATTTTCTTTTTAATTTCTTTTTTAAAGAGTCTATATTTTGAAAATAATTAAAAAATATTACAACGGGTGTCGGCCTAAGAAAACGTAATACAAAATTGACATAAAATGTCAATATATATTAAAATGTGTACAATACTGTGTTCATTAATTTATTTATAGATATTTTTTTTTCGATTTCTTTCTTAAATTTTTATTTGAGCTATCTGCAAAAAAATCCATTGAACTTTTCCAAATTTTGCAGTTTAACCATTAAAGTTTTTTTGTTGCTAATTTAACCAACCACCTTTCAAAAATTATGCAAAATTTAATCATGGTTAACAAAAAAAGTAACAAAAAAAGTGAATTTAATCTTGTTAATCATGGTTAACAAGAAAAAGCCCTAATCGAAACACATAAGCATTGAAAACTCAGAGAATTTTGCATTGAAAAAGCCCTAAAAGTCACTTTTTTGTTAACCATGATTAAATTTTGCATAATTTTGGAAAGGTGGTTGGTTAAATTAGCAACAAAAAAACTTTAATGGTTAAACTGCAAAATTTGGAAAAGTTCAATAGGTTTTTTGGCAGATAGCTCATTTTTAAATTTTTTAAAAAAATATTACAGGGCCGCCGCGAAGCCCGGCTTAGTCAACTAGTATATATATAAAGGAGGATACGCGAGCGCTTAGGTGGCGCTATAAAATCATCTCAATCTATTTTTCTAACATATTAGAAGTTGCGTTCGAATTTGTAGTGGAAAAGAGTTCACATTTATAGGGAAGACATATAATTAGAAGTTATATTGGAAGTACAATATGTATTTATAAGACATATGATTAAAATTTTATTGGAAGTAGAATATGAGTTCGAATTTATAGAGAATGAGAATTCGAATTTATAGAAAAAACGTATAATTAAAAGTTCTATTGAAAGTATAATTGTTGTTTGAATATTTTTTATTGAATATTTTATATGTCTAAAAATTTTGCAATTTTAAAAACTAATCAAATAAAATTTCATTTAACGTAAGTAGAAAATGTATTCGAATTTGTAGGAAACGAGGATTCGTAGTCATATTTGATGTAGAAAAAACATGATGATAGAGCTTTATTATCGAAACATACAAGTGTTTTAATATATATATATATATATATAAATTCTTTACAATGCAGCTTTCATCATGTTCGATTTAATCCATATTTGTGTATTAGTAACATTGTATATTCGTGCATGTATCTTTGTTAGTAATCCTTACTTATTTGATCATAAATTCTTAAGTTTGTAAATACTCAATTCTTCTTTCTTCGGTGTGTAGTCTACTCATAAATATAATTCCCATGATTTTAAAATTTTGGTTGAGTGCGCAGGAAAAAAATGTTAAAAAAGTTGGGACTAACCGGAGAACATAAGGCCAATCATGTTTATGAACGTCAGCTCTCCACTTTAGTTGTAGGTGTTTTTTTTCTTTACATAATCGAAAGATTATGAAAAGGTAAAAATTATTTAAGGTATTTCTAATTATATATTATAGAAAAAATTACGAATTTTAAATATTTTTATAACTATTTGAACATTGATCTTTTATGATTCGACAAATATATATAAAGGAGGATACGCGTGCGCTTAGATGGCGCTCTAAGATCGTCTCAAAATATTTTTTCTAATTTTGTTAGAATTTTTGAATTTTAAATAATAATAAATAAGAAATTGTCTTTTACCGTATTAGAAGTAAAATAGGTGATATAAGAGTTTAAGTTAATGGAGGAGAAGAGTTCTAGTTTATAAAAAAGACATATTAATTAACATATTCAAAGTAGAAAAGACCTGCAAATTAACATATTCAAAATAAAAAAACCTTTAAATTAGATAATAAGAGTTCATAATATGCAAATTAACAAATTAAAAGTAGAATAAGTATTCGAATTTATAAATGATAAGAGTAGAATTTATAGGTAAGACATATAATTTATATGTATTTAATTATAAGGCATATGATTAAAAGTTCTATTAGAAGTAGAATAGAAGGGAATAAATACTAAAAAATATAAAAAAATATCTTTTAATATATTAGAAATAGAATAGGTGTTCGAATTTATAGATGAGAAGAGTTTTAATTTATAGGGAAGACATATAATTAGAAGTTCTATTGGAAGTAGAATACGAGTTCGAATTTATAGAGAATAAAAGTTCGAATTTATAGAAAAAACATATAAATAAAAGTTCTATTATAAGTATAATAGGTGTATTTAACATATTAGAAGTAGAATAGATGTTCGAATTTATAGAGAAGAGTTCGAATTTACAGACATATGATTAGAAGTTCTATTGGAAGTAGAATAAGTATTTATAACGCATATGATTAAAAGTTCTATTGGAAGTAGAATAGGAGTTCGAATTTATAGAGAATAAGAGTTCGAATTTTTAGAAAAAATATATAAATAGAAGTTCTATTAGAAGTAGAATATGTGTTTGAATATATAGAGCAGACATATAATTAAATATTTTATAGAAAGTACGATCTTCTAAAATTATTCTTTTTTATATAAGTTAAGTATACTTTTATTAGGAAAATTTATTCATAAATCCAATATTATTGTCATAAAAAAGTCATTTGTTTTTAAAAATAAAATAATTGATGTATTAACTTAATAAAAAAACATTGTCATGTTGAAATCCTAAATAAATACATGAATATCTATAATATAAAAAAAAAATAAGATGTGTTTTCAATTTCTAAAACTCCATAATTTTTAGAAAGTCTAGAATAAGTATAAATTGAAATTCGCACTTTTTTTTAGATTTTGATTTTAAGGAGTAAGTTGTTATGTAAGATAAGTATCATCAATAATATGTAATGAAATTGGAATTTCGATCCCAAATGAGAGCGATTCGAAACGTGTTTAACGGGAAGACGATTCACTATAAAAGATTGTATTATCTATTAAAATATCATATTGGTGTTATAAATTTTATTTTACTTTTAGGATTTGATTTTATGAATAAAAATTAGCATACAAATGATATATGTAAAATTTATGTTTTTGATTTTAACGAGAGAGCGGATCAATAGTAACAGTCGTGTTTAACGAAAAAACGGTTCATTAGAGAATGTAGTAAAAAAATGTTTGAATATATAAGGAATACATATAATAAAATGTTTTATTTGAAATAAAATATGAGTACGGTGGAGACATTTTATACAACTTTTTAAACTACATTTTTTTTATTAGAAATCCTTTATTTTAATTTTTTTATAGCAGTTAGTTAGACTTGCATTAGAAAAATATATCCACAAATTTACTATTATTCCCGTACGAAAGTTTTCATTTTTTAAATATATTAACATAACAGAAAGATATGCAGAAGCTGTAAGTTTAAAGAATATAAAAATTGGGATTTACTCTCTTTATATAATGAAGTTAGAATTTCGATTCCAAATAAGAGCGGCTCGAAACGTATTTAACGGGATGACGGCTCACTAGAAAAGATTATATTAGCTATTAGAATTTGATATTGATGACATATTCTTTTATTTTTACGGTTCGATTTTATGGAAAAAATTATTATATAATTTTTTATAATATATGTTAAAGTTAGGATTTCGGTTTTAACGAGAGAGCGGCTCAATCGAAAGAATCATGTTTAACAAGAAATTGATTCAATAGAGAAGATTATTTAGTTATTAAAATTTAATATTAATATTATAATATGACGTATATTTATTGAATTTTTATAAAAATATTTTAACGCCGCCGCGAAGCGCCGCTTTATCGACTAGTATATAAATATTAAGAAAACTTAATATCATTATTATTATCAAGGGAACCGTGCATTGCACGGGTTATAAGCTAGTATAACAAATTAACAAAGGACCCGTCACCTAAAATGGGATTATTAAGAGCATCTCCAAGGGTGTTAAGTAAAATGGTTAGCTATAATCATTAGCTAAGGGTGAACATGTGTGCTCCAAGGGAGTTATCTATAATTATGGTCATGTAAAATTATACATAAAAGCTTTATTGATTCAACAAATATAGCTCACCAAATATCATTATCTATATTTTTTTGCTAAGGGATTAATGGTTGGAATGCTCAAATTTTTACATATTATCTAAATAGTGTCACTAGATGCCAACTAGATGGCATGTAGATAATTTAACTAAGAATTTTATACCCTTGGAGATGCTCTAACTTGATAAACAATTACTTGTAATACAAACAAAACATAGGTCGAGTAGTCAATGTATTTGTAGGAGAAGTTGAGATATTTTAAACTTCCAAAAAACTTATTGACATACATGATACAACATAGAATTTGTTCCTTGAAAAAAGGTAATTGATTGTATAAAAGGTAGGAAAAGAAAAAGTAAAAAAAAAATGTAGGACACTCGCAAACTCTCTAGCTAGATAAGTTTTCCCCCAAAACAAACATTTTAAATTCACCGAATCCAGTCTTGAAAATAAATATTGTTGTCTTGATTTACTATCATCAACTCATCATGCATTCACCACATTTTCGACAGTGGCATTTATAAAGAATTGGGAATATGTTGGATATCCATACACCAATTTTCAACAACCAAAATATTTTTTAGAATTAACATTATATCGATCCTATATATAATTAGCCTAAAAGATTTTAGGTGGTATGGTTAGGTCGTCACCAGGTCCCACGATTAAAATATAGATTAATACTTTTGTCGGTTTAATTTTTTGTTTAGTGAAAGATTTTTAAAGAAAAAAAATAGTTATATACACTACTAATATATAATTAGCGTAAAGGATTTTAGATGGCATGGTTTGATCGTTACCAGGTCCCACGATTAAAATTTAGGTTAAAATTTTTGTATGTTTAATTGTTTGTTTACTGGAAGATTTTTAAAGAAAAAAAATAGTTACATACACTACTAATTATACTATTCTTTTTTCTTTTTTTTTGACAAACAAGGAATTGTATTAACTTGCATCAACCAAATCACAGCAAGGACAAACCCCTGAACTGACACTATAATCTGAATGGAAACAAATAAACGAGCTAACTAAATAGCCACTTATGTTTATAGACTGTTTTACACCATGAATTTTAAAATTCTTCGTATTAAAAAAGATTAGAGTGGCTTCCCGATCAATCTAACCTGCACCAATCCTGGAACTAGTAATATCAAAAATGACCCTCACATACACACCACTTGTAGTCCAATGTTCAGAAACACCTCAGCTATCTACATCCCGAAAACCAGCTATAGACATGCCGAAATTCCAATGATCAGAAACACCCCAGCTATCTACATGTCGAAAACCAGCTATAGACATGCCGAAAGTGAAAGACCTCATAAGATGAACAAATTTTAGTTGTGAAAAGTAAGTTCTTGCAATATCCGACACCAGTCCAAATCCAATGCACACATTACATATCTCCCACAAAACCACATAAATCATTTTCAAATATGTTTTTTTGATGTTGGTATGTGTTTTATTCCTGACTAATACTATTCTAATAACCTTTAAAATTTAGAAATATTTGAATAATTATACTATTATATAAAAGCCGAAACATTAAAAGTTTTGGTACCTATTTTTTGGTACGTCGTGAATTTACTTATTTACCCTTCATTATAAAAGAATATATCATATATTATTAAAACTCCTAAAATAAATAATAACATAATATAATTGATGGTAAGTAGTCAATTGCCTTTTTTCACAGTTACTTCTAATTGAAGATGGTACCCATTTTTTGGTACGTCGTGAATTTACTTATTTATCCTTCATTATAAAAAAATGTATCATATATTATTAAAACTCCTAAAATAAATAATAACATAATATAATTGATGGTAAATAGTCGATTGCCTTTTTTCACATTTACTTCTAATTGAAGATATTACCTTTTACAAACACCTAAAAACATCAATCGTATAATATCTTCCATTCATTAATATTTCTTTTTAAATTAAAACACGTTACCTTTTTAATTTAAAATTAATCTTACAATCATTAATATATACCCGAAAATATCACATCATATATTTCAATTATTAACAAAATATATTAAAAATCTGTATACGTTGTTTATAATAAGAAAACATTAGTATAATTCATAAAACATGAGCAAATTATATTAAATTAAAACTCTTAAAATAAATAATAACATAATATAATTAACGGTGAGTAGTCGATTGCCTTTTTTCACAATTACTTCTAATTGAAGATATTACCTTTTATAAACACCTAAAAATATCAATCGTATCATATTTACCAACCATTAATATTTCTTTTCGAGTTAAAACACGTTACCTTTTTAATTTAAAACTAATCTTACAATCATTAATATATATCCGAAAATATCACACATATTTTACAATTATAAATAAAAATATATTAAAAATTTGTATACATTGTTTATAATAAGGAAACATTAGTATAATCCGTAAACATGAGTATATTAAATTATATTAAATTAAAATTAATTAATTGTATAATACCCGAAACATTAAAAATTTTGGTACCTATTTTTTGGGATATGTTTTTTAGCATTTCGTGAATTTACTTATTTACCTTTCATTATAAAGAAAAATATATACGATATCTACACTATTAAAATACCTAAATAAATAATAACATAAAATAATTAATGGTAATTAGTCGATTGCCTTTTTCACATTTACTTTTAGTTGAATATATTACCTTTTATGAACACCTAAAAACATCAATCATATCATATCCGTGAATTTACTTATTTATTCTTCATTATAAAGAAAAATATATATGATATCTATATTATTAAAACTTCTAAAATAAATAAAAATATAATATAATTAATGAAAAGTAGTCGATTGTCTTTTTTCACATTTACTTTTAATTGAAGATATTACCTTTTATAAACACCTAAAAACATCAATCATATCACATCTTCCAATCATTAATCTTTCTTTCGAATTAAAACATGTTACCTTTTTAATTTAAAACTAATCTTACAATTATTAATATATATCCGAAAATATCATATCATATTTTACAATTAATAATATATTAAGTTGTATACGTTGTTTATAATAAGGAAACATTAGTATAATCCGTAAACATGAGTATATTAAATTAAAATTAATTAATTATATAATAGTCGAAACATTAAAATTTTTGGTACCTCTTTTTTGGTATATGTTTTTTAGTATTTCGTGAATTTACTTATTTAACCTTTATTATAAAGAAATATATGTACGATATCAATACTATTAAAACACCTTAAATAAATAATAGCATAATATAATTAATGTTAATTTGTCGATTGTTTTTTTCACATTTAATCTATACTATTATATAAAAGCCGAAACATTAAAAGTCTTGATACCTGTTGATATGGGCTAAAAGTAAGCCCTAAAGACACATTTAATGATGTATTAATTAGACCTAGAATGGTCCAAACGTAGGGCCCACCAGGTGGGCCCAAACCCTAATTATAATATTAATTTCGTAATTAATATTAGGAATAATAATCAGCTCAGCAATAAGAGTCAAATAAGGATATTATTCCTACATGACTTAGCCTCCAAGATACATATTTTAACATGGAAACTGATTCCTACAAGGAAGGAGTCTAGAACCTTCCTTGAGGCGGTGGCTTGCCCACCAAGTCTCCTATTCCTACCATAATTCTTAGGCTTCTCAGCCTATATAAAGGGTCAGACCCCTCAACTCAGAACTACGTTTTTATTGGCTTGATTCTCTAATTACAGAGATACGTAGGCATTCTGTGAGGACCGTTTAAGTCTCGAACGCAGAAGCAGCCATTAAAGCACGAAGCTCACGAACCCTAGCATTAAATACATAAACCCTAGCCGCAATAATTTAAACCTAGTTTTTATTCCACAACATTTGGCGCCGTCTGTGGGAAGAAGACATCAACCATGGTTCAAACACGAAGAACTCCACCAAGCACTACGGAGCCAATCGCTACCGAGGCTCTACCTCTTAGCTCTGCTCCGCCCCTTACTGAACATGTACTTCCGACATCTGAGCAAGTACCTCCGGCATCCGGAACTATCGTTTCGTACCAAGTTTCTCAACCCCTGGGGACGACTACCCATGTTGAGAGTACGCTACCTCCGATCATCCACACAGTTCCAGGGACTAACCCCCCTCAGACGGGGATTTCTTCTCTGATTGTAGATCCCAACAACCTTACACGAGGGGTTCAGATCCACACTACGGATCTCCCCATAAGCACCAATCCAATGTATGGGATGACCAATTACGGAGCTGGACCGAGTGGCCATGCCCTGTATATTAGAGATCGAGATTATCGCGATTTTTCTGGTCCTTATTCAGATGAATCATCTTCTGGCGATGATTACGAGCGTGATGAAGCCCCGAGGAGGCGACGTGCAAGTAAAGAGCCTATGGGAAGAACTCGAACTATCCATGATGGACTCCCTTCAACAGCTGCTGAAAGGATTAAGGCTTATGAAGCCGAGATCTTAAAGTTAAAGGAAGATATGGCCAGGGAGCAAGCAAGATCAAAACAGACTTTGCCACCTCCCACGTCAGGACCGATTCCCTTCATAGATCTGGAGAGGCCTCCAAGGAGGCAAAGAAGGACTACCGTCCCACCTGAAAGAACTACAAGGGTGGAAACCCCTAAAAGCAACCCCAAGGATCTGCTGCCGCTTGGGGACCCTGATGATCCCACACCTCCGTTTACTGAGGACGTGATGAATGCTCGTATCTCAAAGAAGTTTAAGATGCCAACAATCAAAGCCTATGATGGAATGGGTGATCCTGCCAACCACGTTAGAACGTTCTCAAACGCGCTACTGTTGCAGCCTGCAAGCGACGCTTTGAAGTGTAGGGCTTTCCCTCAAACTTTGTCGGGCATGGCTCAAAGATGGTATAGTCGGCTTCCTGCAAACTCGATTGGTTCCTTTAAGGAATTGAGTGCTGCTTTCATTAGTCAGTTTATCAGCGGAAGAACGCATGAGAAAAGCTCTGCATCTCTTATGTATATAGTACAAGGGAAGAATGAAAGTCTGAGAGACTATCTTAAGAGGTTCACCAAGGAAACTCTGAACATCACTGATCTGGACAATAAAGTTGCAATGGTAGCCTTGGAGCATGGTACCACCGACCTGTACTTTAAGAGATCATTGGCAAAGCATCCCCCGGATAATATGGCTGATCTCCAACGAAGGGCTTCTAAATACATCAAGGCCGAGGATAGCACGAAGAAGGAAGTCACGTTGGGCAATGGCCAGGGGAACAATGATACAAAAAAGCGTAAGCAAGGGCAGGAGTACGATGCTAAGGACAAGTATCCCCGAACTAGCAAAGACTCTGATTCGCCACCAAAAAAGAACTTGGGACCAAGGTTCTCTGACTATGCAAGGTTGAATGCCCCTAGAAGTCAAATCTTGTTGGAAATTGAAAAGGATAAAGACTTCCGATGGCCGAAGCCACTCAGGGGAGACCCCGCAAAGAGGAATAAGGATCAGTACTGTAGGTTCCACCGAGATGTAGGACATGACACGGATGATTGCCGACAGTTGAAGGACGAGATTGAATTCTTGATCCGTAAAGGAAAGCTGAACAATTTCACAAAGGGTGGAGATCAAGGAACCCAAAGAGGGGATTACAACAGGAGAAACAATGACAGAAGGGATAATGATCGTGACCGTAGCACGCAGCCCCGAGGGCCGGTTATCAACATGATCTGGGGAGGCCCAACAGCGGCCGGTACAACTCGGAACTCTCGAAAGGCATATGCAAGGGAGGTAATGCACATTGTGGGAGAGGCCCCGAAGCGTGCTAAAACTGAGATGGTAATTGGGTTCGATGATTCGGACTTGGAAGGGGTGAAGTTCCCCCATGATGACCCGCTGGTCATAACTCCTGTGATTGGAAATTCAGAAGTAAAACGAGTCTTGATAGACAATGGAGCTTCTGTGGATATTTTGTTTCATGATGCGTTTGTAAAGATGGGATACAACGACTCTCAATTGACCCCTACAAACATGCCTATATACGGATTTAATGGAGTAGAGTCCAACGTTGAAGGGACTATTCAGTTGCCCATGACTATTGGGCAGGAGCCTAAGGAGGCGACTCAGATGCTGAATTTCTTGGTGATTAAAGCAGCTTCAACATACAACGCAATCCTTGGAAGGACCGGATTACATGCATTTAAGGCTGTGGCCTCTTCCTATCATATGAAGATTAAGTTTCCAACACGGAATGGTGTCGGAGAACAAAAGGGTGATCAGAAGATGGCAAGAAGTTGCTATGTAGCCGCCTTGAGGGCCGATGGAGTCGGGGGGCAGGTCCTTCCGATTGAAGACATGGATGTCCGTGATGATGAAGAACATAGAGGGAAACCAGCAGAGGATTTGATTCCCATACCCCTAGAGCCGAATGATCCTGAAAAAGTTACTTATGTTGGAGCATCTCTGAAAGAACCCTTGAAGGGCAAGTTGATAGAATTCTTACAAAAGAATAGCGACGTGTTCGCTTGGACAGCAGCTGATATGCCAGGGATTGACCCCCAACTCATAACTCATAAGTTGAATGTTGACCCCAAGAGGAAGACAATAAAGCAGAAGAAGAGAAACTTTGCTCCAGAGAGGCAAGAGGCCATTAAGCAAGAAGTGGATAAGCTCTTGGAAGCTGGTTTCATTGAAGAAATTCAGTTTCCCGAATGGTTAGCAAACCCTGTGATGGTCAAGAAAGCGAATGGGAAGTGGAGGATGTGTATAGACTTCACCGACCTGAATGATGCATGTCCAAAAGATTGTTTCCCCCTTCCAAGGATTGACATGCTGATAGATGCCACAGCTGGACATGAGATGTTAAGCTTCATGGATGGATTCAGCGGCTATAATCAGATTAAGATGCACAAAGATGACATCCCTAAGGTATCTTTCATAACTGACTTTGGTGTCTTCTGTTATCTTGTTATGGCATTTGGTCTAAAGAATGCAGGAGCTACTTACCAACGCTTGGTGAATAAGATGTTTGCCCATCTGATTGGAAAAACCATGGAGGTGTATGTTGATGACATGTTAGTCAAGAGCCTACTCAAGGATGATCATATTAAGCACCTCGAAGAGGCATTTGAAGTGCTGAGGCACCATAAGATGATGTTGAATCCCGCTAAGTGTGCCTTTGGCGTTGGATCTGGAAAGTTTTTGGGACTGATGGTTTCAAAGAGAGGCATTGAGGCCAATCCTGACAAGATCAAGGCGATTTTAGACATGGAACCACCACGTTCGATAAGAGATGTGCAGAAGTTGACAGGCCGAGTAGCGGCCTTAGGGAGGTTCATCTCTAAATCTGGTGATAAGTGTTTACCTTTCTTTCAAACATTAAAGAAGGTAAAGAATTTTGAATGGACACCTGAAAGCCAAGAGGCCTTTGAGCAATTGAAGAAGTACATGGCTGAAGCCCCGCTGTTGGCCAAGCCTAGCATCGGAGAGACTCTTTATCTATACCTGGCGGTATCTGAGCAAGCATTGAGTGCCGTCCTCATAAGGGAAGAGAACAAGGTTCAGAAACCTATATACTATGTGAGTAAGGTGTTGCATGGAGCTGAGTTAAACTATTCCACCATTGAGAAGTTTGCTTTAGCCTTGGTAACGGCTTCAAGGAAACTACGACCTTATTTTCAGTCACACAAGATTGAAGTCCTGACGGACCAGCAGTTGAGAAGTATCTTGCACAGCCCTAAGGTCAGTGGAAGGTTAATTAAGTGGGCAATCGAACTCGGAGAATTTGACATTGCATATAAGCCTCGGACAGCCATCAAAGCTCAGGCATTAGCTGACTTCTTGGTTGAATGTACCATTGGCAATCAAGAAGTCGGGGGGCAGGAGATAGTAACCACCCCTGGAGATGAGAGTAAAGATGAAGTACCTGATCAGAAGGAGTATTGGGTGCTCTATTTTGATGGAGCATCAAAAACAAAATCTAGTGGTGCAGGTTTGGTTTTGCAAAGCCCCGATGGATTCACGGTTGAATACGCTTTGAAGTTGGACTTTCCTACAACCAACAATGAAGCTGAATATGAAGCATTAATAGCTGGATTGGGATTGGCCAGAGTCATGAGGGTCAAGAACCTCAAGGTGTGTGGAGATTCAAGACTGGTAGTCTCGCAAGTGAATGGTGAGTTTGAGGCCAAGGATGAAACTATGGCAAAATACCTCAGAGTCGTGAGAGCTGTTATGACTCAGTTTGAGGAGTGCTACCTGGAGCACATTCCTAGGGAAGAGAACGTTAAGGCCGATGCCCTCTCTAAGTTCGCTTCTTCTGAAATAGAGAATTATGCAGGTAGTGTTTACTTCCAGGTCTTGAAGGCCCCGACCATCAATTCTAAGTTGGTAGCACCTATCGATGTTGGAGGCTGTTGGATAGATCCTATTAAAGCTCACCTAGAAACCGGATGGCTCCCTAATGATGCCTTGGAGGCACGAAAATTGTCAGTGAGAGCATTGAGATATGCCTTGATTGAAGGCATCTTATACAAGAGATCGTTTGTCATCCCGTATTTGAAGTGCCTAAGGCCCCAGGAGGCAAGAGAAGCATTGGAAGAAGTTCATGAAGGGATCTGTGGGCAGCACTTGGGGGGCAGAGCCTTAGCTCACAAGATTACCCGCCTGGGATTCTATTGGCCGGAGATGTTAGCAGATGCCCAGGATTATGTCAAGAAGTGTGATAGATGTCAGAAACATGCCCCTGTTGTAAGGCAGCCGCCTGAAAGGTTAACTTCAATCAGCTCTCCCATTCCGTTTGCTATGTGGGGAATGGACATTCTTGGTCCTTTCCCCATGGCTTCAGCACAAAGGAAGTTTCTGATTGTCGCCATTGATTACTTCACTAAGTGGATTGAGGCTAAGCCTTTAGCCAAGATAACCACCAAGCAAGTTTCCCATTTCTTTTGGGAGAACATAATCTGCAGGTATGGAATTCCCCGAATCCTTGTGACAGATAATGGGACACAATTCAACAATGAAGAGTTCAGAAAGTACTATGAGGAAAACGCTATCGAGCTTCGTTTTACTTCGGTAGCTCACCCGCAAGCTAATGGACAGGCTGAGGTAGCCAATCGGATTATTCTTGATGGACTTAAGAAGAGGGTTGAACGATCGAGAAATACTTGGGTGGATGAACTACTGCCTATACTTTGGGCATATCGTACTACTTGCAAAGTAACAACTGGGGAAACCCCTTTCCTACTGGCTTATGGAGCCGAGGCAGTCGTACCACTAGAAGTCATGCATGCATCACCTAGAATTGAAGCATTCGAGCCAGAGACTAATGAAGAAGGCATGAGGCTCGCCTTAGATTTGATTGATGAAGTCAGGGATGAGGCAAATGCCAGAAATGCGGAGCATCAAAAGAAAGCATCTTTCTACTACAACCACAGGGTTAAGGAGAGGTTCTTTCAACAAGGTGACTTGGTTCTTAGGAAGATCGAGGCTTCTGGAGTTGGTCAGAAAGGAAAGTTAGCCCCAAACTGGGAAGGGCCGTATCGAGTCAAGAAGACACTAGGACGAGGATCTTACAAACTGGAAACCTTGGACGGGGTTGAGGTGCCCCGGACTTGGCATGCATTGAACCTCAAGGTTTACTATGTTTAAGCTCTCCTGAAAAGGACCTAGCTTTTTGCCTATGTAATAGAAGTAGAAATAAGGTTGATGAAACCATTCCAAGTTTTTTTAAAAAAAAAACTTGAGATATTGGAAATAGAGTATCTATGTAAGGGCTGTGCCCGTTTCTTCATGTTAATGAGACTATCCTACATTTTCATATGAACCCTACTCATTGATATTTATGCACAAAATGCTAGACTACACATGCGAGTATAAATAAGTTGAGAAGCATTAAGGACAATGGATTATGAATTTAAAAGTTATGCCCGAAGGCAGAATACATAACCAACTAGTTCAAAATAAGTTAACGAAAATACAAAGTCATGCCCGAAGGCAGAGTGCATAAATAGAAAGATAAAGATGTCAGCTACTAAGCATCTCCAGTATGCTCATCCTCTCCGGCTGCACCAGGGTGAGCAAAGGAATCTGGCTCTAGGATCCTCTCATCATCCTCTGGGTCCTCCTCCCGTGTGTCCTGCACTGCCAAGGCCATAGGAGCATGAGGGCTAGGGAAGTCTGAAACACTAAGGGTGCCAGGAAATCTCCTAGTAACCTCAGCAAGAGCTTCATCCCATCCCTGAGTAAACTGATAAGGGAATAGAGAGTCGTCATGCTTCTCCATGAAGCCCATATACTCCTGGGAGGCAAGGTATTCGTCAATCAGGTCGTCCTTGTCCTTCCTGAGAGAGACATTTTCAGCCTGAGACTCTAAAAGCTCTTTCTCCCTCCTCGCTAAAGTGGCCTTGACAGAGCCCAGTTCATCCTGGGAGTCATCAAACTTGGCCTTGTAAGTCTCGTAGTTGGAACGCCAAGTCTTAGCTTGGAATACGACTCCCTGGAAGTTGGCATTAGCCTGCAAAAGACAAAGTTAAAACCACGGTTCAGGTGACAAAACAAGTACATAAAAGAGTGGATAGAAAGGAGCTTACAGCTGCGAAGGCCTGAGCTCCAGCACTCTCAGCTCCTTCAAGAGTGGAGCCAGATACATAGTCCTTGAAGTCACCAGGGGTGATGGAGTGATAGGACCAATCCATAGCATGCTTGCAGTCTCCAACAATGGAGTCTTTCTTCCTAATACCCCAGTTGGGGCGCCAAGCACTCTTGGAGGAGCCATCTACCTCCTCAACATCAGCCACATGGGGCCTCAAGTAGGCATCCGAGGCTGTTGGGGCTCGAGGATCTTTCCCTGAACGAGCCCTTTTCAGCCTAGCAGTGTCCCCATCTTCTGGCTCATTGGTCTTGTTGATAAAAGTTGCAGCTGCAATTACAAAACAAAAAAAACAAATAATGGGTATGAGATAATCATATTCAAATAAAGGAATGCAAAAAGAAAGGAAATTACCCTTATTGCCCACTCGGGAAAGTCCCAAAGTCTTAAGTTGGAACTCATTCAGGAGATCCCAAGCCATAGTAGAATAATTATCCTTGATGAGCTCCTGGTAGGCAAGGGTCTCTTCCTCATTCAGCTCAATGTCATTGGCACTTCCATCTACTACCTTACCAAAGGTACTACGAAAAACATTGCCCCAATCTCCACCATCCCATATCAAGTACATAAACTCCTTCTTCCACTTTGGGTTGGAGTCAGGAATAGATTGGGGGTGAAAGATTGGAGGAGTAGAAGAACGGTGACTAATGTAAACCCAACCCGGGGTAGATTCAGCAGAATTTTTAAATTGAAATATTTTTCTAAAAAGAGCTACAGAAAGAGGGAATTTGTTTTTAAGGCAAAGGACCAGAAAACAGTTGATCACCCTCCAAGAATTGGGAGGAAGTTGACAAGGGTTAACTCCTACATCTGCTAAAAGCCTAGGGATAAACTCATGAAAAGGGAATCGAACCCCTGCAACAATGGCACCCCTATAAATACAAAGTGCATTGGGGCGCCAATGGCAAGATCGATCCCCAGGTTCAGCTGGGATAAGCCTATAGGGATATTCTATTTTATACATCCTATTATAGTCAGTGATTTTTTCTATGTCATGGAAAATGTTGCTATGATTATAGGAATCAAGGTGTGACAGGGATGGAAAATCTTCTTTACGATTTAAAATCATATCCTGTAAACTCATGGAGGAAGAACGAATGGTGATACCTCTTTTTGAGGCCACTTGCAGTTTCTGGAAACGTTGAGAAGCACGATCTTCAGCCATTTCTTCAAATCTTCAAAGAAAAATTATGATGATCAACGAAAATCTGCAAGAAACGAAGAAGTTTTTAGAACAATCTTCAAATCTTCAAAGGAATTGAAGGGAAAACCCAGAAAAAAGGCAATCTTCAAGCTAAAAAACTAGAAATTCTGGAAAAATACCTTGAGTGTCCTTCAAATCTTCAACAGCAACTGGAAAGTTTATGGAAAAATTCCAGAAATCCTTGAGCAATCTTCAAACCTTCAAAGATTTTAAGAGAAATCACCAGAAAACTTGAAGGATGCCTTCGAATCCTCAAAGAACGAGGATCAAACTCAGATTCTTCAAAGGAAATTTCTTAAAGAGCTTTGAGACTCTAGAGAGAACTTTTAGAAGAGAAAATTTTTAGAAACTTTTGTGATGAAATGGAAATGAAAGCCTTGGCCTTTATATAGGCAGAAATAGGGCATTTCAACCGGTTAGGGAGAATGTCAACCGGCTATAGCCTATTGGAAACTATTGGGGGCTATCAACACAAATTGGGCTCTAAAAAGCCCAAACAACACCAGGCCTGTTAAGGCCCAAGTCAAAGTCGATTAGGGCTTCAATAAGAAGGGCCCAAACATGTGATTAAGGCCCACGAGGAGAAGCCCCAAATTCTGATGAGTCTAAAACCCAATAGTGCCAAGGATATGATTCTTGGACTCAGTCTTAACTAAGATGGAAGGCCTATAAAAGCCCAAGCTAAACCTAAGGCCCAAAAGGTTTTGAAGGCCCACTGTTACAGTAAAAAAAAAAAAAAAAAAAAAAAGGTGGTAGGAGGTCGACAGCCACGACCTCGTTTTGCAATTCAAATTCGAGCTCGTTTACACGACCAGAAAATCAACTAAAACGCATCAATTTGAGGTCGTGGAGACATGGTTTGAGGTCGAATTTAAACTACAATGAGGTTGGTAGATCCTGGTCGTAATTATGCTAGAAAGTAGGAAAAATCTGTGCGACCTGGATTCAATTTGAGGTCGTTTCCCCCTTGATTTGAGGTCGCCAGCTTGAGGTCGAAAATGAACTGAAAAATTTGTAAATCAGCCACGACCTGGCCCCCATTTGAGCTTGAAACTGAGCTCGAAAATACCTTAATTTCTCTTCAAAATTTTTAGGTCGAAAATGACTTGAAATGTAAGGAAGATGGCTGCGACCTGGAGGCTATTTGAGTTCATTTTTGAGCTCGAAATTAAACTGATTGAGCTCGACAGGACCAGGTCGAAAAAGACTTAAGAAATTGGGAAAAAGGGGACGATCTGGGAGAGTTTTGAGCTCGAAAATTGAGCTCGAAATTGAGCTCAAATTTAGCTTAAAAAATGAGAAAAATTTGAGAAAAATAAAGCAATAAAAACCCCGAATTCCGATTGCGATCCATATAATTTTTGGAAAATTTGGTAGATTTTCTAAGTGATACGGATCGAGAATACCCTGATTTTTCCAAAATTTCCAGGTCAAAAATGACTTAGGAAACATGAAAAACAATTTTATGCACGAAGCACAATATAATATTAGTGCTGTTTTAGCACCGTTTAGTGCCGATTAGCACCGTTTAGTGCCGGTGTAGCACCGTATAGCGCCGATTAGTGTCGTTAGTGCCGTTTTTATGCCATTCGACATTGTTTAACACTATTTAAACATTGTTTAAGGCTGATTAGCGCTGTCTAGTGCCATTTAACACCGTTTAGTGTCGTTCAACATCGTCGTAAATGCGTCGGTCGCTCCACGCTTTACATTAAGATGATATTGTTGAAAATACTCACGTAAGAGCAATAAAACCCTGACCCAAGTCTCGAATAAGGCCGTTATAACTTCAAGGAAAACCTGATCAGTTTCCCTAGAAGTTGGGGGGCAAATGATATGGGCTAAAAGTAAGCCCTAAAGACACATTTAATGTTGTATTAATTAGACCTAGAATGGTCCAAACGTAGGGCCCACCAGGTGGGCCCAAACCCTAATTATAATATTAATTTCGTAATTAATATTAGGAATAATAATCAGCTCAGCAATAAGAGTCAAATAAGGATATTATTCCTACATGACTTAGCCTCCAAGATACATATTTTAACATGGAAACTGATTCCTACAAGGAAGGAGTCTAGAACCTTCCTTGAGGCGGTGGCTTGCCCACCAAGTCTCCTATTCCTACCATAATTCTTAGGCTTCTCAGCCTATATAAAGGGTCAGACCCCTCAACTCAGAACTACGTTTTTATTGGCTTGATTCTCTAATTACAGAGATACGTAGGCATTCTGTGAGGACCGTTTAAGTCTCGAACGCAGAAGCAGCCATTAAAGCACGAAGCTCACGAACCCTAGCATTAAATACATAAACCCTAGCCGCAATAATTTAAACCTAGTTTTTATTCCACAACACCTGTTTTTTGGCACGTCATAAATTTACTTATTTATCCTTCATTATAAAAATATATATATGATATCTATCTATACTATTATATAAAAGTCGAAACTTTAAAAGTTTGGTCGGTCGGTCAGTACGGTGCCTGTTGATTTTACTTATTTACCCTTACTCAATTACAGATAAAATTCATTCTGTTAACTAATCAATCTCCTTTTTCAGGTTAAACATATTATCTTTCTATTTTTCAATAACTAAATAATTTTCTTTTTCAGGTAAAATATAATATCTTTCTTTTCTCTTACTAAAACCTATCTTTATCCAATTATATCACGTGCGTTTCTTTTTAATAAAAATGAAATTATAATATTATAACATTAATAATTAACCGATTACCTTTTCAGCTAATTAACGTATAATCTTTTCTATTTTTTCTAATTAAATTCCTTTTTTTTAGAAATATCACGGGAAATATTAATCTAAAATCTCTATTTTTCCAATCATATCACGGGCGGTTCTATTTAATACAATAAACTAATAATATTATAATCTATACTGTTATATAAAAACCAAAACATTAAAAATTTGGTTGGTCGGTCGGTACTGTACCTGTTGATTTTACTTATTTACCCTTACTCAATTATAGATAAAATCCATCCTACTAACTAATCAATTTCCTTTTTCAGGTTAAACATATTATCTTTTCTATTTTTCAATAACTAAATAATTTCTTTTTCCAAGTAAAATACAATATCTTTTATATTTTATCTAACTAAAATTTCTCCTTTATTAATCAATTTCCTTTTTCAGGTTAAACATATTACCTTTTCTATTTTACAATAACTAAATAATTTTATTTTTTAGGTAAAATAAAATATCTTTTATATTTTATTTAAGTAAATTTTTTCCTTTTTCGAAAACACTACGAGCAATTTTGTTTAATAAAATAACATAATTATATTATAATTACTATTAAATAATCAATTACTTTTTTCAGCCAAAACACATTACCATTTCCCTTTTCTCTAACTAAAATATCTCTTTTTCTTTTTCAGCCAAAACGCATTACCTTTTTTCTTTTCTCTTACTAAAATCTCTTTTTTTCCAATTATATCAGGAGGATTTCTATTTAATAATAATAAAATAATAATATTATAATAGTAATAATTAACCGATTATCTTTTCAGCTAAAACTTGTCATCTTTTCTCTTTTATCTAATTAAATATCCTTTTTTCCTAGAAATATCACGGGCAACATTAATTTCCCATTTTCTAAAAACTATGAGCAATTTTATTTAGTAAAATAACATTTTTAAATTATAATTACTATAAACTAATAAATTACCTTTTTCACATAAATCATGTCATCTTTTTAATTTTCACGTTACCTTTCTATTTTCTCTAACTAGAATTATGTCATGTGCGGTTCTATTAATACAATAAACTAATAAAATTATAATATTAATAATTAAACGATTACCAACTAAAATGTATCGTCTTTTCTAAATTTTTTAACTTAAATCCTTCTTTTAAAAGAAATATCACAAACAATATTAGTTTCTACTTTTCTAAAAACATTACGAGCAATTGTATTGAGTAAAATAACGTAATTAAATTATAATTACTAGAAATTAATCAATTACCTTTTCAACTAGAACATATTACCTTTTGAATTTTCTCTAACTAATCCTTTCTTTTTCTAATCATATCACGGGAATTCTATTTAATAAAAATAAATTAATAATTGTATAATTACTACTCCCTCCGTCCTTTCCATTTCTTTACACTTTCCTTTTTGGGACGTCCCATCCAATTCTTTACATTACTAAAAATAGTAACTTTTAACAATAAAATACATTATTACATCTACTATTTCACTCCACTTTTTCAACACTTTACACTATTACACCCACTACTTCACTTATTTTAACAACAAAATCAATATTACACCCACTACTTCATTTATTTTAACAATATTACACCCACTATCCTTAATTAATTTATTCATTCTATCATGTTGCCTTGGTCTTCGTGAAATTCTCAAATGTAAAGAAATCCAATGGACAGAGGGAGTAATAATTAACCGATTACCTTTTTTAACTAAAGCCTATCATCTTTTCCATATTTTCCAACTAAATCCCACCTTTTTTAGAAATATCACGAATAACATTTATATAATTATTATCAAATCATCTCATATAAAAATTTAAGCCTCCAAAATTCATGTTTTAAAAAAAATAATTTAAAATAATGAAAAATATTCATATAATTTTAAAAAAAATCCGTGCATCGCACGGGTTTTAAGCTAGTAATTATAAATGACTATTTAATAAAAACATAATATAGTAACATATGCACATCATATGATCATACTAAATATAGTTAAAAAATATTATAAAAAATATAAGGCATAATGATAAAAAAAAACATTCAGATGTTATAATAAAATAAAACTAATAGAAAATATTCAAAATAATATTGTAAAATTATATAATATGCATGTAAATAAAAAACAAGTGATCTTTTCATAAAAATTAATATGTAAAAATATCTTAACACAATATACTAACTAAAACATTTTTGAAAAATAAATAACTAAAAATTGGAAAATTTAAATTAAATAAAATATTAAATTTTACATTCTATATGTAATTAGCGTAAGGGAGTTTAGGTGATCTGGTTTGGTCGGGTCCTAGCTAAAATTAAGTTGGTTGTTTACAGGTAGATGTTTAAAAAAAAAGTTATATACATTGTTGTGACCAAAATCTTGGATGGGTTAGATTTAGGCCCACTAGAGGATTAGGGTCTAGACCCATGAGAAAAATAAGTGATTTGTCAAGCTTCCAAAGGCCCATGACAGCCCTAGGGTTTACCATGTACATGGCATTAAGGAAATGCGTGGCTTAGGGTCCAAAGGGCATCCCCTTGTGGATAACCTGTGACCATTGCCAGGGCTTCCAAAGTAGCTTCCTTGGTGGGGCTAGCTACCAGAGGGGCTACCGGGCGGTACCCCCAGCTTCCGCCGGAAGCCTGATTAGGCCGTTAATTTGGATAAGGCAGACCTCCTACTTTGTGAGAACACATCTTTATAGTTGATTTACACTCCTAATTAGATATATATTCAGTTATTAGAGGATATATGTCATATATGTTGGGTTCCGTGGCATAAAACGCAGCGGATCAACGTAAATAAAACAAAAAAAATTCGAAACCCAAACCAGGATCCATGTATAATTATGGGCAGATTATGGAGAAAACGAATTATACCTTTAAAAGCTTTACTTTCACGAATTCAACGGAGATCCTAGCTTGTAATCACCACACACAGTCCTTGCGTCAAGATCTGTGTCTCTAAATCGTCCACACGAACACACTGATCGTCCAACGATCAACAGAGATGGTACTAGCCAAGAAAACGCCTCTCTCTCTCTCTCTCTCTCTCTCTCTCTCTTTCTATCTAGCCTCTCTAAGATGTAGAGCATCTAGGGTTTAGGTGAAAAACGATTTTTGCAAAAGTTAACCTAAACCAACACATCTCAATGTATTTATAAAGAGAGATTTGGGCTTAAAACCCTAAAACATTTTGGACTTCACTAAACCCAATCTATTTTTGGTTTTAATCTTATTATTATTAAATTCGAATTATATATATTGCAAGTAATCAAGTCCCACTTAATTAATTCAATAATTCGAATTAATAACTATTTAAATCCATAATTTAAATAAAGCTCTGTTTTACATGTTCTTATTGTGTAACCCTTTAGGTTATTATTACGTTGGCAATAATTTTAATATTCAATAATAAAATTATAAACAATGAACGGCATCTAGTAATACATCATTGCTACCCAAGTAATAATAATAATTGGTGATCCAATTAAACCTTTCGTGATTAATGTTTCCGTGTAATATAATCCCTTTAACCATATATTATAGATTAAACTCGAGGCATGTATTTAGTCATCCTCTTCAACATTTAATCCGAGTTTACTTGATCCATGAGTAGACTATTAAAAACAAATCATTATTTGAGCACGGCCATGCATTTTATAGTCTCACTCAATCAAGAGGCCAATAATATCTCTCCTAATTATAGGAGGGTTAAATCCTTTATCTATCATTCATATTTCTCATACGACTCATGATATACCCGATGTTCACTTTTATCATCACCCGGTCAAAGGTAACTTTTAATGTAGTCAAAGTATATTAATCCTCGTATAGAAATATAATGATCTCAAGTCAAAGGATCATTACACCATTATCATTGTGAGTCTTTCTTATGACCTTATTAAACATGAAGAATCTCACTGTGGGTTTATCCAGTACCATGTACTCCTACATGTACCTACGTATTGACTTTAGTATCTCCATACTTATAACCAATGAGATGTGGTTATCTGTCAAACAACATACTAGTCTATTTATGTATTATTATTGTCCTGCATAATAATACTCGACTAGGGACCTATAAGAATATGATATATTATATAATCTCAAGTTCAAGTCATGTACTTAAACTATATATTGTGTATCATGATTCTAAGGACATTTATTATGCTAACAAATATATCGCAGTAATTAAAGTCATAATAAATACGTTAATTGAATAATCAAATGACATAAGGTTTATTAAAAGAAACAATGTATTGCCTCTAGGGCACCTACACTAACAATCTCCCACTTGCACTAGAGCCAATCACTCATGTATCTAATACCCATAGAACTAGTATGACCATCGTGCTTCTGCTGCGACAAGCCTTTGGTCAGTGGATCAGCAATGTTATCATTTGTGTGCACTTTACATATGTTTATGTCACCCCTTTCATTAATCTCTCGAATGAGGTGAAATCTCCTGAGTATATGTTTGGATCGGGAGTGTGATCTAGGTTCTTTAGCCTGTGCAATGGCTCCATTATTATCGCAGTATAGATCAATGGGATCTGCGATCGATGGAACCACTCCCAAATCAGTAATGAATTTTCGAAACCAAACAGCCTCCTTAGCTGCTTTACAAGCTTCAATGTACTCAGCCTCCATTGTAGAATCAGCTACTATTTCTTGTTTTGAACTCTTCCAGCTTACAGCACCTCCGTTTAGACAAAACACAAAACCAAACTGTGATACAGTGTCATCCCTGTCTGTTTGGAAACTTGCATCGGTGTAACCTTTTACAACCTGTTTCTCCTCTCCTCCATACACCAAGAACGAATCCTTAGTCCTTTTCAGGTACTTTAGAATATTCTTGACTGCCGTCCAGTGACCTTCACCTGGACATATCCCCTTTTTGCATTTTGCATACCAAAACGATGTAATACCTTATCAATGTATGTACTCTGACTTATACCGATCATCCTTCTAGATCTATCTCTATAGATCCTCATTCCTTGAATGTAGGTTGTCTCTCCTAAGTCTTTCATAGAGAAATTGCTCCCTAACCAAGTCTTAACAGCCTTTAAAGAAGGAACGTCATTCCCCATTAGTAGTATATCATCAACATATAGTACTATGAATGCCACATGGCTCCCACTAACCTTCTTGTAAACACAAGGTTCATCTTCGTTTTGAACAAAGCCATACTCCTTGACTGTTTCATCAAAACGGATATTCCATCTCCTAGAGGCTTGCTTCAATCCATAAATGGATCGACGTAATTTACATACCTTGCCAACATTCCTTGGATCGACAAAACCTTCAGGTTATGTCATGTACACATCCTCTTCAAGGCTTCCATTAAGGAAGGCTGTTTTGACATCCATTTGCCAGATTTCATAATCATGGAATGCTGCAATGGCAAGCAAAATCCTTATGGACTTGACCACAGCCACTGGTGAGAAAGTTTCATCATAGTCAATACCATGAATTTGTTTGAAACCTTTTGCAACCAGTCTTGCTTTATAGGTCTGAACATTTCCATCCATGTCAGTTTTCTTCTTGAAAACTGTTGATGGAGGATTTTCGTAATCAACATTATTTTCGGAGGCCCACTGGAATTTACAAGTGTAACACATGTAGTTAGCTGTTTTTTGGTAATTTGGGTGTGATTTGATGGTGGGGGTGAGCTGAGCTTAAGAGGTTACGAGAATCATCGCAGGTTCCATTAGCGAGATCTGTGGTCGTTCTCCCAAGGTGCCTACGTACCCTTGTTTATATAGGGATCAAGCTCACGTAGTTCTAATGCGAAGCTGATTCTGCTTGACCAGCTGTATTCGATTGTCTATAGTTCGTGTTGGACTCAAGTTCCTTTAGAGTTTACCACGAACTGGTTGGCTAAGTAGAGTAGAACTCGAGTTCGTACTCTACTATAATTCTTATGTCTATTAGAGGCATTCTAGGATCAACTGCGCCCTAGAATTACACTCCAATAATAATTCGGTCTCTTTCTGGCTGGCTACGCTCAGGAACCTGGTGCTCAGGAACCTATGTGTCAGGAACCTGTTTCTCGGGAACCTCTTTTTAGGAAACTATACCTGCACAAATAACAAATATATTAGTCTGGAGAGCCTCTTTGTGGTTCCCATATGCTCTTGCTGTCTTCACTTCTACTACTAGGCTGTCTTGAACTCTTCTGCAGGGAGGAACCTGGTCCTTTCGTAATCTACTCAGCTTCCGGTTCGTCAGGAACCTCATGATACTTGTAGCTTCTTGACTGTCTACTCAGCGAGTGCTCATTTCATCATGTTTGGTCCTCATATCTTGTACTGGATTTATCTTCTAGCCCATATGGATTAGACCCTATAGCTTAATGGGCCTAAATCTAGCCCATGGAGATTTTGGGCACAACAAAAACCCATTTGCACCCTACGGGTTTTACCCCTTCAGGTGGATCAACCAAATTCCATACTTGGTTTTCGTACATGGATTCCATCTCGGATTTCATGGCTTCAAGCCATCTCTTAGAGTCTGGACTATTCATAGTATCTTGGTATGTGAGAGGCTCATCTTCATCTATGAGCATCAAATCACCACATTGAGTCAAGAGAAATCCATATATCTCTGGCTCATGACGAATTCTACCAGATCTACGAACAACCTATGTTTGTTGAGCATTATCATTATCCTGCTCTTGTTCCACTTCAGGTTCAATGCTATTTTGTGGTTCTCGATCTTCATCGAGATCTATAGTTCTCCCACTGTTTCTTTTGGAAACAAAATCTCTTTCCATGAAGACAGCATCTCGAGCAATAAACACTTTCTGCTCAGAAGGACTATAAAAATAATACGCCTTTGTTTTTTTAGGGTATCCCAAAAAATTGCACTCTTCAGATTTAGGTCCAAGCTTGTCAGATACTTGACGTTACACAAACGCCTTGCATCCCCAAACTTTCATAAAGCACATGCCTGACCGTGTCTCCTCCCAAATCTCATATAGAGCACAACCCCAGAAACTTATTGGAAGATCTGCATGACTCATCATCGATCGCACCATGTCCAACAAGGTGCGATTTCTCCTCTCTGAAACTCCATTCCATTGAGGTGTACCTGGCGGAGTGAGTTGTGATACAATACCACACTACTTTAAATACAAAGATATATTGACCAAACTTTAAATTATGAATGCACAATACTGATATTAATATAACGAAAATGAAATTTTTTAATTAAAAATTTAATATTTTATAAGGATTTTCCTCGGCCACGTCTCTGACGGCACCTCGAATCCTATGGATGATAAAATATTAACATACACAAATATATTTTCATACTATTAACTCACTAAATATTTTTGTTTCAAACTATAATTTCCCAAATAAAATTATAATATTTAAGATTATAATTTAAGTTAAATTTTGATATTAACATACACAAATATACTTGAAAATATAAATTAATTGAAATGTCGAATAATTATTAACTATTTTTTATAAGTATATTACAACTAAATCATAGCAAATAATAATTAAAACTTCTCGGCACCACCTTCGGAGGTACCTCGATTTTTTTGTAGGGAAAAAAAATCATTACAAATTAGTAATTAAATGATTTATTTGGCTTATTTGTAAACTCAATGTAACCCTTATATTTTCATAATTTCATTTAATAAGTAGTAAAAAAAACATAAAATCTAAATTATTTAAAATAAATAATATTTTTAGAGGTAAATGATAACAAATAATAATTAAAACTTCTCGGCACCGTCTTCAACGGCACCTCGATTTATTTGTAGGAAAAAAAATTATTGCAAATTATTAATTAAATGATTTGTTAGCTTATTGAACCCTAATATATATTCAATTAATTGTTTACTACAAATCATAAATCTTTGGAATATACTAATATATACTACATGCTTGAAATTTTTTTCTACAAAAACTCTAAATTAAAATTATAATAGCATAATAATTGAGTAATTTTAGAAATCAATATTATGTGATAAAACTCCTCGGGGCGGTGCCTCTAACCCTTATTATTGATAAAACAAAATCAATTTTATAAAAAAACAAATTAGGAAATTATACTCCCTCTGTCCCTCATGGTTGTTTACATGGGGATGGACACGGAGACTAAGAAACTGTGGAAAAAATGAGTAAAGTTAGATGAAAAGTGGGTAAAGTGATGGGACCTATTAATATTTAATTATAGATTTAAGATAGTGGAGGAAAGTAGTGGGTGTAATAGTGTTTTTTATTGTTAAATATATGTGATAGTGGGTGTAATAGTGAGAGAAACTTATTATTTTTAGAATGTAAAGAAATGAGAGGGACACCCCAAAATAGTAACTGTAAAGAAATGAGAGGGACAGAGGGAGTATGTTTTAAAAAAATATTATATAAATTACGTAACAAAATAAATAAATTTATATACAAAGATGAAAGATATATTGACAAAACTTTAAATAATGAATGCACAATACTATAAATAATTTTGAAAAATAATATTAAACATATCATATGTACGTGTCATTCACAGTGGAGAAAGGCACGGCATTTTGCTTCTTCAACCTTGTCAATCATGCAAATATCGAATTGTTTGTTGTTGTAAAAAGACCTTGGAGATATCGCTGCTCCTATAGCAATCTTGTAGTTTTTTTTAACAAAGCCTGAGCATAGTAAGTTGTAGCATCCTGTAGTTTGATATACGTCGGTCTACACATAAACATAAATTTTCAACAGTTGAAAAATCTCCACAAATATGATTAAGTGATTTACTTTAAAAGGATACTCACAATCTAGTAATAACCCATACTTGCGATAGACTGAATTCATACTGATCAATTACTCGTGGCGCCCATACATTGATGCTGGCTTTAGCTCCATAATATTGATCTATGAAGGCAAATGCTACTGCATGCTATAGTAAGAGGATTATAGCTCAGTTATAAACATATTGTGATAAGTTGGCATGCAGATTCTTGTTAGATTTGTGCCATGCTTATTATTCTGTGCACTTTGCATAGCCCTAATCTCTGGCGATAATGACTTTCCAATAGTTTGTGATTAGTTACAAAAACACCATATAGACATATTTGTCTATAAATAGTAATTGATAACTTCTCTATCAAAATACACTTTAGAAATATATAATTCATGAATAAGCTTGGTTGAGTTCCATGAGAAGCATTAGGAAGTTCAGTATGCAAATTAGTTGTGCTATTATATAGTCCACATAAAAATGTATATTTAATTTTAAAAAGAGTAATGAATCTCATTGTATGTTAATTGTAATTTTTATGTGAATGGAGTACAATTGTACAACCTCCATGTATAAGTATACATCATTGTCTATTAGCTCCATATAAGCTATATATTGTACCATAGCATTAAGGCATTTATGTTACCTTAGAAAAAAATGATCTTATCCTGACTTGCAATGCATTGTTAGATTACTTGAATTATCAAGGCATCCATCACAAATCTACACTCATAACATGCTTACATAAAAATCAATAAACACATCAGACATCCAAAAAAATAAAGATCAAATATGTTATAAACACACACAAACACTGACAAACATATCTACTTTTACATATAGAAACTGAGATAAAATATGCAAACCTGAGCATCATACATAACAATTCCAGCATACACAACTGCCAAACCAAAAATTGAATCTGCAAACCCCCTGCAATTTAGTAAAATGAACTTGGTAACCAAAATTCTTCTTTCATCACAAAACGACTGGATCAGTTCTAAATGAATCAGACATATTTCCTCGATTATTAACATATATGTAGGGTGAAGTTCAAACTCTACAAATTTGCAAAAATTACTAAATAAACATGCAAAATTCACTATAGTTACAAATAAGATTAACCACAAAAATCTGTAGAACTTGAAATAGTTTACAATTTTCAAATATTGGATTCATTAAATTTACACATAATATTCATGAAAAATACAAATCTGGTTCTCGGATATGTCACACACCTTTCAAGGCCAAGGGAAGTTGCAGTGGCCACAACAACCTGCCAATAAGTCCATTACAGAATCACGATGAGTTTATCAATACTGAGCATAAATTAGATTAAACTTAAAATTGACAGTTGCTCCGAAGTATAAATTTTAAAGGCACAGGAACCTACATCCATTGAAAAATTACGATAAATTTGTTAATCGTAATTTTTATGTCATACGATAAAGTTCAGTAACTATGACATTCAAATGCCTGAATTGTCTTTACAGCTAGTTTGTTAATCTTCCTCAAATAAGCCTTTGCTCTCTCAAGCTGCACTTCATCGGAGAAGATGCCATAGTTGTGCCTGCTACATAATTACAAACCAATCACATGAATTATTACCTTTTTAAAAAAGACAATAGAAACTTTCAGAAACTAAAAAAAAAAAATTGATGGTAATGAAAACTAAGCGAATTAGTGAAGCTGTCTCCACCATTGGCATATCAGCTTGTAGAGATAATAAGCTTACATATCTAAGTTGTTTCAGAAACTCCACAACTTGAATTGACAAATCCAGCATACTGCAGTAATCTCCTCTAACAATAACACTCAAGTTTCGCCCTTCTGATGTCGATTCATTCGAGTTAGAAATCCAAACATGAAGCCTTTGATCAGATAAGTATGCATTGGCTATTAATACATCTTGATCATCTGTACTTCCCTATAAAAGCTTGTCTCCAAAGTCTGGTTTTTCCAGGTGAGCTCCTCAACTTCGGCTTTAAGTGAAGTTATGTACTTGGTCGTGTTACCTAGTAGTGATGCTTAGTCTTTCTACCTACGGTTAAACAATTAGGAAGTAATTACATATATGCCAAATAGTCCAATTTATATGTTAAATTTGAGTTAGTTTAGGTGTTAATTATATTTGCATACCTTGGATCCAGGTGGAAGTAATGATCTCAATGCTTGAAAACTTTCATTTAGCTTTTCTCTCATTTTTCTTTCGGATATCATATGATGCATCTGATTACTCGTGGGTCGATTTGCGTATTGCATAGATTGTTCTTGAGAAGCTGGCATTAGATTTTCATTTGATCTACAAAAAGCTGGAGAAGATGATCATATCACTGCAAGCATGGCATGTGTCATTGCAGCATCTTCTCTTTCAATCGTTGTTGGGAATTCATAAATGCATATGGAAAAACCTTTATTCAGCTTCCTGCATATGGGAAAAAAAAGAAGATAAAACTTGCATACATAACGAACAAAAAGATAAAAAGTTAAAACCGATAACATTGGGTGTTAGAATCTAGTAATAGAGTATAGCTAATCCAGCAATAGCAAACTACTCCCATCAAATAATCTTTCATATTACGATCTATAATCTGATTTTTAGTTCCACATACATAATAGCAATAGCTGACTGATTTTTTTCAAAGGCTAAACACCAAGAAAATTAACAATTAATCATTACAAAATCCTTCAATAAAACAGAACTCTCCAAAGATTCCATCCATTATGAAATCTATTACATAAAACACTTGCGAATAACATATACTAAATTAAACTTGCACATAAATCTCAAATCAAATATGAATTTCAAAATTAAAACCATACACATTAACATGAAGAGTTATAAATATAGTTGTAAGTTTAGAGCCAACAAATTAACTTGTAACTTTAAGTTTTGTATATTACCCAATCATATATGTATTGAAGCAATGAATATAACCATCTTTATAAATGACGTAACATACAAATGAAAAGAAAAATACCTCAATCAATATGACAACTTTATATCAAGATAGCATATTATAGTCTACATATTAGCAATATGACCTGTTTGTTGTGTGGATGATGCATAAGTGCTAAACGATTTATCCATTGAATTTAGAAAAGCTTTTTCTTCTATATCAGGGCTTTGTAAGGTAGTGATATAGTGATGTGTACGTATAATAACTGTTCTATGCATATCATTGATGTGTACGTATAAAGTTTAGAATGATGAAGGCCACATGATAAGCAACGAATCTTCTTAGTAATAGTAATGATATTACAAATGCACTAATCAGCTGATAATAAGAATAAAAATGGAGATTTTGTTACCTGCAAGAACCAATTCTCCTGTCAACTTGGTGACCTCTGACAGCTTCCCAAGGTCCGTGGACACCAGTAACTCGTGAATAGTATTATTGAAAAGTTTAACCTGGAATATTGCATCAACAAATGCGTAAGAGAGCCTATTCAAACAAAATTCTTACTCAGAAAGTCACTATAAAATTAAGGAAATCCCCCTTTGGAGAATTGTCCGAAGTATTTCAACAAATAGAAGGAATCTGATTGGTTATGGCCAAGAAATTCCAAAAGTGAGACTCAACAGGACCAACATATTGAATTTATTACACATTCAAAACAGGAAAAAGAATACTACTATGCCTAGCAACAAACATAGCACAGGTGCCAACTTCACTAACCGCCAAATATAACAAAAATAATGACAACATGCGTATGTACGTATTTATTTATATAAGCAGAGTTTGATTCAGTGGAGAACCCGTTAGATAAGGAAATTGAGAACTTGGGTTCTCAAATTAGTTAAACGTGTTTAATTATTTATATATTACGATTTAGAAATCTGTTTATAGCTTTCATGACATGGAGTACTTGGGTTCTCAGATTAGTTAAACTTATATATACACACCAAAAATCAATCTATAGACAATGATTATACTCACACAAAGAATCAAACTAAATATCATACATATCAATTTTTGTCAAAAAAATTAATTGTTACTTCATATTAAGAAATATACCTGAAAGTTATCAATCTTTTCTTTTGGGCAAATCGTCAAACACCTTCTCAGCAAGCTTCAATCTACAATACAAAATAACAAATTGTTAGTAAAGTTAATGCATAATATGAAATTAATGTAAAATCACTACACCATAAAAGGCCTACGACCACATTTAGAGCCTATGTTGCCTTTGGATATGTTGCTTTTGCCATTCATGTTTTTGGCTATTACAACATTATCATTTTTATGTTGCCTTAGATAGGAAAATTATGTTGCTATAGAATAAAAGTGTTTGCATGTTGCCATAGGTATCAAATTGTGTTGCCATAATTTTGTAATGAACAAAATTTTACATTTCTACAAAAAAAATAAAAGTTTTAACCTTTTTTCACATGAAAATTAATCTATTTGGATAAAAATAAACAAGAAGCTTTTTAAAAATCAAGAATATTCCAGTAGAAGTGAAAATTTCATTAAAAATGTTAAAATATTTTAAGATGAATATTTTTATTTTTATGTTCATTAAATATTATTAAATAAAATTTTTAAGATGAATTTTTTTTTCTAAATATATTGTAATATATCATTAAAATATAAATACTTTTGTGTATGTTTAAAAATATTTGAATATATTATATCAAATGTTATATTTAATGGAAAAAATATATTATTTTTTCAAATAAATAAAAAATGATAAAGTAAATTGTTATTTCCTTCAAAATTTGGGATGAAATTTGTTGAGCGGCAAAAAGACCCTCCCAAATTTTAGACTGCCGCTCACCAATTTTAGACCGCTTTTTCTATCAGTTCACTACCCATTTTTTCATTTCTTCAGACAAACACTCGGTCTCCTCTCTCTCCCTCGGTCGGTCTCCGCTCTCTCTGGTCTTCTCTCTCTCTGGTCTCCGCTCACACGCACTCTTTACTCTCCTTTCTTTCTCTCCTCTCTCTCCTCTTTCACATTCTCTGTTAATATTTACAATACATCTCTCACTTTCTTCTCTGCTTAATTGGTTCAATTTGGGGCTTTAGTTAAGTATTTGTTTCACTAATTTTGGGTTTTTTTTCTTTCACATGATTAATTTCGAATTAGGACGCTTCAACCGGGTTCAATTTGGGGCTTCAATTGGATTCAATTGGGGGCTTCGAAATTAGGGTTTCAGTTATGTTCTGTATTGATTTGGCATTACTTGTGTGCAGGTGGTTTCTCTGTCTTTGATGGTGTCGGGGAGCGTAATTGAAGTTTGTGTCATTAAGCTGGTAGAGAGGTAGGTTATGTACCATACTGATCACTAATTAATTATGGTTGTTTCAACACCTCTATTAGGTCATTGTTTCAGGTCATAAAAATTTGGCTCTGTTTATGCAGATTCATCCTGTGGTATCACGTCTTTGTGCATCAATTCAGGGTACAAGTCCAGCACGCTTGGCTGATTGTTTAGGAATCGACTCATCCAAGGTTTGGAGTCTCTTCTTTCATAAACATATATCTAACATAATTTTCTTGCTATGCTGTACCTAAATACTGGGCAACATTGAAGGTACATCCTTAAGTGCATAAAACGGTGGCAAATATTAGCAGTTATCCTCACTCCGAATTATAAAAATTCTTTGAAGGATAAATCAATTGGTTTTAAGATTTTTTTTTGACACTTGACAGAGAAACATAGGTACCCATGATCTTTTAATTTTGTTTTTCATAATTTGTGTGAAGGAAACTTTTTTCACATACATCACACTAGATAGATTCCGTCATGTTGTGTAATTTCACATCTTCTAATCTGCGAGCATAGATTATAAAAGAATAATAATTTTAAATATGATAATATTACTTCAGTAGGTTTCATTTATTTAAATTTTGTAAATAATCTTAAAGTTTTAATATCTATTAAATTTGATATGATAAGATTGTGAATTTTGATATTATATTTTTTGTGTTGCCGAACTAGCTAACCAAGTAGTACACTAAATCTGTTCGTGTATTCTCGAATTTTGCGTAAGATATTTCAAGTTAAAGCACTAAATTTTCGTGACCTGTACAAAAAATTTGGGTCCACATGTCACCTGGGTTTGCAGTTAACTGTTGACATTCTTAAATCTATGGAACAGAGTATATATCCATGTAAAATGCTTGGAACAAAATTGATGAGATAAAGATAAAGTGTTTCTTGACAAGTAGTACTTCTGGGTTGCCTTGCAGATTAGTTATATGTATTGATACATAAAGGCCTAGCCCAAGCTCTGCATAACACAGAGGAGGTCTTACACAACATATAGTATAGCATAATTCATGATTCAAGGAGTAGATATTGGCAAATTACAAACCAAACAATTTAGCAACAAATGTTCTTAAGCAATCCATTGAAAACTAAATAGACTAAGTTATGACAAAGGAGCATGGCAAGAGTACTCTGCATCAATTATTCAATATTAACATTCTAATATTGGGAAGAAACTTCAACTTTTACTTCATAAAGCAACAGTGGAGATTCAATATCTTTATTACATGTTTACTCGTGCAACTGAAGGGACAATTCTTCCTGGAATCACAAGGAAGAGTATTATTGATGTCGCTCATTGCCTGTATTTACTCTGTTGTGAGCATAACTTTGTTTTACCTAAACAGCATCTCCTCATCAGTCATCAGGTCGTTATAAGATTAAAGGTAAACACATTTACCAGTTATAGCCCTTGTGTGCATGTCACATACTCACAGTTGTTTCATGCTGGCATATTATTATGTAGGTCAAGGAGCAAAGGTTAAGTGTGGATGAGTTGCTCGATGCTGATGAAGTTTTTGTTACTGGAATAACTGTTGTTTTATCACCAGTCGACAGCATAACTTACTTCGGTAAAAGGTAAACTCTATGGTATACTTTTGTAATAAAGTATTTTATACCTTCGGAGGATTAGATCTCATAGCAGTTTCCTGGTGGTTAATGCTATTTGTAAATTTTTAGTGCTCTGATTTTAATCATCTAAAAACTTAATTTGCATTCCATAGCGAAGTGAGAAGCAATAATTTTTGATTTAAATGGTTGTATGAATGGTAAGAGGCAGTTTCAATAATCTAGATCAGATAATTTCACACTTTTAGGTGTTCATAAAAGTGATGAACTAGAATTTTGTAAATTTCTAAGCTTGAAGGGAGGAAGATTGCAAATTCGATATGTTGTTTGGAGCTGATCAAGCAAGTAAGGAGGAAAAATTTACAAGATTCTGACTAAATTAGTAACTAACACCTTTGAAAACAACTTTGTTTTAAAGAACTCTTGAAATAAGTGGCCGTGTATAGTGTATGTCAAAATTCAAAAATGGTGGTACTTCTCTTTGCTGATATAATTAGTCTAGTTAGCTTATTACAGTACAATGATTGTTGCTAGAGCTTTAAACAATGCATGCCTTGTTGATCTTTTCAACTAATTTATTTGGATGCTTCTGCACGAGCAAGTAATTGGCCACATCACATTTGATAATGTAACTGAACATGAGTACTAGGAAAAAGGAAAGAAGACATAGCAGAACATGTTATCCTACGAGTGCACTCGACTTCAATAATATTTGTAACTAGTAGACAATGGGGTCGAACAATTAACGTGTATTAAGTTTTTAAAAGGTGAAGCTTTGCTTCCAGATGAATTTCAGTGAAGTAGAATACTTATCAAGTAATCAATCGTTTTTATAATGTGCAGGACATCTTACGGAAGCTCTGGTGTGGGTGTTGTGACACATAAACTCTATACTGCACTAACCAGACTACAATTGTGTTCGATTTGGGGCTTCCACTTATGGCACCAACTCTTATACTTTTGCTTTGAATTTGGATTGTAGTTTATGTACTTATGGGACCAGATATTATGTAATGAATCTGGTATGTACTATGGCACAAGATGTTATGTATTGAATCTGGTATGGATAATTATGGTTGTCAAGTTGATTGTGGTATTTGGTTATCTAGGGATGCATATTTTCACATTTATGATTTTTTGTTGGAAGTAGAAAAATATTGCCATTGATGCTATAAAGTGTTGGCAAAAAGGAAAATTAATATGACGAAATGTTGCTAGAAAATGTTGCTATAGAAAAAAATTTGTGTTGCCATTAAAGTGGTCCCCACAGTGGGTCCAAAAGTGGGCCCCACTGTGGGTCCTAAAAGTGGTGTCCACTGGTGGGACCCACTATTTTTTTAAAAAAATATTACACAAAGGCAACATAATATTATGTTACTAAAAACTACTAGTAATGTTGCTAAAAGAAGTCTATGCCAACATTAAAACTGATGTTGCCATAGAAATAAGAATGTTGCCATTGACCCCCAAAGGCAACGGCAAAAATGGCAACATCAGCAAAATGTTGCCTTAGGGGTTTTTTGGCCCTACAGCAACATATTTCGGTCCTACGCCAACACTTTTTTGGTGTTGCCGTAGGCCTTTTATGGTGTAGTGAATCAAACTATGAACATAGAGGTAAATAACACAACGCCATAGATGGCCTATTTAAACCTTTTGGCAGGGGTGTTACTACTATGGGTGTTACCATAGGTATGAAATTTTTGAGCTATCGCAACCTTGTGATTGTGGTGTTACCAAAGCCTCAAAAGTATGTTACTATAGTTATAAAAGGTGTTAACAGTGGGTAACACCATGTGATGTGTTACCATAGAGTATTCATAAATAAAATTTTTATGTTATTTAAAATTAATGATTTAATAATGATTTAACTTTAGAAAATAATTAATTTTGACAAAATCGTTGAAGTCATCATTTTAAAACGTAATATTCCATCAAATAATTAAATTTCTGATTTTCCATAAATATTAAATTTTGTTTATAAATTTAGAATAAAAAGATTTTAAAATAAAGTAATATTTAAAAATTATTAATTTCAACTAAATTCATTAAAAAATTTATTAAAAATAATAATTTATATAAATTGTGCATTATTACAAAATAATGAAAATAATACATTTAACAATTATATTTTAATATCAAGAAATTAAAATAAATTTATAATAATTTTTAAAGAATATAAAAAAGAAATGTACACTGAATTATTGAAATGGGCCGCAAATAAAAATAGAAATGGGCTGAGCGAAAACTAAAAAGAGAGCGGCAACATCAAAATTTAGAATTAGGTTGGTCAAGGGGCAAACAAAAGCTGAGAGAGGGAAACAAAAATTGAGAGCGGGCAAACAAAAATTTGGAATTGGGGAAAAATTCTCTCATCTCTCACGCCTTATCTCTCTTCTCTCTCACACCTTATCTCTCTCACAATCTGACTCCAATAGTTCACTCATCTAATTTGGGGCTTCCACTTTAGGCTGTCGACTATCACAATCGAAAGTTCAATTTGGGGATTCTTTTATTTCTGGGTTTGATTTCGGGATTCACTTAGGGCACAATCTGAGTTAAAACTTTGATTCGGGTAAAGCTTCGTTTGGGTTGAATAATTTCGGTTCACCTCCTCTTTGAGGTAATTATATAAGAAGATCAAAGTTTTAATAAAACTTTGAATAATTATATAAGAAGAGAAGATCAAAGTTTTAATAAAGCTTTACCCGAATCAAAGTTTTATTTCTTAGTTTGACTTCAATCTCGGTTATACTTTGAGGTATATATAACGCTCTCTTACATCAATTTAGGATTTGGATTTAAACTGTATATTTCTGCAATTGGGTATATTATTTGTGTATGGTTTTTATGCTTCATTGGTGTTGGTTTCTACCCCTTTTTGTCTCTCTCTCTCTCTCATCTCCCTCCCTGTATGTCTCTCTTGGTCTCTTACATTAAAGATTGTTTATGACTGTATTTTTACTAACCAGGTGATTTCTTGTTGCCTGGTTTTAAGTATAAGTAAGTATTGTCCTAAAATCTATGAACTGGAAGTCACTTGTAAATTATTACACTTGTCCTAATAATCTATCTAACTATTATAGTGTTTCCATTTCCTTTTTATCAAGTCTTATATGTGTTACTTACTGTTGACGGAGGAATTTGGTAACAACAAAGTTTGAGGTCTGTCGTCGGAATCAAAATCTATGATGGTGGTTCTTCGCCTGAAAAGTCGCCGGAGTGTGGTGGCTGTGATGAATTGGGGGCTGAGATTGAGAGGGTTCTTGGTGGTGGCTCGTAACTCTTCGCTTCCATCCCCCTCAATTTGCCTACGTACCTCTATATTTATAGAGGATCAAGCCCACGTAGTTCTTGGAGAGCAAGAAACCCAATTGGGCTTGGATAACGGACCAGCTTCCGGAATGTTCTACTATGAGGCCTAACCACAAAAGGCCCAAGACTCATCCAAGATCTCAAGACTTCACAGATAAGGAAACTTCCCCCGTCGAGGACTAGTCCTATCTGCTACGAGCTATTTCTTGATTTCAAGGATGCAGGTATAGCCATGGTTTACCCCAAGTGCAGAACGCATCCCTGTCCCCCGAATGAGAAGCACCCACCAGATAGCAGGACAGGTGATCCAGAGATTTTGGGTGCAAAGTGCAGATTACTCCAAAGTTCCCCAATGAGAGCGCGCCCATTGGCTACAGGAACAGAGCTCTAAAGCACACACCAAAGAGAGATCTATCTTTGCACCGAGGAGAACATGCCCTCAGTGTATAAGAAAGATCCCTAAATCTAGGAAAACCCCTAGAGGCCTTCTACGATGGACATCCCCCTCCTGAGATACGACAGGAGGGAATTCTTCAACTTCTAGAATCCCAGCTTGAATAGAATCGCAGCTTGAGTAGAATCCCAGCTTGAGTAGAATCCCATCTTGCGTAGAATCCCAGGAGAGATTTCTTCAGTGACTTCTTGGAAAATAAACTTAAATATAAATCTTTATCATGTTTTAGTATTTAGGGCGCGCCCTAACTATAGAAAAGGAAAAGGCGCGGCCTAATTTCTTGTAAAACTAACAAACATCCTTTTTGACTGTTTTTATGTCTCTCAGGGCGCGCCCTCCACGTACGGGAGGTGAGGGCGCGTCCTTTTTCTGCAAATCCTTATCAAAACCCTAATTTATCCTGAAAATCCCCAAATTGAACCTATATCTGACCCGAATCCATTTTAGAATACCCGAACCGAATTTTGGGCATAACAACTACCCCCCAATTCCATGTAAAATCAAAGATGAAGCATGGAATTTCAATCTAAACGACACCAAAATTTCTGTAGCTTTTCTTCTCCAAGGCGCGTCCTCATTCCTCTTATCTTCAAGATTCTATGCGGAGGGCGCGTCCTCAATTTCTTCAATCCAAAATTTTATCTCCTGGACAACTCTAGTTTTAACTTCTTCGCAGAGGAATAACACAAATGCACCATATCTCTAAGCTTACATGAGCTTACTCGGCGTAAGAAACAAGAGATAGTATGCATAAGTGTAAACCTCTCACAGGGCTCATACTAAAATTAAATATATATATTTACAGAGGGCGCGCCTTATGATATTAAGGCGTACGGACCCCTTCAGCTGTCATCCACATACACTTCTATGGTCTTTTCAAGTTCCTTTCGCATTAATCAAGCCAAAAGGCATTCCACTGTAGCGGTATAATCCTCTATCTATGATGAAAGAAGTATGCTCACGTACATGGGAATCTGATTATAACCCGAATAAACGTTCATGAAACTCAAGAGAACATGCCCTACTGTTATATCTACAAACTGATCAATCACTTTGGTAGTAGGATTCTTTAAACATGCCAACGTTTAATATTCTATCCACCTCGATCTTCCTTCAACGCTATAGCTCTCTCTACTTAGAGTTCAACTAAGAACCGATCTTCAAAATTTTACTTGAATCTCCAACATCCACTAAAATTGAGATTGTATCTTCTGTCGAATCTGTCTTTTCCACCGGTTGAGGCATTCTTGAATCAATATCAAAATCAAGATTTTGAGGGTCTTCAATCATGACACCATCCTTGGAGGGCACATCCTCTTTGAGAGGGAAGTCTTCCTCGACAAGGGCATTCACCAAGCCTTCCAATAACATTCTTCTTCCCTTGATCTTTTCACCTTTAATGCTGAGAGCGCGCCCTCTGGGTGGACGCCTCCTCATCCTCTGATTCTTGAATAAAATAATGAGCCTGAATTCCTACCTTGATTTTGTTCATGATTCCTCCAGAACTTCTTTCAATGAGGGCGCACCCTCCATCCCTTTATTTTCTTGAAACCTTTAATTGCATTGTGGTGACACTCCCTTGAATCATGCTGCGATCCCCGAACAGTGCCCACATCATTTGGTGTAGGAAATTTCATAGTAAGATGAAAAAATGGAAGTCACTGCCTTCATTTCTTTCAACAAGGGGCGCCCTACTAGGCATTGTGAGCTGACTCCTGATGATCAAAACCATGAATTCCATCATCCGAGTTACTGAGAGAGAACCTTCTCCAAGAGTTACTAGTAACCTGATTGTACCGATCACTTTCACAACTTCTCCCAAGGCATTATTTTGAGGGTGGTGCACTCATCTAGCTTCATCTTCAGTGAAAGTGATATCCACAGATTCTCCCTTGAACAATTTGGGCGGTCTTAACCCCAAGCTATTCACATCGGTGAGAGATATATCTTGCCTCTCCAAAGCATTGTTGCTATCACCCCCCAAGTGATGTCCTCCAAAGATAATGTGTACACTTCCTTCCTTGACAAATTTCTTCTCCACATTTTTGTCCTCATCACGGAGGGCGCGCCCTCCGTTCTTCTTCTCAGGATTCTCCTTATGCTTCTTGACTTCTCTGACAATCCAATCGGTCAAGTATCCTTCTTTGATTAGATCTTCAATTTCATCCTTCAGCTGACGACATTCATGAGTATTTTGACTTGTCGACTCATAGTACTCACAGTGCTTCTTCTTATCCTTGCTTTTCCAGGCAGACAGAGGAGCCGTCTTCTTAAAAATCCCTTTATTCTTGTTCATCTCAAAGATGTGTTCAATCGAAACCGCCAACGGAGTGTAATTATTTGTCCTTTGATCATAAGAATACTAGTTGCATTTACGCTGTTAGCGTCGATTCCGGTACGATATACAAGACTTGTAATCTTCCCCTTAGCATTCCCGGAGCTTCTGTCTTCCGATTTTCTACCAAGGATTGCTCCACCATCTTAAAAGATTCAGTCTGTGCAAAAACATCAACCAAAATACCTGAATCCCTTTCTTGGAGACGCTTCCAGAAATCCATCTCTACTTGCAAACCAGCTATCAAGAAACTCTTAAGTGTCTCATCGGTTGTTCCTCTAACCAAAGCGGATTCTGCATGGACTCTTTTAAAGTAAGATTGAAGAATTTCTCCTTCTTTCTGCTTGATGTTGGACAGAGTTGTAACGTGAGGAGCATACTTCACTGCTGCTTGGAACTTGGCTATGAACAAAGTCCTCATCGTCTCCCAATAGGTAATCACTCCAGATCTAAGCTTTTGAAACCACTGCTAAGCATTTTCCCTGAAAATTGCTGCCAACAAATGACATCTCGCCAATTCACTTACCTGACATCCATCTTGAAACATCCCAAGAATTCCACAAGGTCTGGATTTCCATGAAAATATTCAGATCATTAGTCATAGCCCTATACCCAATTGGGAACTGTGTCTCTCTTACTTATGCTGAAAATGAAGGAGTTTGTGTTGTAGTTGATATCCTTCCTCCATCCAAGTGACCAAGGAGCCTCTTCAAATCATCCATGTTGATAGTTCCAAAGCCAAGAATGTTCTGGATATGTGATTGCGCATTTGATTGAGTACCCCCCGAGGGTGGAAGCTAAATTGTCCTTTGAGTATTTCCTGGACCCTTATCATGAGGTTGTATGAGAATCATCTTTTGAGTCTGAATTTGACTCAGCTTTTCTCCTTGATTCTGAGCTTGTTCCTTCTGACCTTGAGTTTGTAGATTTCCTCAAGGCTATGGATTTCCTTGAGGCTGTGGATTTCCTTGAGGCTGTGGATCTCCCTGAATGTTCCCTTGAGAATTTCATTTCGAGGAAGGGCGCGACCTCGACCTCACTTCGCTAAAGAACTCAAAGAATACGAGGTGATCTACCACCTGAGGGTGCGCCCTCCTGATTATGAGGTCGCCTATCTCCTTGATATATCTCCATTCTTCCATCACCGTCATCACGGTTACTTCTTCTTCCAGTATTATGATGAGAAAGAGCTCGCTCATGTCCAAAGGGCCTCGACCTGTAATCAGGGGGCGTACGCTGTGGATTACCATTCCGAGGAAGGGCTCGCTCATGTCCAAGGGGCCTCGACCTGTAATCAGGGGGCGCGCCCTGTGGGTCACGGGGCCTCGATTCCAAGTTCTTCTCTTTCTCTTTATGCTCAAGGAGTACCATATTTAGATCTTCATCGTTGACTTTTATCCCCAGGTGTTCTTTCAAACTAGCAAAATCTCTATTTCCCTTAGCAAGCTTCTCTTCATCAAGTTGAGTCTCACTGGGGGCGCGCCCTGAGCGATGTGGGTGATGGGGCGCCCTTTCCTGAACAGCTGGCATCCTACAATCACAGTTATCTTTACTTGGATGTTTGATAATGGGATCAGAATAATATAACCTTCGAGGAGTCACCAGTTGAAACCTCATTTCCTACACCTCTTCACCTCCTCAAGAGCTTTCCTCAACTTGAAAAGTTTTCCCTGTTCGACGGTGATTTCGTGGAATACTCCGAGATTTTCTCCTACTTCCTTGCTCTTGCTCCACTGAATCCAATCTTGCCCCGAAGTTATTTATGGCAGTTCCCATACGATATAATTGCTCCATTAACCCCACGTTGCTGATAAGAACGGGCGGCTATCCGCCGGTAGCCGGATTTCCACGGTGGTGTGGGGGATCAGGGATCTCTTCCGGAATATAAGCTTCGTGACGAGCTTGATTACCCCAAGCTATCTTCAAAATCATTTTCTTCATGAGAACCTCCACCTTGATTGTGAGACATATCCAAATTTGATAAAGATGCTATCAAGTGGATTGATGACTTTAGAGTTCGGGAGGCTGTATGCATCAAATTCTAAGAGAATTGCACTAGAACTTCAAAAGGATGTGGTGATGGAGAGCGCATCCTCAAAAGAGGGAAGGTTTGCATACTTACAAGAAAAAGTTCTGCATCGCATCTTCTACCCGAGGGCGCGTCCTCCATTGTACGAGAATTATTCAAACTCATCCTTCAGGGCGCGCCTTATAGGCATAATCTTGCACTCTCGAAAAAGTTGAAAATTTCACAGAACTAAGACTAGGGAAAGTGTACATAAAGTGTACATGGACTACCCCCCTAGACTATGAGGTAATTAATTTAGCTTGTAGTCTACTATTCAGGCATGCTCTTTTTCAATCAACTCTGGTAGAAAGAGTGCATTCTCCGGTCACGGGCTACTTCAAATCTCATCCCATGAAGGGGCATCTCAAAATGAGGCATCCTATGAATAACATCACTCGAAGAGGCATCTCACTAGGAGGCATCCAATAAAGGGCATCTCACAAAGAGGCATCTCACAAGGAGGCATCCCCGTGCGGGTATTCCGCTGTTCACACAAATTGTCCTGAAATACATCAGTACTACCCCCAGCATCAGAATATCATTCCTTAAAGAAGCATCTCTTAAAGAGGCATCCCAAGAGGGGAATTTTAAGAGAGAGCCGTTGGAGTTGCTGAGGACGCGCCCTGTTGCTTAGGGCGCACCCTATGTGGACGAGGGCAATGACAGAGTCTCTTCTAGCCCGGATGAATGTCATTCTTGTGTAGAGGGGCTCACTCATGACCTTGGGTCCTCAACCTGCCTATCAGGGGGCACATTCTAAGATTCATGGGGCCGCACATCAATGCAATTTTCTTCAAGCAAAAGATATGCCATGGATCATTGCGATCATACTTGCAGACGAAGCCACAACATGAGGTTGATAAGTTAGGGTGCGCCCTGAAGCCTATCATTCAGGTCATTGTAGATACGAGGGTGCGTCCTCTGTAGCAAAGTATTGTTTCTTCATAGAGGGGCTCACTCACGACCTTGGGGCCTCAACCTGATGATCAGGGGGCACACACTATGGTTCGTGGGGCCGCAACTCAACAGCTTCTTTCTTTCTGGAGTCCAAGCAGTAAGTTATCCTCGTAGATATTGGAGTCCGCTTGAGAATTTGCATCTTTCTTTAAGGGCGCGCCTTAACCAGAAAGGTCCTCTGATAAGAAAGTTCCTTGAGGGCGCGTCCTATGTTGGAGGATTTTCCTGAAGTCGTGCATTTCCTTGAAGTGGAGTCCTGATGTAGAGCATCACCCTGGGGTTGAGAATTCTCACCCTATCTTCCAATAGTTGCACTATGAGAAATCATGGGAACAATTGTAGGACCTCTCTCTCTAGAGGGCGCGTCCTTAGCAACATGTCGAGGACTATTCCTCACTTGGTGATTAGTCCAAACAATGTCATTCCTACATCTTTAGCTTCATTATCTTCCAAAGAAATCTCAAGGATGGGTTCACTTATGTCCAAGGGGCCTCGACCTGTAATCAGGGGGCACACGCTGTGGATCATCATCCCGAGGAAGGGCTCGCTCATGTCCAAGGGGCATCGACCTGTAATCAGGGGCCTCGATTCCATGTGTTCCTTTTTCTTCTGGCCAGGAAAACCCCTGCATGCCTTCTCACCAGGCACCCCTGTAGGCCTTCTCACCAGGCAAACCCCTGTAGGCCTTCTCACCAGGCAAACCCCTGTAGGCCTTCTCACCAGGAAAACCCCTGTAACTTTATACATGCAATAAATATATAGAGCAAAATAATATAGAGGTTGTATATTACCTGGAGGCGCGCCCAGTCAGGGGAAGGCGCGCTTCTCAATAGTCTTCTGAGGCATGCTCTGCTTGAATTAGCAAAACTCACCATTTGCAGCTTTCTCCTTTCAGCAAGGTTCACCTCATCTCGCCGGATTTCACTGAGGGCGCGCCCTGACCTATCTTACTTGAGGGCGCCCTCAGAGGGGGATGCCTCTTGGGAATATCTAACATTCTAAAGGAGCATCTTCACAAATTGGAATTTTGCACTCGACTTATTCTTGAGATCTTTTCTGAAGTAGATGTCCCACCTGCAGCTATTCGTCTAACGGAAAGTCTTAGATGTTACCTGGAGGAGGCATCCTTAGAGAGGGCTAGTCCTGAGAGAGGGCTAGTCCTTAGAGAGAGCGTGTTTAGTCATTGAATTCTCCCAGAACTTATTGGAAATCATCTGAACCTTGGATACCACCCTCTGGGTGCGCCTTGAGATTTCTTGGGGATTCTCCTTCACAGTCTTCTTCCTGCTAAAGTTGAAGGAATAAATAGTGGAAATCACGACAAAACAAGTGTTGAGGGCGCGTCCTATTGATGAGGGCACGTCCTGATGATGAGGACGAGATCCCGACAATTGCGCCTCTTCCCTGGAATATCCTTCTTCGAATCATATTTAGAATTTCCTCACCGGAAACCTAGTTCAATGTGGCTGGTCAGAAATTCAGGTCGTGTTTGATAAACCTTTCTTCAAATCTTGTTCGACCCCCCTACTAGAGATCGCCATGCTTGAATCTTCCTTGTAGCCGCCGGCCTGCACCTTCATCGGAGGCTACACCCCCAGATCTTGCTTGATGCTTCATAAGAGCCTTCATCGTGATGAGAAATCCATCCTCCTTGGATTTTGATCTTGATCAGCAGCATTCCTTCTCAGAATAGGATGTGGATTTCATCCTAAACCAATTACCAATAGGTTTCCTAAACCAAGTAGAATTCTTCATTGAAAATTCGTAGTTGTCTTTTCTCTCTAGTTTTGGACTGATTCCAACAAAATTCTTCAGATTATAACACCTTTGGGTTATCGAGAATTTAATAAGCTTCGTGTAGGCTGTAAAATCTTCCAAATCTGACTTCTAGAACTCAAGATATGACCCAAACAACGTAGGTAGCGCGTGCAGCACAATACATACGAATTTCCATATATTTTAACTCCAAGATTGATGACCCATCATCAATTAAGCCATACTTGAGACCATATCTTTCAAACCATGATGAGAATCGTAACCTGTTAAATGCAAAATCTTTAAAACCTTAGATTTGGTGTAACATCTTTCCTCCTAAGATGTAGATCTTGATTGGCTCCCCCTCCTTCTAGCGCCAATTTGTTGACGGAGGAATTTGGTAACAACAAAGTTTGAGGTCTGTCGCTGGAATCAAAATCTATGATGGTGGTTCTTCGCCGGAAAAGTCGCCGGAGTGTGGTGGCTGTGATGAATTGGGGGCTGAGATTGAGAGGGTTCTTGGTGGTGTCTCGTAGCTCTTCGCTTCCATCCCCCTCAATTTGCCTACGTACCTCTATATTTATAGAGGATCAAGCCCACGTAGTTCTTGGAGAGCAAGAAACCCAATTGGGCTTGGATAACGGACCAGCTTCCGGAATGTTCTACTATGAGGCCTAACCACAAAAGGCCCAAGACTCATCCAAGATCTCAAGACTTCACAGATAAGGAAACTTTCCCCATCGAGGACTAGTCCTATCTGCTACGAGCTATTTCTTGATTTCAAGGATGCAGGTATATCCATGGTTTACCCCAAGTACAGAACGCATCCCTGTCCCCCGAATGAGAAGCACCCACCACATAGCAGGACAGGTGATCCAGAGCTTTTGGGTGCAAAGTGCAGATTACTCCAAAGTTCCCCAATGAGAGCGCGCCCATTGGCTACAGGAACTGAGCTCCAAAGCACACACCAAAGAGAGATCTATCTTTGCACCGAGGAGAACATGCCCTCAGTGTATAAGAAAGATCCCTAAATCTAGGAAAACCCCTAGAGGCCTTCTACGACGGACATCCCCCTCCTGAGATACGACAGGAGGGAATTCTTCAACTTCTAGAATCCCAGCTTGAATAGAATCCCAGCTTGAGTAGAATCCCAGCTTGAGTAGAATCCCATCTTGAGTAGAATCCCAGGAGATATTTCTTCAGTGACTTCTTGGAAAATAAACTTAAATATAAATCTTTATCATGTTTTAGTATTTAGGGCGCGCCCTAACTATAGAAAAGGAGAAGGCACGGCCTGATTTCTTGTAAAACTAACAAACATCCTTTTTGACTATTTTTATGTCTCTCAGGGCGCGCCCTCCACGTACGGGAGGTGAGGGCGCGTCCTTCTTCTGCAAATCCTTATCAAAATCCTAATTTATCCTGAAAATCCCCAAATTGAACCTATATCTGACCCGAATCCATTTTAGAATACCCGAACCGAATTTTGGGCATAACACTTACTTTTTGCAGAATGGCTTGAGGATGTGAAGAAGTCAAAGGCTTCCTCTGTTGTGAATTGTTCTGAAACAATCAAGTACCTGAACAACTATCACGAGGTTCGTGATATGTCATCATCTTTTTTTTAAGAAGATCCCCTCATCTTTTATTATACATATGTTTTTTCTTTTTATTGGAGCTATATTAGATACATTAGAATGAGATCTTTAAATGCATTGGTGGCAGAAAATAAAGTTCATATTTAGCAAATAAAGTTCTGTCTGATTATAGTAAACACATGTTGTTTCCGATCACTTAGGGCAGCTGAAGTGAATTGACACGTGAGTATACTCGTGTTATGCTTTGGATTTCACCTCCGGTTAATCATTTTGTCTCCTATGATTTTCTTTGCCAGTGAAGTAGATAATTTTGTAACTGTCTACTTCAAATTGTATTGTTAATTAAGGTTTGACGCTCTTTTGCATCACATCAGTACATTAGCTTGTCATAATTATTTCATTAATATGAATTTGTGCTTGGACCGGTAAACTTCTTTGCTGAACATCTTTAATCTTCTTCTGGAAGTAATTGCTTCGTGATGATCTCTTACATTATTTTCTTTCAGGTTTAGCTTCTCTACTCTATTTTTCGTCCACAGTAAGTGACCTTCGTCCTGCTTTCTTCTTTTTTCAATGCCTCTGGATATGCATGCACATATTGGTTTAAGGAAAAACAAAAAAAAACAATAGGTTTTACTTGTGTATCTAATCAATGCAGGAGAGAATACTGTTAGCACCCTTGGCCGTCTGGTGCTAATTCTGTGGCTATTTGTTGTCATGGTAGTCAACTCAAGTTACACTGCAAGCTTGACATCTATACTAACGGTACAACAAATGTATTCTCCAATCAAAGGGATTGAAACCTTGAAAAAAATTAACGAACCTATTGGATACCAAGTGGGCTCTTTTGCTCCCAGTTATTTAGTTGACGAAATTGGTATACATGAATCAATGCTTAAAGCCCTCGGAACACCGGAACAATATATTGCACAGCTCGTATAATACATTAGAATGAGATCTTTAAATGCATTGGTGGCAGCAAAAAAAGCTGAGATCTGCATCCTTAACTTTTTCTGAGGTTTGTTGCTTCATTGTTTAGTATATCTATCCCCAAGTTCATCTGTTCTAATCTTCCTGCTAGCTGCGTTAATTATTCCACTGGTCTGGCTAATGAATATTTTAGAAATTGAAAGTGTAGAATTGTGACTTGTTTATTTATATGCATATTTAGCTTTGGTGCACTTGGAAGAGATCTACACATATCTAGACGTGTGTATTGGTCGGAATATATAAGTTGCAATCTATCTATGTACTACATAAATCGTGATTTCGTTAAAGAGGTACTCTCAAGAGATTTTTATTGTTAAAGTGAAATGTGAGGAGCTGGAGATACTTATTAATTTGAGATTATATCAGTTAATAATTTTGTCTTAATTTCTATTTCTATACAGAATTGTTGTGTAATTTATAAATTGTTAGATCTACAACTGCATTCATGAGGAAATATACTATATTTTGCGTGTTTTCAATTCCATTCCATTTATACGGGCCAATAAATTGACAGTCCTCTACAAATATGTGAAGTTGCAATATTTGCTTAAGTGTAGTCAAACTTGAAGCATATAGTACTCAAGAAGCGCATGACTATGCATGATTGTAGTATTGTAATATAGCAATAAGTTTTCCTTTATTTTGGAATCTGTTTTTTTTAAGAATGCAGATATTACAGTTTATTAACCTATAATCTGATTGTTAATCTATATGCATGGTACTCGTATCTCAGTAATAACTTTCTTTGTGTTCTTTTGTGTGCAGAAAATCGATTGATTTCTTGTTGTACTTAACATTATTGGAGGAAGCCTCAACAGTAATAATTCCCAGGCAATAAAGAGCCGTCTGCTTGTACCAATGAAAGGGCGCATACAGTTGAAATTTACCATGTTATTAGCTTTAGTACTTGTACGTTTAAAGTTTTGTTCATTAGCTAGTGTTGGTAGATGTTTTTGGATGATTTGGTTGGTTTTGTACTAGATGATGTTATTGAAATAATGTTGGATGATATTATTGAAATGTAAATAATTTGGTTCTTGATTTCTTTTACTTGAAAATGTAATATTTAAATGTCATAATTTTTTTGTTATTAAAAATAGTTATAAATGATTTTAATTATGTAACACACAATGTGTTACAATTGGTAAAAGAGGGTGTTACAATAGATTGTGGACCCCACAGTTGTCCATGTGCAAAATTATATCCTCTATTGTAACATACAGACTATGTTGCTGTAGAGTGTTTAAGATGTTGCTATAGAGGTTTTTGGTAACCACATTTCCTATGTTACCTTAGGCTATGTTTTGATGTTACCTTAGATATCTGTAGTTACTGCAGAGAACCTAACACAGCTGAAGTGTTACCATAGCCCTATTTTGGCCTATGGTAACTTCAAACAGGGGTCTATGGTAACACAGTTTGGGGGTTGCTATAGGTAATCTATGGCGTAGTGTAAATTATAATGAAAAGAAAACAAAATTAAATTGGAGAGAAAAGAGAGTAGGAGAGAAAGATCGAGAGAGATATAAACTCTTGTGTATAATGTTCAATTTGAATTTTTGAAAATTATGTACATAGATTTGAATTTTGAATTTGAAAACTCAATCTTTCAGTAGGAGCTACATCTATTCTTCGCCGTGGAAGGAATAATGATATGTAGTTGAAAGCAGCTTCTAAGAGAAGTTTGAACAAATATCTATTTAATATATAAAGCTTGAAGGCTAAATGACTGTCTTTTTACCATACTACCTTCCTGAATTTTTCGTATTCACATCAAATTGCCATTGCTTTTATGTATTATACATGTAATGTACGTATATTATATTATTATACAATTACACAATTACCTTTTCACTCTCATTACATACATACATCAGCCTATCTTCATTAGTATCAAACCTTCCCCCGTTCCTTGAATCTGAATTTTGAATTTCAAATATCTCTCTTTTATCTTACATACATCAAACTTAATTAAGTTTTCAAAACTAATAGTACTTCTTTCTCTTTTTCATATATCAAGTGTATCATTATTTGTTTCCTACTGCTTTTTTAGTGTAGATGTATAACTATGATCTCATTTAATTGCAGGTTATGTGACTCATGTTGTTCGAGATCAAGTATGTTTTTCAAATTTAAATTTTTATTACGACGAAATAAGATATACGATTCCTAAATAGAGTTGTGGGTTGTTCTTTTATTGCATCATTGTTGTTACGGTTTCAATTTGTTATTGTACTACTATTAGATTTGAGTTGTATGTAAATTATGATACGATTATGTTGGTGCTTACTTATTTCAAAAGTTAGTAGCTAATTTTTGTAGTTTCTAGGTAATAACCAGTTTTTAAATGCTTGCATATTAAGTGTTTGTTTATTGTTCTAAGAGAATTTTTATTCAATTTTTAGTATTTAAACCTATAATGAATTATATTCTTCATAGATTTTACATTTGCTAGAATTTGGGATTCTGAGTGTTCAAGTGTGCCATTTGTAATTTGATTCTGCATGCTTATTATTACAAAATTTGACTATTCAGACTCTGACACATTTTTAAAATATATGCAGACATTGTGCTCTATTTCATGAGAATGTGATTGTGGGTTTCAACCCAAATTAGAGTTAATGAGAATGTTGATATAAACCCTTTGGTTATCTTTTTTGATGAATGCTAAGATATTTATAAGATAAATTTCAATTTTTTTTTTGCTTTTACAAATTCCATGTCATGTCAAATACCCTATTTCCAAAATTATAGCAAGAATGTATTTTCAACTTTAGTTTTACATGATGAGCCCTTATGTTTTGTGTATGTTAACTATTGATTAAAAAGTGACGAGCCCTTATGTTTCAGATTCCTAGCATATTTGAGGCTTAGGCAATTTTGGTTATAAAAGATAGCACAATTTGCTCTAACGTAAAGGTATGTACATATTCATTTTTACCTTTTCACAGGATAGTTCTCTCATTCCCAAATCTAATTATACTCATTCTTTTCTTTCATATATCGGTTTATCTTTCTATATGAATTACCTTCCTCTTTTTCCAATATGAATTTTATATCTATATGTTTTATCATGCTTATCTTTTCAATAAAAAATGTAAAATTAGAATTTGATTTTATTTACAGGTTGTGTGAATATTTTTTTGGTGATATCAAGTACGATGTGTAGATTTGAGATTTTTGAACAATAAAGAAGTACATAATTTATATTGTGTCATTGTTGGTATGATTTTAGTTTGTTGTAGCATGATTATTTGATTAAAGTTGTGTCCGTATTTTTAGATGATTATGATTATGTTCAAAATTTAGTAGCTAAGTTTGGCAAGTGTTGGGTAATATCCGATTTGATATAAATTTATGTATATCACATGTTTGTTTATATTCTTAAGAGAGTTTTTATTTATTTTTTTAAGTTTTTAAACCGATGATAGATCATATGTTTTGTGTAAATAAGTTATATGACATTATTTGATATTGATCTTACATAGTTCTACATAGTTCGATCTTTTGATATTGACATCAAGTAGTTGTAAATATGTTTGATATTGATATCCATAAGTTAATGTATTCGATATTTATCTTTTGCCTTGGGATAGTAGCCTGAATAAGTTATGTGTTTTGGTAAGAAGCTACTTCCTAATATATTTATTGGGATCTAATCTGTTATTAATTTTTATAGGAGTTTGCTACGGTATTTGGTGATGTAGCAAATCTCAAATAAAGACGCAAGTACGCAGATTTTTCAATGGCTTATACATAATCAAGCTACAAGGCTTTGAGGCGTTGGTTGAGGTTATACTGTTGCTCCTTTATTTTACCTTATTCAAATAAGTCTTCTTTTCCAAAGTTGTAGTATAAATTGCAAGTCTAAAAGGTTTTGTGAATTGCAGTCACATGTCTAACTATGAAATTATGTAGCAGTGAATGAAAAAGCAGGCAATGCCATAGAAATAAATGTCATGTGCACTTCTATGTATCAAGGTTTGGCCAAATTCATATTGTACTGACCTATAGCATGAAACATGATCCACCATCAACTCAAAAATGTAATTATCTCTATTTTATTGTGATTATAAGTTTTTAAATTTTATAAAGCAACAGTGTACTCATAAGATATAAAAATCAATAATTTGCTTATGAGCAAGTGCCTTGGTCCATATGGAGAATTGTGGTGTGTTTATAAGCATATAGGCCCAATTCTGTTGTGTTGTAAATTCATAATAGCAATTTATTTTTGTTTTTCTGCATTTGTACTTAAGTCATATTGCATAATTGATTTGATTCATCCATTATGCCACTGAGATGGTCTCTTAATCTCTGTCAGGTGACAAGGCAAGCAAATCTATGTATTAAGGTTTGGCCAAATTCAGATTGTACTGACATGTAGCATGAAACATGATCCACCTCATGGTTCTGAGGTTTTTATTGGTGCTCTTCCTCCTCATGGTTCTGAGGTTTTTATTGGTGCTCTTCCAAGAGATATTACGAAAAAAGACTTGAGAGATCTCTGCAACTCTGTGGGTGATATCATTGAGGTTAGTTTTCTTCCAAGGACAAGATTAGATTATAGGATAATATGAAAGAGGATTCTATGACAATGAGTTATTCTCTTTTACTAATGTCACTTTTAAGGTAATTAACCTTCTTTTATAGTTATTAATTTCTGCGTATTTTTTATAGATACGCTAGGTTGATGAAGAATAAAGATACTGGCGCAAGTAAAGGTTTTGCTTTTGTATCATTTAAGACAAAGGATGTTTCACAGAAGGCAACTGAACAGTTGCATAGAATAGAATATATGGTATATACATCTAATCTTTAAATGTTATCTATGTTTTATTCAAACTTCGAATGCTCCTTACTTTCATGCCTGCTTACTGAAATTTAGTGCTTTTATACACTTCTTTGTATATCCATATTTACTTCATGAGTGGGAGGTGCAGAAAAATGGATCAAACAAGAAAATACATCAACCTGAAAAACTTGGGACTATCTAATAGTGCACAACTGACTCATGCAAAGACTTTCTAAGGGTAATGTTTTTCACTCTACTTGGGGATGTTAAGTAATTTGGTGCGTTAAGTATTTCCAATATACACTATGTAATATGCATAATTTATGTGTTGAAGAGCAAAATTAAAACTGCTTTGTTTACTTAGAATTGTGAAGTTAAGTTCTGTGCATTATGATTTCTCATCCTTTACTTTTTGGATCCGGGAGAAGATCCTACAATGGGTGTGTTTTTCTTCACAATTTAATTTACATGCACACTAAATCATGAGGTAAAGAATAAAGGTTTACTGCTACAACAGTATTATTATAGTGCCTCCTTTTGACAAAGGAAAGATGAAAGAGTTCGGTATGTATGCAATCCAAATGCTAGATATAGTAGCTCTTTAATTCATCTCTAAATCTTTTTGGTAAGAGTGTAGTTAATATAGAACATAAGTTAGTTAATGGTGTCCTTGGTGATGTGGCTTATTAGGATCACCAGTTTCTGCCATCACTCCAAAAACTTGAATCTTAGCTATCTATTTTAAGCTTCTCTGATTATTTCTTTATCATAATTGCCTAGGTCTGCTAATTAATAAAACTAGAGACACGGCAGAGCACAGTGCAAGTATTTGATTAGGTTTTTTTTATCAATTCCTTAATTCTTTGGTAAGATTAGTTTTCTTTTAATCTGGGCAGGTTTGCATACTGGGAATGATATGCCAAATTAGAACAAAGCAATAGTAGAGAAATCTTAGAAGCTCAGAAAGATGGATGTGACTTAAAGGAGGAAGAAAATATAAGTAAATTAAATTGTAAACTAAGTTGGAGCTTAAATCTGTTGGGAATGTACATTATGATAATTTCTTTACATGCGAAACGGTGTCCCCCTAATTCCCTGTATTCCATTTGTTAGTTTTTAATTGTTTGTGATTTTATGTCTATCTTTCTCTGTCTTTAGTCTTTTATCCCCGGTCTATGTTTTAGTTTTACTAAGCTATTGAATTTACCTCTATTCATTTTTCACTAATGATATTTTGTCTTAAGGTTTAAGTCTAGCAGCGGTCTTTCATGTTTTTCGCAAATTGTTATAATCTCTCAAGGCTTTGCATGTTGCTATTAATATTATGATCAGTTTATCTGAAAAATTAGTAGCATTATAGTTCTCTGGATCCAATATATATCTTAATAATTACTTTTTCAGCTAGAGGCGACATCCTGATCGAAGTTCCCGGATACTAAGTGGCCAAAATATTGCCTCTAGGAATAATAAAATGAGGGGAAGCTAGAAAAGTTGTGCAATCTATGCCATATGCTTTGCAATCAACTTCCAAGATACTCGATCTTTACAGGAGTTTTCCAAATGTGATACTTATTGTGGCACTTGTGACTATTGTTTCTTGAAGGTGGCATCATTCTTATTGTTCTTTTTGTCATTTTGAGTTTTTTGTAAAAAGATGACCATTTTTATTAATTAGTACCTGGTGGCTTTCTCTCTTATTTAAAAAAATTATAAAAGTAGCTTCTCGAGAGTAGGTTTTTTACTAATTTTGGGTATGTTACACTTTTATTCATATTAAAATTACTGTCAAACATGAGTTACCAGAGTGTAACAACCTGAATATGTTTATCCTATACATGATGTTTTCAGTTCTGTTTCTGTTCATAATAATATTTGGAAGCTGGTTTGTAGCTTGATAGTTAATATGGATACTTGGCCTATACTTATTTGATAACACTGTCAAATTGTGAATTACTCCTATTATGATTTGAGCATAGTGGACTACTGGACTTATCATCATTATACCAGTTGATACACTGCCTTTGGTTCCTTTGGCGTACATACAATATAGAAAAAGTAATGGGTCTGGAGACTAATAATATGTAAAATATGTTGGGTGAAGGCAAGAGCAATATTTTGGTGTACATATGTTGGGTGAAGGCAGGTGCAATATTTTGGTGACATGAATACCAATGATGTGCTATGCAAAATTATTTGTTTCATGAAGAATTTGAAAGAATTAAGCCCCTTTTTGTTAACCCTGATAATAATATCTCGATCCCAGTTTTATTTGCCAAATTGTTCTTTGACTATCACAATATTTAGACTTGCAAAAAAGTTAAAATATATTGATCAATATAATTTGTGTAATATTTAAAAAAAATAGAAAAAGAATATTAAATTGCCAATCGTGCAAAGCGGACAATATTATCATTTTTATGCACGTTTAATAATGTGTAAAAAAATAATAGGTCACATAAATTAGTATATATATATATGTATAACTTCGATTTTTTTTATATTTAAATATTTAATATAAAAAGCGAGGCATCGCCACAAAATGTAAAAATTTAAATTTTTAATTTTCATGATGCAAAACAATAACAATCCTGTTTTATATAAACAAACAAAATTAGTCACAATAACAAATTGATAAATGAAAAAGAAAATGTTAAAATGTTATATTAAAAAGGAGAAATAAGAATGATGAACTAAATGGGTGAACTCATTTATGTTATAATTTTGGTAAATACATTATATATGAAATAGAAATGGTAAGAAGATAAGTGCCAAAGACAATGGAAAAAGGGTTAGTAAATAAGGAAGAAACCTTATTAAAAAAAAGGAAAGTAATATTAGTCAAACTTGATAAAATATACAAAATTTGTAAGTATAATGATGTAATTAAATAACAAAATAGTAAATTATTTGACTAAATTAAATTCAAAATAGCAATATTATTTTAAAAATTTATTCATAAAATAAACATTTTACAATATTCCTATATTTTATAATTGTACAAATACATTACATGAACATCATGCTATAGTTCTTACTATGACTTAATTATTAAATTTCTATGAGAGTAACAAAAATGTGAAAATATTTAATGTTTGTATCTCATTTTATCAATATATAAGTCAACATATAAAACAACTAATTTATAATATCATTTTATCAATTATGTCATTAATGTTTGTATCTCATTTTATCAATATGTAAGTCAACATATAAAACAACTAATTTATAATATCATTTTATCAATTATGTCATTAACTTAAATAAACTTAAAGAAGAGACCCACACCATCATAAATAGGTAATAAAAGGTCAAAATAAAATTCCTCTATCCAAAGTATTTAAAAGGAGTTACCTAAGTCAAATTAGAACATTATATTGGTTTTTTTAAAACAACAAAAGATAATGTCTTTAAACTAAAATATTATAATTTTGGTAAATAAAAACAAAAAAAAATTCTCATCCCATGCGAAGCGGGCAATAATCCTAGTATGATATAATTATAAGCTTTAAGTACGAAACACGTGAGTAAGAGAAAGCAGCTGTTTATTTGCACATGTCATTGATGGCATTTTTGGAAATTAACTGAAAAATAGGGGTAAAGAGCTAAAATTCAGAATTTACAGTAGAAATTTGCTAACAGACACTATTATATAGTAGATAGTAGAAGTATTTTTATTGTAAGAGCATCTCCAATGGGAGAGACCCCTTAGGTAAATTTTAAATTTAATTACCATAAATAAAAATTATAAAGAATGTGTAAAAAAAATTACACTCCAATGGGACAAAACTGTTATCTATAATTATAGATAATCTCTTGATGTTGGCTATATTTGTCGAACCTCTAGAGACCTGTAGTGAATTGCCACATCACTTATTTCTATATTAAAATTATATATTCCATTAATAACAACTGGAAATATTAATAACATACCATTTTTAAAATATAGCCAATCATTATAGCTAATACCCTCGGAACACAATGTCTTACAGGTTCGACAATATTTATGTAATTTAGCCAATTATTTTTAGATAACACCATTGGAGATGCTCTAAGATCCCAATTTTCTACAATATATTAAATTATAAGAATTTACATGAGATTAAATTAGGTATAATATATTTGATACCCAAATGATATATAAAATTTTTGCAGTAAGATTTTATTAATTTTTTTGTTATATTATTATTGTGGGTGGTTTCTGAAAATTCTACATTTGTGATAAAGATGCTTGTAAAATTAGAGGACCATTGCTAATTATAAAGTGAGTTGAATATTAATCAGTAAGTGTAACTGTGTAAGTACATATTTTCTAAATATTTAGTGTGGGACTTATTTTTTAAATACAATTGTAATAAAATAGAAAGATGGGAGAAACTAGTTTCGAGATCAGAACAAAAAGAACGAGAGTCACATGTTAAGTACACGCGCTGTCACTGAGGAGGGTATAGCATGACTCACCCTCACTATTATACTCCCTCCGTCACATCCATTTGTTAACACTTTCCTTTTAGGGGTGTCTCTCCCAATTGTTAACATTTTTAAAATTTCCTAAAATAGTAACTACATCCACTACTTTCCTCTACTATACTTACTTTATACATTATATATTGATGGGACCCATCACTACATCCACTACTTTCCTCCACTATACTTACTTTATACATTAAATATTGATGGGACCCACCACTTTACTCATTTTTCTCACACTTCTCCCCCTTTTTAATATTATTCATTGGTCTCCGTGCCCAACCCATTTGTTAACAAACGGGTGGGACGGAGGGAGTAATAAACTAAAAACATCTGTGGATTAGTATAAGAGTACGAAATAAATTCTCGAGATTAGTTTGCTGTGAAGGTATGCCTCAGTTATTAGATTATGTGATATACCATTCCTGTTAGTATTATGAAAAATAAACAAGGTTTGATTTTTGTATAGAAACCATGTGAGAAGCAAGGACGTTCTATGAGTACTGTTAGTTTAAAATTATGACATACGGAAACTAGAATAATATTACTAAATAGATGGAATTGTTAATCTTGGAGTATTAGAAGAAAACCGTATGTGTTGCAACTTGCACCAACAACATATCTAGGTTTAACACAGTAGGCTTATCAGGTTGAGTAATAAATTGTAAGTTGAAGGAGTGTTTTAATTAGTGTTGTTTCATGAATATAAAGATTGTTAACCAATATTAAATATATTTATAGGCATGGATTATATAGTTGATTTAACTGATCCCCTGAAGCTCTTAAGTAGCGTTAGAGTAAACTAAAAAAGTTTGTACAGAGAAAGTCCACCGGAATCTGTTACGTACTTGCAATACTGAATGAATGATGATAATATATTTTTCGAAGAAAATGGGTAGAGACCATATTCCATCACCAGGTGTTTCATACTCAGGCCACACATTAAGGACTGAATCATAATTATAGTAAAGAACTGTATATAAACTATAAGCCAAGCATAACTTGGGCTCATTTTATGTGACTCTTATTATCAGGGTCGATCCAACCAAAGCACTTAAATTCCTGGGAGCCATCTCTTGAAATGGTTAGTTTAATATTTAAGTATTTCGAAAACTTATGCTAATAGAGCTCGACTCGTAGAGGCTGAGCCTATTACTTGTTCATATTGTCTGGCGTGTACACTTCTTGAATTTATAACCTTTAAGCACTTTGTTGGGTAGTGTCAACCCAAGTACCACATCAAGGAGATAAGAGAAAGTTCTCTTGTATATGAGCAGCCAATAAACTCTATTAGTATGAGGCCTTTTGGTAGTGATCCAAAAACAAATCCGTGCGAGCTCGGCCCAAAGCGGACAATATCATACTATTGTGGAGTTATGGCTTGCTCGTGGCCCAACAAGTGGTATCAGAGCCCATGGTTCGGTAATTGGATCTTGGGGGTAATGGGTTGCGGTGTTGCGATGTGGAAGGTTCCCTTCGGTAGAAGGTGGCGATTGGAGATCTGTTGGGTTCCTTGTATCGAAAGTATTCCTGAAAGGTGTTCAGGCGGCGGGTTCTGCGGATATGGCGGCGGTGCAAGATGTAGACAAATTTATCGCGGGTGTAAGACCACGTGTTATGTGGTTCTTGGTTTGAGGGGAGGATTGTTGGGTAGTGTCAACCCAAGTACCACATCGAGGAGATAAGAAAAAATTCTCTTGTATATAAGCAGCCAATGAACTCTATTAGTATGAGGCCTTTTGGGAGTGATCCAAAAACAAATCCGTGCGAGCTCGTCCCAAAGCGGACAATATCATACTATTGTGGAGTTATGGCTTGCTCGCGGCCCAACACACTTAACTACCTGCTACATAGTAGAAGATATATATAGCACAACTACTCTTCTCTTTAATGGAAGTAAAGTCATAAACACAATTTTAATACCATAACCAGAGAATATACATAGTCGAAATAAGTTTTGAATATAGTATCATTAGCTGGTCATATGGTATACTCACATATGTTCGCATAGTTGGTTAACAAAGAGGATCTTATTGGAACATTACTTTAGATTTATAGAATCTAACTACGTATACATATATGTGCATAGTTCACCTGAGTTGTTTTTATAATCAGCAAGCAAGGACATACCTTACTCATCTCTAACATAATATTTAACGGTTCTATTTTAGGCTCACATACTATATTACTTAAACTGCACAAGTGTATTTGGTTATGTGACATTTTTACCAGGAAGCTGGACTCATGTTCTATGTGCCTTATAAACTACCATATATCAGGCCCTTAATTCCACGTACATTGGATTGAAACCGCACTTGGGTGCACTTACTGTTGCAGACAAATTATTAATATTGTATTGACGAAGATGTTCAAATAAGTTAATCAACGACACTCTGTAAGTTTGTTGGATTTTTATATAATAGAATAAAGCTCAAGATGGGGGCTCAATAATCAGCCCTGTTTTGGTTCCAGATAGTTGAGATTGACTTTGAACAATAATAAAATCCGATGAGGGTGATATATCGTGAAATGATTACTTAGTTACATTAGTTTCATCTATATTTTTGAATAAAACATTAGTAAATTCAGAATTAGAAAGTGCAGGTAAAGTTATTTCATATAAGTATAGCACATGTCCTACTTCACCACGCAGTATACTTAATAAGTGAAACCTAGAGTAAAAAGTTTAGAATAACTCATTGATAATTTCGGATTAATAAAATATTATAATACTTGCATAGCTATGTTAATATCTAGTTTAGCAAAATAATAATTTTGTGCCAATTTGATTAGGTGAGATGTATTAAGCAAATCTACTGGAGAACACTACCTTACGGTCATAAGAGAAAGAGGCAAGTTTTCTAACCCTTCTCTCATGATTATTATTCAAGAATGGTCCATTATCCTTTTTATATTGATAGTTAACTTGGCTTGTTCCCAAGTGTGTTTCTTATATCGTCTATTCTTTCAAATGAAGTTTTAGTCTTATGCAACTTTCAGTATGAAGCTTTATGCTAAATTTCGTGTTTTTGTTAATAGTAACTGAGCAGAACAAACTCCATTTTGGGAGGGATATATTAGCTACAAGGTGTGGCTGATATATTGGGCCTGTGTGGCAACTAAGGGGGCCTATGTGGCGACTAAGGTGGTAATAATGTAAATCCACACCTACTTTGCATGCATCGTTGCACTACGTGGCTGATCACCAATAGTGTTGTTTTGTTAGTTTTGGATCTTCGGATCAGTCATTTTTTAGAAAGTATTACCTATAATAAATTCCTTGCTTTCGATGAATCTGTTAAGTTCTAATTTATACGTTATTCGTATATGTTTAGTTTTGTCGTGATTGCTTGATTATTTAGTGCCACTTGAAAATATCATATATGTTCTTCGTATATGAACTTTGGTACTACAATATTTTATTCTTTTTTTATAACTTGGTGAGCATTAAAATCGCTCACTTTTGTTGTTGCTAATTTTACAGCTAAGCATGAATTTGTTCTAGGATCGAACTCAAAGGGGAAGGAGATATGCAATTAGATTATTTTGCTTGTTTGATATGTGGAGAACCAGTGTTGTAAATAGAATTTTGACTTTAATAGTAAGTCTTTTGTTAGTGTATTAAATGGATGTCCTTATAGGACATTCGTTCTGTTTAGATTCTGGGAATAATGTTGTACGTAGTTCGCGTCGGAATCACTTTTGCTTGTAATAAGTAGAATTATGTATTTTTAATATTGTAATAAAATAAGTTTCGAGTTTTGTAACGACTCAAATCTATTTATTTAAGTGTTATGATTAGGGGGCGTTACTTTAATGCTCTAAACTACTTACTAGTTGGATTCCATAACCGAATAAGTTTCTTTAAATAAAATCGTAGCTGACTGTTGTCTCCTGTCTCCGGTTTCTGGGTTTTTCACTTGGACTTTGATCTTTGGACCACCTTAGAATTAAAGAAAATTCTCTAAGTTTCGTGTGAAGATCATCAAAATTCGACTTTTAATGCTCTGAACTAATTACTAGTCGGATTCCATAATCGAATAGGATTTTATTTTAATATTTTAAACTACTTACTAGTTGGATTCCATAACCGAATAGGATTTTTTAAATAAAATTCGTAGTTGAGTGTTGTCTCCGGTTTGTGGGCTGCTCCACTTGAACTCTGATCTTTGGATCGCCTCATAATTAAAGAAAATTCTCTAAACTTCGCGCGAAGATCGTCAAAATTCGACTTTTGGAACTTAAGATAGGGCCAAATAGTGTAGGTAGCCCGTATAACCCAATAATTTCGAAATTTCTTCTTATTTATCTCCAAAATAGCTATTTTTGCTTCAAATTCTTCCAACTTATGAATTTCTTATTTCCTACAATGAAACAGTAACATCTATTAAATTAATAAATATCTAAATCAATACAAAACACATGATTAAAATCATCTAAGATATATACAAAAATATATTGTATGGGTCAACTAGTAAATATTATAATTGAGAAAAGGGAAAAAGATTGACCGAGAGTCGAGAAATAAAAAGTACTAAACACAGTTTACGTTTATGGAACAAAACGTACTATGAAAAAGAAAAAAATGTAGAAGTAACAAAAACGTAGCACGGTAGACGCTCTTGAGTCTAGACTGTGTCTGTTTCCGGGCCCAAACTGTTTTATCTAACCTAATGTAATCTGGCCCAGTTGACGAACAAACAATTTCTCCAATATATACCGCCTCTGCCTCTTCCTCCGCCTCATATCTTATCTTCTCTAAAAACCCTAACCCTAATCCCAATTCCAAGATGCTCATCTTATGTTCTTCGATATCGTTTATCTCTTTTTCGATGAGCTGCTTCAAACAAAACATCTTAATTCTTTCATCTGCTTATACCACCTTCATTATTACTTTGCAAGACAGGTCACACTTCTATGATTCTCGGAGTATTTACAAAGTCTATCTCCTTGCACTGTGACTTTCTGGTACACGTGTAGCATCCTACTCAGAACCATGAAGTTGGCTCCTTTATGACCTACTTTTTACCTAAACAAGTATCTACCAGTGAATTTTCACATCATTACTAACTTGTGAAGTTGTTTTTGCTCAACGGCAGCCTTCATGACTTAACCGAAATGTCTCTATTCCTAAAGAGTTATATCAAGTTTTTGACACCCACAATTGAAACTTACAAAAGGTTTGACACCTACAACTGAAACGTGCACAATCGAATTTTTTTTTCATATAGGTAGACATGTTGAAGCACGGAAGGGTTTTTAAGGTGATTTTGCTAAGCAAAGGTCTTAACCTAACGTTGAAACGCCCGCCTGGATTCGACATGATGGATGCAATGGGTTGGTTGCAAGTCCGGTTCTGATTAGCTTGATGATTTGTTGTATCGATGTTACTCAGCTATTCGCTGACCTTGTTAGAATGAAACAGTCAACACAAAATTGAAAAGATCAAGAATTGAGTTTGTAGTATTTGATAAATTATCTATATGTAATTATAGAAGACAGGTCACACTTCTATGGCCATAAGGTTATTCAGATTGTAATGCTCTGTTTATTTGATCTTATATGTGATTACAAGTTATTCTACAGTAAGTTGTTTAATGTTTGCAGTGTAATATGTTGTAGGAATGTTTATTTGCAGTGTAATATGTTGTATGGAATCACCTGCAATCAAATGAATTCATTTTTTATTTTATTATTTTTGTTCTACACAATTAAATTTGTTATCTTGCAGTATAGTTGAGGTACCATGAGCATCAATTTCACTTTTGTCACCATTTTTTGTCTCTGAAGAATTTTCTACCCTACCATCTGTTCTTATCTAATTTATTAAGATATATGAAAAGCAAGAGAGGTATACATTATGTAAGATACACATAAAATCACCTCTTATGAGAGTAGCGATTGAAGGTTCGATGTGTGTGATTATAGCAAATTCCTTTCCAATTAACGTATATATAATTGGGGTATCAACTATCAAGGGGGGGGTTTCTAATGTTAGTCCAGATGTATCAGGACGCAGCGGTGGCAAAAAGGAAGACTGAATGAAGTGAATTGCATCTACACAGGCTTGGAAGTGGAGGTAGATAGTGAAATATGCAGGTTCTGAAGCTATAGGATTATTTCTAATTACAATTCTCAGTAGTCAACAAGTTTAGTCTGGAACTAAAAATTCAGAAGCAACATCTTTTCAGATATTTCACAGGTGCAAATACATGCACAGACGTCCCCAATCTTTCACTCTGAGATTGTAAGATTGTTCCAGTCACGTAAATACAAATTAACTTTGGGGGATCGGTAATGAATGCGACCTACGACTTTATCTATTTTCCTTTCTGTATGACTGGTCTAAACCTACATTATCCAATTAGTGGTTACATTGGTGAATCAAACATAATGTAAAACAAAAAAAACTAACACTACCTGAGACACCCGGTTCACTTCTTGTAAAGTTATATCTTTCCCTCCCGTAATGATATATACTACTCCAGTAGCAGATTGAATTGATGACCCAATCAAAGGAGCAGAGTTGCCTATTCAGCTGCTTCTTCAGCACGATTCTTGATGGACCAAACGCCAACTCCAAGCATTGCTGTTCCAGAGTCCTTCATGACTGCCTTTACATCTGCGAAATCCACATTGACCAGCGTTGCAACCTAATCTGCCACTAAACCCCATTAAGGGGAAGTCAATTCCAACATAAGGTTCTTCTTTGTGCTAGTAAAGAGTTAAGATACTTCATTCCTTTCTAAGATAAGTTGTTTATATCCTCTTAGATAGTATTTTCTCTTTTTAACCAGAACATGTATATCTGGGATTCAGACTCTAAAAGAACACCCACCGTGATTATATCTGAAATTCCTTGGACCCCTTGACGTAGGACATCATCTGCCAGAAGGAAATCATCCTGAAGGGCGGTCCGTTCGCCAGCTATATCCAATAGACGGTCATTTGGAATCACTATTAAAGTGTCAACATTTTTCTGCAACTTTTCAATGGCCTCCAGTGCCTGCAAATGAACCAGATATAAGAGGTATAAGATCTATTTTCAGCACAGAGAGTAGGTAAATTAGTTTGACTGCTGCTGCACCAACCTCGGCTTGATGTTTCTCTTTAGATCAATATGACTATACGAGAAATATAAAGGTTATGCTAAATCTCAAAAGTATATTTTACTTTCAGATTTTCATAAGCAGGCAGCATGACTCGAGCAGAATGTTTTTAAAAATAACCGGAAGACACACTGCAAAACACTTGCCCAACTCCTTGATGAGGAATAGAAGTGGAAATAATATAGAGATTCTATATACTTTCTCAATAAGGTCCATAAACATTTGGATTTATTATTAATAAACTAAATAATTAGAACTCGTTTAACTAATACATGTTATATATTTTCTGAATACTGGATATGAATAAAGTATATAAAAACTCTATATTACTTCCACTTCTATTTCTCATCACTCCAAATTTATATCCACTGTACATGCCGTTTTCCTAATTTACTTAAAAACATACTATTTACATTCACACATTTTGCTTCAGGTACACAACATTGTTGATGACATAACATTAAATTTTGAATGTAAAATGATATAAACAACCCCCAAGAAGCAAAATCTTGGGATAGGAAAAACAGCACCTGCCTGCACGGATCTTTTACGTCCTTCGAAGCTGAATGGATAGGTGACAATGTAACATCTCGAAAATTATTAAAAACATGATAATTATTGTCCACATTTTGGTTAATATTTGAAAGGACAAAAATTAACTAATTGTATAGAAATACTAGTGATCTGTCTAATATAGATGTGTATATGTAATATATATAAGGTGTTGGAACAAAATATTTACTAAACAAGTAAATGGTTTTGTTATATAAACAAACAATATTCTGGTAGTAAAGTTAACATACATTTTTAAGGACATGTGTGTTAAATATATGTGAGTATAAGATCCTTGAAAGGGCCTTCCCCAACACCTTAAGGTTTTGGGTGAAATGATTTCTAACATGGTATCAGAGCTCTGGTGTTTGTGGAGGTCTCAAGTTCAAACCCCACCACCCCCAATATTCTCAATTTAAACTAAGGTATTGCTCCAAATATGGGACTAAGGTATTGCTCCAAATATGGGCTCCTAGTGACCACTCTTACCCCATAGTGGACTTGCGAGTGAGGGGGAATGTTAAATATATATGAGTATAAGATCCTTGAAAGGGCCTTCCCCAACACCTTAAGGTTTTGGGTGAAATGGTTTCTAACAAGGTGTCATGCAGAGAGCCTCTCTAACTAGTGACTAAGCATATAGATATTAGATGATACAATATTTCAGAATCTCTATTGATCAGGATGGACAAACAGATTTTTAGTAACACTCATACGCACTCTTCTTCTAATCTTACCTATATCACTGAACTGAATACCACCGTCACTTCATAATCCCCTCTACAGACAAATTAACCCATCATATTCAGGTCACTATCCCTATGAAGACTTATTGGTTTTGTGATGCACTACTTCCAACTGTATTTAAACATTAAGGATATATGAAGCAAGGTTCCGACAATTAGGGGAGGAGTTCGCGATTTAACATATAACTCATTGTTCATTGGTCATTGGAGATTCAAGGTGAGTAGTGCTAGAGGTACCAAATTAGGTACCAAATTTTGTTACACATGGCACTAACTACTTGTCATTGTGAAATATTTTAATTGGTTGGTCCTGGCAGGCCTATTATAATTATAGCCAATCAAATCAATGTCATGTCATTTGGTAATAATTTTTGGTACCCCAATTTGGTACCTCTAGCATTTTTCATTCAAGGTATGTCATTTTGCTAAGTATGGTAGGAAGAGTTTGATGAATTGCCTTAAAGGAGCCCTGTTTCCTGAAATACTATAGTTGATTGCTTAGTGGTAGATAAAGATTATTTTCTTGTGCAAACACTTGCCTGGTTGTTTTGTGAGTTAGTATATGGAAATGATATATATATATAAGATTTATCTAAATATCTTTAATTAGAGAAAAATACTCGGAATGAGACACTTGGTGATGCTAATTAACTATAACAAAGTGGTTTCATGTTGTGGATAGAATTGCCTGATGAAACTGATAATGACAGTAGCTTGTTAATGGGTTCGAAAAAGAAGTTACAGCTCCGTTGGCGTTATTGTTGGCAGGGCATTCTGTGATTTTAATATTTTACATACAGAGGAAAAGAGAAATACACAAGTTGAAGGGAAAAGACTACTTAGCGGGCCAAATTGTTTGGTACTCAAGACTAGATGAGGTCCTTTGCCTATGCACTTTGATGCTATAAATAGAGTTGACATGTAATATGGTCCTCCATATTAACCTAGTTAACATGTGATCGTGAATAGCTCCTCGACTGAACTTGGTACTTTATTTGTACCCAAGATGCAATTGGGATTCATTGTTCACATGGAAGATGGATGCTCTTGTGTATAATTTCTAAAGGTCAGCCTTAACACATATAATGGTGAAAAGTTTTGGGCTAAACCACGTACGGTCGTTTAAGTAAGAACAAGAGCAAGTAGAGAGGCATTTTTACAACCAGTCAAGTACTAATTACTCAATCGAAAGACCAAGTGATACAGTTTTTGTTTATAGTATTACATAAACTTAGAAGAACAGAAGAACTTGAACCCAATACGGACAGTGCAGTGTACATGACTTGTGGGGGCAGTGTTGTGAGTAAATGAAAGTTAATGTGTGAACACAATATTATATAATGGGTTAGAGATTTATACTCAAGTCAGAAAAAGATGTGACTTCTTGGTATTAATTGATATAATAATCTGATAATAGGTATGCAAAGAAAGATTTATAGGCGAGAAGCTACATGCCTACATCTTGGCAACGGGATAATTTACATGTGTTCTGACATGCAAAGTTTTGAAGCTTAGTACATAATTCTCCTTTGGCAATATTCTTTTTGGACATGATGAGGCTGGAATATTAATATCATATACATTAAGATGGAAAGTTATTAGTAGATTCTGGTCAGATAAGTGAGACTATGGAGCTACCAGATGTGTGCATGAAGAAAATGACTATTTTACCAGAGAGTAAAGACAGAGTGTTCTTGTTACTAGTTATATAAAGATGGGAAGTAGATGGGTAAGAAGTGCACTGAGAAGACAACAACTAGACTTAAGAGACCAGAGATTGATGCACGTCCACTTAAGTGGTTGTGTCGGCTAGCATTACTTATACGTGGAAGAAGAAATCTTTAATAAAAGACTAAAAGGTGATGCAGCTCAGTTCTAAATACAGACATATAAAGATGATGTACGAGTCTAAGCAAATACAAGTCTTGGTTGATCAAAGGACTGAAGCAAGTTCCAAATCTCTTAAATTATGTTGCAAGCTCTCTATTTTCTTATCTGCAAGTTTTCAATTTATTATATTATTCTGCAAGTCTTCAAATTCTCATATCGTATTTAGGCAAGTATAATACTCCCTCCGTCCCTCATGGTTGTTTACATGGGGATGAACACGGATACCAAGAAAATGTGTAAAAAATGAGTAAAGTTAGATGAAAAGTGGGTAAAGTGGTGGAACCTATTAATATTTAATTATAGATTTGAGATAGTGGAGGAAAGTAGTGGGTGTAATAGTATTTTTATTGTTAAATATATGAGATAGTGGGTGTAATAGTGGGAGAAACTTACTATTTTTGGAATGTAAAGAAATGAGAGGGACACCCCAAAATAGTAACTGTAAAGAAATGAGAGGGACAGAGGGAGTACCTTTTAATAGTTAAGCAAATCTTTTATATGCTTTTTTTCTTTGAGCATATAATGGGCATGTGTGCCAGCTTCTTGTGTCCTTTCAAAATATAATGTTGTTTCTTCTGGAGTAATGTACTCATACTCATCTTCTCGGGATTGAACTATCTACTATATGGAACTTGTTGTATCGAGGGTTACATTTATTATGTACCTTCAAGTGTGCAACCAAACTTTCTTGGTGCTACTAACTGAGTTGAACAACCTCCTTGGATATGCGAGTGATTTATTAGCCTTGATGGCTAAACCGCATTGATACGTGAGGGATATGTAGACCGCCTTCTACGGTTTATATATGGGGCCTATGTGGCACACAGGTGGGCCTTCGTGGCACACAAGGTGGTAAAAATGTTTAGCCACACCGCGATGCATGCAAGCGTTTGCAGTAAATGGCTGATCACCATTAGTGTTATATATTATGGTTCTTGATCTTCGGATCACTCAGTTGTCGAAAGGATATGATTCATTTCTTGTCTATAAACTCGTTGAGAATTAAACGATATACATCATTCGTATATTAATATATTTTGATCTTTGGATTAACTGTTTCACTAAGCCTGATTCGTTTCATAATATGATTCGTATATGGTTATTCCTACTTAAATTTCTTATTTTGAATAGTCCGACTTGCTGAGCATTTAAATCGCTCACTCTTGCTATTGCAAAATATTTTAGTTGAGGTCAAGCACGAATAAGATTACACAATGGAAGTAAGTTGGAGCTGGACTTACCCTGATGGCGTACATATGGATATCGACCTAGTGGGATAGTTCGTGTTTTAAAAGAGTATCAAAGTCTTAAATTTTCCGCGAAACTCTGAGCATGTTTTATATGAGAAAGTTACCATTTATTTATGAAACCTCGATTCTATTTTGGTTGGAAACTCGGGCTGTTACAGACAACACCAACAGTTAGATAACCTGCTTCTTTTGGTATCTGCGTGACTACTGGAGCAGCGCAAGACCTTGTACCGTCACCCATGCCTGTTGTTATAAAGACAAGATCTGATCCTTTTAGAGCATTTGCAATGGCTTCCTTTGATTCTTCTGCAGCCTGTTCCCCTTCCCCTAAAAGTGGATTTCCACCCGTACCTGCATCATTACAATTATCGGGTAAATGAGCTTCTTCATCAATGTACTATTTGAATTACCAGCCCAAAAAAGTTTACAATTGCATCATAAAATTACAATTAACTTCCATACACATCACTGAACTCTAAAATACTTGAACGGCCGTTAAAATGCATCGACTATTAACGGAGAACCGTTAAGTGATGCCAAATTAGCTATGACGTGGGCGCCATGTCAGCTGCCACACCATGACTTAAAACTATGAACCTAATTCATCAGTAAACGGTATACCAACTTTCAAATGGGTCACCGAGTGGGAAAAATAGTTTTTTGGAAAAATTTAAAATTTCTTTTTATTTTAATAAAAAAATGGAGTACTTATTTCTTTCTAACCGATAGAGTTTTATTTTTTAATTTAATTAAATTGTAATAATGCAAAAAATGAAAAATGTTCAACAACTATTGTTAAGTAACCAACTAACTCATCTAAAATCTTGTGTTAGAGGAAGGCCTTACCAGGATCTTATAATGTATTCTAACACTCCCCCTCACTCGAAAGCCCATTTTTGGGTCGAAGAGTGGATAACGGACGCCCATTTTTGGGGAATAATATAATGACCTAGAAAATTTCGAATTTCGAATTATTTATTTATTATAAATTATGAGTTATATTATGTGAATATTGTTGTAAAGGTGAAAAATATGTGAAGTTGTGTTTATGTGTTTATATGATGATTTGTGTGAATTATGAAGGTCGGTGTATTTCTATTTGTATTTTTGAGGATTTAGAATATTTAAATCATGTATTTTTGATCCTCTGTAAATTTTATAAAATTATCGGAGGGATTAAAAATCATGAAATCTTTTGTAAGATTATCTTTATATATTTATTGAGTTTTTAAAAGTGTTGGGTGGATTAATTTGGGTGTTTAAAGTATTTTTAAAATGATTTTAAGAGTTTTATGGTATTTAAAGGATCAAAACTTTGAAAATTCATATTTAATTCATTTTTGATCCGAAAAATATTTCGAAAATATGTACATGCTTGTAATTTTATATTCTTTATTTTAAAAATGAAAAGTGTAATTTTCGGAAGTTTTTTTTTATTGTGATTTTTTTAGTCGTTTATTAGTTATAATTGGGTCGAGTAGTAGTGTTATCAGTTAATAAAGGATTGGGTCAAACCCAATAACACCACAATACACACACGCAGAAACAAAACACGGAGAGGAGTCTAGAGAAATCTAGGGAGAAAGAAAGAAGAGAGAAAGAGAGAGAGAGAGATATAGAGAGAGAGAAGGAGATGATGAAGGAGGATCATCCTCTCCATTCTACACTCCAAAATCAGCCATGGGAGAGAAAGAAGGGAAGGAAATCAAGATGGGTTTTGAGGAAGAAAAGTGGAGAAGATGATGAATAGTGGTGTTCTTGAGTTTTGGTTGATTAAAGAGGTATAAAATCTTTGTTTCAAGCTTTGATTTTGTAATTTAATTGATGAGCATATGTGTTTGTAGTTATCAGATTTTATGGTTCTTGATGAGTGTATTATTGCTTGGTTGATAGTAATTAGTTAATGATAATGATGGATTAAAGATGAATGTTGTTTAAAGAGTAAAAACTGTCCAGGAAATCTGTCCAGCTACTGCCTGTTCTTGCCAGTGAAATTCAAACTATTTGTGCTCTGTTCTGGGCAGTAGTGTCTTCATGAAAGTTGTTCTATCTGGAGTCTAGTTTGTGTAGGAGAAAACGGTGCGTCGTTTGAGTTAACGAGTAAGGAGAAAACGACGTTTTAGTGAAACCCGCGCAGGACACCCGAACCTCTCGGGATTCGCACTTTGGAACTATGTTTCACCTAGTTAAACTCTGTAAATTGGATTGGAACTTTTATTGAGGATAAAGGAAGGAATTATAAAGATTTCAGAAAAAAATTTGGGTAAAAATATTGATTTTTCAATTTATTAAAAATGTTTGAGTATAGTGTGCGCAGTGGTGGCAGATTTGTTGCCCTGTTTTGGAATGTTGTTTCGAGTAAGTTAAAGACCTTATTTAAAAGGGGTTTATAAATGAAAGTTGTTAGTTGTGATCTTATTTAGTTGGATACCAAGTTTAGTATACAATGGATTGATAATAAATGTTTTATTGTAGAATTGCTAAGGTGTTATAGTTGGTAATGGTTATAATTAGATTAAAATGGTAAGATGATGGATATTGTTTAATTTCCGAAGTTTAATTCGTCGATAATTGGTTAATTATAATGGTAATTGGTAATTGTTAAGTGCTAAGTGCTAGTGGTAATGGTTGGAATTATATTGTGGTTTTGTTAATATTTGAGTGTAATAATTGTTGGTGGTTAATGGTAATATTAGTATAAATTGTGGAGGTTATAATAATTGACTAGTTGTAAATGTCTATATGTTAAATGTTTATGTGCTAATTGTTAGTTTTCAATTGTAAATGTTAATTGTTAAATTGTTAAGTGCTAAGTGATATAGGTCGAATAGTAATATTTGTTAAGTGCGTTAATTATCAAGTTCTTGGTGGTGGGATATGCGTGATCAAAGTGGTGTCGATTAAATGATTATAATTGCCTAAGATGAATATTTGATTAAATGTTCAGTAATGGTTTCTGAAAAATACCAATGACCCTCGAGGCTATGTGAATTGTTTTAAGTTAGTTTTCAAATGTAAATTATAGTATAGTTAAGTTATCAATTTACTTTTCTTACGTGTTGAGGTGCCGCATGTCTGGGCGGATACTTTTCCTTATGTGCTAGTTGCCGCATGTTCGGGCGGGTACTTTTCAGTATTTGTTTATTTTTATGTTGCTGCAATTGAGGCAGCTTTTATTTATCAAAAAACAGGGTTATAATTGTTTTGTTTGGCATGGAGGGGCTGAGCCCATAGTCCGATAAACGAATACTTCATGCCGAAATTTTCTAAAAATCCCCTGCAATTTATTTAAAAGTCTATTTGAGTTATTTAATTTCAATACTTGAAGGTGTGTTATGATTACTAAGGGTTTAAATATATGTATCAGTGGATTATTTCAAGAATATATCGTGGTTTTAAATATTAAGTGAGTGTACTATTTTGAAGTGGATATGTGACGTGTATATGTGACTTAGTAATTATACTAAGACCACTATATGGATATGATTGGATATGTCTATGTGTAGTGGTATGTGTTTATATATGTTTATGTATGGTTCATGTATAAGCGTGATAGGACGCGCATGGGTAGGTTAGAGCAAACAATAAGGTTTTGCTTACGTTAATACTGAAACAGCATTTGACCTTGTAATGGTTCGAATAGGAAACCTGGTCAAAGACAGATCGCTAGTAATCTGAAAGGTGAACGGAAGGACGAGTACCAAAGTCGATGGGTGACTAGACGTGGAGGTTGATGAGATACAAAGTAGGAAAAGGAAGTAGGGCCAAATAGAAGGCTAGCAACTAAAGGCTGTCATGAAACTGAGTTGGGGATCAAAGTGAAAATCAGAAATTCCGTAAATCGAGGCAAGTGTTATTGCTAATCACTTATTGTTCAAGTGATGCAATGTAGTTATTATCGTATGAAATGAGTTGGTCAAGTATAGTTGAAAGATGATATATATATATATATATATATATTTCTTCAAATTAGCATGATGCTATTTACCTTCTCCACCCAGAATTCACATGTCGGTTTTATAAAGAATCTTGTAAATAAACCTTTTCACATTCTGACAACGAAATGTCATTTCTTCTATTTTGTCAAATATTCTTAAGAAGTTTTCTAAACAAGGACATTCGAGTTTTCTCAACTTTTACGAAAATCTGCTGGCACAATGCCTGCTCTAGCATAATTTCACCAATGGATTTCCAATTGGGTAATGTTTCTCTAAGTTGATCTAAATCTTTCCCTATTGAAACTGTTTTGTAATTATTGTTCTAATCTATTTTCTCCGCTTATGGAAGCTCAAATTCTTCAGTGTGTATAAGTTTTATTAAATGCCGGTACTTGACCATATCCTTGCTTTAGTCTAGAATTTCAATTGTTGAAAATCTTATTGCAATTCATACCCTTATTCTTGCTCAAATGAAATTTCTTTAAATAAGTTGCTGATGTTATTAATCTATTTATTCATATCAAACTTGTTGATATCAGTTGAGAATCTTGGTTCGTTTATCCCATGTGTTGTATCGAACTTGTCGATACCCTTTGAGTTATTCTTTAATTATTACCCACTTGTTGTGTCGAACTTGTCGACACTTGATGATCTTGAATCTTTCATTGACTCTTGGATTATGAGTGTTATTCTGGAACGTGAGTTTTCCAGTTATTAGTTGGCAAAGGTTGTCGATTGTTCCGACACTTAGTGTGAATGACTTAGAATTGGAAATGTTTTTAAATAGATGTCCCTTCGGGGAGACCATATTATGGTCAACAGATGTCCCTTCGGGGAGACCAGATTCGTGGTCAGAAGTTAAGGCCAATGTGTGCCGTGGATCCATTAAAGGACATTGCTGTGTGCGTTTGTCCGGGGTTAGTGCGTGACTGATCAGCAGCCTAACCTTGATGATGTTTTTTTTTATATATAAAAATTCCAATTCTAGTCTATACTCTGATATTGAGATGTTGTTTCTTGACTCTTGGAAGTCCGTGTTTAAACTCTGGATATCGAAACTCTTATCAGTTCTAGTTTCTGTTGCACCATATTAATGATAAATTGTTGGCCCACGTGGCAATTTAAAGGTTGATATCACTCATTCTTTCAAATGATGAAATGAAATTCTTTTGCCTATCAAAATTGTCATTGTTATTGAAATTGTCATCACTATTTACACTTGCTGAGCATTGTTGGCTCACTCTTGCTTTTGTTTATTTCTCCAGTTATTAGAGATAAATAGTGGACCTAGTGGTCAGTTGGTATTGCTCTTCAGGCAACGAAAAGAGACGTTTGAGTTATGGACTTCGTCGGATAGTGGATGGGGAATTGTCAAGGTCGGATATATATAGTTAGACAGTGATTTTGTATATTCATAAAATTGTATAATATTTTTATTCTGAGGATGATTTGTAACAATGTAATTGATAGTCTGTTTCATACCATAACCTGTGAGCGGTCTTGGACAGTCAGAGTGATATCTCTTTATAAATTTGCTATTATTATGTATATGAGCAGGTTTGGTTATAGTTGGATTGGTGTTGATGATTTGGATAGGTGGTTAGTCCTAATTATGAATACATCATGTCAAAATTTTCAAAAATTCTCCTGTAAAATACTTATGTTGCTATAAAAGGTGCGTATTATTAGTGTTGGATGGTGGGAGTGTTACAAGTTGGTATCAGAGCTACAGGTTGTGGTCACTGAAACAGATTAGGAGGGTTAGGGTACGAGTATAAGATAGGAGTCGGATAGAACGGTTTAGGATAAGGATCGCGTTAGGATACTTCGACAAGTGTCGCAACGTTAATCGGTCTTTCGGCATATCGCGCGAGTGGAAGTTCAAATCGTTTACGGATCGAGCTGTTAGCCAAACAGTGAATCTGAAGCAGCTTAAGCTAAGTATACAACTGGAGTTATCAGTTCGGGAGACGTTGTCTCGAGATTTTCGCGTAGAATTCAGGACATCCTACGAGATTAGTTTCGATGTGAACGTTTCGAAGATGGTACGAGAAGGTTAAGAATGCGAAGTGAGAAGTGATTGTCAGCAAGAATTGGAAGTTAAGCGTAGCCGTGCACCCTAATTATTGATTCGTTCAAAGTCAGTATCTGAAGAAATTTCCTATTCTTTCTTTGAATTGTCGTTAATTAATTCCCGGTTAGCATCGTTGCTGAGGCATTCGTTGCGCAGTGACGGTTCAAAAATCGGGAATGAATTGAGATCTTCTTATTTATTCAACTCATTATTGTCAGGCCGGTTTGGCAGCTAAGTATAGTAGTGCTTAGTCGACAAGAGTGAGACTGAATAATTAAGAATTTCTTAAATGTTTGCCTAATCAGTAGTTGATGCTACAGTTGAAAAGTTTAATACCCATCAATTGATGATGAGTTTCATACAACAAATGTATTCGAATTCAATTTCATTCTTTTAGAAATATTTATATTTCCAGATGATATCTGATCCATCTTTACAGATTGATTTTTGAAACTCTTGAATCCTTTCCACTATCATGAATATTTGATTCCTCTGTTCCAGCTGAGATGAACAACCTATGCAGATAGGGGATTCAGGGACATTTTATCTTTGTGATAGAAGTCCAGTGGGACGCCACTGCTTGTTTTTGTCACGAAAGTACTAAGGACTGGCCATCCTTATGTACTATGGTGGTTAATCAAGTGACAAATGCAACCTGGAAATAGTTCAAAGATCATATTGATCTCTCGGTTGAATTCCTTTCTAAAAGTTTTGTCAAACAAACTCAGTGTATATTCATACTTGATACCCCATTCATTTTATTGACTTCTATTGTCAGAAATTCGATGTTTTCAAAACTTCTATTGATGAAGAGATGCGAAGATAGACGTGACGGCGTTTTAAATGATTGAAATTACAACTGCATTGACGAAGAAGTGGTTATGCGAGTTTAAGAAATTGGTGATTAAGACAGATATGCCATGTCGAGATTGGATTAATTCTTGGACCGATAAGACATGGACAAAGTCTGAGGCTAATAAGAATTGAATACAGGAAGGACAGTAAATAAGAAAGTATGATTGCAGATACTGTTAAAGGATGAAAGGAGAATGGAAATGGAGACGTTTGGTGTAAAATGTTCAATGTTGAAGGAGGATTGTTTGGATACTTATTGAAGAGCAGAGATAGTAGATAGAATATCATAAGATTTTGAATATCTGAGCCGTTGTGGATATAAGATTCTAGAGACAAGGAAGGTTGACCTGAGTAAAGTAAAAAGTCACGATTATCAAGGATGGTGGAGAGTTAATCAAGATGAAATAAAATGTCAGTAAGGTGGAAGGCAGAGAAACCAGAGAGTTTTCAGAAGTGATAAGAAGACATACAGGATTTAGTTAAGAAAAGAATATGGAATCCCGAAAATGTGGAGTGAGAAGAGATAAGGGCATCGTAGTCGCCTACAGAATGAGAATTAGCAGAAATTAACGAGATCCCATGATCAGAAAATAAGATTTTGGGAGTAGAATCCCTAGAGATTTTATTGAGAGAAATGTGAGAAGTTGTGGTTGTAACCAGAAGGGTGGTGTGGTAACAAGAAGCTGAATAAGAATTTAAGGCTACATGTTATGAGCTTGGAAAGATGGGAATTTTTGCCAAAAATAGTATCATATCAATCTTAGTGGAATTATGAAGGGAGTAATAAGACTACTGTTATAATTAGCAAGAATCGAGAAAGTCAATACGATTATCAAGTTAGCAGGAAGTGGATTGTGATGACTATAAAAAGAGTTAAATATGATTCAGGATTGGATTTATTTCCTATCAATGAAGGGGAGATTTAATCTTAAGAAATGTGAAAATGATGTTCTGAAGTCAAAAGCAGATATAGAAGTCTTAGCAACCAAGCAGATCAAGAAATGGCTATATCAAAGGAATGAAGTTATTTTGTATAAGAAGAAGGTAGCAGAAAGGAGATGATTAGGTAAAGCATATTTCAATGAATAAGATTTCAATCAGTAATCGGACAAAGAATGTGATATGATCATAGATCACAAATCAAGATGTTCGAAGGTTAGTGAAGCGTAGGTAATCCAATGGAGAATGACTTTGAAAGGTTCCAAGTATGCAGAATCCCGAAGTGAGTGGTGTTAAGTGTCGAAATTGTAATGGGTAGAGTCAAATCTGAAGACTCGTCAAGTATGCAGAGTGAAAATTGAAGTTGACTCCAGAAGGAACGGATTTGTGTATTACGAATAAGATATATATGATTTAAGGAGAATGGTTATCAGTTTGAAACGGTCACTCAGTAAACCAATGAGATAAAGGATGGATAGAGATTTTCTGATTATTCCCTTCTCGAGTAACATTGCACGTGAAAGAGAAGTAAGGATGATTAAAGATTTCTTAATATTCTTTACCTCAGAATTTTATCTGAGGAAGGTTCATTTCAGGAGATGTAAATAAGTGGCGATGCAGGTTAAGTGGAAGATTCATGTTGATAAAAGTGGGAGTTGTTGGAAATCGTTGAGGAATTATTTTATGATTAGTATCGAGTGAAGCTGTGACGGCGGAAGAATTGGCAATAAGTTGGATATCTCAATCCTGTGTAGTATTAAGTGTAGTCATAGTCAAGGTGACAGGTATATTAGTTATCAAAAGCTGAAAATAATCGAGGCTATGTTTCAAAAGAATTAGCAAACCAGACTATTCAAGAAGAATGAGAATCGAATTATCAGTTGAAATATGTTGGATGTGTACCCAAAGACGCATGTGTTTAGTTGTAGTATACGATGGCAAGGACGCGACTGAGAGTAGACAATATGATGTTAAGTTTCCACATTAAGTACTCGGAAGAATTATGGGACTAAAGTCAGATAGAAATTTCTTAATTATTCCCTTTTCGATCGACATAGTCCGTGTAAGTGAAGTACAAGCGATCAGAGGATTTCTTGAGATTCTTTTCTCGAAATTCTATTTGAAATCGTGTGGTTATAAGTAAAGTGTGGGATTTATATCAAGTGTAGGTCGTTATAATTAAGGCAAATTGCACGGTGGTATTATGGCGAAGGATTGGCGTAGTGATATCAGTTTTGACGCGAGGTATAATTTGTTATGCGACAGGGTCATGTTGATTTCGGGAATAAGATATTCGTTCACGTATGATAGACGTTTGGAGTTAAAAAGATTCGGAAACCAAAGTTTAAGGTTATTTCGAAATTCAAGGGCTCGCAGAATGAGCTTGGTAATGACTGAGTTGGTATGGAAGAAATCCTAGAGTTGAAGGATATGACCTGGAAAAGGGAAACAAAATGATTGAAAAGAACTGTCACTTATGTCCTTAGGAGTGATTCTGAGGACAGAATCCTATTAAGGGGGGAAGGATATAATGACCTAGAAAATTTCGAATTTCGAATTATTTATTTATTATAAATTATGAGTTATATTATGTGAATATTGTTGTAAAGGTGAAAAATATGTGAAGTTGTGTTTATGTGTTTATATGATGATTTGTGTGAATTATGAAGGTCGGTGTATTTCTATTTGTATTTTTGAGGATTTAGAATATTTAAATCATGTATTTTTGATCCTCTGTAAATTTTATAAAATTATCGGAGGGATTAAAAATCATGAAATCTTTTGTAAGATTATCTTTATATATTTATTGAGTTTTTAAAAGTGTTGGGTGGATTAATTTGGGTGTTTAAAGTATTTTTAAAATGATTTTAAGAGTTTTATGGTATTTAAAGGATCAAAACTTTGAAAATTCATATTTAATTCATTTTTGATCCGAAAAATATTTCGAAAATATGTACATGCTTGTAATTTTATATTCTTTATTTTAAAAATGAAAAGTGTAATTTCCGGAAGTTTTTTTTATTGTGATTTTTTTAGTCGTTTATTAGTTATAATTGGGTCGAGTAGTAGTGTTATCAGTTAATAAAGGATTGGGTCAAACCCAATAACACCACAATACACACACGCAGAAACAAAACACGGAGAGGAGTCTAGAGAAATCTAGGGAGAAAGAAAGAAGAGAGAAAGAGAGAGAGAGATATAGAGAGAGAGAAGGAGATGATGAAGGAGGATCATCCTCTCCATTCTACACTCCAAAATCAGCCATGGGAGAGAAAGAAGGGAAGGAAATCAAGATGGGTTTTGAGGAAGAAAAGTGGAGAAGATGATGAATAGTGGTGTTCTTGAGTTTTGGTTGATTAAAGAGGTATAAAATCTTTGTTTCAAGCTTTGATTTTGTAATTTAATTGATGAGCATATGTGTTTGTAGTTATCAGATTTTATGGTTCTTGATGAGTGTATTATTGCTTGGTTGATAGTAATTAGTTAATGATAATGATGGATTAAAGATGAATGTTGTTTAAAGAGTAAAAACTGTCCAGGAAATCTGTCCAGCTACTGCCTGTTCTTGCCAGTGAAATTCAAACTATTTGTGCTCTGTTCTGGGCAGTAGTGTCTTCATGAAAGTTGTTCTATCTGGAGTCTAGTTTGTGTAGGAGAAAACGGTGCGTCGTTTGAGTTAACGAGTAAGGAGAAAACGACGTTTTAGTGAAACCCGCGCAGGACACCCGAACCTCTCGGGATTCGCACTTTGGAACTATGTTTCACCTAGTTAAACTCTGTAAATTGGATTGGAACTTTTATTGAGGATAAAGGAAGGAATTATAAAGATTTCAGAAAAAAATTTGGGTAAAAATATTGATTTTTCAATTTATTAAAAATGTTTGAGTATAGTGTGCGCAGTGGTGGCACATTTGTTGCCCTGTTTTGGAATGTTGTTTCGAGTAAGTTAAAGACCTTATTTAAAAGGGGTTTATAAATGAAAGTTGTTAGTTGTGATCTTATTTAGTTGGATACCAAGTTTAGTATACAATGGATTGATAATAAATGTTTTATTGTAGAATTGCTAAGGTGTTATAGTTGGCAATGGTTATAATTAGATTAAAATGGTAAGATGATGGATATTGTTTAATTTCCGAAGTTTAATTCGGAAAGTCGATAATTGGTTAATTATAATGGTAATTGGTAATTGCTAAGTGCTAAGTGCTAGTGGTAATGGTTGGAATTATATTGTGGTTTTGTTAATATTTGAGTGTAATAATTGTTGGTGGTTAATGGTAATATTAGTATAAATTGTGGAGGTTATAATAATTGACTAGTTGTAAATGTCTATATGTTAAATGTTTATGTGCTAATTGTTAGTTTTCAATTGTAAATGTTAATTGTTAAATTGTTAAGTGCTAAGTGATATAGGTCGAATAGTAATATTTGTTAAGTGCGTTAATTATCAAGTTCTTGGTGGTGGGATATGCGTGATCAAAGTGGTGTCGATTAAATGATTATAATTGCCTAAGATGAATATTTGATTAAATGTTCAGTAATGGTTTCTGAAAAATACCAATGGCCCTCGAGGCTATGTGAATTGTTTTAAGTTAGTTTTCAAATGTAAATTATAGTATAGTTAAGTTATCAATTTACTTTTCTTACGTGTTGAGGTGCCGCATGTCTGGGCGGATACTTTTCCTTATGTGCTAGTTGCCGCATGTTCGGGCGGGTACTTTTCAGTATTTGTTTATTTTTATGTTGCTGCAATTGAGGCAGCTTTTATTTATCAAAAAACAGGGTTATAATTGTTTTGTTTGGCATGGAGGGGCTGAGCCCATAGTCCGATAAACGAATACTTCATGCCGAAATTTTCTAAAAATCCCCTGCAATTTATTTAAAAGTCTATTTGAGTTATTTAATTTCAATACTTGAAGGTGTGTTATGATTACTAAGGGTTTAAATATATGTATCAGTGGATTATTTCAAGAATATATCGTGGTTTTAAATATTAAGTGAGTGTACTATTTTGAAGTGGATATGTGACGTGTATATGTGACTTAGTAATTATACTAAGACCACTATATGGATATGATTGGATATGTCTATGTGTAGTGGTATGTGTTTATATATGTTTATGTATGGTTCATGTATAAGCGTGATAGGACGCGCATGGGTAGGTTAGAGCAAACAATAAGGTTTTGATTACATTAATACTGAAACAGCATTTGACCTTGTAATGGTTCGAATAGGAAACCTGGTCAAAGACAGATCGCTAGTAATCTGAAAGGTGAACGGAAGGACGAGTACCAAAGTCGATGGGTGACTAGACGTGGAGGTTGATGAGATACAAAGTAGGAAAAGGAAGTAGGGCCAAATAGAAGGCTAGCAACTAAAGGCTGTCATGAAACTGAGTTGGGGATCAAAGTGAAAATCAGAAATTCCGTAAATCGAGGCAAGTGTTATTGCTAATCACTTATTGTTCAAGTGATGCAATGTAGTTATTATCGTATGAAATGAGTTGGTCAAGTATAGTTGAAAGATGATATATATATATATATATATATTTCTTCAAATTAGCATGATGCTATTTACCTTCTCCACCCAGAATTCACATGTCGGTTTTATAAAGAATCTTGTAAATAAACCTTTTCACATTCTGACAACGAAATGTCATTTCTTCTATTTTGTCAAATATTCTTAAGAAGTTTTCTAAACAAGGACATTCGAGTTTTCTCAACTTTTACGAAAATCTGCTGGCACAATGCCTGCTCTAGCATAATTTCACCAATGGATTTCCAATTGGGTAATGTTTCTCTAAGTTGATCTAAATCTTTCCCTATTGAAACTGTTTTGTAATTATTGTTCTAATCTATTTTCTCCGCTTATGGAAGCTCAAATTCTTCAGTGTGTATAAGTTTTATTAAATGCCGGTACTTGACCATATCCTTGCTTTAGTCTAGAATTTCAATTGTTGAAAATCTTATTGCAATTCATACCCTTATTCTTGCTCAAATGAAATTTCTTTAAATAAGTTGCTGATGTTATTAATCTATTTATTCATATCAAACTTGTTGATATCAGTTGAGAATCTTGGTTCGTTTATCCCATGTGTTGTATCGAACTTGTCGATACCCTTTGAGTTATTCTTTAATTATTACCCACTTGTTGTGTCGAACTTGTCGACACTTGATGATCTTGAATCTTTCATTGACTCTTGGATTATGAGTGTTATTCTGGAACGTGAGTTTTCCAGTTATTAGTTGGCAAAGGTTGTCGATTGTTCCGACACTTAGTGTGAATGACTTAGAATTGGAAATGTTTTTAAATAGATGTCCCTTCGGGGAGACCATATTATGGTCAACAGATGTCCCTTCGGGGAGACCAGATTCGTGGTCAGAAGTTAAGGCCAATGTGTGCCGTGGATCCATTAAAGGACATTGCTGTGTGCGTTTGTCCGGGGTTAGTGCGTGACTGATCAGCAGCCTAACCTTGATGATGTTTTTTTTTATATATAAAAATTCCAATTCTAGTCTATACTCTGATATTGAGATGTTGTTTCTTGACTCTTGGAAGTCCGTGTTTATACTATGGATATCGAAACTCTTATCAGTTCTAGTTTCTGTTGCACCATATTAATGATAAATTGTTGGCCCACGTGGCAATTTAAAGGTTGATATCACTGATTCTTTCAAATGATGAAATGAAATTCTTTTGCCTATCAAAATTGTCATTGTTATTGAAATTGTCATCACTATTTACACTTGCTGAGCATTGTTGGCTCACTCTTGCTTTTGTTTATTTCTCCAGTTATTAGAGATAAATAGTGGACCTAGTGGTCAGTTGGTATTGCTCTTCAGGCAACGAAAAGAGACGTTTGAGTTATGGACTTCGTCGGATAGTGGATGGGGAATTGTCAAGGTCGGATATATATAGTTAGACAGTGATTTTGTATATTCATAAAATTGTATAATATTTTTATTCTGAGGATGATTTGTAACAATGTAATTGATAGTCTGTTTCATACCATAACCTGTGAGCGGTCTTGGACAGTCAGAGTGATATCTCTTTATAAATTTGCTATTATTATGTATATGAGCAGGTTTGGTTATAGTTGGATTGGTGTTGATGATTTGGATAGGTGGTTAGTCCTAATTATGAATACATCATGTCAAAATCTTCAAAAATTCTCCTGTAAAATACTTATGTTGTTATAAAAGGTGCGTATTATTAGTGTTGGATGGTGGGAGTGTTACAAATAATTTGCCTTCGTGTCCGAAATAAATTATGAGAATATTGGGGGTGGCAGGGAGTCGAACCTGAGTCTCCCACCAACCTGAGCTCTGATACCATGTTAAGTAATCAACTCATCTAAAATCTTAACGCGTTAAGAGGAAGGCGTTACCAGGATCTTATAATGTATTCTAACAACTGTTACAATATTTGTTTCCTTTGATTCATTTTACCAGCATATGAATTAAATGGGGTATGTTCAATTTTAATATTATATTGATTTTTATGTACTAAAAAAATTCATATAAAATTTATCATAAATCGGAATTCGTTGATCCTAGATTTTTCGAAAAGATTTTTTATTCTATACAAGTTTCGTACTTTAAATTTGTCCAGAAAAAAATCGTTTAGAGGGTCAAAAAAGTTTAAAACAGATCTAGACCTTTTCTAAAAATATTGAATTGTTTCAATTTATAAGCATATGAAATAAATAAGTATGCACAATTTTAAATTTAATTAAAGTGTAATCATACGAAAAAATAAAAGCAAACATTCAAAAAAATTACACTTCCAGGACAATTAATCGATGTTGAAAAAAAAATACAATTGGAAAAACATTTGAGTGAAAAATGTGTTATTTAATAAATATGCATTTGTTTATATCGATTTAAAAATGAATGCATTAAATAAGTATTTTTTTTGGAATCTATACTATTATATAAATTCCGGAACATTAAAAGTTTTGGTACCTGTTTTTTGGTACCAGTTTTTTTGGTACTTCGTGAATTTACTTATTTACCCTTAATTAAAAAAAATTTATGACATTTATATTCTTTTAAAACACCTATAATAAATAATAACATAATATAATTAATGGTAAGTAGTCAATTGCTTTTTTTCACATTTACTTTTAATTGAAGATATTACCTTTTTATAAACACCTAAAAACATCAATGTATCTTCCAATCATTAATATTTCCTTTCGAATCTATACTATTATATAAATTCCGGAACATTAAAAGTTTTGGTACCTGTTTTTTGGTACCAATTTTTTGGTACTTCGTGAATTTACTTATTTACCCTTAATTAAAAAGAAAAATAAATATATGACATTTATACTTTTAAAACACCTATAATAAATAATAACATAATATAATTAATGGTAAGTAGTCGCTTGCCTTTTTACTTTTCTTAATATAATTAATATATGATTAAATTAATTTACTAAAATTTCAGTTTCAAATTTTATCAACGACATATTTATTTTAAATTTTATATTATAAGTTTTAAACCATGCATATCATTAATTAAATTTATATTAAATTATTAATATTAAAATTAAAATAAAATATTTTAAATAATGATTATATAAAAATATAATTATAACATAAAATAAAATTTATTACATATCAACAAAAATCCATGAATCGCACGGGTTATAAGCTAGTTTAATTAAATTGTAAACATTCGGAAAAATATTAAAATGCAAAAATTATATTTTTGGTATAAATCATAAAAAAAATGGAGTTCAAAATTTTGAATTAAAATTAAAATTAACTGATGACCTGATTGAAACTTATACAAAGTTGAATGATGAATTCACTATTTAACTTTTATTTCAATATGCCACATCATTTCTGTTAGTAAATTTAACGAGAGTAATGGAGTGACATGGTTGAAATATTTTTATTATTTAAGTGTTTGATTTAAAACTTTTACTGAAAGTTTGTGTTGTAATTTGTAAAGTGATGAAATAGCTCATTAACCCAATATGTATCAACGGAAATCATGACATAGACATGTTATAACAGGATTGTGCAACAACTTCAAATAGTATAAAGAACAAACCATTTGACACTTTGACGGCGTCATTTTGGAAGTAAAAAAGAGTACGTGTTAAACAGAAGGGTAATGTTATGTCTTGTGTAAACCTAGAGGTCTGAGGAGTTAGCGAGCGACTTTTTTGGAGTTCCACTCGAAACCCTGAAGATCTGTTAAATTCATAATGTGATGCTTTAAATCTTCATAATTTTAGATTTGGATTTGATGATTTTCAAGTTCTGCAAGAACCAGTTGGGAGTATTTGATGTCTCTTATTTATAGAATGGTCGAGTTAAGGTGCGAGAACCAGTTGGGAGTATTTGACGTCTCTTATATTTTTTGAGTCCGTCAGAATCTTGTCACTATGGATTTTCATCCTGTTACGGTGATATTCGATCATATATATTCAGTAACTTTTTTTGTGATCTCTATTGTGTATCAACGTAATCAACAACCTGATTTTGATCAACGGGGTTTTTCGCAATCGCAAAATGAGAATCGTATTTATTTTACACGCCCCCTAAAACTTTGGGTGGCTGCTGTGATGGAATATTAGAATTGAAGTGTTTGCTCAAGGATACAGTTTCCAGCTTGGTGTTAGAACTTGAGAAATTACCGGAGTAAGACCTCTTTTCTGTAACTACTAGACAACAATGCTCCTGTTTTAATCTGTTTCTGAAAATGGCACCGTAAAAACATATTTACTAAAAGTTGCAGTTCAAACGATTCGATGACAATTATTTGTATTGTTCAAATGTTGTAGAACTTCAATCCAGGGACTTGAGTAATTTTTAGTATCACTGAAAGGCAAACCTAATATTGTCAATAATGAGTTTGAGTTAACATGTGGTTTAAGTTGGGAAGCAATGGTCATGTGGCGACCATTCCGTTAGATTAAAAACTTGAGTTATTTAGAGCTTTTGGATGTGGTTATCATTAATTTTCTAAAATGGTGTGAGGTCAGTTTGTCTCCTTTTTCAGTACACTAGTTTTGATAGGCAACCACAAATTATGAATGATTCATGTTTTTAATCTGACGGAATGCCCACTACATGACCATTGGTTCCCAACTTAAACCACATGCTAACTCAAGCACATTATTGACAATAACAGGTTCACCGTTCAGTCGTACTGAAATTGATTCAAGTTCGTGGACTGAAGTTCTACAATAGTTGGACAATACAGATAGTTGTCATTGCAATCGTTCTGAGATGCAACTTTTAGTAAGTTTGTCTTTGGGTGCCAATTTCAGAACCTGAATCAAGGAGCATTGATTTCATAGGCAAGAGGTGTACTTTTCTGAAAATCTCTCAGCTTTAAACACCAATGTGGAAACCGCACTTCAATTATAATATTCCATCACCGATACCACCCAAAGTTTTAGGGGGGCAAGGGATGTTACAATCTTTAAAGGATTTCAAAAACAGGGTGAATGAATGATAGGTAAAGACCTTGCTATGAACAAGCCATATAAGCCTCCCCCCCCCAAAAAAAATTGAGTGATTAATTAGGAAACTCTTTAACATTATTTCTTCCTAACTAGGATTTGAATAAAAAGGTTATAGTCTAAGGGTAAGGTGTAGCATGAATTCCAAGTCACTTTACTGTGAGTAGTCTTGGTCATTTCCTTCCATAAAAAGTTAAATCCCACAATCTACTTTTCATTAGAGCGATATATGTGGCAGAAACTTGAACTTCATTCTTTTATACATAACTAAACTCAGTCTACTTTCAATTTGAAGGCGCTTATGGTTCCACGAAATTAATTTGCCTCGCATTGTTAATTGTTGGTAGTGAATAATGATCCAGTGGCTGATTACTAAATACATCACCGTGTAGATAATTTTTACTAGGAACTCCTATATAGTAGTTGAGGTTAAGTAAGGAGCAGAGAACTGGATCCTTTATATCTACAAGTTGTTGCAGATAAATTCCATTCTGTTTTTAAATGGTTTATAAAAATAATTGATCTAAATATTAAATTGTATGTTGTTACTTCCATACATGAAGGTTCTAAGAATCGAGTAGTGTACGAGTGAGACATATATGGTATGGCTATGCATGATGATGTTAAGGTTCACTCTTCTGTTACTAGTTTTATGTCACTTAACTCTAGAGAGCCAACTTTGATTTAGCTTCCTGATCTATATTGCATCTATAAGCTTTTTAATATAAACATTTTTTTATTTTGGTCCAGGTTTTAAAATTTGGCATCAAGATCAAAGTACAAGAAATTATGGAGGAAGATCGATCTCATGTTTTGACATATCACTATCAGGCGTGGATTACTTTTCTATTCAATGATCATGGGCTGGATGAGCAGTTGATGCATTAGGTAAACCGTTTTTTTAAAGTGTGTATGGCATTAGCATAACCAGATTGTTGAACTATCGGTGAGTTACAGGAACACTTAAAGGATTAAAATTTGTTCACAATAATTTCATGTAAAACGGATTACAAAATTTTAAGAATAGTAATTCAATCCCATAAAATTTTAATTTCAAAAAAACATGTGATGTGATAATTTAAATGATTCTAATACAATTGAAAACTTGTTATTTCAAAAAAATCTAACTTTTTAAAATTGTTAATGATATTGGAATTATACTTTCTCAAAACATACATGGCCATGTGAAAATTTGGAACTACCTTCAACCACTCCATAGAGTGCTGACCATCAGTTATCTGCAGGTAACTGAAATTTATCAATGAGCTTGTCAAGCATTCCCTCCAAAATCACCTTTAAAGTTTCATCAAAAATCTCTGCTTTGTTTAGAATATTGTTTTGCAGAGAACTAAGATTCTTAAGGACAGCAAATTGTGCCGCGGAAGCCCAGTGCGATGCCTATCCAGTGCCCAGTCTGCTTCCTCTTTATATTTTTTATTCCGTCACCTCCAAGTACTAAGCTGTATAAGTATTCAGCATTTGCTATACCTGTACTCTGGATCATCTTAGAGAATGCACCACTTCCATTTAATAAATGTTTCTCTAGGGCATCATTTTCTTGAACCTAAAATTACCATTGATTTAGTTTTGTCCTTTAATCCTTCATAATCCAGTTCAGTGAACTAAATTAAGATGCTTCATGATATTGCATCTACTATCTTGCTGTGAAACATCAACTGAAAGAGCACAAATAAGCAGTATCCACCATCGCATTATTAATTTCGAAAATCTTCAAGATTTTTTGGTTCACTTGGAGGAACCAGGATCATGATCTATAGTTATTAATTTACCTGACCAGCATCAAAAACAAGAATTCTGTCAGATAATAGTGTTCAAACAATGGGCAATGATGAGCATAGTGCATGATTTGAATTCTTCCCGAATGGTAGTCTGTATAATAGCATCAACTGCAACAGCAACAGCTGCTGTCGCTGTTGGAAAATGTGGGTTTTTAGTTCCCACATTATCGAGAGTCATTTTGAATTCCGATTTTAGTGAGCTTTTTTGCGCATGCGTGTTCGTGTTGGAATAATCCTAAATTTAATTATTAATATTTGGGTTATTTATTTAAGTTATGTTTTAAATAAGATGTGTTTTGTTTTACCTGTACCAAGACTAGGTCAGCTGGGAGTTACGCAGTATTAATAGTATTTGTATTAAGAGTATTTGAATAAGTCTGGAGTGATGGAGAGTATTTGAATAAGTCTGGAGTGATGGAGATAATATAGGAATGGATCCTATTTACTAGCCCATCACCTTTGTTAGTTAGTTTTTTTTTCAGTTCTATATATTTTGTAAGAAGTAGCATGAAAAGAATCTGCACGTATTAATGTTTCAATATATAAACAAAATGAGCATTTGCTCACAAAAGCTGTCTCATACTTATATATTTATATAGTTTCAGAATTGCTTTCTACACTTAGTATCAGAGCTCACTTGATCTATGGCTTGTGAGTTGATATTTTATATACATACACCTATATATAAGTATTTATCATATTCAATGGCATCAAACAATTTCTCCATCTCTATTCCATTGTTCAAAGGTGATAACTATCATTCATGGGCCATAAAAATGAAAGCATACATGAAGGCTCTTAGTTTATGGGACGTGATTGAGAGTGACACTGAGGCCACTCCTCTTCCAGGAAATCCAACATCTGCTCAAATCAAGAAACATGAAGAAGAAATGGCACGAAAGCCAAAGGCTCTTTCATGTATCCATTCAGCGGTGTCTGAAGAAATTTTCACAACAATTATGGGTTGTGAGTCTCCTAAAGAAGCATGGGAAAAAATCAAAGAGGAGTTCGAAGGCAACCAACAAACTAAACTTATGAAAATTCTAAACCTCAAAAGGGAGTTTGAGATGATGGGGATGAAAAGTAACGAAGGTGTCAAAGAATATGGGAGTAGGTTGATGTCTATTGTCAATCAAATCAAATTGCTTGGTGGTGATTTCTCAAGTCAAAGAGTTGTGGACAAACTTTTAGTGACTCTTCCCGAGAGGTATGAAACTAAAATTTCCTCACTTGAAGATACTAAAGATTTCTCGACATTAACTGTTTCAGAATTGATCAATTCACTTCACGCCGTGGATCAAAGGAGGATCATGAGAAAGGAAGAAAATGGAGGGAAAATTGAGGGACTCCTGTTGGCTAAAGCTTCATCCTCAAAAGGCAAAGTTCAATGCAACCATTGTCATAAGATGGGTCATGAAGAAAAGGACTGCTGGCACAAAGGGAAGTCACAATATTTCCGCTGCAAAAGATATGGGCATCTAGCAAAGAATTGTAGAACCCAAATGGATGAAGAAAACATGATGGTCGAGGGAGAACCTCTCCTTTAGAATTTTGGGTGATTATGTGCACCTTGGAGAGAAGTGCTCCAAAATTGTGTTTTTGATGAGAAGTGCATCAACAAATAAAAAAAATGTGTTTTTGAGGAGAAGTGCATCAATATTGATTGTGGTGAGAAGTGCTTCATAAATTTAAGATTATGGGGGTGATTGTTGGAATAATCCTAAATTTATTTATTAATATTTGGGTTATTTATTTAAGTTATGTTTTAAATAAGATGTGTTTTGTTTTACCTGTACGAAGACTAGGTGAGCTGGGAGTTACTTAGGAGTATTTGAATAAGTCTGGAGTGATGGAGATAATGTAGGAATGGATCTTATTTACTAGCCCATCACCTTTGTTAGTTAGTTTTTTTTATCAGTTCTATATATTTTGTAAGACGTAGCATGAAAAGAATCTGCACGTATTAATGTTTCAATATATAAACAAAATGAGCATTTGCTCACAAAAGCTGTCTCATACTTATATATTTATATAGTTTCAGAATTGCTTTCTACAGTTCGCAACAAGAATTTGGGAAAATTCTTAGAAATCTTATTCAATGTAGCTAGATATAAGATACATAAATTAACAATTTCATCAAAAATCATAGTTCTATCAAATAAAATTTGTAGATTTTTGAATACCAACATATATTTATTAATCTTTTATAATCCAAATTTAATATGACGAGATTTTGATTGACATTTTAGAATTTAAATTGAATACTTCTAAATTTATATGATTTCTATAATTGAGAAAAAAAGATTTTATCATTAAGAAATAAATCTAATCTATTTTAAAATACAATTTTCTGTTTTAAAAAATAATAAATGTATAATATTTAATGTTTATGAAAAATTGGTCTATTTAAATTATAGAAAATCAAAATGGACGGACGTAGGGAATAATAGAGTTCCAATTTTTTTCCAAAAATATTTCCAAAATCTTTTGTATATAACATGTTTCAACGGTGATTTTACTAATAATAATATGGGATCTCGCGTGCATACTTGCACCTCCAAATTAAAACATACAGTATGTATGTCACGTCATTTGGAAATTAACTTGGGAAAATGTTCTCGACACAGTCAACATTACTCAATTTTAAGTAACTTTTTAAGAGTTTTATTGAATACAAATAAATGTAAAGGACTTTTCAAAACTCAAAATGAATAAATAACTAAGTGGATGTATTCAATTTAAATTTTAATGTATTGATAAAAATTTATGAATTTTAAAAGATTGTCATTTAAATCTAGTAAAGTTTTGTTGATTTAAGTGGAGTTTTTCGCAAATTCCTCAAAATCTTATAGATTTTTTCCAAATTTTAAAAAATATAAATTACATTAACAAAATTTATCAAAATCCGCCTTTTTATCAAATACAAAAAAAACTATGAATTTTTGAATACCATATTACTAGAGCTGGCAAAATGAGTCTGCATCCGAAAAATCGAACCGAAATCTGTGGAACCGAATCCGAAACCGATCCGAAAATTAACCGAACCGGAAATTTAACCAAAAATTATCCGAAATACGTTATCCAATGATGACCATGTATCCGATTATAATCAGAACCGATCAAATCCGAATAAAAATTTACCTGAACCGAATATGACTTGAACCGATGTAAATCCGAAACTAAAAATAACTGAATCAAAAATTGTCATTTTTCCTATTTTTATTTAATTTTTTGGCCTTTATTCTTATATTTATTTATTTTCAAAAATTGTCATTTTTCCTATTTTTATTTAATTTTTTGGCCTTTATTCTTATATTTATTTATTTTTTTTAATTATACCTATAGCGTCGGTTAATTCAAACAACCGACGCTATAGGTGCGACGCTATAGGTGCGACGCTATATTGTTATTTTTGAGTTACACCTATAGCGTCGGCATTCTAAAGGGCGACGCTATAAGCTATACCTATAGCGTCGCCCTTTTGAGGTGCGACGCTATAGGCTACACCTATAGCGTCGGCATTTTAGGGGGCGACGTTATAGGTATAACCTGTAGCGTCAGCATTTTAAGGGCGACGCTATAGGTATACCTATAGCGTCGGTTGATGCAAACAACCGACGCCAAAGCTTCTGGCAATAGGCCTATAGCGTCGGTTAATTCAAAAATCCGACGCAATAGGTAAGAATGCGACGCAATAGGTCAATAACCGACGCTATAGGTGGCGACGCAATAGGTCCAGTTTGTACTAATGTTTATTTTTTGAAAATTTGGGAACGTCACTAGATTAGATATATCTTGAGATCTGTACGGTTGGATCATCGAGAAATAATGTTTAAAAAATAGAATCAACAATCCGTGACAAAGCACTAGTTACGAGTACTAGTCAATTCGGTAGTTGACTACTAAGATCTCTAACCAAATTAATTTTTTATTTTTTGAAAATTTGAGAATATCACTAGATTTGATATATCTTGAGATCCGTACGGTTGGATCGTCGAGAAATAATTTTTAAAAAATAGAATCAACAATCCGTGACAAAACACTAGTTACGAGTACTAGTCAATTCGATGGTTGACTACTAAGATTTTAAACCAAATTAATTTTTTATTTTTTACAAATTTGTGAATATCACTAAATTAGATATATCTTGAAATCCGTACGGTTGGATCGTCGAGATATATTTTTTTAAAAATAGAATCAACAATCCGTGATAAAACACCAGTTACGAGTACTAGTCAATTCAGTAGTTGACTACTAAGATCTCCAACCAAATTAATTTTCTCTAACTAAAATATCTCATTTTTCAAGTATATTAAGGGCATTTCTATTATATGAAATAAAATAGTAATATGATAATACTAATAATTAATAGATTAACTTTTTCAGTTAAAACATATCATTTTTTCTATAATTTTATAATTAAAATCCCTCTATTCCTAGAAATATCACAGGCAACAATAATTTCTCTTTTTCTAAAAACATTACAAGCAATTTATTTAGTAAAATAACATAATTAACTTATAATTACTATAAACTAATCAATTACTTTTTTCACCTAAAACATGTTACCTTTTTAATTTTCTCTAACCAAATCCTCTATTTTTCCAATTATATCATGTGCATTCTATCTAATAAAAAATTAATTTTATAATTACTTATAATTAACCGATTATCTTTTTCAACTAAAATCCATCATCTTTTCTAAATTTTTAACTAAAATTCCCCATTTTCTAAAATTATCACGAATAACATTTATATAATTATCATCATATAATCTCATTTAAAAATTTAAGTCTCCAAAAATCATGTTTTAAAAAAATTAATTCAAATAATTAAAAATTTTAATATAATATTAAAAAAAATCCGTGCATCGCACGGGTTTTAAGCTAGTAATTTTAAAAAAATAGAATCAACAATCCGTGACAAAGTACTAGTTACGAGTACTAGTCAATTCGGTAGTTGACTACTATGTAACGCCCCCAAATCCGGGGTCAGGAGATTTAGTCGTTACGCGAGAATCCACAAAATAAATATTCATCCAAAATTGAAATTTAACATCTGTGACCCCAACTTTCCAAGATCTTTTAGGTTATAGTGCTAGAAACAAAAATCCAAATTCCATTAAAAAACTTCTTCTTTACAACAATCCCTTGATAAATTCTTAAACCACTGGTAAAACTTCGACAAGAAGTATACCAGGCCAACTAATCTAATACATAATAATAAATATTAGAGTCTAACTATAGGAAATATATCTTACACTAGATCCCGTCCTCCTGAGTCAAGTCATCTTCGAAATAGCGTCTTGTCTCTTCTCTTTCCGAACTACGAAGGTAAGTCTCGCCAAATTACCTTACTGCAAAGTTAGAATTTCGGAGCAAACAAGTATGAGCGGAAGAAATGCTCAGCAAGTGTGTAGTAAAACAAAAATATTAATAATAAATCATTACTGATAAAACAGATATCTTCAATCAAAAGCTCAAATCACAAATTAAGTATTTTGAATCTAAAATCTTTCAACACAAAATGGATTAAAATAAAGTATGAAATGAGTATTCACACCTGATAGGTTGAGTGTTTTTCTAGTGGGATCCCGACCAGCTAAACAAGTGGTTTAGCTTTACTTCCAACAAGGAAGTATCCTTAAGGAGTAATAAACTCTAAGGGTATCGACAAGTTCGATACAATAAATGGGGTGTAAATTAAATAAAAAAGAATAAATAGACGTCGACAAGCTCGACAATAAATGGGATGATACCATAATCAAAATAATAATAATAATAATAATAATAATAATAATAATAATAATAAATTCACTTGAACAAGAAGTGAAGGGATATAACACTTGCCTCTGATCCTTAGCTATTACGTAACGTCGTAGTAATACTATTTTCTGCTTCTATCTTACGGCATCACAATCTTCCCCTTCAAATCATGCATTGGTATGACGCTCTTGCCATTTCCACGAGTCTGATATGCCGATATCGCGTCAACTTATAAAGTTAAACATAATACGGTAATTCAGTCTCCAGACGACAAGTCTAACATTCTATTAACGCTTATAAACTCAACTCGAACGCCATGCTTCAATTAAGAACTCTCGAATCAATATCTATGTATATCATATAGACAACTAACACAGTGATTATACAAACAAAATGGTTGTCGTGAATACCTAATCCTTTAATTTGTTCTCTCCTTTAAAATAGGGTATTGTCTTCCAAAATCTGTGAATGAAACCCATCTGATTAAATAGTACATCTCGATACGGTCGTGTCCATATTTTATACGTAAATTTCTGAGTTCAGGAAGTATTTTAATTAATTAAAATACTCTTATCTGATTAGAAATAGCCATTTAATAATCCATTTTCTAGTAAAATACATAACTCCATTGATCTTCATTGTTAAATCAAAATAAAAATCTTCATAAAAATTCTAATATTATCCCAAAGCCAAATAAAATTACTTCCTCCGAAAATCAAACCTCCCACCATTTATAAGAATTCCTCAAAGTCTTTATTTTAATCAATTTCCGAATTTAATAACTAATTCATCCGATTACTTCTACCACTCCCAAATATCTTAAAAATTACTACATTTCCTTCTTAATATAATAACCAAATTTCAGAATTTTTCACCATACCAATCATTTAATATAATTCAACCAAGTCTCCAAATTCCACAAAGTAATTTAATAAATTATTTTATTCTATTCTTAAAATAAAATTTATATCTCCATATCCACTTCTCATAAAATTATCCAAAAATTACCATAATGTTCCTCATAAAATCCCCTAGCCAAATAAAATCATAAATTCTAAAACCCAACATCTCTACTATTTTATAAAATCATCCCAAGTCCTAACTTTTATTCATTTTATCAATTTTTTTTCTTAAACTAACATCCCAAAATCCATTTCATCAATTAATAAACTAATCAAATATTATGTCATTTTCTCAATTTATCCATAAATTCTCAAACACAAATTCTTCTTCAATTATCGACTAAAATTTCCAAAAGTTCACTCTAAATATTCAAATATTAATATAAAAATATAGTCTTACTACAAAGGTGGTGACTTCCCTCCATTTATTGTAGAGCTCTCTCCGTTTTTTCTTCTTTTCTTCCCATCTGCACCACTAGCACACACCACCTTAACACACATACGGCATACACCCATCACCCCGTATCCAATACCATCACACTTATTTTACAAGCTCAGACTAACATTACAACAACAGAATTTTAATAACAGTAACCAACTAGCAACACCACCCTGCTCTCTTTCTCTCCGACGCTTACATAACCGCAACCTCTCTGCAACACCTCTGGTTTCTTTGCCTCAGACATACCACTGCATAGACAACCACATACACACATACCATACAACCCCCTCTTCTTCCTCCTTTAAACTCTCATATTCTCCCTCCCCTGCTCTCCCTCAATCACTACAACCCAGACCCGAGAAACCTACACACTCGGCATCACGGAGGACACACGCACGTAGTGATACAACAACACAACGATACAACACACCTGAACCCCCAATTTCGATTAATGATTTCGACTATACATACGCACCATATATACACACACTCGCAGTACGTAGCTGTTTTATACACACACATATTCCCCGGTTTAAAACGGAGAAGAAAAGGGAAAGGAATTCAAAGAGAGACTGTTATTCAGAGAGAGTGAGGCCAGAGAGGAGAGATAAAGGTGAGATTGATTGAGAGATAGATGAAGTTGGTAGTTCGAGAGGTTGTGAAGAGACCACGACAGTAGTATGGAAACAAGAAGAGGGTGGTCTTTATGATTAACAAAAGCAGGATAAATTGCCATTTCACATTGCTGAAAAAAAAATTATAAAATCCAATAAATAGCTTTTGAAATTCGAAATTAAATAGAAGATTTCTGAAAAAATTAAACTTCTCATTTTTAAAATAAATAGTATAAAACTACGATCACCCACATATTTTTAGAATATTTTTAGGATAAAAAATTTATTAAATATCAGTTTTACAAGTTTTGATCCTTTAAATGCAACGTAACTCTTATAATCCTTTTAAAATACTTGAAAATACAAAATAATTCTCCCACTAATTTTAAAAACTAAATAAATATACAAAGATAATACTAAAAAAAATTCATGATTTTTAATAACTCTGATGATTTTATAAAATTCTCAGAAAATCAATAAAAACTATTTTTAATAAATATAATCACAAAAATGACATTAAAAATATACAGGCTCACACTGACATCCATAACTCATCATATACACATGTAACTCATTTATCGCGTGTCGACTTGGAGCAAAATATCCACAATCTTATTTCTCCTTTATGGAAAAGCCAATATAGTATGTAAATAAATAATTCCTAAAATTTCGGGTCGTTACATACTATGTTCTCCAACCAAATTAATTTTTTATTTTTTGAAAATTTGGGAACGTCACTAGATTAGATATATCTTGAGATCCGTACGGTTGGATCATCGAGAAATAATGTTTAAAAAATAGAATCAACAATCCGTGACAAAGCACTATGATATGGGCTAAAAGTAAGCCCTAAGACACATTTAATGTGGCATTAATTAGACCTAGAATGGTCCAAACGTGGGGCCCACCAGATGGGCCCAAACCCTAACTATAATATTAATTTCGTAATTAATATTAGGGGTAATAAACAGCCCAGCAAGTAAGAGTCAAATAAGGATATTATTCTTGCCTGACTTAGTCTCCAAGATACATATTCCAACATGGAAACTGATTCCTACAAGGAAGGAGTCTAGAACCTTCCTTGAGGCGGTGACTTGCCCACCAAGTCACCTAACCCTACTACGATTTTAGGGTTTCTCAGCCTATATAAAGGGTCTGACCCTTCATCCTAGAACTACGTTTTCTTGGCTTGATTCTCTAATACAGAGATACGTAGGCATTCTGTGAGGACCGTTAGTCTCGAACGCAGAAGCAGCCATAAAAGCACGAAGCTCACGAACCCTAGCCTTAAATACACAAACCCTAGCAGCAATAATTTAAACCTAGTTTTTATTCCACAACATTTGGCGCCGTCTGTGGGAAGAAGACATCAACCATGGTTCAAACACGAAGAACTGCTCCAGGCGCTACAGAGCCAATCGCTACCGAGGCCCTACCTCTTAGCTCTGCTCCGCCCCTTACTGAACAAGTACTTCCGACATCTGAGCAAGTACCACCGGCATCCGGAACTATCGTTTCGTACCAAGTTTCTCAACCCCTAGGGACGACTACCCATGTTGAGAGTACGCTACCTCCGATCATCCACACAGTTCCAGGGACTAACCCCCCTCAGACGGGGATTTCTTCTCTGATTGTAGGTCCCAACAACCTTACACGAGGGGTTCAGATCCACACTACGGATCTCCCCATAAGCACCAATCCAACATATGGGATGTCCAATTACGGAGCTGGACCGAGTGGGCATGCCCTGTATATTCGAGATCGAGATTATCGCGATTTTTCTGGTCCTTATTCAGATGAATCATCTTCTGACGATGATTACGAGCGTGATGAAGCCCCAAGGAGGCGACGTGCAAGTAAAGAGCCTATGGGGAGAACTCGAACTATCCATGATGGACTCACTTCAACAGTCGCTGAGAGGATTAAGGCTTATGAAGCCGAGATCTTAAAGTTAAAGGAAGATATGGCCAGGGAGCAAGCCAGATCAAATCTGACTTTGCCACCTCCCACGTCAGGACCGATTCCCTTCATAGATCTGGAGAGACCTCTAAGGAGGCAAAGAAGGACTACCGTCCCACCTGAAAGAACTACAAGGGTGGAAACCCCTAAAAGCAACCCTAAGGATCTGATGCCACTTGGGGACCCTGATGATCCCACACCTCCGTTTACTGAAGACGTGATGAATGCTCATATCTCAAAGAAGTTTAAGATGCCAACAATCAAAGCTTATGATGGAATGGGTGATCCTGCCAACCACGTTAGAACATTCTCAAACGCACTGCTGTTGCAGCCTGCAAGCGACGCTTTGAAGTGTAGGGCTTTCCCTCAAACTTTGTCAGGCATGGCTCAAAGATGGTATAGTCGGCTTCCTGCAAACTCGATTGGTTCCTTTAAGGAGTTGAGTGCTGCCTTCATTAGTCAGTTTATCAGCGGAAGAACGCATGAGAAAAGCTCTGCATCTCTTATGTATGTGGTACAAGGGAAGAGCGAAAGTCTGAGAGACTACCTTAAGAGGTTCACCAAGGAGACTCTGAACATCACTGATCTGGACAATAAGGTTGCAATGGTAGCCTTGGAGCATGGTACCACCGACTTATACTTTAAGAGATCGTTGGCAAAACATCCCCCGGAGAATATGGCTGATCTCCAACGAAGGGCTGACAAGTACATCAAGGCCGAGGATAGCACGAAGAAGGAGGTCACATTAGGCAATGGTCAGGGAAACAATGATACAAAAAAGCGTAAGCAAGGGCAGGAGTACGATGCTAGGGACAAGTATCCCCGAACTAGCAAGGACTCTGATTCGCCACCAAAAAAGAACTTGGGACCAAGGTTCTCTGACTATGCAAGGTTGAATGCCCCTAGAAGTCAAATCTTGTTGGAAATTGAGAAGGATAAAGACTTCCGATGGCCGAAGCCACTCAGGGGAGACCCCGCAAAGAGGAATAAGGATCAGTACTGTAGGTTCCACCGAGATGTAGGACATGACACGGATGATTGCAGACAGTTGAAGGACGAGATTGAATTCTTGATCCGTAAAGGAAAGCTGAACAATTTCACAAAGGGTGGAGATCATGGAACCCAAAGAGGGGATTACAACAGGAGAAACAATGACAGGAGGGATAACGATCGTGACCGCAACACGCAGCCCCGAGGGCCAGTTATCAACATGATCTGGGGAGGCCCAACAGCGGCCGGTACAACCCGCAATTCTCGAAAGGCATACGCAAGGGAAGTGATGCATATTGTGGGAGAGGCCCCGAAGCGTGCTAGAACAGAAACAGTGATTGGTTTTGATGACTCTGATCTGGAAGGGGTGAAATTCCCCCATGATGACCCATTAGTTATAACCCCTGTGATTGGGAACTCGGAGGTAAAACGAGTCTTGATAGACAATGGAGCTTCTGTTGACATTCTGTTTCATGATGCGTTTGTGAAGATGGGATATACCGATTCTCAGCTAACTCCGACTAACATGCCTATTTATGGGTTCAATGGGGTTGAGTCCAAGGTCGAGGGTACTATCCAGTTACCCGTGACAATCGGGCAGGAACCTAAGGAAGCTACTCAAATGCTAAACTTTCTGGTAATTAAGGCAGCCTCGACTTATAACGCAATCCTGGGAAGGACTGGACTTCATGCGTTCAAGGCTGTTGCCTCAACATATCACATGAAGATTAAGTTTCCAACCCGAAATGGGGTTGGAGAACAGAAAGGCGACCAGAAGATGGCAAGAAGTTGTTATGTGTCCGCCCTAAGAGCTGATGGAGTCGGGGGGCAGGTACTCCCAATTGAAGACATGGATGTCCGTAGTGATGATGAACAGCGAGGAAAGCCAGCAGAGGATTTAATACCCGTCCCTCTAGAGCTGAGCGACCCAGAGAAGGTTACATACATAGGAGCATCTCTGAGGGAACCCCTGAAGGGCGAATTGATAGCGTTCTTGCAAGGGAATAGCGATGTGTTTGCTTGGACAGCAGCAGACATGCCAGGGATTGACCCCCAACTTATAACTCATAGGTTGAACGTCGATCCTGAGCGGAAGAAAATAAAGCAGAAAAAGAGGAATTTTGCTCCTGAAAGGCAAGAGGCCATTAAGCAAGAAGTTGATAAGCTTTTGGAAGCTGGGTTCATTGAGGAGATTCAGTTCCCTGAATGGTTGGCTAATCCCGTCATGGTCAAGAAAGCAAATGGAAAATGGAGAATGTGCATCGACTTCACAGATTTGAACGATGCATGCCCAAAGGATTGTTTCCCTCTACCAAGGATTGACACCCTAATAGATGCTACAGCTGGACACGAGATGTTAAGTTTCATGGATGGTTTCAGCGGATACAATCAGATTAAGATGCACAAGGACGACATTCCTAAGGTATCTACTATGTGAGTAAGGTGTTGCATGGGGCGGAATTGAATTACTCTTCCATTGAAAAGTTTGCATTGGCATTAATCACTGCTTCAAGGAAATTGAGACCGTACTTCCAGGCTCACAAAATCGAAGTCTTGACAGACCAACAGTTGAGAAGCATATTGCACAGTCCGAAAGCAAGTGGAAGGTTGATCAAATGGGCTATAGAACTTGGAGAGTTTGATATCAAGTATAAGCCTCGGACAGCCATCAAGGCTCAGGCATTGGCTGACTTCGTGGTTGAATGCACTATTGACAACCAAGAAGTCGGGGGGCAGGAGATGATAACCACCCCTGAGAACGAGGATAAAGGTGAAGAACTTATAACTGGACAGAAGGAATATTGGGTGCTCTATTTTGATGGAGCATCAAAAACAAAATCTAGTGGTGCAGGTTTAGTTCTGCAAAGCCCCGATGGGTTCACAGTTGAGTACGCTTTGAAGTTGGACTTTCCAACGACCAACAATGAAGCTGAGTATGAAGCCCTGATAGCCGGATTAGGCTTGGCCAGAATCATGAGGGTCAAGAATCTCAAAGTATGTGGAGATTCGAGACTGGTGGTCTCCCAAGTGAATGGCGAGTTCGAAGCCAAGGATGAGACTATGGCAAAATACCTAAGAGTCGTGAAGGCTGTTATGACTCAGTTTGAAGAATGCTATGTGGAACACATTCCGAGAGAGGAGAACGCTAAGGCCGATGCCTTGTCTAAATTTGCTTCTTCTGAAATTGAGAACTATGCAGGTAGTGTTTACTTCCAGGTCTTGAAGGCCCCGACCATCAACTCTAAGTTGGTAGCACCTATCGATGTGGGAAGCTGTTGGATAGATCCTATTAAAGCTCATCTAGAAACTGGATGGCTTCCAGACAATGCCTTGGAGGCACGAAAATTGTCAGTAAGAGCATTGAGATATGCCTTGATTGAAGGCATCTTATACAAGAGATCGTTTGTCATCCCGTACTTGAAGTGCCTAAGGCCCCAAGAGGCAAGAGAAGCGTTAGAGGAAGTTCATGGAGGGATTTGTGGGCAGCACTTGGGGGGCAGAGCCCTAGCTCACAAGATTACCCGTCTGGGATTCTATTGGCCGGAGATGTTAGCAGATGCACAGGACTATGTCAAGAGGTGTGACAGATGTCAAAAACACGCTCCAATTGTAAGGCAGCCGCCTGAGATGTTAACTTCGATCAATTCTCCCATCCCGTTTGCAATGTGGGGAATGGACATATTAGGTCCTTTCCCTATGGCTTCGGCACAGAGGAAGTTTCTGATAGTCGCCATTGACTACTTCACCAAGTGGATTGAGGCTAAACCTTTAGCCAAGATAACCACCAAACAAGTTTCCCAGTTCTTTTGGGAGAACATAATTTGTAGATATGGAATCCCGCGAATTCTTGTGACAGATAATGGGACACAATTTAACAATGAGGAATTCAAGAAGTATTGTGAGGAAAATGCTATTGAGCTTCGTTTTACCTCTGTGGCACATCCGCAAGCGAATGGGCAGGCCGAGGTGGCCAATCGAATTATCCTGGATGGACTAAAGAAAAGGGTCGAGCGCTCAAGAAACACTTGGGTGGATGAGCTGCTACCTATACTCTGGGCTTATCGCACTACTTGTAAAGTAACTACCGGAGCAACCCCGTTTTTGCTAGCTTATGGAGCTGAGGCTGTTGTGCCGCTGGAAATCATGCAGGCATCACCTCGAGTTGAGGCATATGAACCTGAGGCTAATGAAGAAGGCATGAGGCTCGCTCTAGATCTGATTGATGAAGTTAGAGATGAGGCAAACGCCAGAAATGCGGAGCATCAAAAGAAAGCGTCTTTCTATTACAACCACAGGGTTAAGGAGAGGTTCTTTCAGCAAGGTGACTTGGTTCTCAGGAAGATTGAAGCTTCTGGAGTTGGCCAGAAAGGGAAATTAGCCCCCAACTGGGAAGGACCATATCGAGTCAGAAGGACGCTAGGACGAGGATCATACAAGTTGGAGACCTTAGATGGGAATGAAGTGCCCCGAACTTGGCATGCTCTGAACTTGAAGATTTATTATGTATAAGCCTTCCTAGTAAGGACTTGGCTTTTTGCTATTTATTAATAAAAGTAGAAATAAGGTTCGATGAAACCATTCCAGGGACTAGTACCCCGAGTAGGACCATAGTATCTATGTAAGGGTTGAACCCTCTTTCGAGATATCAATGCAAATCTGTTTTCCATTCTATGATTCTATGTTTTGTTTATGTACCAAGCACCTGTTGAGTGCAAGTCTGGAAAGATCAAGTACTGAAAGTAAATAAGCATATGAATAAAGGAAACAGATGCATAAATAAAACGCCCCGAAGGGCCATGGTTTAAGTTAAGCTACAACACACGAATAAAAGTTAAGTCCCGAAGGACACTGACTGAAAGATGATAAAATAAAGCCACAAACGGCTAGATAAAGGTCGTGCAAGGCCATAGGGGAACCCATCCTACTTAGTTGGGGATTCTTCCCCGCTGCTCTCCTCGCCCGACTCCTCCTCACCTGAATCCTCTTCTTCGCCGGACTCTTCACCTGAAGTTTCTTCCTCGGCTTGATCAACGACCGCCATAGGTTGAGTAGTAGTCTCTACATCTTCGGTTTCCTCCTCCCCGGAGGATGAAGTCGAACTGTCTTCGTTACGGATCACCCTTTTGCCTGGGATCGGTTGTCGAACAACTCCAACTTTCCTGGCAGGCGGGGGCTTCTTTCCACGGGATCCCGAAGAACTTGAGTCTTGGCTAGCAGCTGGAGGACGCCTCCTGGATCCCGAAGATCTACGGCTACCTTTAGAGCCTGAACCTGATGCTTGGGGAACAATCCTGGTTCCCGATCCAGAGGCAAGGTTTGCACGGTCCTCGTCACCCGCAGTCCAGAAAGGGCAAGGAAAATCAGAGGGGATAACCACTGAGGGATGTTTGCTACTTACAGCACTGATTGCCTTGTCCCAACCAACAGACATGTTGTAAGGACGTACCTCATCATCATGATCATCAATGAACTTTAGAAACTCTTCAGATTTATGATATGCCTTAATCAATTTGTTAGCATCATTCATCTTCTTTTGAGCCAAGGAGGCAAGTTGCTTTCGGGAGGATAAGGCATCCGCTTCGGCATGGGTAACTTGAGAATGCAGGTCATCAATCTCTTCCTGGAACCTAGCTGAGTCAGTCTTCAAGGATATATTCTCATCCCTGAAAGCCAGGCCTTGGGTACAGACAGCTTGGAAGAAGGCATTAGCCTACAATCAAAGTTCACAAAGCATAAGGAGTGTGAAAGAGGTAAATCATACCAGAATCGGTAGGAAAAGTATCTCACCTGATACAAGGCTTGGGAGCCCAGAAGTTGATTCTCATTCATTCTGTCCCCAGCAAGCAAGGACAGTCTATCAGGAGGAGTAACAGAAAGCTTCGACCAGTCTAGGGATAGTTCAGGACTCCCAGAAACCGAGTCTTGTTCGCAGATACCCCAGGATGGCATAAAGGGGGTTCTGATACTTCCACGGGATCTCTTCCCGCCTTGAGAGCAACCTTCCAAGAAGTTGGGAATCCGAGGCTTAGCGGGATTCAAAAGCTCCTCAGCTCTTTTCTTCATTCTTTGAGTCACGGTCGGCTGATTCTGAGGACGGCTGTCAATCTCCTCCGCAGCTGAAACACAAAGAGAAAACACAGATATAAGAACAAACAGAGTTCATAAGAAGCTTAAGTAAGGAAATTACCCTCAACGGAAAGAAAGCTAAGGCCAGCTTCAATAAGGTTCTTTTCATTCAGAAACATTTTATAATGGGTACTGCCATCATCGGCCAGAAGCCAATCTCGATCCTGTAACTCCGAATCATCAAGGTCACAAATGAAGTGTTTACTATCTTGCACAACTCCGAATCTCTTGACGAAGAAGTTACCCCAATCACCGCCTTTCCATTCAAGAATTACAAACTCTCTCTCCCAGAAATGTTGGGAATCTGGCAAAGAATAAGGGTTCACCATGTGTGGAATTTTGGCCCTGTGCTTGAGACTGACCCATCCTTTCTTTTGGTCGGAAGAGTTACTGGCTATGAAGATACTTCGAAATAATGTAGTAGTCGGGTGAATCCCCAATTGACGACATCTTATTAAAAATATAGAGATATATCTCCAAGAGTTGGGATACAACTGACAGGGATGAATCTGATACTCTGCCAGCAATCTTATGATGAAGTTATCAACGGGGAATCTGAACCCAGCATCCAGAGCACCCCAGTGGACGCAAAGCCTCTCGGGGTGCCAGTTACAGGTCCTGTCTGATGGTTTTGCGAGACGAACTTTGATAGCACTCGGAAAGTGATATGAGTCCTTTATTTTCTGGACATCTTTTTCGTTTAACTTACTGGGACTGCTAAAAGCATCTAAACTAGCACAGTTCGGGAATGTGTCCCTCATAATATTAAGAAGATCTAGTAAGGATTCAAATTTACGATCAACGAATGAAGAAGGTTTGATTTCTTCCTTACCTTTAGCTGTCCTCATCTTACTCCTCTTTGCCATGGCTTCCATCATGGATACAGGGGGAGCCACTGGCCGGTTACCTTCTGACATCTTGATTACAAAGCTGGAACTTGATCTTGAAACTTGAAGGCTAGAGAGCTTAAGAATTTGAAAACCCAGAAGTGAAGAAGTGAATGAAATGAAAGCTACCACACTTCTTTTATAAAAGAAGCATGACCTGCTGTAAAAGGTTGAAGTTCAGTCTGGTTCGCGTTTACAGGTCATCTATCGTTTAAAGATGAAAAAAGGACAGAAATTGCTCGTTTTATACAGAAAGGATCGTTAAAATTCAAATGTGCCAAAGAAGAAATAGCTGATGTTTGAATAATATCGTCGGAAGTCACGAGTGACCAAACTGACGATCCAAGATCAAGGTCAAGTTCCTTGATCCTGAAGATAACAAAGTCATGAATGGCCAAAATGATGGTTTGAGATTTAGATCAAAGTCTTTGATCCTCAAGATCATGAATGATTTTCACGTCTGGGTTAACTAGCTAGCCAAGAAGCAATCGACCGCGACGCATAAGGGGCCTCAGCCGACCAGGTCCCGGAAGACCAGGTCCCGGCCGACCAGCCTATTTTAAGGAGGGTCAGCCGACCAGGTCCCGGAAGACCAGGTCCCGGCCGACCAGCCTATTTTAAGGAGGGTCAGCCGACCAGGTCCCGGAAGACCAGGTCCCGGCCGACCAACCTATTTTAAGGAGGGTCAGCCGACCAGGTCCCGGAAGACCAGGTCTCGGCCGACCAGCTTACTTTGGAGGGGTTCAGCCGACCAGCTTCTGAACCTGGATCCCCCCCGGTCCAGGTTCAGTTCTTGGTCCTGGATCCCTACTTTTTCAGCAAATAATTTTGGACATGGTTCTCGACTTTTTCAGCGAATATCAGGTGATTATCAATGTTAAAGAGAGGCCAAGGTTAGCCATGAAGGCCAAGATGAGTCATGAAGGCCAAAGTTAGCCATGAAGTCACAAGCGACCATACTGACGATTCGTAATCAAGGTCAAGACTATGGATCCTTAGGACCATGGATGGTTTCTGATCCTAGATCCACACTCTCTATTGAAATCAAGAAGGAGTCTAAGTTCAAGTTTTTTAGGCCAATTATTGACTAGTTAGCCCTAGAAGAGGAATTTCAGCCAACCAAGTCCCGGAAGACCAGCTTCTGGCCGACCAGCTCCCCTAGAGGAGGGCCAGCCGACCAGCTTCTGGCCGACCAGGTCTCAGCCGACCAGCTTTTGGCCGACCAGCCCATTTTCAGGGGGTCCAGCCGACCAGCTTCTGAACCTGGATCCCCCCCGGTCCAGGTTCAGTTCTTGGTCCTGGATCCCTACTTTTTCAGTGAACTTTTAAACCTAAATCTCGACTTTTTCAGCAAATCTTGGATGATTGTTAATGATGAAAAGAGATTGAGATTAGCACAGATTAGTGCCGATTAGCACCGTTTAGTGTTGTTTAAGCACTGATTAGTGCCGGTTAGCACTGTTTAGCGCCGATTAGTGCCGTTAGTGCCATTTGATGCCACCTAACATTGTTTAACACTGTTTAAACATTGTTTAAGGCTGATTAGCGCTGTGTAGTGCCGTTTAACACTGATTAGTGTCGTTCAACGTCATCGTAAATGCGTAGGTCGCTCCACGCTTTACATCAAGATGATATTGTTGAAAATACTCGCGTAAGAGCAATAAACCCTGACCCAAGTCTCGAATAAGGCCGTTATAACTTCAAGGAAAACCTGATCAGTTTTCCTAGAAGTTGGGGGGCAAATGATATGGGCTAAAAGTAAGCCCTAAGACACATTTAATGTGGCATTAATTAGACCTTGAATGGTCCAAACGTGGGGCCCACCAGATGGGCCCAAACCCTAACTATAATATTAATTTCGTAATTAATATTAGGGGTAATAAACAGCCCAGCAAGTAAGAGTCAAATAAGGATATTATTCTTGCCTGACTTAGTCTCCAAGATACATATTCCAACATGGAAACTGACTCCTACAAGGAAGGAGTCTAGAACCTTCCTTGAGGCGGTGACTTGCCCACCAAGTCACCTAACCCTACTACGATTTTAGGGTTTCTCAGCCTATATAAAGGGTCTGACCCTTCATCCTAGAACTACGTTTTCTTGGCTTGATTCTCTAATACAGAGATACGTAGGCATTCTGTGAGGACCGTTAGTCTCGAACGCAGAAGCAGCCATAAAAGCACGAAGCTCACGAACCCTAGCCTTAAATACACAAACCCTAGCAGCAATAATTTAAACCTAGTTTTTATTCCACAACACACTAGTTACGAGTACTAGTCAATTCGGTAGTTGACTACTAAGATCTCTAACCAAATTAATTTTTTATTTTTTGAAAATTTGAGAATATCACTAGATTTGATATATCTTGAGATCCGTACGGTTGGATCGTCGAGAAATAATTTTTAAAAAATAGAATCAACAATCCGTGACAAAACACTAGTTACGAGTACTAGTCAATTCGATGGTTGACTACTAAGATTTTAAACCAAATTAATTTTTTATTTTTTACAAATTTTTGAATATCACTAAATTAGATATATCTTGAAATCCGTACGGTTGGATCGTCGAGATATATTTTTTTAAAAATAGAATCAACAATCCGTGATAAAACACTAGTTACGAGTACTAGTCAATTCAGTAGTTGACTACTAAGATCTCCAACCAAATTAATTTTCTCTAACTAAAATATCTCATTTTTCAAGTATATTAAGGGCATTTCTATTATATGAAATAAAATAGTAATATGATAATACTAATAATTAATAGATTAACTTTTTCAGTTAAAACATATCATTTTTTCTATAATTTTATAATTAAAATCCCTCTTTTCCTAGAAATATCACGGGCAACAATAATTTCTCTTTTTCTAGAAACATTACAAGCAATTTATTTAGTAAAATAACATAATTAACTTATAATTACTATAAACTAATCAATTACTTTTTTCACCTAAAACATGTTACCTTTTTAATTTTCTCTAACCAAATCCTCTATTTTTCCAATTATATCATGTGCATTCTATCTAATAAAAAATTAATTTTATAATTACTTATAATTAACCGATTATCTTTTTCAACTAAAATCCATCATCTTTTCTAAATTTTTAACTAAAATTCCCCATTTTCTAAAATTATCACGAATAACATTTATATAATTATCATCATATAATCTCATTTAAAAATTTAAGTCTCCAAAAATCATGTTTTAAAAAAATTAATTCAAATAATTAAAAATTTTAATATAATATTAAAAAAAATCCGTGCATCGCACGGGTTTTAAGCTAGTAATTTTACAAAAATAGAATCAACAATCCGTGACAAAGTACTAGTTACGAGTACTAGTCAATTCGGTAGTTGACTACTATGTAACGCCCCCAAATCCGGGGTCAGGAGATTTAGTCGTTACGCGAGAATCCACAAAATAAATATTCATCCAAAATTGAAATTTATCATCTGTGACCCCAACTTTCCAAGATCTTTTAGGTTATAGTGCTAGAAACAAAAATCCAAATTCCATTAAAAAACTTCTTCTTTACAACAATCCCTTGATAAATTCTTAAACCACTGGTAAAACTTCGACAAGAAGTATACCAGGCCAACTAATCTAATACATAATAATAAATATTAGAGTCTAACTATAGGAAATATATCTTACACTAGATCCCGTCCTCCTGAGTCAAGTCATCTTCGAAATAGCGTCTTGTCTCTTCTCTTTCCGAACTACGAAGGTAAGTCTCGCCAAATTACCTTACTGCAAAGTTAGAATTTCGGAGCAAACAAGTATGAGCGGAAGAAATGCTCAGCAAGTGTGTAGTAAAACAAAAATATTAATAATAAATCATTACTGATAAAACAGATATCTTCAATCAAAAGCTCAAATCACAAATTAAGTATTTTGAATCTAAAATCTTTCAACACAAAATGGATTAAAATAAAGTATGAAATGAGTATTCACACCTGATAGGTTGAGTGTTTTTCTAGTGGGATCCCGACCAGCTAAACAAGTGGTTTAGCTTTACTTCCAACAAGGAAGTATCCTTAAGGAGTAATAAACTCTAAGGGTATCGACAAGTTCGATACAATAAATGGGGTGTAAATTAAATAAAAAAGAATAAATAGACGTCGACAAGCTCGACAATAAATGGGATGATACCATAATCAAAATAATAATAATAATAATAATAATAATAATAATAATAATAATAAATTCACTTGAACAAGAAGTGAAGGGATATAACACTTGCCTCTGATCCTTAGCTATTACGTAACGTCGTAGTAATACTATTTTCTGCTTCTATCTTACGGCATCACAATCTTCCCCTTCAAATCATGCATTGGTATGACGCTCTTGCCATTTCCACGAGTCTGATATGCCGATATCGCGTCAACTTATAAAGTTAAACATAATACGGTAATTCAGTCTCCAGACGACAAGTCTAACATTCTATTAACGCTTATAAACTCAACTCGAACGCCATGCTTCAATTAAGAACTCTCGAATCAATATCTATGTATATCATATAGACAACTAACACAGTGATTATACAAACAAAATGGTTGTCGTGAATACCTAATCCTTTAATTTGTTCTCTCCTTTAAAATAGGGTATTGTCTTCCAAAATCTGTGAATGAAACCCATCTGATTAAATAGTACATCTCGATACGGTCGTGTCCATATTTTATACGTAAATTTCTGAGTTCAGGAAGTATTTTAATTAATTAAAATACTCTTATCTGATTAGAAATAGCCATTTAATAATCCATTTTCTAGTAAAATACATAACTCCATTGATCTTCATTGTTAAATCAAAATAAAAATCTTCATAAAAATTCTAATATTATCCCAAAGCCAAATAAAATTACTTCCTCCGAAAATCAAACCTCCCACCATTTATAAGAATTCCTCAAAGTCTTTATTTTAATCAATTTCCGAATTTAATAACTAATTCATCCGATTACTTCTACCACTCCCAAATATCTTAAAAATTACTACATTTCCTTCTTAATATAATAACCAAATTTCAGAATTTTTCACCATACCAATCATTTAATATAATTCAACCAAGTCTCCAAATTCCACAAAGTAATTTAATAAATTATTTTATTCTATTCTTAAAATAAAATTTATATCTCCATATCCACTTCTCATAAAATTATCCAAAAATTACCATAATGTTCCTCATAAAATCCCCTAGCCAAATAAAATCATAAATTCTAAAACCCAACATCTCTACTATTTTATAAAATCATCCCAAGTCCTAACTTTTATTCATTTTATCAATTTTTTTTCTTAAACTAACATCCCAAAATCCATTTCATCAATTAATAAACTAATCAAATATTATGTCATTTTCTCAATTTATCCATAAATTCTCAAACACAAATTCTTCTTCAATTATCGACTAAAATTTCCAAAAGTTCACTCTAAATATTCAAATATTAATATAAAAATATAGTCTTACTACAAAGGTGGTGACTTCCCTCCATTTATTGTAGAGCTCTCTCCGTTTTTTCTTCTTTTCTTCCCATCTGCACCACTAGCACACACCACCTTAACACACATACGGCATACACCCATCACCCCGTATCCAATACCATCACACTTATTTTACAAGCTCAGACTAACATTACAACAACAGAATTTTAATAACAGTAACCAACTAGCAACACCACCCTGCTCTCTTTCTCTCCGACGCTTACATAACCGCAACCTCTCTGCAACACCTCTGGTTTCTTTGCCTCAGACATACCACTGCATAGACAACCACATACACACATACCATACAACCCCCTCTTCTTCCTCCTTTAAACTCTCATATTCTCCCTCCCCTGCTCTCCCTCAATCACTACAACCCAGACCCGAGAAACCTACACACTCGGCATCACGGAGGACACACGCACGTAGTGATACAACAACACAACGATACAACACACCTGAACCCCCAATTTCGATTAATGATTTCGACTATACATACGCACCATATATACACACACTCGCAGTACGTAGCTGTTTTATACACACACATATTCCCCGGTTTAAAACGGAGAAGAAAAGGGAAAGGAATTCAAAGAGAGACTGTTATTCAGAGAGAGTGAGGCCAGAGAGGAGAGATAAAGGTGAGATTGATTGAGAGATAGATGAAGTTGGTAGTTCGAGAGGTTGTGAAGAGACCACGACAGTAGTATGGAAACAAGAAGAGGGTGGTCTTTATGATTAACAAAAGCAGGATAAATTGCCATTTCACATTGCTGAAAAAAAAATTATAAAATCCAATAAATAGCTTTTGAAATTCGAAATTAAATAGAAGATTTCTGAAAAAATTAAACTTCTCATTTTTAAAATAAATAGTATAAAACTACGATCACCCACATATTTTTAGAATATTTTTAGGATAAAAAATTTATTAAATATCAGTTTTACAAGTTTTGATCCTTTAAATGCAACGTAACTCTTATAATCCTTTTAAAATACTTGAAAATACAAAATAATTCTCCCACTAATTTTAAAAACTAAATAAATATACAAAGATAATACTAAAAAAAATTCATGATTTTTAATAACTCTGATGATTTTATAAAATTCTCAGAAAATCAATAAAAACTATTTTTAATAAATATAATCACAAAAATGACATTAAAAATATACAGGCTCACACTGACATCCATAACTCATCATATACACATGTAACTCATTTATCGCGTGTCGACTTGGAGCAAAATATCCACAATCTTATTTCTCCTTTATGGAAAAGCCAATATAGTATGTAAATAAATAATTCCTAAAATTTCGGGTCGTTACATACTATGTTCTCCAACCAAATTAATTTTTTATTTTTTGAAAATTTGGGAACGTCACTAGATTAGATATATCTTGAGATCCGTACAGTTGGATCGTCGAGATATATTTTTTTAAAAATAGAATCAACAATCCGTGACAAAGCACTAGTTACGAGTACTAGTCAATTCGGTAGTTGACTACTAAGATCTCTAACCAAATTAATTTTTTATTTTTTGAAAATTTGAGAATATCACTAGATTTGATATATCTTGAGATCCGTACGGTTGGATCGTCGAGAAATAATTTTAAAAAAATAGAATCAACAATCCGTGACAAAACACTAGTTACGAGTACTAGTCAATTCGATGGTTGACTACTAAGATTTTAAACCAAATTAATTTTTTATTTTTTACAAATTTTTGAATATCACTAAATTAGATATATCTTGAAATCCGTACGGTTGGATCGTCGAGATATATTTTTTTAAAAATAGAATCAACAATCCGTGATAAAACACTAGTTACGAGTACTAGTCAATTCAGTAGTTGACTACTAAGATCTCCAACCAAATTAATTTTCTCTAACTAAAATATCTCATTTTTCAAGTATATTAAGGGCAGTTCTATTATATGAAATAAAATAGTAATACGATAATACTAATAATTAATAGATTAACTTTTTCAGTTAAAACATATCATTTTTTCTATATTTTATAATTAAAATCCCTCTTTTCCTAGAAATATCACGGGCAACAATAATTTCTCTTTTTCTAGAAACATTACAAGCAATTTATTTAGTAAAATAACATAATTAACTTATAATTACTATAAACTAATCAATTACCTTTTTCACCTAAAACATGCTACCTTTTTAATTTTCTCTAACCAAATCCTCTATTTTTCCAATTATATCATGTGCATTCTATCTAATAAAAAATTAATTTTATAATTACTTATAATTAACCGATTATCTTTTTCAACTAAAATCCATCATCTTTTCTAAATTTTTAACTAAAATTCCCCATTTTCTAAAATTATCACGAATAACATTTATATAATTATCATCATATAATCTCATTTAAAAATTTAAGTCTCCAAAAATCATGTTTTAAAAAAATTAATTCAAATAATTAAAAAATTTAATATAATATTAAAAAAAATCCGTGCATCGCACGGGTTTTAAGCTAGTAATTTTTAAAAATTAGAATCAACAATCCGTGACAAAGCACTAGGTACGAGTACTAATCAATTCGGTAGTTGATTATTAAGATCTCTAAACAAATTAATTTTTAATTTTTTGAAAATTTGGGAATATCACTAAATTAGATATATCTTGAGATCCGTACAGTTGGATCGTCGAGATATATTTTTTTAAAAATAGAATCAACAATCCGTGACAAAGCACTAGTTACGAGTACTAGTCAATTCGGTAGTTGACTACCAAGATCTCCAACCAAATTAATTTTTTATTTTTTGAAAATTTGAGAATATCATTAGATTTGATATATCTTGAGATCCGTACGGTTGGATCGTCGAGAAATAATTTTTAAAAAATAGAATCAACAATCCGTGACGAAAAACTAGTTACGAGTACTAGTCAATTCGATGGTTGACTACTAAGATTTTAAACCAAATTAGTTTTTTATTTTTTACAAATTTGAGAATATCACTAAATTAGGTATAGCTTGAAATCCGTACGGTTGGATCGTCGATATATATATTTTTAAAAATAGAATCAACAATCCGTGATAAAACACTAGTTACGAGTACTAGTCAATTCAGTAGTTGACTACTAAGATCTCCAACCAAATTAATTTTTTCTTTTTTGAAAATTTGGGAATATCACCAAATTATATATATCTTGAGATCCGTACGGTTGGATCGTCGAGAAATAATTTTTAAAAAATAGAATCAACAATTCGTGACAAAGCACTAGATACGAGTACTAGTCAATTCGGTAGTTGATTATTAAGATCTCCAAACAAATTAATTTTTCATTTTTTGAAAATTTGGGAATATCCCTAAATTAGATATATCTTGAGATCCATACGGTTGGATCGTCGAGATATTTTTTTAAAAAAATAGAATCAACAATCTGTGACAAAAAACTAGTTACGAGTACTAGTCAATTCGGTAGTTGACTACTAAGGTCTCGAACGTACCCAACTTAATTTTTTATTTTTTGAAAATTTGGGAATATCATATTAGATATATCCTGAGATCGTACGGTTGGATCGTCGAGAAATAATTTTTAAAAATTAGAATCAACAATCCGTGGCAAAGCACCAGCTACGAGTACTAGTCAATTCGGTAGTTGATTATTAAGATCTCCAAACAAATTAATTTTTTATTTTTTGAAAATTTGGGAATATCACTAAATTAGAAGTATCTTGATATCCGTACGGTTGGATCGTCGAGATATATTTTTTTAAAAATAGAATCAACAATCCGTGACAAAAAACTACTAAGATTTTAAAACAAATTAATTTTTTATTTTTTGAAAATTTGGGAATATCACTAAATTAGATGTATCTTGAGATCCGTACGGTTGGATCGTCGAGAAATAATTTTTAAAAATAGAATCAACAATCCGTGACAAAGAACTACTAAGATCTCCAAACAAATTAATTTTTTATTTTTTGAAAATTTGGGAATATCACTAAATTAGATGTATCTTGAGATCGGTACGGTTGGATCGTCGAGATATATTTTTTTAAAAATAGAATCAACAATCCGTGACAAAGAACTACTAAGATCTCCAAACAAATTAATTTTTTGTTTTTTGAAAATTTGGGAATATCCCTAAATTAGATGTATCTTGAGATCGGTACGGTTGGATCGTCGAGATATATTTTTTTTAAAATTGAATCAACAATCCGTGACAAAGAACTACTAAGATCTCCAAACAAATTAATTTTTGATTTTTGAAAATTTGGGAATATCACTAAATTAGATGTATCTTAAGATCCGTACGGTTGGATCGTCGAGAAATAATTTTTAAAAAATAGAACCAACAATCTGTGACAAAACACTAGTTACGAGTACTACTCAATTCAGTAGTTGACTACTAAGATTTCAAACCAAATTAATTTATTTATTTTTTGGAAATTTGCGAATATCACTAAATTAGATATATTTTGACATCCGACAGTTGGATCGTCGTGAAATATTTTTTTTAAAACGAAACAAAAAGCCGTAACAAAGCACTAGTCACTAGTACTAGTCAATTTAGTTGTTCATTACTAAGATCTCAAGCCTAAATAATTTTTTGGTTTTTGGAAAATTTGGGAACATCAAAAAATTAAATATATCTCGACAATCCGATCCGAACAGTAAAAATCCGAAAGAGAACCGAACCCAATTTGATCCGATTTTAATCCGAATTTTACCCGAACTGAATCAGATCCGATCCGAACTGAACAGGCTCTAAATAGTACCTTAACCGAAAGTGGATCCGAACCGAATCAGATCCGATCCGAACATGCTCTAAATAGTAGCTTAACCGAAAGTGGATCCGATCCGAAGCAGATCCGATCCGAAACCAATCCGTTTACCCGATTTGCCAGGTCTACATATTACCATCATATTTTAATGGGATATTCTCTTTGGTACACTCGTGGAATTGGCTTTTGCCAATGGTACCATCACATTTTTGGTTTCGATACATGGTACACCTGACATATTGTTTCTCTCTTAGTCATGCCCTTCTGTTAGACAACTGTTAATATTTCAGGTGCACAACGTATAGAAGCCAAAAATGTGATGTTACCATTGGCAAAAGCCAATTCCACGAGTGTACCAAAGAGAATATCCTTATTATTTTTAATATTCATTAACAGTGATTAAACGGTGTTTAACGTTTTTTTTACGTTTTACTTAAAAAAGGGTATGACTAAGAGAGAAACAATATTTCAGGTGTACCACGTATAGAAGCCAAAAATGTGATGGTACCATTGGTAAAAGCCAATTCCACGAGTGTACCAAAGAGAATATCCCTATTTTAATTAGTAATGTTACATATCCCAAATTTGTTCCCAAAAATCTTTCTCGAATGATATGACAAAAGTAATTATGACAAAAATAATTTGGCAGATTGGAAAATTTTAATTGGGGAGGTCGGTGTAAATGTAAGGGGAAATACACTTGGCATTTGAGAAAAATATTTTAGGAACCAATTTGGGCTACCTAGCATTTTCGTATTTTAATATATTTTTATAAATCCAAATACCATCGGATTTTGATGAACTTTTTTAAATCTAAAATAAATATCTCCCAATTTTAAAAGATATCCATATTGAATACCAAAGTTTAAATGATTTTTCAAGATTCAAATTAAATACATGAAAATGAAAATTGTAAGAATCCAAAAAAATCCTGTTGAATTACATTAAAAAAAATCTTTAGTATATGCTAGGATACTCCTTAATAGGAATATTTTATAGATTTTTATACATACATGAATTGGGCCTAGGAATATATTACTCCCTCCGTCTCTCATGGTTCTACATGAATTGGGATCCTACTCTTAAAAGAAAAGATATGAATATAACTTCTTTCAAAAGAACCCTAATCTCGTGTTCACTAATGTTTATAATTTTTTTTTGTGATCTCCAATGTTTATCAAGGTGATCAACAACCTGATTTTTTTTCTAACGGGGTTTTTCTCGCAATCGCAAAATGAGAATAGCATTTTTTTACATGCCCCTAAAACTTTGGGGGCTGCTGTGATGGAATATTAGAATTGAAGTGTTTACTCAAGGATGCGGTCTCCACTAGGGCTACACATGGGTAGGGTTGGGTCGGCTTTTTGTCAAATCCCGACTCAACCCAATTAGTTCGGTTTTATAAGAAATCAACCCATTAACTGAAAAAAATTATGTAGCCCAACCCCGACCCAACCCAATTAGTTCGGTTCGGGTTGGGTTGGGTTAAATTTACTAATCGGAAGAATTTTGTAGAAAATTTCACACATTGTAGTAAATTCTGCACTTCATAGAAAGTGTTGCAGAATGTTGCTGAAAGTGTTGTAGAAGGAAGAAAGTGTTGCAGAATGTTGCAAAAAGTTTAAATAGAGCAGAAAATTTATAGAATTTGTAGAAAATATGCCACAAATATACATAATATGTAAAAATTCTGCATTTTATGTAAACGGTTTGGGTTGGGTTGGGTAAGGGTTAAAATTTGTTAAACCCTTACCCAACCCAATTAGTTCGAGTTTTTAAAGAATTAACCCGTTTAACCCATGGTTTTGGACAGTTCGGTTTGATCGGTTAAAAATAGGGTCGGTTTAGGTCGGTTTGGTAGGTTTTTAGAACCCATGTGCAGCACTAGTCTCCACCTTGGTGTTATAACTTGAGAAATTACCAGAGTAAGACCTTTTGCCTGTAACTACTAGACAATAATGCTCCTGTTTTGATCCTTTTCCTGAAATTTGCACTGTAAAAACAAACTTACTAAAAGTTGTATTTCGTAACGATTGCGATGACAATTATTTGTATTGTCCAACTGTTGTAGAATTTGAGTCCAAAGGACTTGAGTAATTTTCAGTATTACTGGCTGAAGAGCGAACCTATTATTGTCAATAATGTGCTTGAGTTTAAAAGAGTTTGTCCTAAAATCCAATCATGCATGATGATTTAGGAAGAACTTTCTTGTACTCTTATTTGATTTCATTAATATTAATAAAAGACTTATTTGTTTTTATTACGGGCCTTATCTATTTAAAGTGTTTTAAATAAGATATTCCATGGTTTAAAGTAAAGCTTCTAGAATTATAATGAGATTAATAATAGTGAGATCTAGAAGATGATAACTCTAGACCTAAACACTTCCTGATCATAGGATAACTAATTGGAAGTTAGTGAATCCGCAAAGATTGGTACATACTATGCTTGCTCCTTTCAGGAGGATGTCTGTTCTCATAGGAATTTGTGTGGTGACACTATAGCTAGTATGTAGGTGCTTATTAGGGAATAAATTCACTGAACATGACTCGATAAGTTGAATAACTAATGGAGTTTACTCACGTGTCGATAGTTGTTCACTAATTTAAGTGATAGTTGTACAAGTGTCCTTAGACTTGAGATCGTTAGAGTAATCTTGTATATAATGAACTGTGCTTTGGTTTAGTCCTTAGTCTCAAGGACATCCATTAGGTCTATTCTGGGCATAGGGATTTGTGTATGGAGATAGTTAACGGTCAATAAAGGATTTACCCCTTCTAGTAAGGAAGTGAATATCCTATGTTATTCTTAGTATGCGAGTTCTGGAATCTCTGGCCAGAGTGAATGAAATTAGAATGGAGTTTATAATTTGCATTAATATGAACTTTGCATTATGAATAATAAATCATATGATTAAATTTGATAGGCTTGACACGAGTTCCATGCCTTGTATTTAATCGGGATATTGTAGGGTAGAAGGAATTGATTGTACAGTAACTAGTCACTGACAGGTTCTTGGTATTCTAAGCAGTGAATTCATATTATCCGGATAGTCGCGATATGTTGAGAAGCATCACTCACGATGTAGAATAAATATAATTAATCAGTTAATTATATTTAATGAATTTTAGAATTCATATAAATAATAAATAAAAAGTTTATTATTATTTATTTCTACTACCGGCTTAATATTGAACCTACAGGGTCACACCATAAAAAGATTAATTTATTGATGAAAGTATTTTGAGAGAGCAAGTTGTTTTTAATAATGATTAAAATAGTTTAATTATTATTTAAACAATTTTTGGGATTTATATATATTAATATATACATGATATATTAATTATACTAAACCTACATGAGCCCTATATAAAGAAAGAGATGAGAGGTGTTTTAGTATGTATTGTGGTTTTGTGAAAACCCTAGTAGCCTCTATCTTCATCTCTCTCTCTCTCAAAAAGATCAAGACACCATTTTTATAAAAACTTATTTTATAAAAGCTTCATCGAAGATTATTCTTGGTGGATACCGGTAGAGTGCTTCACACACTGAGAAGCAACTGCTAGCAACCAATTTTATAAAGCTTCGATTTTCAAGGTATGGTTACGATTCCTCCGCTATTTCATTTTTATATGATTTTCTATATGCACGATACATGGTTTTTTACGGAATAATTGTTATACCGCACTTCCGCTCGTCCGTAAATTCCTTCAATTGCATCAGAGACAGGTTCTGCATATAGAGATTCATATAAAAATTTTCAGATTTTTTTATGCATGTATGGATTTATTATGATTTTTGCAAGTTTATTTGGATTTAATTATGAATTAATTAAAAATAATATTTGCATGAAGTTTTGACCATTGATCTGGGTTCTATAAGTGTTATGGATCATCTAGATATTTTTTTTTCATAATTTTTTGATGTGTAGATTATTTGTTATGAATTTTTTAAAATTGTTTTAATTAAAATTCATAAAATAATCATGCATGTGAATAATATGAAATTAAAATTTGCACAAGGACCCCATAGTTACCTGGTAATTTTTGCTGCTGTTGATTTTCAGAAATCATGTCCAAATATTTTTTTATTAATTTATTAATTAATTGTTAATTAATTTATTGATATTAAAATTATTAAGATAATAATAAAAGTTATTAAAGGAGTTATGGGCTTGGCAGTTATTTAAGGATTGAGCGTTACAACAGTTTCGTATAACCTGCCAAGTCTGACAGAAAAGCAACGATCGGATAAAAGAAAATAAAAAAAAAAACAAAACAAAAGAAAACTGCTGCTGTCGGGCTGTCGGGCGCGTGCAACCCACGCGCTGGGGTTTCGCGCATATAGGATATGCGTGATAGGTCCTGTAACGCATGAGTCGAATGCATTATACAATTAAATGGGTTTTAATTGTTGTAACAAATACCATAAATGCGTTACAGCCCTTCTGTCACATTAAATTCGATTTTCTGGGAGTTTCGTAACTCCGTTTTGGGCGTGCAATATATCGTTGGATTCGTATTTCCGATACGGATCTAATGAAGTGGTCAAATATTTTTTATATAATATTTTTGAAATGTTTATATTCCCGGAAGTGTTTTAAAACATGTTTTAATGTTTTAATTGCTTTTAAATACTATAATAAATCCATACATCATTATATCAATGTGTGACATGATATTGCTTGCATGCTTACTCGTTGATTTATTTTTATATATGAGATATATGCCTATGTTTACCATGCGATGATAGATTTAGGCGAACTTAAATCAACATAAGGCGTGCTCTAGAAAATCTAGAATATGAATCGTTTCTTGCCTTAACAATAATATTATGAATACAATCATGAGATTTTTGTGTTTTTGAAACACGTGATTAAATATGAATTTTCAATATTGAGAGAAAGGATGATTCTGTCAAAAACGGATTTCGGTCTGTAAGAAAGGGGTATTAAGTGACGCCTCTTGACAATGCTCCCCCCGATCTGGGAATCATCCGATTATCGATTACTGATTTGAAATATTTTATTTAAGAATAGAATCTCTTTATAATATGATTATGATTGTTAAATAGTATTAGTTAATTAATAATGGTTGATAATTATTTATTTATGAAATAAATAATTAGTTAGCAATTTTATTAATTGATTAAATGAGATTTAATTTATTATAAAATAATTAAGATGTGATCTTAATATTAATAATTATTTATTTAATTTATGAAATTATATTAAGGGAGAGATTAATTTTCTAAAGATTTTAGAAATAGAATTAATGATTAAAAGAGTTTTAATTATTAGTTAATAACAGAAAGATCTATTTTCTAAAAAGTTTAGAAATAATTTAAATGATTAAAACAGTTTTAATTATTAATTAATTGGTTAGTAATTATGATACTTTATAGAAAAATTTATTTGAAATTTTTGTCTATAAATATATATAATTATAAACCTTTAATAAAATCCCTCTTAATAATATCAAGTAGTAATTGGCCAATGACAAAACGGGCTTTTGTCGGTCATAGCCTTCCAACATGGTAGAAAGTAGTTCTAATTTTTAAATCATTGTCGTTTCGTGCTACAGCCGAGGGCTTTGATTTCGAAATTAGAAATACTTGTCTATTACATAGAGATGTGTACGATGAATTAGAATCTAATGGTCGTTACGTGCTACAGCCGTGGGCCGTTGGAGACTGATTCAATTGTACGAAATGTTGGGTTAGACTTGACTTAGAATATTGAGTTTTTCGTGCTACAACCGTGACTCAATTATTCAAGAGGCTAAAGTTTTATTAGGGAATAACATAATATGTAATTGACAAGAGTTGTCTGCCTATTGAACATCACATGGCGTTTCGTGCTACAGCCGAGGTTGTGTGATGGAATGTAGGATCCCTATTCCCACTAGCATTACGAATGCTTATTTATTCACTTAGGGGGTTGTATAAATTAGATAAACTAGTGGGAGCCACTTATGAATACAGACCCGATTCATATAGTGTTTTAATAATGAAATTGAATATTTGCTAAGTGTTGTTATGTGTATATCATTTGCAGATTTAATATATATATATATATATATATATATATATATATATACACTAGGTCTTCTGCACAATCACTCCGTAGCATACTAGATGCTCACATATTGACTGGTCCCAAATATGCTAACTAGCTTCGAAGCTTGAGAAAAAGTTCTCAAGGGCTATGAAACTGGGATGTTTGTTTTCACTGTAACAAGGTGAGGCACTGGAAGAGGAACTGTAAGGTTTACCTTGCAGAACTGAAGGTGAAAAAGGCTAGTGAGACTGCCGCTTCTAATTCAGATATGTTTATGATTGAAGTAAACATGTCAGTAAATCAAACTTCTACTTAAGTATTAGATACTACATGTGGTTCTCACATTTGAAATTCGTATCGAGGACTAAGGAGAAGTAGGGCTCTTGAGGAAGAGAAGGCGATTCTACGGATGTGCAATGGAGCAAGAGTTGCTGCCATAGCTGTAGGGTCATTAATTTGATTTACATATGCCTATGGGCAAGACTATTATTTTAAATAATTGTTATTTTGGTTCCCTCGATTGTGAGGAATATTATTTCTATTCCAATGTTAGACTTGGATGGATTTTCATTTATTATTCAGAATATTAAACATCCAATCCTCAGAGATAATTTTCTTTATGGTAGTGGAACTTTAAATAATGGTCTGTATGTATGTGACATAGAATATGTTTTACTTCATATTAAACAAAGAAAAAAAAGGATGATGAAAATCCTACCTACTTATGGCACTACAGACTTGGTCATATTAGTGAAAATAGACTTCAGACATTGCATAAGGGAAGGTTACTGGAACCCTTTGATTTTGAATCATATCCTACATGCATGTCTTGTCTATTGGATAAAATGACCAAATCTCCATTTAGTGGACATGGAGAGAGCGCTAGAGAGTTGCTGGTATTGGTACACATAGATGTATGTGGACAAATGTCTACGCAAGCCATGGCAGGATTTTAATACTTCGTGACTTTCATAGATAATTGATCTAGATTCAGATATATGTATTTGATGAAATACAAATCCGAAACCTTTGAAAAGTTCAAAGAAAACAAGCATGAAGTAGAGAAATAAACCAAGCATAGTATTAGGGCTCTTCGATCAGATCGAGGAGATGAATACTTGAGTGGTGTGTTTCTAGATTATCTCAAAGAAAATAGTATAGTCTCCCAGTGGACTCATCCGGACACTCCATAGTTGAGTGGAGTATCTGAAAGGAGAAATTGAACTTTGTTAGACTTGGTTCGATTCATGATGAGCTATACAGATCTTCCAGTATCACTTCGGGGTTATGCATTGGAAACCTCAACATAATTATTGAATAAGGTGCTTTCCAAATCTGTTCCTCAAACTCCATATGAGATATGGAAAGAAAGGAAACCGAGTCATAAACACGTTAAGATTTGGGGATGTCCGGCTTATGTCAAGAAAGTTGACCCTGATAAGCTGGAATCTCGATCCGTAAAATGTAGGTTTGTGGGATATCCTAAAGAGATTTTAAGGTATCACTTTTACACCGATCATAGGGTGTTTGTCTCCAGACATTCTACACTCTTAGAAAAATAGTTTATCCTTGAAGGGAACAGTGGGAGCAAGATTGAACTTAAAGAAGTTCATGAAACACAAACTACTACGGTTCAAAAGGAAACTCCTGTTCAAACTAAACAACCTTATGTGACATAGTGTTGACTCAGAGAAATGGCAGAGTGCCATGAAATCCAAAATGGATTCTATGTATGCCAACCAAGTATGGACCTTGGTTGAAGCACCTGAGGATGTTAGACTTATTAGGTGCTAAAGGGTATACAAAAGAAAGATTGGAGTAGATGGCCAGGTGGAGACCTATAAGGCCTGGCTCATGGCAAAAGGATTCAGACAAAGGCAAGGAATTGACTTTGATGAAACTTTTTTGCCTGTAGCCCTACTAAAATCAATTCGGATTTTGCTTGCGATCCATATATGGATTGAAGCAAGCTTCTCGTAGATGGAACATCCATTTTGATGAGACAATCAAAGAGTTTGATTTTATCAAAAACATAGATGAACCATGTGTTTACAAGAAGGTTAGTGGGAGCGCGGTAACATTTCTTGTGTTGTATATGGATGACATACTTCTTATAGGAAATGACATACCGCTGCTGCAATCAGTCAAAGTGTGGCTATCAAAGAACTTCACTATGAAGGACTTGGGAAAGACATCCTAGATTCTCGGTATGAAGATCTATAGAGATAGATCGAGAAGAATTATAGGTTTACCCATGGTACATACATCGAGAAAATGCTTAAAAGGTTTAGCATGAAAACTGCACGATAGGTCTCATACCGATGAGCCGTGGAGTATCCCTTTCCGAGAAGATGTCCTAAGACACTTGAGCAAAGAGAGCGTATGAGTAAGATTCCTTATGCTTCAGCAATAGGATCTATCATGTACGCGATGTTATGTACTAGGCCTGATGTTGCTTATTCAATTAGTTTGACGAGCAGATATCAGTCCAATCCAGTGAAGACCGCTGGAAAGCAGTTAAGAACATCCTTGAGTACTTGCGAAGGACTAAGGATATTTTTCTTGTTTTTGGTGGATCTGAGTTGAAAATAGAGGGTTATACTGACTCTAGTTTTCAATCAGAAAGTGATGATAGCAAATCCATTTTAGGGTACGTGTCTACTCTGAAGGGTGGAGCGATTAATTGGAAGAGTTCCAAACAGCCTACAACGGCTGACTCAACAGCGGAAGCAGAGTTAATAGATGCAAGTGACGCTGCAAAACTGTTTTGTGGCAATTTCTTTTGATTAAGGAAATCATTGAAAGTAGAGATGTCAACATTGAGAGAGTTGACACACATAACAACATAGCAGACCCATTCACTAAACCGCTATCTCAGATTCACTTCGATCGTCATAATGAGTGAATGGGTATTAGATACCAGAGTGATTGGCTTTAGTACAAGTGGGAGATTGAAAGAGTTTGTCCTAAAATCCAATCATGCATGATGATTTAGGAAGAACTTTCTTGTACTCTTATTTGATTTCATTAATATTAATAAAAGACTTATTTGTTTTTATTACGGGCCTTATCTATTTAAAGTGTTTTAAGTAAGATATTCCATGGTTTAAAGTAAAGCTTCTAGAATTATAATGAGATTATAATAGTGAGATCTAGAAGACGATAACTCTAGACCTAAACAGTTCCTGATCATAGGATAACTAATTGGAAGTTAGAGAATCCGCAAAGATTGGTACATACTATGCTTGCTCCTTTCAGGAGGATGTCTGTTCTCATAGGCATTTGTGTGGTGACACTATAGCTAGTATGTAGGTGCTTATTAGGGTATAAGTTCACTGAACATGACTCGATAAGTTGAACAACTAATGGAGTTTACTCACGTGTCGATAGTTGTTCACTAAGTGATAGTTGTACAAGTGTCCTTAGACTTGAGATCGTTAGAGTAATCTTGTATGTAATGAACTGTGCTTTGGTTTAGTCCTTAGTCTCAAGGACATCCATTAGGTCTATTCTGGGCATAGGGATTTGTGTATGGAGATAGTTAACGGTCAATAAAGGATCTACCCCTTCTAGTAAGGAAGTGAATATCCTATGTTATTCTTAGTATGCGAGTTCTGGAATCTCTGGCCAGAGTGAATGAAATTAGAATGGAGTTTCTAATTTGCATTAATATGAACTTTGCATTATGAATAATAAATCATATGATTCAATTTGATAGGCTTGACACGAGTTCCATGCCTTGTAATTAATCGGGATATTGTAGGGTAGAAGGAATTGATTGTACAGTAACTAGTCAATGATAGGTTCTTGGTATTCTAAGCAGTGAATTCATATTATCCGGATAGTCGCGATATGTTGAGAAGCATCACTCACGATGTAGAATAAATATAATTAATCAGTTAATTATATTTAATGAATTTTAGAATTCATATAAATAATAAATAAAAAGTTTATTATTATTTATTTCTACTACCGGCTTAATATTGAACCTACAGGGTCACACCATAAAAAGATTAATTTATTGATTAAAGTATTTTGAGAGAGCAAGTTGTTTTTAATAATGATTAAAATAGTTTAATTATTATTTAAACAATTTGTGGGATTTATATATATTAATATATACATGATATATTAATTATACTAAACCTACATGAGCCCTATATAAAGAAAGAGATGAGAGGTGTTTTAGTATGTATTGTGGTTTTGTGAAAACCCTAGTAGCCTCCATCTTCATCTCTCTCTCTCTCTCTCAAAAAGATCAAGGCACCATTTTTATAAAAACTTGTTTTATAAAAGCTTCATCGAAGATTATTCTTGGTGGATATCGGTAGAGTGCTTCACACACTGAGAAGCAACTGCTAGCAACCAATTTTATAAATCTTCGATTTTCAAGGTATGGTTACGATTCCTCCGCTATTTCATTTTTATATGATTTTCTATATGCACGATACATGGTTTTTTACGGAATAATTGTTATACCGCGCTTCCGCTCGTCCGTAAATTCCTTCAGAGTTAACATGTGGTTTAAGTTGGGAAGCAGTGGTCATGTAATGGCCATTCCGTTAGATTAAAAACTTGAGTTATTCGGAGCTTTTGGATGTGCTTGTCATTAATTGTCTAAAATAGTGCGAGGACAGTTTGTCTATCCTTTTTTCAAAAGTACACTAGTTTTGAATGGCAACCACATCCAAAATCTGTGAATGATTCAAGTTTTAATCTGACGGAATGCTCGCCACATGATCATTGATTCCCAACTTAATCCACATGCTAACTCAAAAACATTATTGACAATAACAGGTGCGCCGATCAGTGTCACTGAAAATGACTCAAGTCCTTGGATTGAAGTTCTACAGCATTCGGACAGTACAAATAGTTGTCATTGCATTCGTTTAGAGATGCAGCTTTCACTAAGTTTCTTTTTTCAGTGCCAATTTCAGTGCCTGAATCAAAACAGGAGCATTGCTGTCACATGCAAGAGGTTGTACTTTTCTGATAATTTCTCAGCTTCAAACACCAAGCTGGAAACCACCCAAAGTTTTAGGCGGGCAGCGGATGTTAGAATCTTCAACGGAAAGGTGAATGAATGAAATATGACCCTGTACTGTGTCAGGTAAAGACCTTGCCACCCCCCCCCCAAAGAAACTTAGAGTGATCAATTAGGAAGCTCTTTATCATTATTTCTTCCTAAAGAGGTAATGGTCGTCTAAGGGTAAGATGTAGCATGAATTCCAAGTCCTCGAAGTACACGTAGACATCACTGTGAATATTCACTAAAGGATTTTTGCTTCAAACAACAGGCAAAACGTGTTGTGTGAATATACCAAAAACTGTTGACTATTGAGAAGTCGTCTGATACACACCTCAGACAACACACAGCAAGCTGTTGTGTGAAAGTTGAAAGACAAGTAAAAGAAACCTGAAAAGTGTTGTCTAATACCCAGAAACAACAACACTTCTATGGAAACCTCTTGTCAAAACTCCAATAACGCAACACGTTTTAACGAATATATTGTTGTTATTAAGCAGTAAAGACAATGGTTTTTAAAAGAAATCCTATTGTTGAAGTGCAAAAGATACAATCCTTTACTTGCTCAGGGATGTTGTTGTATGTCACCACAGACAATGGTTTCTTAGCAAAAACGATTTGTTTTATGGTTAGATGTACAACATGTTATCTCATATGGCATGTTGTTGTACACTAGGAAGGATAACACTTTCTTAGTATATAACTCTTGTTTGAAATTATTTCAAACAATGGTTTTGCAGAGTATAACATGTTGTTATTTGTTAAAAGAGACAACGGTTTTGTTGTGTGACAATGATTTCTTTGTTAGACAATGGTTTCTTTGTTAGACAACAGTATAACATGTATTTGATTTAGTTAGACAATGGTTTCTTTGTTATATACCTCAAAATAAGTCTTAGACAATGAAACAAATATACATAAAAAAATCTTATAATCCATTCTGAATCACAAACAAAAATTGTTCTAAAAATATACATAGCAGTATATAATTACAACAATGTTAAAAATATCCAAAGTTGTCAAGCACTGATGCATCTTTTTTGGCCTCCACTTCGACCTTGTTTGATAAATTATCTTCCCCTCCACCTTTGGTAGAAACCTTATCCAGATCTGTGTCTACCATAAGCTCCATTAAGGAATCATCGTTCTCAGTAGCATAACCATCATTGTCTAAAATAGACATTCTGCATACCAGAACACAACAATAATCATATAACAAGCCCAAGCCAGTATACAAATAAGCACCAATGTTATAACTTCCTATCCTAACTTCACCATCATGGCATCAGATATTTGTTGTGTGAGTGATTATTCAATAGGCAGAGTTAAAATGGAACAATTTCTCGACTGAAGATAAAAAGCTCCAGCTGTTAACCACCACTCAACCATTATAAATAACACTGCAATTAAGCAATCATGATATTTCAGGATTTTTTTAAAAATTAGTGGATATTAAATCTGGTCTATAATTTAAGAGACAAAGACTAAAGTTAAAGAGATGTAGACATGCTAATGCTTGCAACTGATGATATAAAGTCGAGAGATATCTGCTCTCTATAGAAAAACCAAAGATTCTAACATACTAAAAATGTGATCAGCTAAAAATAATACCAATGTCTTGGATAAAGCTACGCTGAAATGAATATAGCTTCTTAAATGTTCAGTCAGTAGTTAATCTCTGGTTTAGAATATACACATATATATACCTGTAATTTATCCGAATTAACATAGGTATATCAAAATATGTTTACATTACCATCAAGTGTGGTAAATTCAGCTGCATTGATCTCTCAGAGAAAGCCTGCTACAGAGAGAAAAGGGCACTCACATAAAAATTTGGAGACTACTAGTATTGATTCTTTCTTCACTTGTGATTGTTTTCGGAAATGGGGAAATGGCTTCACCAAAGTTCTCAGCAATGTTTGCATTCGGAGACTCGTTAATTGATCCAGGAAATAACAATTACCTTACCTCTCTGGCCAAAGCAAATTATGTACCTTATGGCGTTGATTTGTATCAAAGCCACCCTTCTGCATAATGGGATCGAGTAGGCATACAAATTCGGATTTAACCAGATAGCCACTCCATAACTTCAAATCTGTTTCCCCCTCAGAAGTGCTCACCTGATTAACCCTATCGGCATCTACTAGAGAATTCTCCACGACAATCCCCATGTCGTAATGGCAACATGTGACTTTGTTTCTGGTCCGTATACAGCCAACTTCCCCAAAAGAGAATCCTGAAATGGGGGACGAAAACAAATAGCGTCAACAACGTTATGCAAAACACTTAACTTGATAAAGGTATAAAACATAGTCAACAAGATAGATACCTTTAGAAGACTTGGTTTTATGTTCAGTAAGATTTTGTTTTAACATGCCATATAAACTCCGTCCATCTTCTCCATTATTAGACAGAAAAGATTCAACATCTCCGAAATGTTCCATGTCATCCTGCAACATGAAATGTTCTTTGAGAAACAAGGCAATGTTAAACTTTCTATTGCTCATAGACTTCACCATTTTTAATAAGAAATATCATCACAAGTTTGAAACTATATAAACGGACACAAATGTAAGAACATAATGCACATTTCCTCAATCACTTAAACAACAAAAAGTAGGCACTCTTGACGAGTAAAAAGTTGATGCAACACTAGTATTGCATCAACAAAAAACATTTTCTGAGTTGCATAACACTAGCACACAGGTTAAAGCATATAGGTATATGACGAATACAGAAGGGCCTACCAACTGATTTGCAGATGATGCAAGGCCTGCTGCTTCTGAACTATACATCATCAACCCTTTATGTCCACTGTTTACATGTTGCAGGCTAGTGGTAGTAGTTATCCCATCACCAGCACACAATTTTATCTATATATTGACAATCAGCCAACCCCTTGGTTGGAGCTACCAAGGGCTCTTCTAGTGCTGCATTTTTAGCTATCACAGATACTATCGCTGTTTAAGGAGCTACATTACCTTGAAAAGAATTGAAACTTAATTTGGTGAAATATTTCTAACTGACACAAAAAAACTATATGATATATCCGATATTAATGACATGTGGTCTAAGGATTAGTGCAGCACTCACACACTGCAACCATTGTGCTTAATATAAGCAGAGCATCTGAATAAGTATCCTCAGTTTCAAAATAGTAGGAGACAAATATATGTTGACTGAAAACTTTGGAGTGTAAAGCTCCAACTAACAGAGCTATTATCTATTTCTGAGATTCAAAAGAATTGAAAGAAGTTTATAAACAAAATATGTAACCACTGCAAGGAACAGGACATTGCTTCGAGTGAACATACCAACCAACAAATCGAGCATTCTCAACATAGCACACTCGTCCGAGAAATACACACAACAAACAAATGTTAGTAACGATTTAAACAATAAAATCTCAAATAAAAGATAAGTGTGAGATTATCAGTGTATATAATATGTATGAACCGAAAAGGGATTGAAGGGGGTTGTGAATATACACGATTTTTCTTGTATATATATTTGAGAAACATGATCAAAATACTGAGAAAATGAGTGAAATTAATAGATTTTTGGGATTTTATCGAGGGTTTCAAACATTTGAGATTAGGGTTTCAAAATCGAATTGGGGGTTTCTATTTTTGGGCACAAAGGACGTTTTTTAATGGTAAAAGTTCATCAAATCGAGACAAATAGATTGTTTTTTATGAATCGAGAAGAAAAAAAAGGGGCATGGTCTGGGTTTGGCAGGATGACAGCGTCGGAGATACAACTTACGACGAATCATCTATATCGGGGACAGAGAGAGAGGAGTCTACAACAATTTATGAACCGTTGGGGGCAAATAATGTTTATGTGTTTGTGCGGCTGAGAAGATAAGAGGGGAGGCTGTGAAGATAGAGGGGGAAATGAAATTTTAACCTGGAGGGAAATGAAACTTTGATTTAGGGAAAGCGAAATTTTAGTAGGGGGAAGTGAAATGAAAGGAAAAATTAAATATTAACAAGCGGTAATATGAATTAGATGAAGTGTGAAAAAAGAATCGTAAAAACGTAGTGAAAGTGTTGCTTCCTATAACGGGACATGATCCAAATTCACTGGATAATTTTTTTGAATAATTTCTTCAACGATCAAACCGTATAGATGTTAATAAACACTAATTTTAGTGTTCGGAAAAAATAATTGGAAAATAAAAAGTTCGGGTTGTACGATATTTAAACAAAAACGTAGTGAAAGTGCTGCTTCCTATAACGGGGCACGATCCAAATTCACTAAATAAATTTTTAGAATTATTTCTTCGACGATCGAACTGTACGGATGTTAATAAACACCCATTTTAGTGTTGGGAAAAAATAATCAAAAAATAAAAAGGTCGGTTTGTACGGGATTTTAACAAAAACGTAGTAAAAGTGCTACTTCCTATAACGGGGCACGATCCAGATTCACTGAATAATTTTTTTGAAAGATTTTTTCGATGATCGAACCTTATGGATGTTAATAAACATTCATTTTAGTGTTGGGAAAAATAATCAAAAAATATAAAGATCAGGTTTTACGGGATTTTAACAAAAACGTAATGAAAGTGCTGCTTTCTATAACGGGGCACGATCCAGATTCACTGAATAATTTTTTTGAATGATTTTTTCGACGATCGAACCTTAAGGATGTTAATAAACATTCATTTTAGTGTTGGAAAAATATAATCAAAAAATAGTAAGGTCGGGTTGTACGGGATTTTAACAAAAACGTAGTAAAAGTGTTGCTTCCTATAACGGGGCACGATCGAGATTCACTGAATAATTTTTTTGAATGATTTCTTCGACGATCGAACCATACGGATGTTAATAAACAATCATTTTAGTGTTGGGAAAAAATAATCAAAAAATAAAAAGGTCGGGTTGTACGAGATTTTAACAAAAATGTAGTAAAAGTGCTGCTTCCTATAACGGGGCACGATCCAGATTCACTGAATAATTTTTTTAAATGACTTTTTCGATGATCCAACCGTATAGATGTCAATAAACACTCATTTTAGTGTTCTCAAAAAATATTCGAAAAATAAAAAACTCGGGTTGTACGAGATTTTAGCAAAAACGAAAACGTTGTAATGATATATAAATCATCACTTTTACTACTTTTTTGTTAAAATCTCGTACAACCCGACCTTTTTATTTTTTGATAATTTTTACAACACTAAAATGAGTGTTTATTAACATCTGTAAGGCTCGATCATCGAAGAAATCATTCAAAAAAATTATTCAGTGAATCTGGATCGTTCCCCGTTATAGGAAGCAACACTTTTACTTCGTTTTTGTTGAAATCTCGTACTATCCACCTTTTAATTTTTTGATTATTTTTTCCCAACAATAAAATGAGTGTTTGTTAACATTCGTACGGTTCGATCATCGAAGAAATCATTTAAAAAAATTATTCAATGAATCTGGATCGTGCCCCGTTATAGAAAGCATCACTTTTACTACGTTTTTGTTAAAATCTCGTACAACCCGACCTTTTTATTTTTTGATTATTTTTTCCCAACACTAAAATGAGTGTTTATTAACATCCGTACGGCTCGATCGTCGAAGAAAGCATTCAAAAAAATTATTCAGTGAATCTGGATCGTGTCCAATTAAAGGAAGCAGCACTTTTACAACGTTTTTTTTAAAATGTCGTACAATCCGACCTTTTTATTTTTCGATTATTTTTTATTTTGTGACCAAAAATTAGAAAATTTAATATTAATCTCTTATGCTTTTATAATATAAACCTTCTAAAAGAACTACTCACTCTAAATAGTGTCGTCACGATTGTACATAAATTTTTTAAAAAAATTTTACAAGATAAATTTATTATTTGCATTATAATATTATATATAAGTACATGCTTATATGTAAAATTTAAAATTTTAAAATTGAAATCAAATAAATTCTTGATAAAGTTAAAATGAAATTAAAATTTATACCAAAATATTTAAAAAATTAAAAAAAAAAGAGCAACATATTGAAAAATGTAAAATTTTGATGGCACACAAATTTCCCCCTTAACCAAAATTTTCAGTGTTTCATCCCCCCCTCCCCTTCTCCCCCTTATCTTCCCTATCTCCGCCAAACTTTCCTCTTCACCGCATGTTCTAAACTTTACTCTTATAAACTAATATACAGATTTTCCTCTCTAATTATAAGCTTTTCTCTACATCATCTATCACAATCTTCTTCGTTAACCGGTAATTAGGGTTTTTCAATCGATTTCTTCCCATCGAATTTCGAATTAGGGGTTTTTCAGTTTAGGTTCTCTTTGATTTTGAATTAAAGGTTGGATTCTTTGATGCTTCAAGGCTAATTAGTGTTACTTCTTGGCTCTCAGATGTTGGATTCTTTGAAAAGTGACGTTAAATTACTTCAGGTAATCTACTCTTATTCCTCTTATTAATTACGCCCTTAAGTTTACCAATATCTTCCAACATATTCACTTTATAATCACACCATCCCCATCTTACTGGTATGGCTGGTACTGTATTGCGCTATTAGTTGGTACATAGTCAAATGCTAATTATGAATTTGTTCATGGATGTACTCTAGGCAAGAAGGGCATTGAAGCCACTGAAAGCATTGGTGAAGCTCCAAGCAGTAGTAACTAGTAACAGGCCACATTATGAGAAAGCAAAGTACATTGGGAGTTTCTATACTTGTATTCTTAACCTATATCCTTACATTAGCCTTGAAGCATTCTTTTATGAGTGCATATCATACTGGATTAATTGGCTTGTATTACTGTTATTTATTCTTCATCAGCCAGGGCAAATCCACAGTTCCACCTAGCAGTGAGCAGCTTAGCACAGCTGAGCAGGATTAACTTTTGAAGGTGGACAAATATTATTACTAGTATGTAGAAACACTTATGAGTTATGATTATGTATAAACTAATATAGTATGCAACCTACAAAATATAGCAAAAAAATAGTATGCAACCTACAAAATGGTGATTAGCATTACTAAAACCGGTGATTTGTAGAACTTTGTCATAGTGTCATGTATCTCGTAACTAGTTTCTAGAGTATGAAATTGGTGGTAATGGTACATGACCCTGAATAAATGAATTGACTTATGTAGTGTGTTTACATGTTCCTGAATAAATGTAGTGGTATGTGTATCTCGGACAAATAATCATGGAGTCGGAATTACTGAACATATATTAACTTGATGAACTATCTTGATATTATCACTTCTATCTACAGAGTTTACAAAAATAATAGAAGTACAGAACTATATGATCTTAATGTTTTTATATACATTTAGTGATTAGTGATTGGTTATCTATTTTCATGGGAGTGTATATCCTCATTATCCTGTCAGATGATTGGTATTAGTGATTTACTGTATAGCATTCCGGAAGTTGATAAGCTAAAAGCTATTCAATTCCCAACATAAGTGGATAAATTCACGAACTTGTGCTCTTTTACTGCTATATAGCTTGGTAAGTGGTTCTCTGTGCTTCACATCAAGATTTTATCTTGTCGCTATTTGTTTTTAAAAATTTCACTGAGTTTCCTGTTGTCATTGATAATTATTTCCTACAGTTTTTAATTTTAAATTTCACTGAGTTTTTCATAATAGACGTTAAGAAATCAATCTAACTATCATAATTTGGTCGTTGTTTTTTTAACTAGCATTGAAAGCAAGCAAAATGAAAGAGCTTTTTTTCAAGAAGAGGTCTGAGCTAGAAGATTTATGCAAGAAGACACGCATGATTCCGAAATCAGATAGTGGACTGGAATTTACAATAGAAGCCATAAAAACTGGTTAGAGAGTAAATAAGATATTTATCATATTCCCGAAGCTCACGTAGTGATGCAGTGAAAGGTTGCATTTATGTAAGTTCCATATCCGCTTGTTCAATTTTTTAGCTAAACATGAATTTGGCCACTTTTTGTATATCCAAATTATTTCTACATAAATTATATTGCTTATTTATGTGTGAGTCTGCACTTACGTAGTGATTTTGTTTTTTGTACAGGTTCTGCGAATGCCTGTGATTGTGCTGCTTGTAGATGAGGTGTGTTAATCTTGTTCCCAACTTGCATTAAACATTTTTGCTTATCGGACATGCAGAATCCATAAGTGTGTCAAATGTTTTCAGGACAGTAAGAGTTGACAATAGAAGATTTTGTGAATTTACATGGTGTGATTGTCAAGAATAGCATGTTTGCCTATGACGGTCTTGAAGATTTATACCCCTTGCAAACATGAAACTAATGGGCGAGTTTGCCAAGACTATGGGCTCAACATGTGAACATGAGTGATGGTTTAACAGAATTTATTTGTGGGAAATTGCTAATGGCAGTGGGAAATGTGGTGAGAGTCATGTCCGAAGAACATGGTGATATGAACTAATACAACTTTCGTAATGTAATAAATTAATTTGTGCTCTTTAATTTGTAACTATAACTCTTGATAGATTGTTGGTTGGTTTGTTTCCTTAGTTTGGCCTTTGTTGATTTGTTGGATGCCAATTTGGTAGGTTAGTCATCTTTTAAATATGTTTTTTTTTCATGTACAGTTCATTAGACAACAGTTTTAAACAGAAGACACTTGTATGAGTTGAAACACACAATAGGCAAGAACCTGTTGTGTGTTGGATTAAGTTCATACAACACTATGTAAAGCACTTGTGTTAAATATCATTACACAATACCACATTGGAAATCACTTGTCTCATTCTAACAATACTTTTTACGAAGTATTGTCTATGCTTCATTCACATAATATTTCTAAAAAATGTTGTGTGTTGGTTAACTGTCACACAACATTATGGATAACATATTGTATGACTGCTACTTAGACAACAGACCTAAAAACGCTTGTCTAATCTAAAAATACTTATGCATTTACACAACACCCCTGGTTTTGGCCCATTGTGTGAATGTAGGATTAGACAATACTTTTTCGAGTAGGAAAATACCAGTTGTCAGATCATTTCGGGCAACACTTTTTCCCATGGGTGTTGTCTGATACGTGTCGTCTATTGCCAGATTTCTTGTAGTGATTCTTGGCCATTTCCTTCCACAAAAAGCTTAATCCCACAATCTACATTAGAGCGATATATGTGGAAGAAACTTAAACTTCATTCATTCATGCATAACTAAACTCAATTTGAGGAGTCTCATATGTAAATAACGCGCTTATGGTTCCACGAAATTAATTTGCCTCTGCATTGCAATTTTTCGGTAGTGTATAATGATAAGGATCTGGTGGCTGATTACTAAATACATCACAGTGTAGATAATTTTTACTAGGAACTGCTCTATAGTATAGTTGTGAGGTTAAGTGAGGAGCAAAGAACTGGATCCTTTATATCTACTTGTTTTCTTAAATGGTTTATAAAATAAATTGATCTAAATATTAATTGAATGTTGTTACTTTCGTACATAAAGGTTCTAAGAATCGAGTAGTTTACGAATGAGATGTAATACATGGTATGGCTATGGCTATGTGCATGACGGTGTTAAGGTTAACTCTTCTGTTATTAGTTTTATGTTACTTTTAACTCTAGGGAGCCAACTTTGATTTAGCTTCCTGATCCTATATTACATCTATAAGCTTTTTAATAACTCAAAGTACAATAAATTATGGAGGAAGATCGAGTTGCATGAGTCAGGTGTGGATTATTTTTCTGTACGATGAACTTGGGCTGGTTGATCGAGCAGTTGATGCATTAGGTAAACCGTTTTTTACAGTGTGTATGGCATTAGCAGAACTAGATTGTTGAACTATAGGTGAGTTTGATACAACACTTACTATCAAATAAGTGTAATGTTGCCTGTATTTGATTAAATTAAAAGTGTAGCTAGAGTGCACTGTGTAGTTGAGTCCAGAGTTCATATATTCTATTGGTTTGATTTTTTTACTTAATTTCTGCACCTCAAGGCCATTGTGGTGGAATAGTTCGGTGTATTCTTTTTTTCCACTATATGTGTGAAAATATTGTGCAAGTAAATTACTTGCCTTGTTTGTTTCCATATAAGATTGGTGCCTTGACCGGCTTTGTTCCATTTTCTGTTTTGATTCAGTCAAAAATGGTGACAGTAATGGAAGTTTTAAGAGGGTCTAATTATTTTGAGTAGTAATAAGTTTTCTAGTTCAAATTACTTGTGAGATTACGGTATTTTTAGTATTCATTAATGCTGACCTCTCTGCCTGATTAGTCTAATTTTCTACAAGATGAATTTGGAGTGCACAATGGAATTTGGGGAAAATTACTTGGATCTTACATATTGCGGTAGTTCATGTAGTTGCTGGGGGTTGTTTTTGTTTGAGAGATGATTCACATAGTTATAACTTAGTTATTTAAAATCAAAAGTAATGAGATAACAATTTAAATTAGAATATGTGAGTAATAAGAATATTTTATTATTTTCTGTAAGTTATGAATAATAATGTGAACATATGTGCCCCCAACCATGTGATGAGATTATGCTCGTGTTTGTGGTATTTGAAAACAAGTTACTTATTATAAAATTTATAAGAAAAAATGACCAAAATACACCATTTTTGAGAATCTACTGCCCGAAATACCTGTAGGCGGTAAGGACCGACCAAAATACCCGCCGAATACACATGTTAGACTTGCGTATTCATTTTCAGGGTTAAACACGCATGTCCAATTACATGCGTGTTCTTTAGGTTATTTTGAAAAAAAAAACTATACGCATCACTAAAATGCGTACACAATGTAAAAAGTACCTGTTTCTTTTGACTGCGCAGGGAAACTTTCTGAAGTACACGCATTACTATAATGCGTAGGTCAAAATAAAAAAATAAAAAATATTAGTTGTACGCATAGTGATTATGCGTGGTTCATTCTTTAAAAAAAAAAATATAAAGAACACGCATGTTTACCATGCGTGGCCTGCTAGTAAAAAAAATTAATAAAGACTACACATGCTTGCCATGCGTGTATAGGCTACGCATACCAGAAATAATTTTCTTACGGAAACACTACCGATATTGGGTTATTTACATAGAGGAATGGAAAAAATTGCGGAAAACCGAACAATTATACAATATTTACCTGTAATGCGTGGTCCGTGGGTAAAAAGGGTGGAGCTTTCCACCGGAGGTATTTTGGCCCGGAAAATTAATTGGTGGGTATTTTAGTTTTTCACTCAATTTATAATAGGATAAGTGTTATATAAATGATAAGTAATTATTAAGTATAATTTATTTAGGTGTTTGGATAAATTTATTTATAAGTTAATGAAATATTTTGTAAATTTATAGGTTATAAGTTGGAAATAATTTTTCTTTAAAATAATATTTTTAATACAATGATTTGTATACTTGGATTTTAATAAACAGACATAATTTTAAAATATTCGAATACGTATTATTAAAAGCAAAAAAGTCAATCGAAAAATTAGAACCGAGGTAAATTCAAAATTAACAAAATTTTTGAATTCTTATTATACATATGTTCAATGTTAGAGCATCTTTAGCGACGTTTTGTAAATTGCTCCAGTGGTGACGGCTATATTGGTTAGTTATATTTTAGAAATAGTATGTTATTATTATTTTAAAGAGTAAAGTGCATTTTGTGTACCTGTACTTTAGCCTAGACACCACTTGCAATACTGTATTTTAAAATCGAGCATTTACAATACTGAAATTTTAATTTACTTACACTTCGTGTGGTACCGTCTATTTGGCCCTAACTTCGTTACTTAATCAGGGGTAAAACAGTATTTTTGCATCTCCTTCTTTGCGCCGGCTTTGTAACGCGGGAATGTCTTCTAATACCTAACACAGGTATATACACACTATTTCTTCTCCCCAATTTACTATTTGAGACACCTAAATTTGTATGTTTATACAGGAAGGCAATTAATGATGATCTATTTGGAGATTGGCCGATATCTGAATGGGTGGGATGGGGAGAGTCTTCTGATTTCCAAGTTAGTGGATCAAGTGTAAATCCCTTTGAAGACTATACAAAATCAAGTGTTAATAATGGAATTGGAAGAAAGAGAGGCGGTGGTGTCAATCAAAATTCAGGAGCTGGTGGTGCCAATCAAAAAAGTGAAAGCAAGCATGTTGATTCTGATATGAATAATTACCCTGCAGTTGACTTGGGTGATACTTGTGAAGTTAATGTAGATGTAGATGAGACTCTTAGTAACCCTCCCAAGAAAGCTGTTGAGGAACCATCTGAAATGGAAACTGTTGATGTTGACACTTCACGTGAAACTTCTGTAGGCTCTGAAGAAGATGCAATTGCTATTCAGGATCCTGTATATGTACATGATTCTGTTTCTCATGGCACATATGAAAGTTTACATAATGATTCTGGTATGGGTAATGACACTGCAGTTGACTTGGACAATACTTGTGAAGTCAAGGTGAATGAAACTTCTGTCAATTCTCCCAAGGATTCTGTTGAGCACTTCTCTACAATGAATACTGTTGATGAAGATCTTGCGGCAAATGGAACTATCACCTTGTGCAAGGGAGGTAATGTGGTAAATAATACACATGCAGTACACGAGAAAGTTGCTTGTGTGGAGAATTCTTTCAACAAAGCAGTGGTACATAATAATACTTCTGAAGCAATAGGCGAAGTCCCAGCAGAATCTAGTTCTGCGACTGTTGTGGTATGTGATGAGAGGAATGGAGACTTGATAAACTCCGAAAAACGGGATGACCATGGTGATGCTCAAGAAGTAGATGTGGAGGTTGCTCCTGTTGAGCGTATTGGTGATTCTGTATGTAACACTTTCACTGAGAATAACACTTGCGAGGCCCTCGACGAGAGCTCCAAAGATGTGAAATCTGATTCAGTTGATCGGAGTGTAGTTGATATAGAAAGTGATTTGCCCATGACTATAGAAGTGGCTTCAAACAGAAACCATTAAGAAGAGTATTTGTAAATCGATTTTGGTGAAATAAGATGCAGATCATAGTTTTATCGAATGATGTTTATGACCAGCTTGCTCTATTCGCACTCTCTCAAGTTCCGATCTAGAGATGATCTGGAGTAAAGTTGTCATAGACTTATAGTGGATCACACGTTGTTGTGCAAAGGTTCTGTTTTCATTTGTTTACTGCAATGTATTGTGATGGTGATCGCTGGACATATATGTCCAGTTGGTGTTTGATAATTTGCCTCAAAGACATATCTTTTTTTGGACTGGTAAAGGACTGTTTTACCCCTGATTAAGTAACGGAGTTAGGCCAAATAGACGGTAGCACACGAAGGGGTCATTTGGTAAATCTGAATAAAAATATCTGAATAATTAAAATATCTGAGTGATTAAAATATCTGAATTCTAAATGAATAATATCATTTGGTTCATACATAAGCGAAATTTCTTAATGGTATTATTTTCTACTTTTTCCTCTTAATGAAATTAAATTATTTAGATACATTATATCATAATATTACATTTACAGATGTTATAAGATAAAAAATTTAAAGAATTCGATGTTACCCAATAACATTTTTTGAGTATGATTGATTACAAAAATAAATTTTAAATTAAACAGGCAGGAATTATATCTATAATATAAATAATAATAATGCATTGCACATTGCACGAAGTATAAGATAATATTTTATTTAAGCTAAGCATTTAGAAAATATATAATTTTTTATAATAATAATATGAAATGCTTCAATACTAGAATAAATAAAATATATAAATATTTATTAATTTTCATTTAGTAACACAAGAAGATTATATATAAAGAATTTTTATATACAAATAATATATGTAAGTAATATAATAATTCTATAATAAAATTAACATAATAAAAAATAATAGATATATTTTTCAGAAAGTACTTGAATTCATTTTTTGCAAAGCGGTATGCATTTTTTTTTATCACAAGCAGTATACATTTTTTAAGTAATAAGGGACGATACAATATGGAAAGGCGGGCTGGGGTGTAAAGTTCTTAATGATTGAGCTTGGTTTTTCTATCTTACCGATTAAGACACATTTTAACGATTAAGAAGTAGCAAAAGTACAACAAACGATCTGAATTGTCTTAATCGCTAAAATAAGTGGCATTAAGCTAGATTAATTAGAAGTAAACAAATGGGGCCGAAGTGTAAGTAAATTAAAATTTCAGTATTGCAAATGCTCGATTTTAAAATACAGCATTGCAAGTGGTGTCTGGGCTAAACTACATGTACACAAAATGCACTTTACTCTATTTTAAATTATTATAAATACAATATATATCACTAATATGGTAAAATATGATATGAAATTTTGGTACAAGTCTCTAAAGGTTCTAAAGGTTCAGCATATATATATATATATATATAGCCAAATGGGGAGGTCGGCTAAATATTTAGCAAAGGATAATATCCCAAAAACGTTTTTAGTATCATTGGTTGAAAGACGAACCTATTATTGTCAAGGTTGTAAAAATCGGAACTCGGTTCGACTCGGTTTTGTTCCGGAAAAATGAGTATTCGGAAATTCGGAGAGTACTCGGAATGAGTAACCGGAGAACAAATCGGATTTTTTTTAAAAAAAAAATTCACATGTATTAAATCCATTCATTCATATTTTAATGTACATGTGTTAAAATTTAGAACTTAATGGTAATATATATTTTATATATATACTAATAATAATTATTTAATAATATTAAAACCAATAGATAAACATTAAAAATACGAGTAATTGTAATTCGATTTGACTCCGAAACTCGGAACTCGGATCGGACGAGGGATTAAAAACGAGTACTCGGAATGAGTACTCGGCTGACTCGGTGATTTTTAGAACCCTGATTATTGTTGATAATGTGCTTGAGTTAACATGTGGTTTAAGTTGGGAAGCAATCATGTGGTTTAAGTTGGGAAGCAATGGTCATGTGCCGGTCATTCCACTAGATTAAAAACTTGAGTTATTCAGAGCTTTTGGATGTGGTTGTCATTAATTGACTAAAATGGTGGGAAAATTGTTTGTCTCTCCTATTTCAGTACACTAGTTTTGAATGGCTATCACATCCAAAAACTGTGAATGATTCAAGTTTTAATCTGATGGAATGCTCGCCATGTGACCATTGGTTCCCAACTTAAACCACATGCTAACTTAAAAACATTTTTGACAATAAAAGGTTCGCCCTTCAGCCAATGTTACTGAAAAATGAGTCAAGTCCTTGGACTGAAGTTCTATAGCAGTTGGACAGTACAGAAAGTTGTCATTGCAATCGTTACGAGATGCAGCTTTCACTAAGTTTCTCTTTTCAGTGTCAATTTCATTACATGAATCAAAACAGGAGCATTGTTGTCATAGGCAAGAGGTTGTACTTACTGATAATTTCTCAGCTTCAAACACCAAGCAGGAAACCGCAGTTCAATTCCAATATTGAATCACCGATAGTAACCAAAGTTTTAGGGGGCCAAGGGATGTTACCCCCGAAGAAAATTAGAGTGATTAATTAGGAAACTCTATCAATATTTTTTCCTAACTAGGCTTTGAACAAAGAGGCAATGGTCTAAGGGTAAGTAAGGTGTAGCATGAATTCCAAGTCCTCGAGTAGACTTCACTGTGAGTATTCTTGCAGTTTCCTTCAACAAAAAGCTTAATCCCGCAATCTACTTTTCATTAGAGCGATATATATATGTTGCAGAAATTTGAACTTCATTATTTTATACATAACTAAACCTAATTTGAAGAGTCTCATCTGTAAATAACGTGCTCATGATAGGAAGAGGGATTATTCATTCGGAAATGCCTGCGCGAGAAGGATTACAAACCGATCTGCAACTATGGATCAATCTTTCATCCAAGGACAAAATGTAAGAATGTGTCATAATCGTATTATGGATAGTGACAAGACTTGTCTTTTCTCCAACTTAATTTGGTTATTTGAAATGCAGGGTTGAACCTAATTATCAAGAACTGCAAAGTAACGACTTTAAAAGGGCTGAAATGGACGATGTTGAAGTGAAAATAATAGCAGGGGAATCAATGGGAGTTAAGTCACCAGTGTACACGCGAACTTCAACAATTTTCTTGATTTTAGTCTACAGTCCAAAGCTGAAGTGAACCAAAGCATCCCCAAATGTTAGAACGCATTCATGTACGTTATTGAACGAGAAGGTGTTTTCGGGTCTTTGAACTCATCCCCTGTATCTGCTCACCATGTTTTGGTTTTAAGTCCTGTTGATGGTTTGAGCATATGAAACAAGTCCTCAAAGGCCCTTAGGTTTGCACTCATTGGGGGTGAGCCACTAAATGAGCCATTGGCTCGGTATGGACCTTTGGCAGTAAGTAGTAAGTTGGCGCCTAGTCTCTCGCTTTTGTGATGAATACAGAGGAAGAAATTGATCAGACTATAGAAGACTATCAGCAATGTAATAAGAATGGATTTGAAATGGCCAAGCATTGGAAGTCTCAGTAGTGTAGGAACCCAAAAATAACTAAACAGCATCTTTATTTTTTTATGCTAAATAAAAGACCATCTTTTATCTATCATTATCCAAGCAACAAACCAATGAGGTGATAGAAAGGATTAGGAATGATTTTTGTATTGTGGGATCATAGATTGCAGGCTTCAAGAAGCTTTAAAAGGTAGTCATTGTATTTGAACTCACAATGGGAAATTCCTTTCAAGTTAAACTTCAGTACTTGTCTTGGTGACTTATTTTTGTTTTTTTTTTGTTTTTTATTTTTTCAAACTCTACTCCAAATTCAATCAATTAAGAATGCCTAATTTTATAAATTGCACTTTGCATCTCAATTTTAAATCACAGATTAAAATCACAATCATTTATACATTTTTTTTTATCAAATATAATATTGTTTTTAACGAATATATTAACAAATTCGATATAAAATTGTTGCAGTGATTATATAAATTTAGATTTTAAATAAGTCACTAATTTACACTTTTAAAATTTTATAATATAATTTTAAAATGTACATGAGGAGGTGGAAAAGCTCACCTTCACACATTAATTTTGATTTCTTATTCTTTACTGGTGACTTTCTCAGTTTTTTGCCTTTGACATTACGTGGAGAAAACTTCAATTTACGTGATACAGAGCCTTCCGAAACAGAACAAGAAGTAGAGGTGAATCTTGTATAAACCATTGTCACTTTAAACAAGCTGCACAACAAAAATCCATTATAACACAAAACTAATTCAATCAAAACAATGCAATCACAATTAAAACAATTGAAGGAAATAAACAAAAGGAATTCAAACATCTAGATTTTATATACAACTAAGAATGAAACCCCCAATATTTAAATTTAAGCATGCAACTGGATTAAAACAAAAATACAACGACATATCAAAATCACCTCTATAATACGAAATATGAAGACAGTAACAAAATCAGGAAAAAAGATATGAGAAAATCGATAATGAACAGATCAGAGATAACTAACAATAGAGCGGGTAGAGTGAGACCGAGAGAATGAGAGAGAAGAGAGAGAAAAGAGAGAGGGAGAGAGAGAGAGAGAGAGGGAAAAAATTGCAGTTGTCTCAGCCGTATTATTGCAAAGTATTAACTTCTTTTTTTTTTGAAAAACGTAAATTTGTAGTAAATTGAAGTGGTTGGTATTTTTAGGGCTGGAAAACGGATAATACGGATACGGATACAGCCATATCCGAATCCGGATCCGTTTTTTACAACCGTATCCGTATCCGTATTCGAATCCGGGAATATCCGAAAAAACTTTACCCGAATCCGAATCCGGCAGATATTATCCGGATTCGGATAATATCCGGATCCGAATCCGTTTTGCAAAAAAATAATATTTTTTTTCTGAAATTTGCATTATTATAAAAAACAGGCATTTTTTGCAAAAACAAAAAAAAAACAGACTTATTAAAGAGATACTCGGTTCTAATTTACAAATTACAAAAACCACATCAAAATTTGCATATGAAAATAGTATTCAAAACTATATACTATATGCCATATACAAATAATTAAAGAGCATACTACTTTATACTATACAAATAGTGAATTGGGTAGAATTATGGTAGATATACTATACTACTTTAGAAATTAGAACGTGTTGGACTAATTTTTATTTCATTTTATATTAAATTCATTATATTTTATTTTTAAGAGTAAATGATAAAAATTAAAAATATATTATATATAATTACTTTCGGATACGGATATTTTCGGATACGGATGTACCCGTATCCATATCCGTATCCTAAACTCTCGGATTAAGATACGGATAATATCCGGTTGACTCCGGATACGGATAATATCCGCTTTTTCCCGGATACGAATACAGATATTTCGGACGGATATCGGATTTTTCGGATTTTTTTTCCAGCTCTAGGTATTTTTGTAAAAACAAGCTTAAGCTTTAACTTTGGTATTTCTAACAATTTCTCAAAAAACTTTTATAATTTAGATTGAATACAACCACTAAAATGAAGAAAATATTTTTTAAAATTTTTTGCACTCAATAATTATTAGTTTTGTACAGGGATGGATTGAGCCTCGTTATTTTGAAGATAATTTTGAAAAGATCCGACTCATTGAAATATTATATATATATTCAATGCGGTTTGGAGATTAATCTCCTCACGAACTTGAGTCTGTCAGTATCCTGTCACAATGATTTCAATCCTGTAATTATGATATTCGATCATATTAATCCAGTGATTTATTTGGTGATCTCGAATATGTATTTACTAGTTACGAACCTGATCAACAAACTGTTTTTATCAATGGGGCAATCACAAAACGAGAATCGTGTAATAATCTGTGAATCGTCCGTTAAAGAAACATGCATGAATGATCTACCTGAAGATGTATTCATTGAAGTTCTTTTACGACTACCGGTCAAATCTCTCCTTCGTTTCAAAGTAGTATGCAAGGCATGGAGATCCCATATCTTAAACCCTAAATTTGCGAAGAGGCACAATGTGAGAACCACGACAAACCCTAAGAATGACTATTTTATCGTCCACGATAAATCTCCTTCTTCTGGTCAGGATCAACTTTGTGCTATTAATAACATAAATTTCCTCGACAGGGCAATCAGCTGTTTGAACCCACCGATAGGCAATTTTAAGGTTGTTGGTTCATGCAATGGCTTGCTTTGCCTTAAATACAAACGCAGCAAAAAAATGCCCAACAAACAAATATATCTTTGGAACCCGGCTACGCGAAAAAAGAAGGAACTACCTAGGTACACCATTGATGGTTATCAGATTTCTTTAGGGTTTGGTTTTGATTTCGCCAACAGTGACTACAAGGTTGTACGGATTGTAAGTAAAGAGATAAATCGAGTTGAGGTGTATTCGCTGATAAAAAATTGTTGGAAAGAAATTGAGGTGAAGTTGATGTTTGAAGTGTGGGAAACTTATTGTCCAGCGTTTGTGAAGGGATCACTTTTTTGGAGAATAACAATGCACACTTTGATCTCGTTTGACATGCAAACTGAGAATTTTTGCACAATTTCATTGCCTCTGGAAACTGGGTGCGATGGCATTTTTGAGTTTAAGGGAGCTGTTGCATTTACTCATGATGTTTCCAGCAGCGAACTCATCGACATATGGACACTAGATGATGACAGTTGTTGGATTAAAGAGTTGACAATAAAAAGACTACTCATGAAAATTAGTAGTCTGAACAAGGGTTTGAAATTAGTCGGATGTCTAAAGACCGGTGAATTTGTTGGACGTATATTTTCTGATGAATTAGTCTTACACGACTCTGTGACTGGGGAAATAAAACACAATTTTCTGCTAAAAATGCACACTCTTAGAACTTACAACTATAGCGAGAGTCTGGTTAATTTGAATTAACCTAGCAGCAGGGAAAGGGTAAAGACAGGTATCCTTGAATTATCAATGTCCACAGTTCAGTGTTTAATAATGACTTGCATTAATTAATTGTCAATGTCTACAGTTCAGTCTTTAATTGGTGAAGACTTGTGTCACTTAAACAGACCCTAAAGCAGCTTGAGGCTTGTCTAGAATTAATAATCAAATGTTATATCATGAATTTAAAGTTACAATACAGATATGTCGTAGGTAGATATATTTATAGTTACAATATAGATATGTACTCCCTCAGTCCCACCATTTCTTTACATGACAGCGACGGGGGCTCGGCACGCATTTTAACGCTCCTAAAACGTATAATTTCATAATTTATTTTTGAAATTTTCTTTTTTCGTATAAAAATAGAACAATCCTATTTTTATACAAAAAAAGAAAAATTTAAAAATAAGTTATGGAACTATACTTTATAGACGCCTTAAAATGCGTGCCAAACAAGATGGAAAACATGTAAAGAAATGGGTGGGACGGAGGGAGTACTTTATTTATTCACCCTGTTTTTAGCAGAGCCACTCTGCTGACCTATCAGTGAGTTTGAAACAGGAACATTTTCTATGGAGCAAGTGTAAATTAAGAGTTTTTCTACGGAGCAAGTGTAAATTAAGAGTTTAGAGTGTACTTTGCAGTTGAGTCCAGAGTTTGTATATTCTACTGGTTTGATTTATTTCCATTTTATTTTCTGCACCTCAAGGCCACGTTTTTGGAGGTATAGTTCAAGGTAATTTTTTTAACCTGCAACTGTGTGAAAATTTTGTGCAAGTAAATTACATGCCCTGTTCGTTTCCTTAATTACAAGATTAGTGACTTGATCAGCTTAGTTCCATTTTCATTTTTGATTCCGTCGTCAGAAATGGTGACCATAATGCAAATTTTTAAATGGTCTATACATAATGCATGATCAGTAATAAGTTTTCTGGTTCAAATTACTTGTGAGATTAGGAGGCTTGATATATAGGCTGATACGGTATTTTTGGTATTCAGTGATGTGCCCTCTCTGCCAAGGTGAATTTGGAGTGAACAATGGAATTTGGGGAAAATTACTTGGATCTTACATATTGTAGTGATTGAGGTAGTCGCTGGGTTTTGTTTTTGTTTGAGAGGAGATTCACGTCACTACAAGAAATCTGGCAATAGACGACACGTATCAGACAACACCCATGGAAAAAAGTGTTGCCCGAAATGATCAGACAACTGGTATTTTCCTACTCAGAGAAAGTATTGTCTAATCCTACATTCACATAATGGGCCAAAACCATTGTGTGACCAATCTTACCAGACAAGCATTTCTTGACTAGGGGTGTTGTGTAAATGCATAAGTATTTTTAGATCAGACAAGTGTTTTTAGGTCTATTGTCTAAGTAGCAGTCATATAATATGTTATCCATAGTGTTGTGTGACAATTAACCAACACACAACATTTTTTAGAAATATTATGTGAATGAAGCATAGACAATACTTCATAAAAAGTATTGTTAGAATGAGACAAGTGATTTCCAATGTGGTATTGTGTAATGATATTTACAACAAGTGCTTTACATATTGTTGTATGAACTTAATCCAACACACAACAGGTTCTGGCCTATTGTGTGTTTCAACTCATACAAGTGTCTTCTGTTTAAAAATGTTGTCTAATGAACTGTACATGAAAAAAAAAACATACAGTATTTAAAAGATGACTAACCTACCAAATTGGCATCCAACAAATCAACAAAGGCCAAACAGAAGAGAACAAACCAACCAACAATCTATCAAGAGTTATAGTTACAAATTAAAGAGCACAAATTAATTTATTACATTACGAAAGTTGTATTAGTTCATCAACATCATCTCGAATGTAACTAGTAGGCATGTCTTCCTCATCAACATCCGGAAAATTGGGCATAAAAAAGTCATTCTCAAGTTCTGCTTCTACAGATGCCTCATTTTCATACTCATTGTCTTCATAGTAATTTTTCTCCGGTAACTTCAAAACTACGGACCACGAAAATGACAAAATTTAAAGAACAACTATACCCAATATAAATAGATAATATAGAGCTCACATTGCTAGAATCAGAAGTTATGTATGCTTCTGCACAGGAGCTATACATGAAATTTAAAATGATTTGATCACCTTCAAAAGCCAATGAGGACTCTCTGCACAGAACTCCATTAATAAGGCAAGTAATACAGCAGGAACAGTAGGCACCCAATGTAACGCCACCAAATCCGGGGTCAGGAGATTTGGTCGTTACGCGGAAATCCTCAAAAAAAATAATCATCCAAAATTGAAATATAACATTTGTGACCCCAACTATCCAAGATCTTTTAGGTTATAGTGCTAGAAACAAGAATCCAAGTTCCATAAAATAGCAACTTCCTTATTTACCACATTCTCTTAGATCAAAACTTAAATCACTAGTATGACTTCGATAAGAAGTATACCAGGTTAACTAATCTAAGACATAATAATAACTATCAGAGTTAAACTAAATAAAATAAAATCTTACACTGGATCAAGACAACCTACGTCAAATCATCTTCAAGATAGCGTCTGCTTCTTCTCTTTTCGAACTGTGCGAATATGTCTCGCCAAACTACCTTACTGAAAAGTTAAGGTTTCGAAACAAACAAGTATGAGCGGAAGAAATGCTCAGCAAGTGTGTAGTAAAATAGGAATAATAATAAATCATTGTTAATGAAAACATATATCATCTATCAAAAACTTAAATCACAAGAGAAGTATTTTGAATCAAAAATCTATCAACACAAAATGGATTAAAATAAAGTATGAGATGGGTATTCAGACATGATAGGTTTAGTGCTCTACTAGTGGGATCTCGACTACCTAAACAATTGGTTTAACTGTAAATAGGGTGTAAATTGAATAAAGAAGAATAACAATAACTGTCAACAGGATCGACGATAAATGGAATAATACCATAATTAGCATATTTAAAATAATTTCACTTGAACAAGAAGTGAAGGAAAACACTTGCCTCAAATTCTTAGCTATCATGCATAATACTGCTTTCTTCTATCTTACGGCATTACAATCTCCTATTTCAATCCTTCGTTGGTAAGACGCTCTTGCGATTGCCACTAGTATGATTCACTGATATACACGTCAACTTCTATAGTCAATAATAATATGTCAATTCAATCTTCAAACGAAAATTCTGGCATTCTATAAACGCTAATAACTCAAATCGAGTGTATTAACCATGCTTCAATTAAGAACTCTCGGATGAATATCTATGTAATATAGACAACTAACACAATGAATATCCAAACAACCTTTTTATCCATTCTTTAATTTAAAACAGGGTATTCTCTGCAGAATCTCTAAATGAAATCCATCTGATTAAATAGTACATCTTGATACGGTCGTGTCCATATATTATACGCAAATTTTCGAGTTCAGAAAGTATTTTAATTAATTAAAATACTCTTGACTCCTTAGAAATGGCCATTTAATAATCATTTTCTAGTAAAATCCATAACTCCATTGATCTTCATCGTTAAATCAAAAATAAAAACCTCCATAATACCCCTAATATTATCCCAAATCCAAATAAAATCACTCCCTCCCAAAATCAAACCTCCCACCATTTATAAAAATTCCTTAAAGTCTCCATTTTAATCATTTTCCAAATTTAATAACTAATTCATCTGATTATTCCTACCCCTCCCAAATATCTTAGAAATTACTATATTTCCTCCTTTATTTAATAACCAAATTTCAGAATTTTTCACCATACCCATTATTTACTATAATTCAACCAAGTTTCCAAATTCCACAAAGTAATTCAATAAATCATTTTATTCTATTTTTAAAATAAAATTCATATCTCCATTTCCACTTCTCATAAAATTATCCAAAAATTATCATAATGTTCCATTGTTCCTCATAAAATCCTCTAGCTAAATAAAATCATAAATTCCAAAACCCAACTTCTCCACTATTTTATAAAAGAGTAGTGCTACAGACCCCAAATTGGGTACCAAATTTTGACACCAAATGATGTGGCACTAATTAATTGGCATTTTGGAATATTTTAATTGGATGGCCCTGGCGGGCCCATTATAATTATAACCAATAATTACTTGCCATGTCATTTGGGAAAGGAATTTGGGGTACCAATTTGGGGTACCTAGCATTTTCCTTTATAAAATCATCTCAAATCTTATCTTTTATTCATTTTACCAAATTTTTAAGCTAACATCCCAAAATCCATTTCATCACCTAATAAACTAATCAAATACTATGACATTTTCTCAATTTATCCACCAATTCTCAAACACCAACTCTTCTCCAATTATCAACTAAAATTCCCAAACATTTACTCTAAACATTCAATTAATAAAATAAAAATATATATATAATCTTACACTGGTGGCTTCCCTCCGTTAATAGCCTCTTTCCCTGTTTTTCTCCTGCCTCCTTAGCACAACCCGCACCAAAAATCACACGCTTCTTCACCATCTTACTCGCGACCCTTTACCAACTCAAACACACACACGACTACATCACATACATATAAAAACCACCACACATAATTTCCCACCAGCACACATCCACCATTTCTGCAACTCAATACACCATACACACATACGCCATCACCCCAGTTCTCTCTCTTTCTTGTTCTTACTCCACATCTCTCCCTCTTTCTCTTAACAGTTAACACACACGACTCACACTCTGGGCACAAACACACGCACACCTGGTCACCCACACCATACAGACGGCTTACACACCCGATTTACAACTCTCGAGCACAGCCGTTCACGACTTCATGCACACTGTATACCCATATACACACACCTCCACCTGCTATGTATACTCACGAACACGGTGCACACGCACACACACGGAGACACAGTCACCACCCGCAATGAAACAACACGCCTGAAGCCCCCCATTCAACTCGATCACTGACCCACACCCACAGCCACGCGCATATACGCACGATACATACACATACGTTTGCAGGGGAGTCAACAGAGGAGAGAGAGAGAGAAGTATTTGTGCGAGAGAGATTAGAGAAAACTTAAGGGATAAAGAGACAAATCAAGAACTCTGTTTTGTATGTGTATGTAAGGCTCGAGTTTTTGGTTCAAATGAAAGAGAAACAAAAGAGTGGTGTATCTGTTTTTGTAAAATAAAATGGCCCGGTTTTCTGTTTTAAAAGAGGTAAGTTTTGATAACTGTAAGCTAACCCCTCTTTCTTCTCTCTCTCTCTCTGTTCTCTTTCTCTCTTCTACCGCTTCCTTCAATCTTTCCCCTCCTCCGGCGGTGGCTCCTCCACCGACCGGAGGCTCGATTTCCTTGTTTTTTCCTATTTTTTCAATAATTAAATCTCCTTGTGAGATTTATTTGATCTCTTTCTAGTTCTTAGATCTGAATCTTCGGAGTTTTCGGATTTTTCTTCTCTGATTTGTGGTGACCTTCGGTTTTCTTCCCCGATTTCTGGTGGCTCTTCGCTCTCAAGAGGGATCCGGTTTCTCTTGTTTTTGAGGTTCCGTTTTCTAGATCTAAGACTTGTTTTAGTTTGGTATTTCTTTTGTGTAATTTCAATTTTACTTTATAAGTTCAGTTTGATTTCTCTCTTTGGTGAGAGGTGTGGATTTCTCTCCTTCATTTGTGAGAGTTGGTTCGGATTCATCGATAAGAGCTTGTTTGGAACTGCATTTCTGGTCGTTAGCTCAAACGGATTTTGAAGGAGATATTGAGCGTAGAGCGAGTATTTATAGATATATCATTTTTTTCAGACATATGCTTATTTGTCTCATTTTAATTATGAAGACGAGCGTGTCATCCTGTTCTATGTTTTATGTTTGACCGATTCGATCATTCTTGTAGATGCCGTATGGCTTTTATGTATTGAATTATCACCTTTCATAAAAAAAAAGGCAGGGGTTGTGATGTTGTAATAGAAAAAGGAAGATGGGTGTGTTTGTTTTGTTTTCTGTTTTAAAGGCATAAAACGTGGGGATTAAAAAAATAAAGTGGTGGAACAAAACATGGAGCCGTGTTTTAGGGCTTGTTTTCTGAAAAGAAACGATGCTGACTCCTCTAATTTCGTTTTCTAAAATAAATTCGACCCAAAAACTAAAGTCTTATTTTCCTAAATTTCCTCATTTTAATAAATACCAATAAATATAAATAATTAAATATAAAATAATATTTACTTACATATGAATATATAAAATTTTAAAATTTACCAAAAATGAGCTAATTAAAATATGCTAGTGCATCGCTCTTAAATAAAATTTAAATAACGAGTAGAAAAATTTATTCGAAAATTCGCGGTTATTACACCCAAAAGCAAACTCGCCACCTATTTCATTGTAGAGAACTACAATAACAATTCTTGGAATAATAAACAGTTGTGTGAGAGGCACTCATGCAATGCATTTGTTTCTAAAAACCATTGTCACATAATTCTTTCTTATATAAAACCGTTGTCAATAGACGACGGAAAAAAATTATCAGACAACGGGCAAAAACAGTTGTCACATAATTCTTTCTTATATAAAACCGTTGTCTGTCATGCTCTCTAACAACAATTTTATTCTGTTGCCTATTCTATTAAACAACTAGGAGTGAGCATTTCCCGGTTCGGAACCGGGAACCGAACCGAGCCGTGGAAAAAATCTGGTTCTGGTTCTATAATTTTGTAATTTGGTTCCGGTTCGGTTCTAATTTTTATAGAATTTTGGTTCCCGGTTCGGTTCTGGTTCTCTTCCAAGAAAAACCGTAAGAACCGAACCGAACCGTATATATATACGTACAAATAAAAAATATATATTTTATACTATATATAACAGAGAATCAAGTATTCTTTTTATACGTTTATACGTTTTGCTATAGTAGACATTTGTTGTTTGGCCTTTGGATGAAATAGTATGTTTATTTTCTTTTCAAATTTCAAATTTTAAATTTTAGTATGAAAATTGTTGTTTGAACGGGACCCGAACCGAACCGTAATTTATGATTCGGTTCCGGTTCGGTTCTACTACATAAATGGTTCCGGTTCGGTTCTCAAAATTTCTGAAATTCGGTTCCCGGTTCCACCGGTTCCGGTTCGGTTCGGTTCGGAACCGTTGCTCACCCCTATAAACAACAATGGTCATGGTTTATAAACCAAGTGTCTCAAATGATTTCAGACAACCATTTTTCAATCGACTGTTGTTGTTTCTAGGTTTCATACAACATTTTCTAGAACAAGGTATGTTGTCTTGTACATGATCAGATAACGATTTGCTGTGTGTTGTCTGAGGTGTGTATCAGATGACTTTTCAATAGTCAACAGCTTTTGGTACATTCAGACAACACGTTTTGCCTGTTGTCTGAAGCAAAAATCCTTGTAGTGCGTAGTTATAACTTAGAGTTGTTTAAAAAACCTGAAAAAGATAACAATATAAGTTAGCATGTGTGAGTAGTATGAACAATTTTATAATTTTATGTGATTTATGAATTATCTAAATGTGAAGTGACAAATTTAACATGAAAAAAAAATTCAAATCCACTTACCCTAACTAATTATCAATTTTGACTTAATCCAAACTCAATTTTTAATCGATATATTATCTTCAAAAGATTTTCAAATTAGATATTTGGATTATAATTTTAAATTTGAATTAATATAAATATTATGAAAAATTAGGATATATATAACTTGTAAGTTTTTCAAATTTTAACAAGCCGAGTTCGAGATTAACGATTTCTAGTCGATCTCGAGTCGAGTTTGAGCCACACATGCTAATAGGTCGGTTCGAACTCATTAACTTAATACACATATTTTTTTTATTCTAATTCGAGCTCGAGTTTCCAACGAATCGTGCCTTTATCAAAAACCGAGCTCGAGTTCGTTCACGAACAGTTCGATTTCGTTTACGTGGAAACTTGTTATTGGGAGAAAGGTGATGGGAAGAATAGAAATATGCGTAGAACTGAAGAGTAGGATATAATTATATGTGAAAAATGTTCCTACAATTATTTATAGGAAAATTTTCTAATGTCATCTACTAAAATTCATTCATTTTAATATGATTAATTGATTATACCATAATTAAATTAAATAGGATCCCTGAATGCACATCAATAACACCAATTAAAACCATCCATACTGTCACATAATTAACGACTTTAGGAAATTTTTATATAGTTAATTATAGGGACATATTACCTTAATTATATAATTTTAAAATTAAATAAATATTTAAAAGGTTAATATAAAATATGAGGGTAGTTATGTAAATCATCGTAGAAAGACTTAATTATATCCTTATGTATAATAAGCGTAAGAGGGATCTTACCCATTTTTTTTTCAAATACGGTTAACGACCAAAATATTAAGAACTGTTGGATCTTAAAAAGATAGACAAGAAACATTAAAAATTTTATTTGATTGATAGTAGAATTATATTAAAATACTAAAAAATAAATGTTAATAATATAAATTAAATAGGAATCTTAACCAGTTTTTCCGTGTTACGGTCAATGACCAAAATAGTTTAAATCGTTGGATCTCAAAATACATAGATAAGAACCATTAGATCTAATATTAAAATATTTATTTGATTGATAGTAGGATTATATTAAAAAAATAAAAAGTAAATTTTAATAATACAAACCAAATATTAGATTTTTTAATTCATAAATTTTTTTAAACTTTAATTTTTGGATAGTTTCAGTCGGATAATAATTGTTACACCGTCACTAAATTAAATATGATTTCTTGATTTTTTGTGGGCAGTGAATCATCTAAATCTGATTCTTAGAATTCAAGAAAGAGCAAAAATAGTGAATTGATTGTGTCAAGTCTCGATCTAATAAATTTTCTCAAAGTCTTTCAAATTCAATAATTCTTTATTTTTTTCAATCAATTGATAAAAAATAATTTCAATATAAATAACTATAAATACTAAGAAAACTTTTTGTTAGTATAATTTTAGATATAAAAAAAGGGTTGTGCATTATATCCTTTTTATATTTAACTAACTTATAACCCGTTGATAGAGTATATTTTTATATATATTTTAGATGATTTTATTCTCATATTTATTGTGTTTTGCATTGATTTGGATTTTTATTTAATAGATTTGATTGTTTTATTGTAGGAAATAAAGAATTCATGACTTTGAAGGATTTGGAGCAAAAAGAGCTATTTTGGAGATAAAATAGGGGAAAATTCGTATTATTGGGCTACACGGGCTGCCTGCACTATTTGGGTCATATCTTGAGTTCCAGAAGTCAGAATTTGACGATCTTACTGTCCACGCGAAGCTTGTGGAATTATCTTTAATTCAGAGGTGGTCCATTAAGCAAAATCCAGTTCGAAGAGCCCAGAAACAGAGGAGAAAAATAAGTTACGAATTTTACAAGAAAATCCAGCAGCTTCCAGAAATTCAATTTGAAGTGGGAAACTTGCCATCTTCTATTCCAACTCTAAGAAGGCAATTGCTTGGAGGCTAAATTTAGAGCCTATATAAACACATTTTGGGGAGAAAAAAGGAGGTAATATTAGATAGGAGGATGTAATATTAGATCAGATAATATAGTTTAGAGTATATTAGTATTATTATTAGTTGGAGATGTAGAGAAACACCATGACTCTTCTTTTGGGTGACAACATTGAAGTTTGAAGGTTTTGTTCTCTTAATCTTTTCTTTGTTCTTATTAGTTTAATTATGTTTTCTTGTTTTACTAGTTGTTTTACTTGTTTAATTATTAGCGAGTAGTTATTTCTAGGGCTTAAAGGGAAGCCATGTTTGCACTAATATTGGCATGATTTTCATAGTGGTTTGATTGGTTATGGTTAATTCTGATTGATACTCCCTCTGTTTTTTTCAATAGTTTACATTTGCGGACCAAATTCCGGCACGGATTTTAAGGTGCATTTTATGGATAGTTCCATAACTTATTTTTGATATTTTCTTTTTTTGTATAAAAATAGGATTGTTCTATTTTTATACAAAAAAAGAAAATATCAAAAATAAGTTATATAACTATCCTTAAAATGCACCTTAAAATGCGTGTCAGATACGCAGTTTTTTATGTAAAGAAATGGATTGGACGGAGGGAGTATGTTTTAATCATTAATTTGTGTAATTGGCCAATATCATGGATTAATTATATGCAAATAGGGGTATGGATCGAGAGATTTACTTACTAGAGGCACACATACGATTAGCAGAATTGAATTTGAGTGCGGAAGCATCATTGGATTTCTGAGAGCGTTAATTCTTGGAAGAGATTAACTTAACTCTAATTACCTGATTGATTGAATTACTAAAAGTGGTTAATTGTGTTGAATGTTTCGAGAGTGTTAATGCTTGAAAGAGATTAACATACTCTAGTTATAGGATCACATTGATTGCTTTAGCTTAAGAGCCAATTGTGTAAGCATGGTGGACCTGATTGCCCTAGGTTTTAAATAATTTGTTTATCATCTGTTTAATTAGTGTTAATTTAGTTTAATTAGTTAATTAATAATTTCACATATTCGTATGACCCTTGAAACAATTTGCGATAACTGAAAAGGAATTAGTAGAACCTGTCTCCTTGTGGATTCGACCCGCTTGCCATCTGTACTAGCAATAGACACCGTGCGCTTGCGGTTAGGTATAATTTGACATATCAAGTTTTTGGCGCCGCTGCCGGGGAGACAGCTTGTTTCTGTTGATTTTAATTTAGTTGTTTCGATTGTTTCCATTGTCTCGTTGGAACCTTTGTTCCAATTGAGGCAAATTTTACTACGTTTTCTTGGCTTTGTTGAGTGTCTACAGGTTTGCAATGGGTGAAGTTGATACTTTTGCACTACTTTCTTCCATGTTGGAGGCACACACTCAAGAAATTGCCTCATTCAACTATACAGAGCCCACTATGCGTCCAATGAGTATCAATGAGATGTCACAAGTGGCCCCTAAAACTTACAACTTCTGTCCAATTTGTGGTGTCCAGGGTCATTATGGTTTGGAATGCTATTACAATGTCTATAATTCTCAGAGTGCTCAGTTGGGACAAATGAATTCTTTTGAAGAAGGATATGGGTACAATCAGTATTCAAACACTTTTGATCAAGAATGCGTGAATCAACCAGATTTCTACTACCAGGACAATGGTGCTCAAAATTTTTCATATCATAATCAGCAACAGTTTGAGCAACAATATTATCAGTCATATGAGCAACCGCCACAGCAAGAATATCAATATCCTCCTCTACAAGAAGATCTACATGTTTCTCAACCCAGTGTAGATGTGCAAGCTGATCAGACAAATGAGATGTGGGATATCTTGAATAAACTGCTAAAGAGTTCTGAAGAACAAGCCGAGGCAATCAAAGGATTAGAAACTCAAAGTTTGGCGATTGAATCTCAAATTGCAAAGTTGGCTAACTCTTCTACTACAGGGCAGCTCGACTATTTACCATCATCATCTATCCGATCCGAAGAGGACCTGATTGCTATCAATCTCACAAGCGATCAGGAATATGATAGTTTCTCCATGTATGTTGATGATGAGGCCATTGATAAAGAGAAGGAGCATAGCACCGATGATGAGATCAATGATGTTGCTGCTACCGAGAACAATGTGACTGATGATGAGGCTACAAAGGAAAGCAATACAGTGATGGTTGTTGTTTCTCTTCCACAATCTGTGCCTAAGCTACCATGTATTGATAAATTTGCTCTCGATCTAGCCTCTACTTACAAGGCTTCATTGCTCAAGACTACTTATTTTAAGGTTGATGTGATAACAAATATTGTCCAAGAAGATATTTCTCAAATTCTGGTTGAGGATCCATACAAAGTGGCTCATACGTTTCAAGCTCGAGAAGAGGGAGAAGATGGAAGTGTCTTATTAGCCAATGCTCGTGTTTGTGGTATTTGAAAACAAGTTACTTATTATAAAATTTATAAGAAAAAATTATCAAAATACACCATTTTTGAGAATCTACTGCCCGAAATACCTGTAGGCGGTAAGGACCGACCAAAATACCCGCCGGATACACATGTTGGATTTGCGTATTCATTTTCAGGGTTAAACACGCATGTCCAATTACATGCGTGTTCTTTAGGTTATTTTGAAAAAAAAAAGCTATACGCATCACTAAAATGCGTACACAATGAAAAAAGTACCTGTTTCTTTTGACTGCGCAGGGAAACTTTCTGAAGTACACGCATTACTATAATGCGTAGGTCAAAATAAAAAAATAAAAAATATTAGTTGTACGCATAGTGATTATGCGTGGTTCATTCTTTAAAAAAAATATATAAAGAACACGCATGTTTACCATGCGTGGCCTGCTAGTAAAAAAAAATTAATAAAGACTACGCATGCTTGCCATGCGTGTATAGGCTACGCATACCCTATACACATGTGTGTAATGCGTGGTCCGTGGGTAAAAAGGGTGGAGCTTTCCACCGGAGGTATTTTGGCCCGGAAAATTAATTGGTGGGTATTTTAGTTTTTCACTCAATTTATAATAGGATAAGTGTTATATAAATGATAAGTAATTATTAAGTATAATTTATTTAGGTGTTTGGATAAATTTATTTATAAGTTAATGAAATATTTTGTAAATTTATAGGTTATAAGTTGGAAATAATTTTTCTTTAAAATAATATTTTTAATACATGGATTTTAATAAACAGGCATAATTTTAAAATATTCGAATACGTATTATTAAAAGCAAAAAAGTCAATCGAAAAATTAGAACCGAGGTAAATTCAAAATTAACAAAATTTTTGAATTCTTATTATACATATGTTCAATGTTAGAGCATCTTTAGCGACGTTTTGTAAATTGCTCCAGTGGTGACGGCTATATTGGTTAGTTATATTTTAGAAATAGTATGTTATTATTATTTTAAAGAGTAAAGTGCATTTTGTGTACCTGTACTTTAGCCTAGACACCACTTGCAATACTGTATTTTAAAATCGAGCATTTACAATACTGAAATTTTAATTTACTTACACTTCGTGTGCTACCGTCTATTTGGCCCTAACTTCGTTACTTAATCAGGGGTAAAACAGTATTTTTGCATCTCCTTCTTTGCGCGGGCTTTGTAACGCGGGAATGTCTTCTAATACCTAACACAGGTATATACACACTATTTCTTCTCCCCAATTTACTATTTGAGACACCTAAATTTGTATGTTTATACAGGAAGGCAATTAATGATGATCTATTTGGAGATTGGCCGATATCTGAATGGGTGGGATGGGGAGAGTCTTCTGATTTCCAAGTTAGTGGATCAAGTGTAAATCCCTTTGAAGACTATACAAAATCAAGTGTTAATAATGGAATTGGAAGAAAGAGAGGCGGTGGTGTCAATCAAAATTCAGGAGCTGGTGGTGCCAATCAAAAAAGTGAAAGCAAGCATGTTGATTCTGATATGAATAATTACCCTGCAGTTGACTTGGGTGATACTTGTGAAGTTAATGTAGATGTAGATGAGACTCTTAGTAACCCTCCCAAGAAAGCTGTTGAGGATCCATCTGAAATGGAAACTGTTGATGTTGACACTTCACGTGAAACTTCTGTAGGCTCTGAAGAAGATGCAATTGCTATTCAGGATCCTGTATATGTACATGATTCTGTTTCTCATGGCACATATGAAAGTTTACATAATGATTCTGGTATGGGTAATGACACTGCAGTTGACTTGGACAATACTTGTGAAGTCAAGGTGAATGAAACTTCTGTCAATTCTCCCAAGGATTCTGTTGAGCACTTCTCTACAATGAATACTGTTGATGAAGATCTTGCGGCAAATGGAACTATCACCTTGTGCAAGGGAGGCAATGTGGTAAATAATACACATGCAGTACACGAGAAAGTTGCTTGTGTGGAGAATTCTTTCAACAAAGTAGTGGTACATAATAATACTTCTGAAGCAATAGGCGAAGTCCCAGCAGAATCTAGTTCTGCGACTATTGTGGTATGTGATGAGAGGAATGAAGACTTGATAAACTCCGAAAAACGGGATGACCATGGTGATGCTCAAGAAGTAGATGTGGAGGTTGCTCCTATTGAGCGTATTGTTGATTCTGTATGTAACACTTTCACTGAGAATAACACTTGCGAGGCCCTCGACGAGAGCTCCAAAGATGTGAAATCTGATTCAGTTGACCGGAGTTTAGTTGATATAGAAAGTGATTTGCCCATGACTATAGAAGTGGCTTCAAACAGAAACCATTAAGAAGATTTGTAAATCGATTTTGGTGAAATAAGATGCAGATCCTAGTTTTATCGAATGATGTTTATGACCAGCTTGCTCTATTCGCACTCTCTCAAGTTCCGATCTAGAGATGATCTGGAGTAAAGTTGCCATAGACTTATAGTGGATCACACGTTGTTGTGCAAATAGGTTCTGTTTTCATTTGTTTACTGCAATGTATTGTGATGGTGATCGCATGTCCGGTTGGTATTTGATAATTTGCCTCAAAGAAATATCTTTTTTTGGACTGGTAAAGGACTGTTTTACCCCTGATTAAGTAACGGAGTTAGGCCAAATAGACGGTAGCATACGAAGGGGTCATTTGGTAAATCTGAATAAAAATATCTGAATGATTAAAATATCTGAGTGATTAAAATATCTGAATTCTGAATGAATAATATCATTTGGTTCATACATAAGCGAAATTTCTGAATGGTATTATTTTCTACTTTTTCCTCTTAATGAAATTAAATTATTTAAAAAATACATTATATCATAATATTACATTTACAGATGTTATAAGATAAAAAATTTAAAGAATTCGATGTTACCCAATAACATTTTTTGAGTATGATTGATTAAAAAAATAGATTTTAAATTAAATAGGCAGGAATTATATCTATAATATAAAGAATAATAATGCATTGCACGAAGTATAAGATAATATTTTATTTAAGCTAAGCATTTAGAAAATATATAATTTTTTATAATAATAATATGAAATGCTTCAATACTAGAATAAATAAAATATATAAATATTTATTAATTTTCATTTAGTAACACAAGAAGATTATATATAAAGAATTTTTATATACAAATAATATATGTAAGTAATATAATAATTCTATAATAATATTAACATAATAAAAAATAATATATATATATTTTTCAGAAAGTACTTGAATTCATTTTTTGCAAAGCAGTATGCATTTTTTTTTATCACAAGCAGTATACATTTTTTAAGTAATAAGGGACGATACAATATGGAAAGGCGGGCTGGGGTGCAAAGTTCTTAATAATTGAGCTTGGTTTTTCTATCTTACCGATTAAGACACATTTTAACGATTAAGAAGTAGCAAAAGTACAACAAACGATCTGAATTGTCTTAATCGCTAAAATAAGTGGCATTAAGCTAGATTAATTAGAAGTAAACAAATGGGGCCGAAGTGTAAGTAAATTAAAATTTCAGTACTGCAAATGCTCGATTTTAAAATACAGCATTGCAAGTGGTGTCTAGGCTAAACTACATGTACACAAAATGCACTTTACTCTATTTTAAATTATTATAAATACAATATATATCACTAATATGGTAAAATATATGATATGAAATTTTGGTACAAGTCTCTAAAGGTTCAGCATATATATATATATATATATATATATATATATATATATATATATATATATATATATATAGCCAAATGGGGAGGTCGGCTAAATATTTAGCAAAGGATAATATCCCAAAAACGTTTTTAGTATCATTGGTTGAAAGACGAACCTATTATTGTCAAGGTTGTAAAAATCGGAACTCGGTTCGACTCGGTTTTGTTCCGGAAAAATGAGTATTCGGAAATTCGGAGAGTACTCGGAATGAGTAACCGGAGAACAAATCGGATATTTTTTTTTAAAAAAATTCACATGTATTAAATCCATCCATTCATATTTTAATGTACATGTGTTAAAATTTAGAACTTAATGGTAATATATATTATATATATATACTAATAATAATTATTTAATAATATTAAAACCAATAGATAAACATTAAAAATACGAGTAATTGTAATTCGATTTGACTCCGAAACTCGGAACTCGGATCGGACGAGAGATTAAAAACGAGTACTCGGAATGAGTACTCGGCTGACTCGGCGATTTTTAGAACCCTGATTATTGTTGATAATGTGCTTGAGTTAACATGTGGTTTAAGTTGGGAAGCAATCATGTGGTTTAAGTTGGGAAGCAATGGTCATGTGCCGGTCATTCCACTAGATTAAAAACTTGAGTTATTCAGAGCTTTTGGATGTGGTTGTCATTAATTGACTAAAATGGTGGGAAAATTGTTTGTCTCTCCTATTTCAGTACACTAGTTTTGAATGGCTATCACATCCAAAAACTGTGAATGATTCAAGTTTTAATCTGATGGAATGCTCGCCATGTGACCATTGGTTCCCAACTTAAACCACATGCTAACTTAAAAACATTTTTGACAATAAAAGGTTCGCCCTTCAGCCAATGTTACTGAAAAATGAGTCAAGTCCTTGGACTGAAGTTCTATAGCAGTTGGACAGTATAGAAAGTTGTCATTGCAATCGTTACGAGATGCAGCTTTCACTAAGTTTCTCTTTTCAGTGTCAATTTCATTACATGAATCAAAACAGGAGCATTGTTGTCATAGGCAAGAGGTTGTACTTACTGATAATTTCTCAGCTTCAAACACCAAGCAGGAAACCGCAGTTCAATTCCAATATTGAATCACCGATAGCAACCAAAGTTTTAGGGGGCCAAGGGATGTTACCCCCGAAGAAAATTAGAGTGATTAATTAGGAAACTCTATCAATATTTTTTCCTAACTAGGCTTTGAACAAAGAGGCAATGGTCTAAGGGTAAGTAAGGTGTAGCATGAATTCCAAGTCCTCGAGTAGACTTCACTGTGAGTATTCTTGCAGTTTCCTTCAACAAAAAGCTTAATCCCGCAATCTACTTTTCATTAGAGCGATATATATATGTTGCAGAAATTTGAACTTCATTATTTTATACATAACTAAACCTAATTTGAAGAGTCTCATCTGTAAATAACGCGCTCTTGATAGCGGGAAGAGGGATTATTCATTCGGAAATGCCTGCACGAGAAGGATTACAAACCGATCTGCAACTATGGATCAATCTTTCATCCAAGGACAAAATGTAAGAATGTGTCATAATCGTATTATGGATAGTGACAAGACTTGTCTTTTCTCCAACTTAATTTGGTTATTTGAAATGCAGGGTTGAACCTAATTATCAAGAACTGCAAAGTAACGACTTTAAAAGGGCTGAAATGGACGATGTTGAAGTGAAAATAATAGCAGGGGAATCAATGGGAGTTAAGTCACCAGTGTACACGCGAACTTCAACAATTTTCTTGATTTTAGTCTACAGTCCAAAGCTGAAGTGAACCAAAGCATTCCCAAATGTTAGAACGCATTCATGTACGTTATTGAACGAGAAGGTGTTTTCGGGTCTTTGAACTCATCCCCTGTATCTGCTCACCATGTTTTGGTTTTAAGTCCTGTTGATGGTTTGAGCATATGGAACAAGTCCTCAAAGGCCCTTAGGTTTGCACTCATTGGGGGTGAGCCACTAAATGAGCCATTGGCTCGGTATGGACCTTTGGCAGTAAGTAGTAAGTTGGCGCCTAGTCTCTCGCTTTTGTGATGAATACAGAGGAAGAAATTGATCAGACTATAGAAGACTATCAGCAATGTAAGAATGGATTTGAAATGGCCAAGCATTGGAAGTCTCAATAGTGTAGGAACCCAAAAATAACTAAACAGCATCTTTATTTTTTTATGCTAAATAAAAGACCATCTTTTATCTATCATTATCCAAGCAACAAACCAATGAGGTGATAGAAAGGATTAGGAATGATTTTGTATTGTGGGATCATAGATTGCACGCTTCAAGAAGCTTTAAAAGGTAGTCATTGTATTTGAACTCACAATGGGAAATTCCTTTCAAGTTAAACTTCAGTACTTGTCTTGGTGACTTATTTTTGTTTTTTTTTTGTTTTTTATTTTTTCAAACTCTACTCCAAATTCAATCAATTAAGAATGCCTAATTTTATAAATTGCACTTTGCATCTCAATTTTAAATCACAGATTAAAATCACAATCATTTATACATTTTTTTTATCAAATATAATATTGTTTTTAACGAATATATTAACAAATTCGATATAAAATTGTTGCAGTGATTATATAAATTAAGATTTTAAATAAGTCACTAATTTACACTTTTAAAATTTTATAATATAATTTTAAAATGTACATGAGGAGGTGGAAAAGCTCACCTTCACACATTAATTTTGATTTCTTATTCTTTACTGGTGACTTTCTCAGTTTTTTGCCTTTGACATTACGTGGAGAAAACTTCAAATTACGTGATACAGAGCCTTCCGAAACAGAACAAGAAGTAGAGGTGAATCTTGTATAAACCATTGTCACTTTAAACAAGCTGCACAACAAAAATCCATTATAACACAAAACTAATTCAATCAAAACATTAATGCAATCACAATTAAAACAATTGAAGGAAATAAACAAAAGGAATTCAAACATCTAGATTTTATATACAACTAAGAATGAAACCCCCAATATTTAAATTTAAGCATGCAACTGGATTAAAACAAAAATACAACGACATATCAAAATCACCTCTATAATACGAAATATGAAGACAGTAACAAAATCAGGAAAAAAGAGATGAGAAAATCGATAATGAACAGATCAGAGATAACTAACAATACAGCGGGTAGAGTGAGACCGAGAGAATGAGAGAGAAGAGAGAGAAAAGAGAGAGAGAGAGAGAGAGGGAAAAAATGCAGTTGTCTCAGCCGTATTATTGCAAAGTATTAACTTCTTTTTTTTTTAAAAACGTAAATTTGCAGTAAATTGAAGTGGTTGGTATTTTTGTAAAAACAAGCTTAAGCTTTAACTTTGGTATTTCTAACAATTTCTCAAAAAACTTTTATAATTTAGATTGAATACAACCACTAAAATGAAGAAAATATTTTTTAAAATTTTTTGCACTCAATAATTATTAGTTTTGTACAGGGATGGATTGAGCCTCGTTATTTTGAAGATAATTTTGAAAAGATCCGACTCATTGAAATATTATATATTCAATGCGGTTTGGAGATTAATCTCCTCACGAACTTGAGTCTGTCAGTATCCTGTCACAATGGATTTCAATCCTGTAATTATGATATTCGATCATATTAATCCAGTGATTTATTTGGTGATCTCGAATATGTATTTACTAGTTACGAACCTGATCAACAAACTGTTTTTATCAATGGGGCAATCACAAAACTAGAATCGTGTAATAATCTGTGAATCGTCCGTTAAAGAAACATGCATGAATGATCTACCTGAAGATGTATTCATTGAAGTTCTTTTACGACTACCGGTCAAATCCCTCCTTCGTTTCAAAGTAGTATGCAAGGCATGGAGATCCCATATCTTAAACCCTAAATTTGCGAAGAGGCACAATGTGAGAACCACGACAAACCCTAAGAATGACTATTTTATCGTCCACGATAAATCTCCTTCTTCTGGTCAGGATCAACTTTGTGCTATTAATAACATAAATTTCCTCGACAGGGCAATCAGCTGTTTGAACCCACCGATAGGCAATTTTAAGGTTGTTGGTTCATGCAATGGCTTGCTTTGCCTTAAATACAAACGCAGCAAAAAAATGCCCAACAAACAAATATATCTTTGGAACCCGGCTACGCGAAAAAAGAAGGAACTACCTAGGTACACCATTGATGGTTATCAGATTTCTTTAGGGTTTGGTTTTGATTTCGCCAACAGTGACTACAAGGTTGTACGGATTGTAAGTAAAGAGATAAATCGAGTTGAGGTGTATTCGCTGATAAAAAATTGTTGGAAAGAAATTGAGGTGAAGTTGATGTTTGAAGTGTGGGAAACTTATTGTCCAGCGTTTGTGAAGGGATCACTTTTTTGGAGAATAACAATGCACACTTTGATCTCGTTTGACATGCAAACTGAGAATTTTTGCACAATTTCATTGCCTCTGGAAACTGGGTGCGATGGCATTTTTGAGTTTAAGGGAGCTGTTGCATTTACTCATGATGTTTCCAGCAGCGAACTCATCGACATATATATGGACACTAGATGATGACAGTTGTTGGATTAAAGAGTTGACAATAAAAAGACTACTCATGAAAATTAGTAGTTTGAACAAGGGTTTGAAATTAGTCGGATGTCTAAAGACCGGTGAATTTGTTGGACGTATATTTTCTGATGAATTAGTCTTACACGACTCTGTGACTGGGGAAATAAAACACAATTTTCTGCTAAAAATGCACACTCTTAGAACTTACAACTATAGCGAGAGTCTGGTTAATTTGAATTAACCTAGCAGCAGGGAAAGGGTAAAGACAGGTATCCTTGAATTATCAATGTCCACAGTTCAGTGTTTAATAAAGACTTGCATTAATTAATTGTCAATGTCTACAGTTCAGTCTTTAATTGGTGAAGACTTGTGTCACTTAAACAGACCCTAAAGCAGCTTGAGGCTTGTCTAGAATTAATAATCAAATGTTATATCATGAATTTAAAGTTACAATACAGATATGTCGTAGGTAGATATATTTATAGTTACAATATAGATATGTACTCCCTCAGTCCCACCATTTCTTTACATGACAGCGACGGGGCTCGGCACGCATTTTAACGCTCCTAAAACGTATAATTTCATAATTTATTTTTGAAATTTTCTTTTTTCGTATAAAAATAGAACAATCCTATTTTTATACAAAAAAAGAAAAATTTAAAAATAAGTTATGAAACTATACTTTATAGACGCCTTAAAATGCGTGCCAAACAAGATGGAAAACATGTAAAGAAATGGGTGGGACGGAGGGAGTACTTTATTTATTCACCCTGTTTTTAGCAGAGCCACTCTGCTGACCTATCAGTGAGTTTGAAACAGGAACATTTTCTATGGAGCAAGTGTAAATTAAGAGTTTTTCTACGGAGCAAGTGTAAATTAAGAGTTTAGAGTGTACTTTGCAGTTGAGTCCAGAGTTTGTATATTCTACTGGTTTGATTTATTTCCATTTTATTTTCTGCACCTCAAGGCCACGTTTTTGGAGGTATAGTTCAAGGTAATTTTTTTAACCTGCAACTGTGTGAAAATTTTGTGCAAGTAAATTACATGCCCTGTTCGTTTCCTTAATTACAAGATTAGTGACTTGATCAGCTTAGTTCCATTTTCATTTTTGATTCCGTCGTCAGAAATGGTGACCATAATGCAAATTTTTAAATGGTCTATACATAATGCATGATCAGTAATAAGTTTTCTGGTTCAAATTACTTGTGAGATTAGGAGGCTTGATATATAGGCTGATACGGTATTTTTGGTATTCAGTGATGTGCCCTCTCTGCCAAGGTGAATTTGGAGTGAACAATGGAATTTGGGGAAAATTACTTGGATCTTACATATTGTAGTGATTGAGGTAGTCGCTGGGTTTTGTTTTTGTTTGAGAGGAGATTCACGTCACTACAAGAAATCTGGCAATAGACGACACGTATCAGACAACACCCATGGAAAAAAGTGTTGCCCGAAATGATCAGACAACTGGTATTTTCCTACTCAGAGAAAGTATTGTCTAATCCTACATTCACATAATGGGCCAAAACCATTGTGTGACCAATCTTATCAGACAAGCATTTCTTGACTAGGGGTGTTGTGTAAATGCATAAGTATTTTTAGATCAGACAAGTGTTTTTAGGTCTATTGTCTAAGTAGCAGTCATATAATATGTTATCCATAGTGTTGTGTGACAATTAACCAACACACAACATTTTTTAGAAATATTATGTGAATGAAGCATAGACAATACTTCATAAAAAGTATTGTTAGAATGAGACAAGTGATTTCCAATGTGGTATTGTGTAATGATATTTACAACAAGTGCTTTACATATTGTTGTATGAACTTAATCCAACACACAACAGGTTCTGGCCTATTGTGTGTTTCAACTCATACAAGTGTCTTCTGTTTAAAAATGTTGTCTAATGAACTGTACATGAAAAAAAAAACATACAGTATTTAAAAGATGACTAACCTACCAAATTGGCATCCAACAAATCAACAAAGGCCAAACAGAAGAGAACAAACCAACCAACAATCTATCAAGAGTTATAGTTACAAATTAAAGAGCACAAATTAATTTATTACATTACGAAAGTTGTATTAGTTCATCAACATCATCTCGAATGTAACTAGTAGGCATGTCTTCCTCATCAACATCCGGAAAATTGGGCATAAAAAAGTCATTCTCAAGTTCTGCTTCTACAGATGCCTCATTTTCATACTCATTGTCTTCATAGTAATTTTTCTCCGGTAACTTCAAAACTACGGACCACGAAAATGACAAAATTTAAAGAACAACTATACCCAATATAAATAGATAATATAGAGCTCACATTGCTAGAATCAGAAGTTATGTATGCTTCTGCACAGGAGCTATACATGAAATTTAAAATGATTTGATCACCTTCAAAAGCCAATGAGGACTCTCTGCACAGAACTCCATTAATAAGGCAAGTAATACAGCAGGAACAGTAGGCACCCAATGTAACGCCACCAAATCCGGGGTCAGGAGATTTGGTCGTTACGCGGAAATCCTCAAAAAAAATAATCATCCAAAATTGAAATATAACATTTGTGACCCCAACTATCCAAGATCTTTTAGGTTATAGTGCTAGAAACAAGAATCCAAGTTTCATAAAATAGCAACTTCCTTATTTACCACATTCTCTTAGATCAAAACTTAAATCACTAGTATGACTTCGATAAGAAGTATACCAGGTTAACTAATCTAATACATAATAATAACTATCAGAGTTAAACTAAATAAAATAAAATCTTACACTGGATCAAGACAACCTACGTCAAATCATCTTCAAGATAGCGTCTGCTTCTTCTCTTTTCGAACTGTGCGAATATGTCTCGCCAAACTACCTTACTGAAAAGTTAAGGTTTCGAAACAAACAAGTATGAGCGGAAGAAATGCTCAGCAAGTGTGTAGTAAAATAGGAATAATAATAAATCATTGTTAATGAAAACATATATCATCTATCAAAAACTTAAATCACAAGAGAAGTATTTTGAATCAAAAATCTATCAACACAAAATGGATTAAAATAAAGTATGAGATGGGTATTCAGACATGATAGGTTCAGTGCTCTACTAGTGGGATCTCGACTACCTAAACAATTGGTTTAACTGTACTCCTAACAAGGAAGCATCATTAATGAATAATAGTCTCAAAGGGTATTGACGAGTTCGATACAGTAAATAGGGTGTAAATTGAATAAAGAAGAATAACAATAACTGTCAACAGGATCGACGATAAATGGAATAATACCATAATTAGCATATTTAAAATAATTTCACTTGAACAAGAAGTGAAGGAAAACACTTGCCTCAAATTCTTAGCTATCATGCATAATACTGCTTTCTTCTATCTTACGGCATTACAATCTCCTATTTCAATCCTTCGTTGGTAAGACGCTCTTGCGATTGCCACTAGTATGATTCACTGATATACACGTCAACTTCTATAGTCAATAATAATATGTCAATTCAATCTTCAAACGAAAATTCTGGCATTCTATAAACGCTAATAACTCAAATCGAGTGTATTAACCATGCTTCAATTAAGAACTCTCGGATGAATATCTATGTAATATAGACAACTAACACAATGAATATCCAAACAACCTTTTTATCCATTCTTTAATTTAAAACAGGGTATTCTCTGCAGAATCTCTAAATGAAATCCATCTGATTAAATAGTACATCTTGATACGGTCGTGTCCATATATTATACGCAAATTTTCGAGTTCAGAAAGTATTTTAATTAATTAAAATACTCTTGACTCCTTAGAAATGGCCATTTAATAATCATTTTCTAGTAAAATCCATAACTCCATTGATCTTCATCGTTAAATCAAAAATAAAAACCTCCATAATACCCCTAATATTATCCCAAATCCAAATAAAATCACTCCCTCCCAAAATCAAACCTCCCACCATTTATAAAAATTCCTTAAAGTCTCCATTTTAATCATTTTCCAAATTTAATAACTAATTCATCTGATTATTCCTACCCCTCCCAAATATCTTAGAAATTACTATATTTCCTCCTTTATTTAATAACCAAATTTCAGAATTTTTCACCATACCCATTATTTACTATAATTCAACCAAGTTTCCAAATTCCACAAAGTAATTCAATAAATCATTTTATTCTATTTTTAAAATAAAATTCATATCTCCATTTCCACTTCTCATAAAATTATCCAAAAATTATCATAATGTTCCATTGTTCCTCATAAAATCCTCTAGCTAAATAAAATCATAAATTCCAAAACCCAACTTCTCCACTATTTTATAAAATCATCTCAAATCTTATCTTTTATTCATTTTACCAAATTTTTAAGCTAACATCCCAAAATCCATTTCATCACCTAATAAACTAATCAAATACTATGACATTTTCTCAATTTATCCACCAATTCTCAAACACCAACTCTTCTCCAATTATCAACTAAAATTCCCAAACATTTACTCTAAACATTCAATTAATAAAATAAAAATATATATATAATCTTACACAAGGTGGTGGCTTCCCTCCGTTAATAGCCTCTTTCCCTGTTTTTCTCCTGCCTCCTTAGCACAACCCGCACCAAAAATCACACGCTTCTTCACCATCTTACTCGCGACCCTTTACCAACTCAAACACACACACGACTACATCACATACATATAAAAACCACCACACATAATTTCCCACCAGCACACATCCACCATTTCTGCAACTCAATACACCATACACACATACGCCATCACCCCAGTTCTCTCTCTTTCTTGTTCTTACTCCACATCTCTCCCTCTTTCTCTTAACAGTTAACACACACGACTCACACTCTGGGCACAAACACACGCACACCTGGTCACCCACACCATACAGACGGCTTACACACCCGATTTACAACTCTCGAGCACAGCCGTTCACGACTTCATGCACACTGTATACCCATATACACACACCTCCACCTGCTATGTATACTCACGAACACGGTGCACACGCACACACACGGAGACACAGTCACCACCCGCAATGAAACAACACGCCTGAAGCCCCCCATTCAACTCGATCACTGACCCACACCCACAGCCACGCGCATATACGCACGATACATACACATACGTTTGCAGGGGAGTCAACAGAGGAGAGAGAGAGAGAAGTATTTGTGCGAGAGAGATTAGAGAAAACTTAAGGGATAAAGAGACAAATCAAGAACTCTGTTTTGTATGTGTATGTAAGGCTCGAGTTTTTGGTTCAAATGAAAGAGAAACAAAAGAGTGGTGTATCTGTTTTTGTAAAATAAAATGGCCCGGTTTTCTGTTTTAAAAGAGGTAAGTTTTGATAACTGTAAGCTAACCCCTCTTTCTTCTCTCTCTCTCTGTTCTCTTTCTCTCTTCTACCGCTTCCTTCAATCTTTCCCCTCCTCCGGTCGGTGGAGTTCTCTTTCTCTCTTCTACCGCTTCCTTCAATCTTTCCCCTCCTCCGGCGGTGGCTCCTCCACCGACCGGAGGCTCGATTTCCTTGTTTTTTCCTATTTTTTCAATAATTAAATCTCCTTGTGAGATTTATTTGATCTCTTTCTAGTTCTTAGATCTGAATCTTCGGAGTTTTCGGATTTTTCTTCTCTGATTTGTGGTGACCTTCGGTTTTCTTCCCCGATTTCTGGTGGCTCTTCGCTCTCAAGAGGGATCCGGTTTCTCTTGTTTTTGAGGTTCCGTTTTCTAGATCTAAGACTTGTTTTAGTTTGGTATTTCTTTTGTGTAATTTCAATTTTACTTTATAAGTTCAGTTTGATTTCTCTCTTTGGTGAGAGGTGTGGATTTCTCTCCTTCATTTGTGAGAGTTGGTTCGGATTCATCGATAAGAGCTTGTTTGGAACTGCATTTCTGGTCGTTAGCTCAAACGGATTTTGAAGGAGATATTGAGCGTAGAGCGAGTATTTATAGATATATCATTTTTTTCAGACATATGCTTATTTGTCTCATTTTAATTATGAAGACGAGCGTGTCATCCTGTTCTATGTTTTATGTTTGACCGATTCGATCATTCTTGTAGATGCCGTATGGCTTTTATGTATTGAATTATCACCTTTCATAAAAAAAAGGCAGGGGTTGTGATGTTGTAATAGAAAAAGGAAGATGGGTGTGTTTGTTTTGTTTTCTGTTTTAAAGGCATAAAACGTGGGGATTAAAAAAATAAAGTGGTGGAACAAAACATGGAGCCGTGTTTTAGGGCGTGTTTTCTGAAAAGAAACGATGCTGACTCCTCTAATTTCGTTTTCTAAAATAAATTCGACCCAAAAACTAAAGTCTTATTTTCCTAAATTTCCTCATTTTAATAAATACCAATAAATATAAATAATTAAATATAAAATAATATTTACTTACATATGAATATATAAAATTTTAAAATTTACCAAAAATGAGCTAATTAAAATATGCTAGTGCATCGCTCTTAAATAAAATTTAAATAACGAGTAAAAAAATTTATTCGAAAATTCGCGGTTATTACACCCAAAAGCAAACTCGCCACCTATTTCATTGTAGAGAACTACAATAACAATTCTTGGAATAATAAACAGTTGTGTGAGAGGCACTCATGCAATGCATTTGTTTCTAAAAACCATTGTCACATAATTCTTTCTTATATAAAACCGTTGTCAATAGACGACGGAAAAAAATTATCAGACAACGGGCAAAAACAGTTGTCACATAATTCTTTCTTATATAAAACCGTTGTCTGTCATGCTCTCTAACAACAATTTTATTCTGTTGCCTATTCTATTAAACAACTAGGAGTGAGCATTTCCCGGTTCGGAACCGGGAACCGAACCGAGCCGTGGAAAAAATCTGGTTCTGGTTCTATAATTTTGTAATTTGGTTCCGGTTCGGTTCTAATTTTTATAGAATTTTGGTTCCCGGTTCGGTTCTGGTTCTCTTCCAAGAAAAACCGTAAGAACCGAACCGAACCGTATATATATACGTACAAATAAAAAATATATATTTTATACTATATATAACAGAGAATCAAGTATTCTTTTTATACGTTTATACGTTTTGCTATAGTAGACATTTGTTGTTTGGCCTTTGGATGAAATAGTATGTTTATTTTCTTTTCAAATTTCAAATTTTAAATTTTAGTGTGAAAATTGTTGTTTGAACGGGACCCGAACCGAACCGTAATTTATGATTCGGTTCCGGTTCGGTTCTACTACATAAATGGTTCCGGTTCGGTTCTCAAAATTTCTGAAATTCGGTTCCCGGTTCCACCGGTTCCGGTTCGGTTCGGTTCGGAACCGTTGCTCACCCCTATAAACAACAATGGTCATGGTTTATAAACCAAGTGTCTCAAATGATTTCAGACATCCATTTTTCAATCGACTGTTGTTGTTTCTAGGTTTCATACAACATTTTCTAGAACAAGGTATGTTGTCTTGTACATGATCAGATAACGATTTGCTGTGTGTTGTCTGAGGTGTGTATCAGACGACTTTTCAATAGTCAACAGCTTTTGGTACATTCAGACAACACGTTTTGCCTGTTGTCTGAAGCAAAAATCCTTGTAGTGCGTAGTTATAACTTAGAGTTGTTTAAAAAACCTGAAAAAGATAACAATATAAGTTAGCATGTGTGAGTAGTATGAACAATTTTATAATTTTATGTGATTTATGAATTATCTAAATGTGAAGTGACAAATTTAACATGAAAAAAAAAATTCAAATCCACTTACCCTAACTAATTATCAATTTTGACTTAATCCAAACTCAATTTTTAATCGATATATTATCTTCAAAAGATTTTCAAATTAGATATTTGGATTATAATTTTAAATTTGAATTAATATAAATATTATGAAAAATTAGGATATATATAACTTGTAAGTTTTTCAAATTTTAACAAGCCGAGTTCGAGATTAACGATTTCTAGTCGATCTCGAGTCGAGTTTGAGCCACACATGCTAATAGGTCGGTTCGAACTCATTAACTTAATACACATATTTTTTTTATTCTAATTCGAGCTCGAGTTTCCAACGAATCGTGCCTTTATCAAAAACCGAGCTCGAGTTCGTTCACGAACAGTTCGATTTCGTTTACGTGGAAACTTGTTATTGGGAGAAAGGTGATGGGAAGAATAGAAATATGCGTAGAACTGAAGAGTAGGATATAATTATATGTGAAAAATGTTCCTACAATTATTTATAGGAAAATTTTCTAATGTCATCTACTAAAATTCATTCATTTTAATATGATTAATTGATTATACCATAATTAAATTAAATAGGATCCCCGGATGCACATCAATCACACCAATTAAAACCATCCATACTGTCACATAATTAACGACTTTAGGAAATTTTTATATAGTTAATTATAGGGACATATTACCTTAATTATATAATTTTAAAATTAAATAAATATTTAAAAGGTTAATATAAAATATGAGGGTAGTTATGTAAATCATCGTAGAAAGACTTAATTATATCCTTATGTATAATAAGCGTAAGAGGGATCTTACCCATTTTTTTTTCAAATACGGTTAACGACCAAAATATTAAGAACTGTTGGATCTTAAAAAGATAGACAAGAAACATTAAAAATTTTATTTGATTGATAGTAGAATTATATTAAAATACTAAAAAATAAATGTTAATAATATAAATTAAATAGGAATCTTAACCAGTTTTTCCGTGTTACGGTCAATGACCAAAATAGTTTAAATCGTTGGATCTCAAAATACATAGATAAGAACCATTAGATCTAATATTAAAATATTTATTTGATTGATAGTAGGATTATATTAAAAAAATAAAAAGTAAATTTTAATAATACAAACCAAATATTAGATTTTTTAATTCATAAATTTTTTTAAACTTTAATTTTTGGATAGTTTCAGTCGGATAATAATTGTTACACCGTCACTAAATTAAATATGATTTCTTGATTTTTTGTGGGCAGTGAATCATCTAAATCTGATTCTTAGAATTCAAGAAAGAGCAAAAATAGTGAATTGATTGTGTCAAGTCTCGATCTAATAAATTTTCTCAAAGTCTTTCAAATTCAATAATTCTTTATTTTTTTCAATCAATTGATAAAAAATAATTTCAATATAAATAACTATAAATACTAAGAAAACTTTTTGTTAGTATAATTTTAGATATAAAAAAAGGGTTGTGCATTATATCCTTTTTATATTTAACTAACTTATAACCCGTTGATAGAGTATATTTTTATATATATTTTAGATGATTTTATTCTCATATTTATTGTGTTTTGCATTGATTTGGATTTTATTTAATAGATTTGATTGTTTTATTGTAGGAAATAAAGAATTCATGACTTTGAAGGATTTGGAGCAAAAAGAGCTATTTTGGAGATAAAATAGGGGAAAATTCGTATTATTGGGCTACACGGGCTGTCTGCACTATTTGGGTCATATCTTGAGTTCCAGAAGTCAGAATTTGACGATCTTACTGTCCACGCGAAGCTTGTGGAATTATCTTTAATTCAGAGGTGGTCCATTAAGCAAAATCCAGTTCGAAGAGCCCAGAAACAGAGGAGAAAAATAAGTTACGAATTTTACAAGAAAATCCAGCAGCTTCCAGAAATTCAATTTGAAGTGGGAAACTTGCCATCTTCTATTCCAACTCTAAGAAGGCAATTGCTTGGAGGCTAAATTTAGAGCCTATATAAACACATTTTGGGGAGAAAAAAGGAGGTAATATTAGATAGGAGGATGTAATATTAGATCAGATAATATAGTTTAGAGTATATTAGTATTATTATTAGTTGGAGATGTAGAGAAACACCATGACTCTTCTTTTGGGTGACAACATTGAAGTTTGAAGGTTTTGTTCTCTTAATCTTTTCTTTGTTCTTATTAGTTTAATTATGTTTTCTTGTTTTACTAGTTGTTTTACTTGTTTAATTATTAGCGAGTAGTTATTTCTAGGGCTTAAAGGGAAGCCATGTTTGCACTAATATTGGCATGATTTTCATAGTGGTTTGATTGGTTATGGTTAATTCTGATTGATACTCCCTCTGTTTTTTTCAATAGTTTACATTTGCGGACCAAATTCCGGGACGGATTTTAAGGTGCATTTTATGGATAGTTCCATAACTTATTTTTGATATTTTCTTTTTTTGTATAAAAATAGGATTGTTCTATTTTTATAAAAAAAAGAAAATATCAAAAATAAGTTATATAACTATCCTTAAAATGCACCTTAAAATGCGTGTCAGATACGCAGTTTTTTATGTAAAGAAATGGATTGGACGGAGGGAGTATGTTTTAATCATTAATTTGTGTAATTGGCCAATATCATGGATTAATTATATGCAAATAGGGGTATGGATCGAGAGATTTACTTACTAGAGGCACACATACGATTAGCAGAATTGAATTTGAGTGCGGAAGCATCATTGGATTTCTGAGAGCGTTAATTCTTGGAAGAGATTAACTTAACTCTAATTACCTGATTGATTGAATTACTAAAAGTGGTTAATTGTGTTGAATGTTTCGAGAGTGTTAATGCTTGAAAGAGATTAACATACTCTAGTTATAGGATCACATTGATTGCTTTAGCTTAAGAGCCAATTGTGTAAGCATGGTGGACCTGATTGCCCTAGGTTTTAAATAATTTGTTTATCATCTGTTTAATTAGTGTTAATTTAGTTTAATTAGTTAATTAATAATTTCACATATTCGTATGACCCTTGAAACAATTTGCGATAACTGAAAAGGAATTAGTAGAACCTGTCTCCTTGTGGATTCGACCCGCTTGCCATCTGTACTAGCAATAGACACCGTGCGCTTGTGGTTAGGTATAATTTGACATATCAAGTTTTTGGCGCCGCTGCCGGGGAGACAGCTTGTTTCTGTTGATTTTAATTTAGTTGTTTCGATTGTTTCCATTGTCTCGTTGGAACCTTTGTTCCAATTGAGGCAAATTTTACTACGTTTTCTTGGCTTTGTTGAGTGTCTACAGGTTTGCAATGGGTGAAGTTGATACTTTTGCACTACTTTCTTCCATGTTGGAGGCACACACTCAAGAAATTGCCTCATTCAACTATACAGAGCCCACTATGCGTCCAATGAGTATCAATGAGATGTCACAAGTGGCCCCTAAAACTTACAACTTCTGTCCAATTTGTGGTGTCCAGGGTCATTATGGTTTGGAATGCTATTACAATGTCTATAATTCTCAGAGTGCTCAGTTGGGACAAATGAATTCTTTTGAAGAAGGATATGGGTACAATCAGTATTCAAACACTTTTGATCAAGAATGCGTGAATCAACCAGATTTCTACTACCAGGACAATGGTGCTCAAAATTTTTCATATCATAATCAGCAACAGTTTGAGCAACAATATTATCAGTCATATGAGCAACCGCCACAGCAAGAATATCAATATCCTCCTCTACAAGAAGATCTACATGTTTCTCAACCCAGTGTAGATGTGCAAGCTGATCAGACAAATGAGATGTGGGATATCTTGAATAAACTGCTAAAGAGTTCTGAAGAACAAGCCGAGGCAATCAAAGGATTAGAAACTCAAAGTTTGGCGATTGAATCTCAAATTGCAAAGTTGGCTAACTCTTCTACTACAGGGCAGCTCGACTATTTACCATCATCATCTATCCGATCCGAAGAGGACCTGATTGCTATCAATCTCACAAGCGATCAGGAATATGATAGTTTCTCCATGTATGTTGATGATGAGGCCATTGATAAAGAGAAGGAGCATAGCACCGATGATGAGATCAATGATGTTGCTGCTACCGAGAACAATGTGACTGATGATGAGGCTACAAAGGAAAGCAATACAGTGATGGTTGTTGTTTCTCTTCCACAATCTGTGCCTAAGCTACCATGTATTGATAAATTTGCTCTCGATCTAGCCTCTACTTACAAGGCTTCATTGCTCAAGACTACTTATTTTAAGGTTGATGTGATAACAAATATTGTCCAAGAAGATATTTCTCAAATTCTGGTTGAGGATCCATACAAAGTGGCTCATACGTTTCAAGCTCGAGAAGAGGGAGAAGATGGAAGTGTCTTATTAGCCAATGATGTGATAAGCCAAGATGTTCGAATGACTCCAGTGAAAGTGAGGAGTGAAGAAAAGCCACCACCAGAACCTCCACCTTATGTCAAGGGAGTTCGTTATTTTCGTGGTGTCGAATTTTATCGCTGTTTTATCACAAAGTTTTCCAAAACTGCACAAGCACTTAATTCTCTATTGCTTATTAATGACATATTTTATTTTACTGATGCTTGTTTGGAGACTTTGTGCAGGATAAAGACAATTACTAACACTCTTGATACTTTTTGTGGTGACGAGTTTATGATCGAGAAAGTGGATATTACGCCTTTACCGGAGTATTTTTGAGGAGGTCAAGCTAATGACTCTAAATAAGCGCTGCTTGGGAGGCAACCCAAGATTTCATTGGAGGATTGGTGCACTTCATGCTTTTGCATAGGGGAGTACTTCTTTCTTTCTCTTTCATACATAGTAGAATTACTTAGTTATTTGTTCATTCCAAGCCTTGTTGTGTACATTATTCCTTCATATTTTTCTTTAAAAAAAAAAATTTAGTGTTGTATTCTTTATAAAAAAAATGAACAGTGTTTTTTTTTCGCAGGCAGCAACCCTGTAACGCAGGCTGCGCCTGCGTTACTGCCTCTCCCGCACTTTGCCTCCCTGTAACGCAGGTTGCGCCTGCGTTACTGTCCTTGGCGCAGCTTGCCACCCTGTCGCGCATATTGCGCCTGCGCATCTGCATGTTGAGCAGTTTGCTCCTGTTTTGCGCGCAGTCTGCTGGTTATAAAAAAAAAAAAAATTCTTTCAACTCCCATTCTATTTATATCTCTTATTTTCTCATCTCAAAACCCAATTCAAATCCTAAATCAATTCCAAAACCATCTAAATTTTCTTCAAAAATCCTATATCCATTGTAATTCTTTTTCTTTTATTCATTAAATCCTATTTCTATCCTATATCAAATTTCAAATCCCACCCAAATTTTTTCCTTTTCACATTAAAATTCTTAAATCCATCATATCACTCCATTGTCTATATATATCCATACATACACACCCAATTTATTATTTTCTTCCTCTACATCTCTAAAAATTCAAGTTTGGGGGAAAATTAGTACAAGTTCACCTCTTTGATTCGTAGTTGGGATTTTTCTTCTCTAATTTTTTATTACGAATTTGTGTTCTTGTAAATTTGGGGTTTTGTAATATTCTTGTTAATTGGGTATTTTTGGTGTGATATTTCTTGGTGATTTTTGGTAGGATATTTCTTGGTGGTTGTTGGTGAAGCTATTGTTGAATGCAGTTTTGGTTATTATGGCTCCTAAGCGACTGAGGGGTGGTTTTCACACCTGACATCTTGATTCCAGGGGAGTTTTCTTTCTTTTCTTTTTATTGTAGTTTTATTTTGTTTTTAGTTGTAGTTTTGTATCTTGTTCATTAGTTCATTGGGGACAATGAACCGCTTAAGTGTGGGGAGGTGTTCTCAACGTAGTGTATTACTTGTTTAAAAAAAAATCCAAAAAAATTAAAAAATTAAAAATACCAAAAATAATTCTAGCCGTGCAATTTGATTAGTTGTTGTATTTTGCTTGATACACCCATGCATGCGTAGAATTCTTGTGTTTATTGACGCTTTTGTATGAGAAGTGACGTGCTTTGTTCTTGTGCACACACTTTCACTAGCAAGTTGAAGCTGGTAGACTTAATTGGATGTTGTAAGTGATTAGAATGACATGAATATGTGCAAGATGACTTGGTTTCCATGCTTTGAGTACAAGTAGGTGCGTTAGAGAGTCTTGTTACTTGGGATTGATTATGTTTTGTCACACCAAGTGAGTTTTGAGCCTATATGCATATCTTTTGCATGATTTTTCGTTTGCTTGAGTGTCCACATGTTGTTTACATTGCTAGCACTTACTTGAGATCTTTCTTGAAATGCATGACATTACTTGATGATGAGATGATAAAGGCAATTAGGTATAACCTCATATTTCCCATATTTCCACACCATTTATATATGATCAATTAGTTAACCCGTTGAGCTTAATCCTATTCTTTCGGTGACACACCACATTACTTGCCATTATCCTTTTTTATTCTATTGGCCTTACATTGAATTTGAACCTAAATTGTCAAAGGCTAGTATCGTGCTTAAGGGAGTAATAAGGTGTTCATAAAAGGGGGGTTATTGATGATCATACTTTTGGGGAATATTGATTTTGGGTTGATGCTTGCTAGTCGAAATTCATAATAATATCTATGGATCATTGTGCTTATTCCTTAGCTCTCAGAAAAAAAAAAGAAAAAAAACAAAAAAAAAATAAATATGAGAGCATACTTATCTTTTATGATCCTTCTTCATTCGACTAGTCAAGTTATTATGTAAGGGTTATTGAAAAATCCAAGTGTGGGGAAGTATTTGTTTTAATAGAAAGGGAATTGAATAATGATTATTGTTGGGTACTAGCTTTTGACATTAACCTGTTTTAGCTTTACTTGACATACCTGGTCCCTAGCCCACGCTACAACCCGAATAAAGACCTTTTGATTGTCATCAGTGATGTATGTTGTGTTGAGAGTGAGATTGATTGCGAGTGTCAAGTTGTGTTTATGATTTTGTTGGAATTGAGTGATACACTTAACCTTGTTCTTGAGTGAATATTCGTTTTTGAGTGAAAGGTGAGTTATTACTTGTTTTGGCATAGGAGATCCCGGGTTTAGACTTAAAGATGTATTTCTTGTGGGCTTAGCATGATTACCAACGATTTTTACACTTGACATGAATTTTTATGACCTTCTGCATGTTGGTTGAGTAGACTACGTGAATACTTGCACTTTCGACACCAAGACATCGTATGTTTACTTTGATTCTTAAGTTGATGTGGCATGAGAGGACTTGTGTGTGTGGTGTTGTGTTAGCATTGATCTTTTGCATGGTTAGATGAATTTTGTGGGTACATTCACTATAAACCCTCACGAGACAACACTCGTCCTACTAGGGCTGCCTAGGGGTTTAACGGCTTGTTGCATATGCTCAATGCAATCGTGTCATCTACGAAAGTGATGTTTGTTAGGACTTAGTTTTTATTTCACTTATTTGCCCGAGGACGTGCAAATGCTTAGTGTGGGGATGTTTGATAGAGTATATTTTTATATATATTTTAGATGATTTTATTCTCATATTTATTGTGTTTTGCATTGATTTGGATTTTTATTTAATATATTTGATTGTTTTATTGTAGGAAATAAAGAATTCATGACTTGGAAGGATTTGGAGCAAAAAGAGCTATTTTGGAGATAAAATAGGGGAAAATTCGTATTATTGGGCTACACGGGCTGCCTGCACTGTTTGGGTCATATCTTGAGTTCCAGAAGTCAGAATTTGACGATCTTACTGTCCACGCGAAGCTTGTGGAATTATCTTTAATTCAGAGGTGGTCCAGTAAGCAAAATCCAGTTCGAAGAGCCCAGAAACAGAGGAGAAAAATAAGTTATGAATTTTACAAGAAAATCCAGCAGCTTCCAGAAATTCAATTTGAAGTGGGAAACTTGCCATCTTCTATTCCAACTCTAAGAAGGCAATTGCTTGGAGGCTAAATTTAGAGCCTATATAAAGACATTTTGGGGAGAAAAAAGGAGGTAATATTAGATAGGAGGATGTAATATTAGATCAGATAATATAGTTTAGAGTATATTAGTATTATTATTAGTTGGAGATGTAGAGAAACACCATGACTCTTCTTTTGGGTGACAACATTGAAGTTTGAAGGTTTTGTTCTCTTAATCTTTTCTTTGTTCTTATTAGTTTAATTATGTTTTCTTGTTTTACTAGTTGTTTTACTTGTTTAATTATTAGCGAGTAGTTATTTCTAGGGCTTAAAGGGAAGCCATGTTTGCACTAATATTGGCATGATTTTCATAGTGGTTTGATTGGTTATGGTTAATTCTGATTGATATGTTTTAATCATTAATTTGTGTAATTGGCCAATATCATGGATTAATTATATGCAAATAGGGGTATGGATCGAGAGATTTACTTACTAGAGGCACACATACGATTAGCAGAATTGAATTTGAGTGCGGAAGCATCATTGGATTTCTGAGAGCGTTAATTCTTGGAAGAGATTAACTTGACTCTAATTACCTGATTGATTGAATTACTAAAAGTGGTTAATTGTGTTGAATGTTTCGAGAGTGTTAATGCTTGAAAGAGATTAACATACTCTAGTTATAGGATCACATTGATTGCTTTAGCTTAAGAGCCAATTGTGTAAGCATGGTGGACCTGATTGCCCTAGGTTTTAAATAATTTGTTTATCATCTGTTTAATTAGTGTTAATTTAGTTTAATTAGTTAATTAATAATTTCACATATTCGTATGACCCTTGAAACAATTTGCGATAACTGAAAAGGAATTAGTAGAACCTGTCTCCTTGTGGATTCGACCCGCTTGCCATCTGTACTAGCAATAGACACCGTGCGCTTGCGGTTAGGTATAATTTGACATATCACCCGTGCACCGCACGGTCCTTTTCTAATATCTATAGTTATAATAATTTTTTAAATATTTATTTGGTATTAGTTTACATATCAAATTGTTGTTAAAAATTGATATGTATAAGATGTTACACGTTCAATTTATTATGTGTTTTATCTTGAATTCTTAAAACTTAGATTTTGACGATTTTACAGCGCACGTGAAATTAAACTCAATACGACAAAATAAATAAGAATCGTTTGATCTTAAAGTAAATAGATTAAAAACGTTGGATCTAGTATAAAATATTTTATATATGAACATGTAAATTAATTTATATTGAAATACGAAAAAGTGAATGTCAATAATTTAAATCATATATTATTAGGTTTCCATTTGGATAATAATTTATCTTGAGATTCTGAGCGTGTCCATTTGGATAATAATTGTTAAATCATCAGTAAACTAAAGATAATTTTATGAGCTTTATGTGGACGGTAAAATCATCCAAATTTGATTTATAGATCTTGAAATAGAGACCAAATAGTGAATATGAACTTTTTTTAATATTAATAAATAAATAAATAAAACTTAATTTAATACAAATTGTTTAATTATATCATTTTTTAGATTATAATAGTTTTTAATTTATTTCTTATACTGTTTTTTTTAATTATATCTGTTGAGTATTGAACACAGAGAAAGAATACAGAGGGGGGGTGAATGGATTCTTGAACCTTTCTTGCCTTGAGTCTGTGTAGCAAACAAGTGTTGTGTGTGCAGAGATGTAGGTGCGGATAAAGAACAACACAGAATACAATATCACTTTAATCTAATGTATTATTAGATAAAGGTTGCTACAATCTGTGAATACAAATGATAGTATTCTCAGCTTCGTTTTTCTCAGAGAGATATAGCTTACAGTGTATGAAAAACTTGACTCACTTCACATTTTGACTAAGGAAGTGAGGCTGTATCCTTATAGTACATGGATACAACCTACTTACTACAAATAAGGTAGCTAAACAAATTACTTTCTAGTCTGTCTATCCTTTTTGAGTAAGTGTCCAAACGGTTACAGATTTGACTTTGCAAAGCCTGTTCAGATCCACTTCTTTAGCTCCTTGTCTCTTCTATATCTCTCCAAGCTTCCTTGTAGGCTTTCCAGAGCACGTTACAGATTGTGGTCCATAAAGTGCATTGGCTTGTTGCAGGTTTCTGACTTGTACAATTTCTTCAGTATTTTGTCTCCAAGAATGTATTCGAGAAGTGACTAAGTAAGTGATTCGAGAACTAGAATTGACTTGATCGATAACTCTGAGTTCTCGAACACTGTTATATTGACATATTGAACCACTTCTCGAATAGCTCTTTTCCATCAGGATTCCTTGAGTTGTCGAATAGAACATTTGACTCATCGAATCCTCGAGATATCGAATAGCTTTCTGAGTCCTTGAGATATCGAATGGAACTTTGACTTGTTGACTCCTTGAGAACTCGAATACCACTTTGGCTTGTTGACTTCCTGAGTTCTCGAATAGAGTACATAGACATATCGAATCTCTGAGATATCGAATGAGATATCGAACAGTGTATTCAGAGATATCGAATAGTGTCTTGAGATATCGAATCCCTGACTTCTCGAATGCTGGACTTCTCGAATAGACAAATATACTTCTCGAATTGGTACTTAGGCAAATTCTTCATTTCTTCAAATCCCAACTGTGATTATTTGACAGTCTTTAACTCCTTGCTTGAGGCATGAACCTTGGAACTTCTTTCAAGCATTATTCTAGACTCTATAAGTACAGTTACACAACTAGGATTTGATGCCTACTACAAGTACGATACAAACAGAAACTCTATAACTAGAGGTTCCCTCAGTTAAGAGGTCATGTAAGTAATGCAAAGCATTACAAACAATTAGGCTTGTTATTAGATGTATACAGGCATGCCTCTGTAACTAACAATCTCCCCCAAATTGTGAGTGAGACCCTTAGTCACAATTTCATGTCTGATAACAAGCCTAACATACATAAAGATAAAACTTTAAAAGTACAGGTATGTAGATTGATTGAAGAAGGTTCACAGAAGTATTCTTACAAGTTATGAGAAACTACTAGCCATATCCTTTTGGATTCATCTCTTGAGCTTTGGCTTGCAGATTCTCATTTTTCATTTTCTCCTCAGCTTCTTTGGCTTTCTTCTTTGCATTTTCCTCCATGGCAAGAATAATGTCTTCCATTGCAGTGAGTTCTTCAATTAGAGGGGAGCCTGATAAATCCTTTAGTACTTCATTCAGCTGTTTCTCAGAATAGGAACTGATGTAGTCCATTCTACCATATTTCTTGTACTCAATGATGTAAGGATTAAACTTGACTCTATACAGACCCATAGCTCTCAATTCATCAGCCTTAGTTTCCATTGCAGTAAACTCCTCCTCCCTTTTCTTTAGTAGCTCCTCACTGTTCTTTCTCATTTCTGCCTGGTGATATCTCTTCATTTTGACAAAGTCAATTAACTCCAGCTTCCATACCCTTTCCACTCTGTCTTCATAATCCAACATTGCAATTATTCTTTCTATGTCATATAGCTTGCCCCAGTGCTGACATGTTCCTTGTCTGAATTTCTTCTGTCTTCCATCAGTATATTTTATTTCAAGAAAGTCATCAACAATGGCAACATGATAGATTCTTTGAGCCCATATGAACTGCAGTTGGTCTTCATCATAGATTTCATCCAGAGGTGGTAGGTTCAATCCTGGAATTATTTTCAGTGCCTTTGACTTCGATATCTTCACCCTTCTTGCAGCATGCTTAAATTTACTCCTCCTTGAATGATTGCTAGGCAGAAACTTATGACCCTTGTTGGTAGACCATAGTAGTGTTCCATTAGCAGTTTGCTTTTTGAAACATACACATGGTTTCTTGATTTGAATTTCCTTTACTTCTTGAGGTGCCAAAACAGTTGCATGTGCCAGAGATGTAGATTTTGTTGAATCATTACTAGTGACATCCACCCTAGACATTGAGCCTTGTGTTGTGGTGGAGGTGTCAGTAATAACGTTCATGGCTTGTTTTTTTCCACTCTTCTTCTCATACTCTTTTCCATGGTCATCACCATCTTTCTTATTCTTGATATCCTTCTTCTTCTTCTTCTCATCTTCATCACCCTTATCACTCCTGTGATGTCTTCTCCTTCCATCACTCTTGTCATCATCTTTATCTTCATCCTTATTTCTCCTGGGCTTGGCCAATTCTGGAATTGAACCAGTTGAAATGAATTCTCTAAGGATGTGCAATACCTCAATCTCCTCAGCTGGCCTTATCCCCTTCTTCTTTTGCACTTGATCAACTATGGCAATGATCAGTCTGTGGTTCTTAGAGGTGAGATCATTGGGAATAACCAATTGATTCACATCTTGAATTTTGGTACCAGACTGATAGAGGATGGTTTTTGGTTTGGTGCACACTTCAGGAAGTCTGGCTTGTTGACCATTTCTTAGTTCAGTATACAGACTCTGATTGTTCTCCCCTTTCTGCTCAATTAGTTCCAAGATGGCATCAATCTCAGTGAATTTTAGTGCTGTCAAGGTATCAATAGATATGTGCCATATTTTGCCTTTTGTCACCATCATGATTTCCTTGAGGTAGATCTGACTGAGCTTTCTTGGAATAACTGTTAGATAATGGATTTGATCTTTCAGGCTCCTTCTGTATAGCAGGGTATCTCCTCCAACACTTGCTTTAGAGGCTTGCAGAAACTTCAAGAATGCAGCATCATGATAAACTTCTGAGTTTGCTACTTCTATCAGCTTGGCCTCTGTAACCACTGTTATGCAAAATCACGCAAGCGCACGTTGTCACAAGTAATATATGATTAAATCAAGTTCGTTCCCACAGAGATCTAGAATGGTGTTCAATTTAATTAATGTACCTATGCACCGATGTATGGTTTTTATCCACTGCTAAGACAAATAACAAAATTGAGATTGATTATCTAAATTAACTAAGTGCAAATTATAAAACTAAGAATTAAACAATTAACGAGAGTAAAAATTCGAATTACTAATATGAGAATAAAACATGGAATCCTAGTTTCATCATCTACTTCACTTAGAGTTGCAGCCTTTAATTAAAACATGCGATGGTTTTGATATCTGATCGGATAACACGAAAAGAGTAAAAGTTACCTCTCGGTATACTAGTACCAATCTACACATACATCCACAAAAGAGATAGAAGATGAATAGGCACCTATTATGTTTAGACCCTATATCTGAAAGAGTTTGTCCTAAAATCCAATCATGTATGATGATTTAGGAAGAACTTTCTTGTACTCTTATTTGATTTCATTAATATTAATAAAAGACTTATTTGTTTTTATTACGGGCCTTATCTATTTAAATTGTTTTAAATAAGATATTCCATGGTTTAAAGTAAAGCTTCTAGAATTATAATGAGATTATAATAGTGAGATCTAGAAGATGATAACTCTAGACCTAAACAGTTCCTGATCATAGGATAACTAATTGGAAGTTAGTGAATCCGCAAAGATTGGTACATACTATGCTTGCTCCTTTCAGGAGGATGTCTGTTCTCATAGGCATTTGTGTGGTGACACTATAGCTAGTATGTAGGTGCTTATTAGGGAATAAGTTCACTGAACATGACTCGATAAGTTGAACAACTAATGGAGTTTACTCACGTGTCGATAGTTGTTCACTGAGTGATAGTTGTACAAGTGTCCTTAGACTTGAGATCGTTAGAGTAATCTTGTATATAATGAACTGTGCTTTGGTTTAGTCCTTAGTCTCAAGGACACCCATTAGGTCTATTCTGGGCATAGGGATTTATGTATGGAGATAGTTAATGATCAATAAAGGATCTACCCCTTCCAGTAAAGGAAGAGAATATCCTATGCTATTCTTATGATGCTAGTTCCGGAATCTCTGGCCAGAGTGTATGAAATTAGAAAGGAGTTTCTAATTTGCATTAATATGAACTTTGCATTATGAATAAGAAATCATATGATTAAATTTGATAGGCTTGACACGAGTTCCATGCCTTGTATTTAATCGGGATATTGCAGGGTAGAAGGAATTGATTGTACGGTAACTAGCACTGATAGGTTCTTGGTATTCTAAGCAGTGAATTCATATTATCCGGATAGTCGCGATATGTTGAGAAGCATCACTCACGATGTAGAATAAATATAATTAATCAGTTAATTATATTTAATGAATTTTAGAATTCATATAAATAATAAATAAAAAGTTTATTATTATTTATTTCTACTACCGGCTTAATTTGAACCTACAGGGTCACACCATAAAAAGATTAATTTATTGATGAAGGTATTTTGAGAGAGCAAGTTGTTTTAATAATGATTAAAATTGTTTTAATTATTATTTAACATTTTATAAGATAAAGTGTAGGATTTATATATTAATATATAATGATATATTAATTATGAAAACCCTACATGAGCCCTATAAATAGAATGAGATGAGAATGAGTTATATACTTTTGGTTTTTGTGAAAAACCTAGTTGCCTCCCTCATCTTCTTCATCTCCCTCTCTCTCTCTCAAACCTCCATTTTTATAAAAGCTTAGTTTTATAAAAAGCTTCGTCGAAGAATTAATCTTGGTGGATACCGGTAGAGTGCTTCACACTCTGAGGAGCAACTGCTAAAACACCATTTTGTAAAGCTTCGATTTCAAGGTAAGGTTTCGATTCCTCCGCTATTTCATTTTATATGATTTTCTGTATGCACGATACATGGTTTTTACGGAATAATTGTTATACCGCGCTTCCGCTCATCCGTAAATTCCTTCAATGGTATCAGAGACAGGTTCTGCATATAGTGATTCATATAAAAAATTCAAATTTTTTTATGCATGTATGGATTTATTATGATTTTTGCAAGTTTATTTGGATTTAATTATGAATTAATTCAAAATAATATTTGCATGAAGTTTTGACCATTGATCTGGGTTCTATAAGTGTTATGGATCATCTAGATATTTTTTTTCATAATTTTGTGATGTGTAGATTATTTGTTATGAATTTTTTACAAAAATTGTTTTAATTAAAATTCATAAAATAATCATGCATATGAATAATATGAAATTAAAATTGCACAAGGACCCCGTAGTTACCTTGTAATTGATGCTGCTGTATGATTTCAGAAATCATGTTTGTTTGATTTTTTATTAATTTATTAATTAATTGTTAATTAATTTTTAGTAGTAAAATAAAATAATATTAATAATAATAGTTATTATTAATACTACACTAAATGGCTTGATCAGTTTTTTGTTTTGAACATTAAAGTACACGGCAACAGTTACACAGGCGTACTCTGACACGTGAAAGCAACGGTCGGTTGTTAAAACAAAAAAAATTTCTGCACCTGCTGTCACTCGCGCGTGGCACGCCAACGAAAGAAAAGGGGTGTCACGCATTTGGAAAATGCGTGACAGGGATAAGGGCGGTCGCGCATACCTCGCATGCGTTACAGTATTAAATATGTTTAATTTGTTGTAACACATTTCGTAAATACGTTACAGCCCTTCTGCCCATATTAAATTTGATTTTCTGGGAGTTTCGTAACTCCGTTTTGGGCGTGCAATATATCGTTGGATTCGTATTTCCGAGACGGATCTAATGGAGTGGTCAAATATTTTTTATATAATATTTTTAAATATTTTTATTACCGAAAGTGTTTTAAAACATGTTTTAATTGTTTTAAATTGCTTTAAAATGCTATAATAAATCCATACATCATTATATCAATGTGTGACATGATATTGCTTGCATGCCTACTTATTTATTTATGTTTATATATGAGATATATGCCTAAGTTTACCATGCGATGATAGATCTAGGTGAACTTAAATCAAATAAGGCGTGCTCTAGAAAATCTAGAAATAGGAATCGTTTCTTACCTTAATATTTATATTATGAATACAATCATGTGATTCTTGTGTTTGTGAAACACGTAATTAAATGTGAATTTTCAATATTGAGAGAAAGGATGATTCTGTCAAAAACAGATTTCGATCTGTAAGAAAGGGGTATTAAGTGACGCCTCTTGACAATGCTCCCCCCGATCTGGGAATCATCCTATTATCTATTATTGATTTGAAATATTTAATTGAAGAAAAGAATCTCTTTATAATATGATTATGATTGTTAAATAATATTAGTTAATTAATAATGGCTGATAATTATTTATTTATGAAATAAATAATTAGTTAGAAATTTTATTAATTGATTAAATGAGATTTAATTTATTATAAAATAATTAAGATGTGATCTTAATATTATTAATTATTTATTTAATTTATGAAATTATATTAAGGGAGAGATTAATTTTCTAAAGAGTTTAGAAATAGAATTGATGATTAAAAGAGTTTTAATTATTAGTTAATAACAAAGAAGATGAGATCTATGTATTATTAGTCAAGTTGTAATCGGCCATAGGCACAAAAAGTTTTGTGTCGGTTATGGTCTTCCAACATGACAGAAAGTATTTCTTGTTTTCGGTGCATTGTCGTTTCGTGCTACAGCCGAGGACTTTGTTACCGATCAACATGAAAATACTTGTCTGTTACATTAGATGTGTACAAAATTAGATTTTAGTGGTCGTTACGTGCTACAGCCGTGGGCTATTGGAATCTAATTTAATTGTACAAAATGTTGGATTTGACTTGACTAATAATATTGAGATTTTTCGTGTTTTTGTTATAGATTTAGATTATCTATTAAACTTAAAACACATTAGACTTATAGGTTTATATGAAAATGTTTCGTGACCTTAAAAAAAACCTCTTTTATAAATATCAAGTAGTAATTGGCCAATGACACAACGGGCTTGTGTCGGTCATAGCCTTCCAACATGGTAGAAAAGTAGTTTTATTTTTAAATCATTGTCGTTTCGTGCTACAGCCGAGGGCTTTGATTTCGAAATTAGAAATACTTGTCTATTACATAGAGATGTGTACAATGAATTAAAATCTAATGGTCGTTACGTGCTACAGCCGTGGGCTGTTGGAGACTGATTCAATTGTACGAAATGTTGGGTTAGACTTGACTTAGAATATTGAGTTTGTCGTGCTACAGCCGTGACTCAATTATTCAAGAGGCTAAAGTTTTATTAGGGAATAACATGAGATGTAATTGACAAGAGTTGTCTGCCTATTGAACATCACATGGCGTTTCGTGCTACAGCCGAGGTTGTGTGATGGAATGTAGGATCCCTATTCCCACTAGCATTTCGAAGGCTTATTTATTCACTTAGGGGGTTGTATAAATTAGATAAACTAGTGGGAGCCACTTATGAATAAAGACCCGATTCATATAGTGTTTTAATAATGAAATTGAATATTTGCTAAGTGTTGTTATGTGTATATCATTTGCAGACTTAATATATATAGATATATACACTAGGTCTTCTGCACAATCACTCCATAGCATACTAGATGCTCACATATTGACTGGTCCCAACCATACTGACTGGCTTCGAAGCTTGAGAAAAGTTCTCAAGGGCTAAGAAGCTGGGATATGCTGTTTGTTTTCACTGTAACAAGGTGAGGCACTGGAAGAGGAACTGTAAGGTTTACCTTGCAGAACTGAACGTGAAGAAGGCTAGTAAGACTACCGTTTCTGATTCAGATATGTTTATGATTGAAGTAAACATGTCACTAAATCAAACTTCTACTTAGGTATTAGATACTACTTATGGTTCTCACATTTGCAATTCGTTGCGAGGACTAAGGAGAAGTAGGGCTCTTGGGGAAGAGATGGCGATTCTACGGATGGGCAATGGAGCAAGAGTTGCTGCCATAGTTGTAGGGTCGTTTGATTTACATATGCCTACAGGCAAGACTATTATTTTAAATAACTGTTATTTTGGTTCCCTCGATTGTGAGGAATATTATTTCTATTCCAATGTTAGACTTGGATGGATTTTCATTTATTATTCAGAATATTAAACATCCAATCCTCAGAGATAATGTTCTTTATGGTAGTGGAACTTTAAATAATGGTCTGTATGTATGTGACATAGAATATGTTTTACTTCATATTAAACAAAGAAAAAAAAAGGATGATGAAAATCCTACCTACTTACGGCACTACAGACTTGGTCATATTAGTGAAAATAGACTTCGGATATTGCATAAGGGAAGGTTACTAGAACCCTTTGATTTTGAATCATATCCTACATGCATGCCTTGTCTATTGGGTAAAATGACCAAATCTCCATTTAATGGACATGGAGAGAGCGCTAGAGAGTTGCTGGTATTGGTACACATAGATGTATGTGGACAAATGTCTACGCAAGCCATGACAGGATTTTAATACTTCGTGACTTTCATAGATAATTGATCTAGATTCAGATATATGTATTTGATGAAATACAAATCTGAAGCCTTTGAAAAGTTCAAAGAATACAGTTATGAAGTAGAGAAATAAACCAAACATAGTATTAGAGCTCTTCGATCAGATCGAGGAGATGAATACTTGAGCGGTGTGTTTCTAGATTATCTCAAAGAAAATAGTATAGTCTCCCAGTGGACTCATCCGGACACTCCATAGTTGAGTGGAGTATCTGAAAGGAGAAATTGAACTTTGTTAGACATGGTTCGATCCACGATGAGCTATGCAGATCTTCCAGTATCACTTTAGGGTTATGAATTGAAAACCTCAGCATATTTACTGAATAAGGTGTTTTCCAAATCTGTTCCTCAAACTCCATATGAGATATGGAAAGAAAGGAAACCGAGTCTTAAACACGTTAAGATTTGGGGATGTCTGGCTTATGTCAAGAAAGTTGACCCTGATAAGCTGGAATCTCGATCCGTAAAATGTAGTTTTGTGGGATATCCTAAAGAGATTTTAGGGTATTACTTCTACACCGATCATAGGGTTTTTGTCTCCAGACATGCTACATTCTTGGAAAAATATTTTATCCTTGAAGGGAACAGTGGGAGCAAAATAGAACTTAATGAAGTTCAAGAAGCACAAACTACTACGGTTCAAGAAGAAACACCTGTTCAGACTAAACAACCTTATGTGGCATAGTGTTGACTCAGAGAAATGGCAGAGTGCCATGAAATCCGAAATGGATTCTATGTATGCCAACCAAGTATGGACCTTGGTTGAAGCACCAGAGGATGTGAAGCCTATTGGGTGCAAATGGGTATACAAGAGAAAGATTGGAGTAGATGGCTAGGTGGAGACCTACAAGGCTAGGCTCATGGCAAAATGATTCAGACAAAGGCAAAGGATTGACTTTGATGAAACTTTTTGCATGTAGCCCTACTCAAATTAATTCGGTTTTTGCTTGCGATCCATATATGGATTGAAGCAAGCTTCTCGTAGATGGAACATCCATTTTGATGAGACAATCAAAGAGTTTGATTTTATCAAAAACATAGATGAACCATGTGTCTACAAGATGGTTAGTGGGAGCGCTGTAACATTTTCTTGTGTTGTATGTGGATGACATACTTCTTATAGGAAATGACATACCGATGCTGCAATAAGTCAAAGTGTGGCTATCAAAGAACTTTACTATGAAGGACTTGGGAAAGACATCCTAGATTCTCGGTATGAAGATCTATAGAGATAGATCGAGAAGAATTATAGGTCTTACCCAAGGTACATACATCGAGAAAGTGCTTAAAAGGTTTAGCATGAAAACTCCACGATAGGTCTCATATCGATGAGCCGTGGAGTATCCCTTTCCGTGAAGATATCTAATGAGACACGTGAGGAAAGAGAGCGTATGAGTAAGATTCCTTATGCTTCAGCAATAGGATCTATCATGTACGCGATGTTATGTACTAGGCCTGATGTTGCTTATTCAATTAGTGTGACGAGCAGATATCAGTCCGATCCAGGTGAAGCCCACTAGAAAGCAGTGAAGAACATCCTTAATTACTTACGAAGGACTAAGGATATTTTTCTTGGTTTTTGTGGATCTGAGTTGAAAATAGAGGGTTATACCGACTCTAGTTTTAATCAGAAAGTGATGATAGCAAATCCATGCTAGGGTACGTGTTAAGGGTGGAGCGATTAGTTGGAAGAGTTCTAAACAGCCTACAACGGCTGACTCAACAGCGGAAGCAGAGTTTATAGATGCAAGTGACACTGCAAAACTGTTTTGTGGCGCTTTCTTTTGATTAGGGAGATCATTGAAAGTAGAGATGTCAACATTGAGAGAGTTGACACACATAACAACATAGCAGACCCACTCTCTAAGCCGCAATCTCAGATTCACTTCGATCGTCATAATGAGTGAATGGGTATTAGATACCAAAGTGATTGGCTTTAGTACAAGTGGGAGATTGAAAGAGTTTGTCCTAAAATCCAATCATGTATGATGATTTAGGAAGAACTTTCTTGTACTCTTATTTGATTTCATTAATATTAATAAAAGACTTATTTGTTTTTATTACGGGCCTTATCTATTTAAATTGTTTTAAATAAGATATTCCATGGTTTAAAGTAAAGCTTCTAGAATTATAATGAGATTATAATAGTGAGATCTAGAAGATGATAACTCTAGACCTAAACAGTTCCTGATCATAGGATAACTAATTGGAAGTTAGTGAATCCGCAAAGATTGGTACATACTATGCTTGCTCCTTTCAGGAGGATGTCTGTTCTCATAGGCATTTGTGTGGTGACACTATAGCTAGTATGTAGGTGCTTATTAGGGAATAAGTTCACTGAACATGACTCGATAAGTTGAACAACTAATGGAGTTTACTCACGTGTCGATAGTTGTTCACTGAGTGATAGTTGTACAAGTGTCCTTAGACTTGAGATCGTTAGAGTAATCTTGTATATAATGAACTGTGCTTTGGTTTAGTCCTTAGTCTCAAGGACACCCATTAGGTCTATTCTGGGCATAGGGATTTATGTATGGAGATAGTTAATGATCAATAAAGGATCTACCCCTTCCAGTAAAGGAAGAGAATATCCTATGCTATTCTTATGATGCTAGTTCTGGAATCTCTGGCCAGAGTGTATGAAATTAGAAAGGAGTTTCTAATTTGCATTAATATGAACTTTGCATTATGAATAAGAAATCATATGATTAAATTTGATAGGCTTGACACGAGTTCCATGCCTTGTATTTAATCGGGATATTGCAGGGTAGAAGGAATTGATTGTACGGTAACTAGCACTGACAGGTTCTTGGTATTCTAAGCAGTGAATTCATATTATCCGGATAGTCGCGATATGTTGAGAAGCATCACTCACGATGTAGAATAAATATAATTAATCAGTTAATTATATTTAATGAATTTTAGAATTCATATAAATAATAAATAAAAAGTTTATTATTATTTATTTCTACTACCGGCTTAATTTGAACCTACAGGGTCACACCATAAAAAGATTAATTTATTGATGAAGGTATTTTGAGAGAGCAAGTTGTTTTAATAATGATTAAAATTGTTTTAATTATTATTTAACATTTTATAAGATAAAGTGTAGGATTTATATATTAATATATAATGATATATTAATTATGAAAACCCTACATGAGCCCTATAAATAGAATGAGATGAGAATGAGTTATATACTTTTGGTTTTTGTGAAAAACCTAGTTGCCTCCCTCATCTTCTTCATCTCCCTCTCTCTCTCTCAAACCTCCATTTTTATAAAAGCTTAGTTTTATAAAAAGCTTCGTCGAAGAATTAATCTTGGTGGATACCGGTAGAGTGCTTCACACTCTGAGGAGCAACTGCTAAAACACCATTTTGTAAAGCTTCGATTTCAAGGTAAGGTTTCGATTCCTCCGCTATTTCATTTTATATGATTTTCTGTATGCACGATACATGGTTTTTACGGAATAATTGTTATACCGCGCTTCCGCTCATCCGTAAATTCCTTCAATATCTCTATAGAATTTGAAAACATAAAGGTTGAAGCACAAGTTATCCACTTAGATCACATAGGGCAGCATAATATATCTCTATTTACGCCACAAATCATGATGTTAAAACATCAACCTATCCTATGCTAGCATGGCAAGTTCTAAATCTCAAGATCCACTCTCGTTTCGCAAGAGATTAACAATTCAATTTAGATGTTAGCTACGCATCTAAAAGCATTAAGATTAACCATACGAGGATATCAAGAATTCACCACACATAAATCTTTAAGGCATGCAAACTACTAAGCTACATAGATAAATCCACTAGGATCCCATGACAACGATTAGTTCATAATTAAACCTTTCGTCACCATGGGATTTGATGAAAACATGGTAAATAACAAGATATGAATAAAAGAAGTAATTATATTAATAAACAAGAGTTTGAGAAAACAAATCTATAATCCAAAGTAACACAAAGGATGAAGTAGATCTAGATCTGTTGCTTGTCACGAGCGTTGAACCCTTCTCTCTTTTTCTCCCTTGCAGATCTAAGCTGGTTACAATAATAAAACTATGATAATGTGTCTAATACCTATTACAATGGTAGGATGTGTTTAAATAGGCTCTAAAAGTCTTGCCCAGCAAGAAAATACCAAAACAGAATTATAATAGAATTTCTGCAAGATACGTTTCCTAAACTGATTCTGTTTTCTAAGGAAAATTCGTGGCTGACTTTTCTTCAGTTTTTATGGAATGTTCCAAACGTAATTGGACCTCTGGACCACCTTAGAATGATATAGAATCTCGTTATCTTCGTGTGGACTGCTTACGGGCCCCAAACGGAGTTGTAGAACTCAAGATATGGCCAAAATAGTAAAAACTGTAATTTTTCAGGGGCAACTTGCAGGGCAACTTGCGCCTAGCAGTCTGTTCTTCGCGCAAATTGCTCCTACCCGGCGCAATTTGCTCCTGGGAATCCTATCCTAAGTTGTAGAAAATCTCCCAGGCTTCGCGTGGACAGTAAGATCACTGAAAACGGAGTTACAGAACTCCAGATCTGGCCAAAACAGTGTGAGCTGCGCAGCCTTCCCAGAAAATCCGAATTTTAATCAATTAATTCCCAAAAAATTATAGAAGCATCCACCTTAATCAACATTCTCGTAAACCTGCACAACTAAGCAAAACACATCAAAACTACAAGAAACTTGAGTCCAAGACAATCAATTTAAGCCGATTTAGAATGCTCCAAGTGGATATAAAATCCACTTATCACACCCCCAAACTTAAACCGATGCTTGTCCTCAAGCATAAACAATTACAACTAACTAACTAACTAGTACCACTTCCGTAGGTGATCACGGTTGCATTTGGCATATGCAACAAGCCCTTTAAACCCCTAGGCAGCCCTAGTGGACGAGTAAGGTCTCGTGAGGGCCTATAGCGAATGTACCCACAAAATCCAATGCAATGCAATGCATGAATGCAACTAATATGCAAATGCAATTAATCTAGCCTACCATACCTTCAAATCCTCTCATGCCATATGAACTTAAGAATCAAAGTAAATACGCAATGTCTTGGTGTCGAAAGTGCAAGTATTCACATAGTCTACTCAATGAACATGCATAAGTTCTCACAAGCCCATGTCAAGTGTAAGAATAAGTTAGTAAACATTCTAAGCCTACAAGAGTACATCTTTGAGACAACACTCGGGATCTCATATGCAAGAACAAGCAAACACTCACAATCCACTCACAAAAGAATATTCACTCAAGAACAAGGGTAAGTGTATCACTCAATTCCAACAAAATCATAAACACGCTTGACATTTGGTATCAATCTAACTCTTAACACAACATACATCAATGACGATAATCAAAAGGTCTTTAATTGGGTTGTAACGGGGCTAGGGACAAGGTATGTCAAATAAGCCAAAACAGGTGTAGTGTCAAAAGCTAGTAAGTACCATAATAAATAATACACAACACCATATTTCCCCCCACATAACTATTATTCAAAACAAACACTCGACTAGTCGACTAACGTAGGATCACAACAATACAAACATGCTCTCATAATATATATTTTTTTTCTTTTTTTTTCCTTTTTCTTTTTTTTTCTCTTTTTTTTTCTTTTGTTTTTTTTCTTTTTTTTTCGAGAGTTAAATAAAACACAAACAATAATATAAACAATAACAATGATCCCATAATTTATTACATATGTCGACTATCAAGTAAACAAACCCAATTTTCAATATTTCCCCCAAAATTAAGACCAACAATAAACCCCTCTTTTGCACACCTTATTACTCCCTTAAGCACTCTACTAGCCTTTGACAATATGGGTTCAAATTAATGTAAGGCCAATACAAGAAAAAGGTCTCGGCAAGTAATGTGGTATGTCACCGAAAAAATAGGATTAAGCTCAACGGGTTAACTAATTGATCATGTAAACATGGTGTGGTAATATGGGAAAATATGCGGTAATTCCTAATTGCCTTTATCATTTTAATCGTCAAATAATGTCATGCGTTTCAAGAAAGACCTCAAACAACTGCTAGCAATGCAAACAATCCGTGGACACTCAAGCAAACGAATAAATTGCAAATATGCAATATGCAATAAGGCTCAAAAACTCACTTGGTGGAAAAACATACTCAATCCCAAGCAACATCTCTCTAACGCACCTACTTGTATTCAAAGCATGCAAACTAAATCATCTTGCACATATTCATGTCCTTCTAATCACTTACAACATTCAATAAGTCTACTCGCTTCAACTTACTAGTGTATGTGTGTGCACAAGAACAAAGCATATCACTTCTCAATCAAAAGCGTCAACAACACAAAATTCCTATCAAGCATGGGTGCAAATGCAAACTATTATGAACTCACATGATATACAAACATAAAAACAGAATGTCCTATATGAAACAAACGTAGATAACACGAACATAAATGCATAATTTACTACTAATAATATGCAAATCATGAAATCCTACATGAACAAATAATACAACAACAACTACTAATCCCTCAAACCAACCCCCAAACTTAAAATATTCAATGTCCTCATTGAATGGAAGTAAATACAAGGGATATCAGAAAACATACCTGAAAATCGAAGCATACCCAACAATTTCTTTTCTCGCAAAAATCCCCTTTCCTTAGCAATTGGCCTCAAAACAACCGATTAAATTTAACCTCCGCCGTCGAAAACGAAAATTTCCCATTACTGGCACTATCTCTCCCATGCTTATGAGCCAAAAGAATCAATACCCAACTCACAAGAAGCTCCACCAAAAATTACCAAGCAATAACACACCAAAAATACCCCAATATATCAAGAATAATACAAATCCCAATTTTTCAAGAACACAAATTCGTAATCAAAATAAAATTTGAGAGAAGAAATAAACCCACTACGAATTGGAGAGGTGAACTTGAAATTAATTCCTCTTTAGAATTGAATTTTTGGAGATTTAAATAAAATAGAAGAAGAATTGGATTTGTATGGCTAGGTGTGTTTATATATAAGATGATGGATAGATGAGATTTAAAAGTTTAGAGTGTAGGAGAGATTGGAGAGGTTAAGATTTGATGTAGGATAGATATAGGAATTTAGAATTGAAGAAATTTGAGTTAGAATTGAATTTGGGGAAAAAATTGTAGGTTAAAACACAAATTTTCGGGAAAAACTGGGCAGAAAGGGGTATAACGCAGTCCGCATCTGCGGTACAGGGGCGCTGGGCGCGGCTAAGGCAGTCACGCATGACAGGAATGCGTGTTGAGGGTTTAAATGGCTATAACGCAGGGGCAACCTACGTTACCCAGGCGCAATTTGCCCTGAATGCAGTAACCCGGGCGCAAACTGCGTGACTGGAGCGCAGGTTGCGTTACTGTTCATCAAATTTTATTTTTTTTTCTTTTTTTCGCACAACACTCAAATTTTTTATTTTTTTTTCTCTAAACTAATGCGGGTTGCCTCCCACCAAGCGCTTCTTTAACGTCAATAGCTTGACGTTACTTCCTCAAATCATGGCGGTTTCAAAAGAACAACTGAACCGTTCTCAACAGACAAACCATTCATACGAACGTTGACATCTTGGTTGCTTGCTTTCCACAAATCTCTTCCTTCAGACTTCAACCTAATTTTACTACCCAACGGCCAAATCTTCTTCTTTTTTCTTTTTCACACCTCTAACGTGCTTCTCCGACTCAACCGACTGAACAAAAATTTCTTCTTCCTGATCATCTGCTTTCCACCTTCGCAACACGTTATCATGTCCCTCCTCAAAAATCACTAGCTCATTATTCAAAAGGACATACCTCAAATGTGGTGGAAGTTTCCCAAGCTTTACTTTCGAAAGATCACAAATCGAAGAACTGTCAATGGAATCATTGATAGGATGCTTTAGCATATGCATGTCAGATTTTTCGCTCAATGACTGATCAAACTTCTTTCTCTGACCCGTATCAACTATTTCCACACTGCAACACTCTTCATCCTCTGTTGGAAATTTCATGGCCTTGAACACATTAAAGGTGACACTCTGATCTTGCACCCTCATTGTAAGCTCTCCTTTTTGCACATCAATCAAAGTCTTTCCTGTAGCCAAGAACGGTCTTCCCAAGATTATGGGAATCTTCTTATCTTCTTCGAAATCCAAGATAACAAAATCAGCAGGAAATATGAGCTTATCAACCTTTACCAAGACATCCTCCACTATACCCCTCGGATAAGTGATCGTCCTATCAGCCAACTACAAAGAGATGTTAGTTGGCTTTGGCTCCGGTAGACCAAGTTGCTTGAAAACAGACAAGGGCATGAGATTAATACTAGCTCCCAAATCACATAAACACTTATTGAATGAAAGATTGCCAATAGTGCATGGAATAGTGAAACTTCCCGGATCTTTCAATTTAGGTGGCAACTTCTGCTGCAGAACGGCACTACACTCCTCTGTCAATGCCACTGTTTCAAAATCTTCCAACCTTCTCTTCCTTGACAAAATATCCTTCATGAACTTTGCATATCTCGGCATCTGCTCCAACGCTTCAACAAAAGGAATGTTAATGGACAGTTTCTTGAAGACATCCATAAATTTCTGAAACTGTTTCTCTTGACTTTTCTTCAAACGTCCAGGAAATGGAGGAGGTGGATAGATCTGATTATTCATTGAAGATTGCTCCGGAGTAGACTTTTCAACAGGTTTCTTGCTCTTCTCACCATCTAGCTGATCAGCCACTAAATCAGATTTCTCAATTACTGGCACTACAGATTTTTCAACCTGCTGATTCTGAACATCTTCATCTTCTTCAGTTGCTGATTTAGGATCACTTGTGGCTTTTCCAGATCTCAAAGTAACAGCTTTCACCTGCTCATGGACCTCCCTCTTACCTGGATTACCCATTGTATCACTTGGAAGAGTTCCTTGTTGCATATTTACCAAGGCACTTGCAATCTGTCCTATATGACTCTCCAATGTCTTGAGAGATGCTTCCTGACTCTTGAGAGTTGCTGCCTGACTCTTGCACATTAATCTCAACTCTTCTAATTCAGATTTTTCATTCGACTGATGGCTAGAACCAGTATGAAACTGTTGCTGCTGAAAACCAGGAGGTTGAAACTGTTGCCTTGGAGCATACAGTTGCTGAAAACCTGAAGAATTAAATGGCTTTGCTTGCTGATAAGGCTGTTGAAAAGGTTGTTGTGCACTTTGATTGTTGCTCCAGCTGAAGTTGGGATGATTCCTGTTGTTAGGATGATAAGTGGCTGGAACTGGTGCAGCAGGTCTCTGAAAATTACTCATGAACTGTACTGATTCAGAAGAGATAGCACACTGATTCGTCTCATGTGCGCCCGCACATAGCTCACAAACACTAGCCACCTGCTGAACTCCATAATTAGCAAGAGAATCCACCTTCATAGCAAGAGCTTTCAACTGAGCCGTAATCATTGCAGCTGTTTCTACTTCCAAAATTCCTGCTGCCTTGCCTTGAGATAGCCTTTGGGTTGGATTTTGATATTCATTAGCAGCCATCACCTCTATAAGATCATAAGCTTCATCATAGCTCTTCGCCCACAGAGCTCCACCTGATGCTGCATCTAGCAAAGGCCTAGACTGTGCTCCCAACCCATTGTAGAACCCATTAATAACCATCCAATCAGGCATGCCATGATGAGGACACTTTCGTAGCATCTCCTTGTAGCGTTCCCAAGCCTCACACAAGGTCTCGCCAGATTGCTGTTGGAATTGAGTCAACTGGTTCCTTAATGCTGTAGTTTTCGCCATAGGGAAGAATTTAGTAAGGAACTTCTGAGCAAGATCTTCCCATGTAGTAATGGAACCAGGTGGCAAAGAGTGTAGCCACCTCTTAGCCTTATCCCTCAGAGAGAATGGGAAAAGCCTCAACCTGATAGCATCATCCGTTACACCATTACATTTGAAAGTGTCGCAGATTTCGATAAAGTCCCGAACATGCATGTTGGCATCCTCCATAGGAGCTCCCCCAAACTGAACTGAATTCTGCACCATCTGAATTGTGCCCGGCTTGATCTCAAAATTGTTCGCTGCAATAGCTGGTCTTATAATGCTAGACTGGATATCATTGAGTTTCGGCTGAGAATACTCCCCCAAAGCCTTAGCTGCTGCTGCATCTGTCATTGCTACTGTAGTTTCAGATTCCTCTTCCTTATTCTCTTTATTCTCTAAAAGATCGTCTTCCGCCAGTTCTTCTAAACGAGCTTGTAAGCATGTTCGCATACAAACTTAAGTACCTGAAACACCACGAAACAAACAAACTAAGTAAGAATCCGAGTCAGTGAACACTAACGACCACTGATGACAAGCACATAAACTAAAATAAAAACACCGATGATCCCCGGCAGCGGCGCCAAAAAACTTGTTATGCAAAATCACGCAAGCGCACGTTGTCACAAGTAATATATGATTAAATCAAGTTCGTTCCCACAGAGATCTAGAATGGTGTTCAATTCAATTAATGTACCTATGCACCGATGTATGGTTTTTATCCACTGCTAAGACAAATAACAAAATTGAGATTGATTATCTAAATTAACTAAGTGCAAATTATAAAACTAAGAATTAAACAATTAACGAGAGTAAAAATTCGAATTACTAATATGAGAATAAAACATGGAATCCTAGTTTCATCATCTACTTCACTTAGAGTTGCAGCCTTTAATTAAAACATGCGATGGTTTTGATATCTGATCGGATAACACGAAAAGAGTAAAAGTTACCTCTCGGTATACTAGTACCAATCTACACATACATCCACAAAAGAGATAGAAGATGAATAGGCGCCTATTATGTTTAGACCCTATATCTCTATAGAATTTGAAAACATAAAGGTTGAAGCACAAGTTATCCACTTAGATCACATAGAGCAGCATAATATATCTCTATTTACGCCACAAATCATGATGTTAAAACATCAACCTATCCTATGCTAGCATGGCAAGTTCTAAATCTCAAGATCCACTCTCGTTTCGCAAGAGATTAACAATTCAATTTAGATGTTAGCTACGCATCTAAAAGCATTAAGATTAACCATACGAGGATATCAAGAATTCACCACACATAAATCTTTAAGGCATGCAAACTACTAAGCTACATAGATAAATCCACTAGGATCCCATGACAATGATTAGTTCATAATTAAACCTTTCGTCACCATGGGATTTGATGAAAACATGGTAAATAACAAGATATGAATAAAAGAAGTAATTATATTAATAAACAAGAGTTTGAGAAAACAAATCTATAATCCAAAGTAACACAAAGGATGAAGTAGATCTAGATCCGTTGCTTGTCACGAGCGTTGAACCCTTCTCTCCTTTTCTCCCTTGCAGATCTAAGCTGGTTACAATAATAAAACTATGATAATGTGTCTAATACCTATTACAATGGTAGGATGTGTTTAAATATGCTCTAAAAGTCTTGCCCAGCAAGAAAATACCAAAACAGAATTATAATAGAATTTCTGCAAGATACGTTTCCTAAACTGATTCTGTTTTCTAAGGAAAATTCGTGGCTGACTTTTCTTCAGTTTTTCTGGAACGTTACAAACATAATTGGACCTCTGGACCACCTTATAATGATAGAGAATCTCGTTATCTTCGCGTGGACTGCTTACGGGCCCCAAACGGAGTTGTAGAACTCAAGATATGGCCAAAATAGTAAAAACTGTAATTTTTCAGGGGCAACTTGCAGGGCAACTTGCGCCCAGCAGTCTGTTCTTCGCGCAAATTGCTCCTACCCGGCGCAATTTGCTCCTGGGAATCCTATCCTAAGTTGTAGAAAATCTCTCAGGCTTCGCGTGGACAGTAAGATCACTGAAAACGGACTTACAGAACTCCAGATATGGCCAAAACAGTGTAAGCTGCGCAGCCTTCCCAGAAAATCCGAATTTTAATCAATTAATTCCCAAAAAATTATAGAAGCATCCACCTTAATCAACATTCTCGTAAACCTGCACAACTAAGCAAAACACATCAAAACTACAAGAAACTTGAGTCCAAGACAATCAATTTAAACCGATTTAGAATGCTCCAAGTGGATATAAAATCCACTTATCAACCACATCCACTTCCACTGGATCAGCTTCATGTCTAGAAGGTTGGACTAGAACACTTGGCATGGATCCTGCCACCACTGTAGTGGTGACAGTTTGCTTTTGGCCACTTGGAGTAATGATGTGCACAGGTGGTAAAGTGACCACTGGCAGAGAAGATGGAGGCTCATCAACCTTTGACTTGCCTTTGCCTGGCACATGAGTTAGAGATTTAGTGGCCCTTTGGTGACTACCCTCACTTATCTTTATCCCTTTTTCTTTAGGTTTCTCCCCCTTTGTATTTGAATTCCTTGATCTTTTCTCCCCCTTAGGCTTGTTGTCAGGCACAGAGGTTGTAGAAATCACCTTTGGGTTTGAAGATTCATCAGGTAGAGGGAGACCCATATGCTTCATCATAGCAGTCAGCATTTGCTGTTGAGTGAGAAGAACATCAGCATGAGTAGTTGCTTGAGTGTTCAACTTTTCATTCAGCAGATTGACAGATTCTTTTAGCTCAGCATTGAATGCTTTTTGGTCTAGCACTTCCTTTTCCAATTTCTCCATTGAGTGTTTGAGATGTTCAGCTCTGAAAGAGGAGAGTGATTGTTTCTGGAGCCTTTACACTTCATACTTGCTCATGTTCTGCACAGGTACCTCAGAAATGACCTTATCTCCATATTGATTCTGCCACATAACCTTGATAAGGGCATTGGCATCCTGAGTTTGAGAGGAAAGAGTGGCCATTTCACTTGTGAGCTTTGAGACATTGTCTATCAGGGAGGGTAGCTCAAGATCCACAGAGGTGCAAGTCTTTTTGCATTCCCTAATCTCTCTGAGTGTGGATGTGAGAGGAGGGAATTCAGAGATGAATTTACTTCTGAGCTCACTCACTTCTTTGGATGTATCTCTGCAGATATTGGCTAGTTCAGTTTTCATCCCTTTCCCAAGATAGTGAATGGCCTTTAGACTTCCCTTGTAGGACTCATTTATGGCTTCATAGACTTCAGTAGGTGAGAGAGTTTTAGCATTTGAGCCAAGAGCAGTCACATATTCTTCTCTCAAGTATTGCAGAGCCTCAGCCAGGGTGCAATCCTTTGTAGTGCTCATCCATGCATCTACATTCCCATCTCTCTCAGCCTCATCTGCTATCTTTTCTTGTTGTCTTTCAACATCTTCTTTGTGACAGAGCAAGATGGATTCATAGTCAGCATTTGGTAGATTGGCTGTGAGGAGATGTTGAGCTATTTTAGAGATCTCATCAAGCTGTTCCACATTTAAGCAGTGAAGTGCTTCATCCGTCAATAGTGGTGGAACAGTTGATGATCCCAAGACACTGTCATGTTGCACAGGTCTCAGCCATTCTGACAGGGTGGCCTGAGCCAAGTTAGAGCTAGAGCTAGGCAAGCTAGACTCCTCAGTTACAGATGCAACTTCTGTAACCGGATGGATTGACACTACTACTGGTGTCTCCACAGAAGTGGGATGAGTTACACCAGTAGTTGACATAGGCACAGAGTCTCTAGTTACAACTAGTGGAACCTCTGTGTTTGTGATGGTGTCATCAGGAGATGCCCCAGCATGCATTCCCTCACCATCTAAATGTGGGTCCTGGGTGGTGAGCAAAGTGTCATGCACTAAGTCACTTGAGTCCATTGGCTCACCAAGAGAAAAGGATTCTTGGTGATCAATGCCTTGCTCTTCAATTTCTTGAATTACAGGCTCCAAAGAAATTTGAGATGAAGATTCTGGAAGAGAAGTGTGGTGTAGAGTAGATTTTGGCAACTCCCCCTGAGAAATAGAGGGAGTTTCAAGTGTGATGTGCTCTCCACTCAGTGTTGTGCCAACCTTATCACTCCCATATGCTGACTCTGTACAAGAAGGTGCATTGGGGAGGATGCTTGATTCTATAGGTGCACCATGTTGAGAGGATACACCTAGTAAGCTGTGTGCCCCTGATTTTACAACTTCAGTCATTTGTGTGACTGAAGAGGTGGTCTTAGATTTCTTCTTCTTTGGCCTTAGTAAGGGTGACTCAGGTTCCTCACTTTCTAGCCCTAGTTCAACAGCTAATGCTACTTCAGATAAGATAGTTAATGGTGCAGACATTACTTCCTTTCTCTTCTTTTTACTGACATCACCCTTTTGAGAGGATGATGCAGTTGGCTTAGTGTGTGGTAAACTGTTTGGCTGAGAGGGTTGGTTAGCAAGCCCTGGGTTAACATTTTGTTCTACTTGCTTGAGCTGTGCTAACTGGGATTTTGCATCAAATGTTGGCATGTTGTGGGGGTAAGTTCTAAACAAACTCTTCATATGGGGAGTTATGTTAAGTCTTACATCCACATCATTCCTAGTCTCCAAATTACCAAAAATGAGTTTGGTCATGGATCTAGGATAGCCTATTCTATTTTTATCTATCCCAGGCAATTCAATCAATTGAGTATTTTTATAATTAAGTACAGATTGAATAAAGCGAGGGAAGAAAATATCAGTACCTCTCTTGGTTGTGTTCTTACCAAGTCTCCCATATAGTTCCTGTAGGATGATTTGGCCAACATCAATCTTCTTTCCATAGGCCAGTGCATAACCAATTTGCTGCACAGGTGCACTAATTTGATCAAAGCTTGATTTCCTGATAGTGAAGACTTGAAGAAGAGTTGCAAACAAATAGCTCCACTCCTTCCTCAGATTCTTTCTGTTTAGCTTTCCAAGATTGATCCCATCTGAGTAGTTGATGAACTCAAAGAATTCCTCTAACTCTGCATTCGTGGCCAGTCTATCAAATGACTCTTGTTGTAGGCCCAGTGCTTGATTCATGTCTGCAGTAGTGATAGTGATTTCCTGATCCTGAATCTTACAGTAGATGATATATGAAGTGATTGCGTTTTCCAGGGCTACAACCTCCACAGTAGCAGAGCTCCAAAACTGTTCCAGGATATCTAGATATAGGGTTGGGTTAGAAGAGAGTGCATCCTTGATGTATGATTCAGCCATCCATTTGACAAAGCATTTAAAATTGGCGTTGGGTGCTTCCACATCACTAGTTAGAGCAATGAAATTGGTGTTGAACTTTGCTGTTGCCATTTGTATGGAAGAGAAGAAAGAAATTGAAGGTTGAAGAAGAAATTTGGCCTTTTGTAGTTAGGGTTCTTCAGAGGTTTTGCTTGAGTAATCGAATGAAATGAATCGAATAGCTGTGGATGTGTATGAGTATGAAGTACTTGAATTGTCGATTAGATGTATGTTTTGTATCGACAAGTCAGGCATTCGAGAAGTAGAAAACAACTATTCGAGAAGTCAAGAAAGGCTTAATCGATAACTCAAGCAGATAGTAACTCACAGCTGGCAGTTATCTAACTTAGAAATAAATCTAAATTAGGTAAAATATGTTTTTATGAGTAATTCTGAATTTTGAATAAAAATCCAAAATCGGTTAAAATTCAGCGAGAAATCAGTCTTTTCAAATGATTCGAGAACTCAAATATAGAATTCGAGAACTCAGAATCGAGAACTAAAACACTATATTCGAGAAGTCAAGGAAACCTCAATTCGAGAACTCTAAAAGACTCTATTCGAGAACTCAAGAGTGCTCTAATGAGACTTGTTAGAGATGTCGAATAGTGAATCACTTGGAAAGTCTGACTTGTCGAATTATACTCATAGAAACTCAATTTTCACTATCTTTAAAAATTTACCAGCCATATTCATTCATGAATATTCTAGCAAATTAAACAGTGATTTTCTCAAAATTTCATAGAAATTTCAAGTTAATAAAAATATGATTTTCAACATATGCAACAGATTTGAAATATTTATAAATCATATTTCAGCCAACACTTACTCCAAAAATATTGAGAATTTAGATAAAGTAAGTGTTTACTGCTGCAACAATCTAGATGTTGTATTCACTTAGCCAGAATCTGAAGAATTCAGCATTCCAATCTCACTTACCAACCTTGTGAAGGTGGCTTCATCTAATGGCTTAGTGAATATATCAGCTAGTTGTTTATCTGTAGAGACATAATGCAACTCAATGATTCCATTAGTTGCATGTTCTCTAATGAAATGATATCTGATGTCAATGTGCTTTGTTCTAGAATGATTGACAGGATTGGCAACTATAGAGATTGCACTTGTGTTGTCACATATGATTGGAATTCTTTCCAACACAAGTCCATAATCTCTAAGTTGATTTCTAATCCAAAGCACTTGAGCACAGCAACTTCCAGCAGCTATGTATTCAGCCTCAGCTGTAGAAGTTGACACAGATTGTTGCTTCTTGCTATACCAAGAAACTAACCTTTGTCCAAGAAACTGGCAGCTTCCTGAGGTGCTTTTCCTATCCACTCTGCATCCATCATAATCAGCATCAGAATAACCAACCAGATTGAACCCTGTGTCCTTAGGATACCATAAACCCAAGTTTGGAGTGCCCTTCAGATATCTAAAGATCCTTTTTATTGCAATCAAATGTGATTCCTTTGGATTTGATTGAAATCTAGCACATAAACATGTAGCAAACATGATGTCTGGCCTACTGGCAGTGAGGTAGAGTAGAGAACCAACAATGCCTCTGTAGACTGATAAAGATACCATCATTTCTCTGACTGACTTGCAACCCAAGAAAGAATGTCAACTCTCCCATCATACTCATCTCATATCTGCTCTGCATGAGTTTGGAGAATTTCTCACACAGCTTCTCATTTGTAGAGCAAAAAATGATCCACATAAATTTGAACTAGGATAATGTCATCACCATGCTTCTTGTAAAACAGTGTCTTGTCCAATGTCCCTCTAGTGAATTGATTTTCAAGAAGAAATTGCGATAAGGTATCATACCATGCTCTTGGAGCCTGCTTAAGTCCATACAATGCCTTAAGCAATCTGTAGACAAATTCTGGGAAATGTGGATCCTCAAAGCCAGGTGGTTGTTGCACATAAACCTCTTCTTCCAACTCTCCATTTAGAAATGCACTCTTTACATCCATTTGATAAACTTTAAAGTTTGAATGAGCAGCAAATGCCAAGAATATTCTGATGGCTTCCAATCTAGCAACAGGGGCAAATGTCTCATCATAATCAATGTCTTCCTGTTGAGAGTATCCTTTTGCAACTAGCCTTTCTTTGTTTCTTATTATTACACCATCTTCATCCATCTTATTCTTCAGAACCCATTTTGTTCCAACAATGGTTCTATTCTTTGGTGCAGGCACAAGTTCCCATACTTTGTTCCTTTCAAATTGATTCAGCTCCTCTTGCATAGCAATAATCCAATCTGGATCCAACAGTGCATCATCAAGTTTCTTAGGCTCAACTTGTGATAGAAAACATCCATAGAGGCACTCATTTTGAGTTGCTCTCCTAGTCCTTACTCCTGCATTAGGATCTCCAATGATTTGCTCTGCAGTGTGTGATCTATCCCATTTCCTTGAGTGTTCAGCCTGACTTCTCATTCTTGATGTTGCTTCATCATCCACATCATGGTCATTCTCATTTCCTCCCCCTGTGAAGTTGCCATTACTCACAGGTGTGTCTTGGATGCTTGTTTCTCCACTACCGATTGGCACAAATTCTTCTCTTGTATCATCATTCACTTGAGTTTGTTGAACTTGAGTTTCAACTCCAGTTTCAATCTCTTCATCAGAATCATCTAGATTATCAAACCTTAATGGATCTTTGTCTTCATCATTGGCTTCTTCTAGTCCAGGTAGTTTGCTGTCATCAAATGTTACATCTGTGCTTTCCATAACTTTCTTTTGACTGATGACATAAACCTTGTATGCAATTCTTTCCATAGAGTAGCCAAGAAAAATTCCTTCAAATGCTTTTGCATCAAATTTTCCAACATATTCAGAATTATCCTTCAGTACAAAGCATTTGCTTCCAAAAGTATGAACATACTTTAGAGTAGGCTTCTTTTCAGTCATCAAGTTGTAAGGTGTCTTTCCAGTGTTTTTGTTGATGAGGGTTCTGTTCTGGATATAGCATGCAGTGCTCACAGCCTCAGCCCAAAAACATGTAGGCATTTTTGCATCAAGTAACATTGTTCTAGCAGCCTCAATTAGAGTTCTATTCTTCCTCTCAACAACTCCATTTTGTTGTGGAGTCCTTGGAGCTGAGAATTGCTGAGAAATACAATTCTCTTTACAGAATACTTCAAGTATGGCATTTCTGAACTTTGTTCCATTATCACTTCTCAGTGCAATCACACTTGCATTGTTTGCCTTTGCTTCCTTGTCAACTTTCTTTATATGCTCAATGATTACTTGTGGAGCCTCATCTTTTGATGCCAGAAATTCCACCCATGTATACCTTGAAAAATCATCAACCATTACCAGGGCATACTTCTTTCTTCCAAGTGACATAATGTTGACAGGCCCAAACAAATCCATATTAATGAGTTGTAGGGGCTTGGTTATTGATGTCACTATCTTTGACTTGTGGCTTGATCTTTTCATCTTTCCTTTTTGACAAGCCTCACACACTCCTTCTTGGCAGAATTCAAGTGTGGGCATGCCTCTCACTAACTCTCTTTTGACTAGAGAATTAATGGCCTTGAAGTTCAGGTGTGATAGTTTCTTGTGCCACAGCCAACAATCTTCATTTAATGCTTTTGAGTAAAAGCAACAAATTTTGTCCTTGTTTGCAGAATCCATATTGGCTACAAACAGGCTTCCCTTCCTTACTCCAGATAGAGCAAAATCACCAGTCTTCTTGTGGGTGATTAAACATTCATCTTTGTCAAAATTCACTTTGAATCCTCTATCAGTAAACTGACCAACACTTAGCAGATTATGCTTGAGCCCCTTGACTAGTGCTACATCTTCAATGATGACATTACCAACTTTCAACTTGCCATATCCCAATGTGTTATCCATGCTGTCATCTCCAAAAGCAACCATTGGGCCAGCCTTTTCCTCATACTGTGATAGCAGGGCCATATCACCAGTCATATGATTTGAGCATCCACTGTCCAAAATCCACATGACCTTCTTTTCACTTTCTTTGCCCTGCAAACACAAAGGTATTACTTCTCCTTTGGTACCCAAACAAGTTTGGGTCCATGTGACTTAGAAACAGTTTTATCATAAACAGCATGCTTATCAATTTTCTTGGCATTAGTCTTCTTGTCACTGTTAGAAGTCTTAGAACCTGAGGTTTCAGACTTAGGTGACAGAGGTACCTTCCTAGCTTTAGGAGGACTTAAAGACTTTGCCCTGGTGTAGTGTGTGTGAGAATTGTGACTGATACAACCATCAATGAATTGTCTTCTCAGATTGAAACAGCTAGTCATAACATTCATATTGCATGGCATACAGTCAAATTTATCACAAAAAGGTGCATCTCTATGTCTTAGAGGCACAGAAGAATCATAGAAAGGTTTAGATACACTACCAGCAGGTTTCTTGCATGCATGAGTTAAGTGATTGGTACTGAAACAGTTCTGACAAGTTTTCCTAGGGGCATTAGGCATATAAGCATAATTGTTATCCTTGTTAATCCCTAACTTGCCATTTCTGTTCTGTTTTTTCTTAGTCACTTTCTTTTCTGATTCATTCATTCCAGCTAAAACGAACTTAACAAACTTCTTAGGTCTTGGCCTAACAACTACTGGTTCCTTGGTCTTTGACTTGACACTCTCACTCTTGGAGGATGCTTGTTGTTTACTAGATTGTGCCTCATCCTCATCATTCAACATTTGTTTAATGAGTAAGGCATCCTCATCAATTTCAAATGTTGATTCCTTAAAAATTGGATTTTCAGTCTTTTTCAAAATGTGAGGCACTTTCTCATGAACAGTTGTGTCCTCTTCAATGACAGCATAGCCTTTCCTCTGTTTGAGAGAGTCATAGTCAAGTCCAATAGCTGCTTTGGGTTTAGCTTCAATTTTCTCACAGTAGGATTGCACTAGACCAGATGATTTCTTGAAAGTTTTCAGTTTGAATTCATTTTCAGCTAATTCATCCCTAAGAGCCTTCTCTACTTGACTAGCACATAAAACATTGTTCTGCAAATATTCAACTTCTTTCTTAAGGTTTTCTACTTGCATAGCAGTTAGCTCAAGTTCCTCATTCTTTTTGGTTAATATTTCATTTCTAGTAAACAGTTTAGCAATCTCCTCATTAGCAGCAGTCATACTAGTATGAATATTAAACATCTCAACAGATAGTTGTTCAATCATGCATTTATACTCAGAAACAGACATATCTATAGTAGTGAGAGATGGTACCTGAGAATCAGATGGAGATGGGTCATCCTTGGAGTTGGCCATCAAGGCATAATTGCAGAATTCTTGTTCCTCTCCATCACTCTCAGAATCATCCCAACACTTCCCTTCAGCTATGTAGGCCTTACCTTGTGTCTGCTTTTTCAGAAAGGCCTCATACTTAGCTTCGAGCTCAAGATAATCTTTATCCTTCTTTTTAGGCTTCTTGCATTCACTGGCAAAATGCCCTAGGTCATTGCATCTATAGCACCTTACAGATGACCTATCCACATAACTGGTTTTGAATTTATTTCTGTTTGATTTCACAGGTGCCTTGTTCTTGTTGACTGAATGGTTTTGAGTTTTGGGTTTGAAGGATTGATTTCTTTTAAATCTGATGTTTGGAAATTTCCTGGCCATGAAAGCATATGAAGTATTTTCCATCCCATCAAGTTCTTCAAGAGTGTAAAACTCTTCCTCTTCCTCCTTTTCCTCAACAGGTTCATATACCTCAGCTTCAGTTTCTTCATCATCTTCTACCTCCTCTATCCTTAGCTGGCTTGTAGATGCTTCTAGGTCTTGAATAGATTTGTTGACAATCAAGGCACATGATGTGTTTATCATTCTACCTTGGTTGGCTTGGATAGCCCTTTTCTGAAGCAACTCAAGTTCATGAGTCTTTAGGACTCCATAGAGCACATCATAGGTGACTTTGTTCAAATCTCTCTCCCTTAGAGAAATGACTCTTTGCTCTAGATGATTTGGTGAAGATAACAGAAATTTCATATTTAACTCCTTGGTGCTGTAAACCTTGCCATTCATCTGCAACTCAGTAACTAGCTTGTGAAACCTTTCAAACATTTCAGTAATGCTTTCCTTGGGTTGTGCCATGAAAGCTTCATACTGTGTGACCAATATCTATTTCTTGTTTTCCTTAACCTCATCAGTTCCTTCACACAACACCTCAATGTGATCCCACATTTCTTTGGCAGACGTACATGATGCAATGTTTGCAAACATTGACATGTCCATGGAATCAATGATAAGCAGCATGAGGTGGCTGTCAAGAGCAACCTTCTCCCTTTCTGATTCTGTCCATTTTGATGGATCCTTGGCCTCATAAGATCTTGGAATAGTTGTGGTTCCAACAGTCTTCTTTGGTATCTCTTGTTGTGGAACAAAAGGACCATTCTTGAGAATCTCAGGATACAAGGGATGAGAGGCTTTGATGAACAACATCATCTTTATCTTCCAGAGGTTGAAGTTTTCTTTGTCAAACTTAGGGACCTTCACCGTTCCTGTAGTCTTTGGTGTATTCGAACTCATGATCGTTTTTCTGTTTTTGAATAAACAGCCTGCTCTGATACCACTTGTTGAGTATTGAACACAGAGAAAGAATACAGAGGGGGGGTGAATGGATTCTTGAACCTTTCTTACCTTGAGTCTGTGTAGCAAACAAGTGTTGTGTGTGCAGAGATGTAGGTGCGGATAAAGAACAACACATAACACAATATCACTTTAATCTAATGTATTATTAGATAAAGGTTGCTACAATTTGTGAATACAAATGATAGTATTCTCAGCTTCGTTTTTCTCAGAGAGATATAGCTTACAGTGTATGAAAAACTTGACTCACTTCACATTTTTGACTAAGGAAGTGAGGTTGTATCCTTATAGTACATGGATACAACCTACTTACTACAAATAAGGTAGCTAAACAAATTACTTTCTAGTCTGTCTATCCTTTTTGAGTAAGTGTCCAAATGGTTACAGATTTGACTTTGCAAAGCCTGTTCAGATCCACTTCTTTAGCTCCTTGTCTCTTCTATATCTCTCCAAGCTTCCTTGTAGGCTTTCCAGAGCACGTTACAGATTGTGGTCCATAAAGTGCATTGGCTTGTTGCAGGTTTCTGACTTGTACAATTTCTTCAGTATTTTGTCTCCAAGAATGTATTCGAGAAGTGACTAAGTAAGTGATTCGATAACTAGAATTGAATTGATCGATAACTCTGAGTTCTCGAACACTGTTATATTGACATATCGAACCACTTCTCGAATAGCTCTTTTCCATCAGGATTCCTTGAGTTGTCGAATAGAACATTTGACTCATCGAATCCTCGAGATATCGAATAGCTTTCTGAGTCCTTGAGATATCGAATGGAACTTTGACTTGTTGACTCCTTGAGAACTCGAATACCACTTTGGCTTGTTGACTTCCTGAGTTCTCGAATAGAGTACATAGACATATCGAATCTTTGAGATATCGAATGAGATATCGAACAGTGTATTCAGAGATATCGAATAGTGTCTTGAGATATCGAATCCCTGACTTCTCGAATGCTGGACTTCTCGAATAGACAAATATACTTCTCGAATTGGTACTTAGGCAAATTCTTCATTTCTTCAAATCCCAACTGTGATTATTTGACAGTCTTTAACTCCTTGCTTGAGGCATGAATCTTGGAACTTCTTTCAAGCATTATTCTAGACTCTATAAGTACAGTTACACAACTAGGATTTGATGCCTACTACAAGTACGATACAAACAGAAAATCTACAACTAGAGGTTCCCTCAGTTAAGAGGTCATGTAAGTAATGCAAAGCATTACAAACAATTAGGCTTGTTATTAGATGTATACAGGCATGTCTCTGTAACTAACAATATCCTTTTTAGATTATAATTTTTTTAATATAACATAGCTTTGATCGTCTGTTTTAAAATTATTAAATTCGACATTTGAGATTAGTTTTGCAGTATAGTGACCAAAATTATGGATAAAATCTCTCAAATACTTATTATATAAAAGGATATAATAAACGTAATGGGATCTAATCTAATTTTTTGGTACTACGAAAGTATGTGGTACATTGACAACCAAAATAGTACGAACTTTTGGATGCTAAAATACATAGATGAGAATCTTTTGGTGTAATATTAAAAAATTTATTTGATTGAAAATATAACTATATTCAAATACCAAAAATTAAATTTAAATAATCTAAACCAAAATCTCACTACTTTTTTTAAATTGAATAGAATTCACAATTTATAATTCGTAAAACATAACTCAAAACAAATGAAGTCATTTTTAGGTCTCGATAAATTTTGCACAGCAACTCAAAACAGTAATAACACAGAGTCGTATTAATTAATCTAGATTATTGCAAAATCATTAAAATCTAGAATTTTTTTTTTTATGTATAATTAATTAATTAATTAATCATTAATTAATTAATCTAGATTTTAATGATTTTGCAATAATTTATGTATTTTATAAAATTGTTTTTCATTTTTAATCTTTATGGAGTCTGGTTGATATAAATCTTGCAGAGTATTACTAATTTAAATAGAGTTTTTGACGGTTTCAATTTAAAAATTCAAATTAAATACACCAAAATTTTAGAAGGATTTTTAAAAATTTTATTAAATACCTTAAGATTGTAAATGATATTTTAAAATTTAAATTGAATAAAATACTAAAATCTTGAAAAAGCTTTTATAATTTAGATTGAATACAAGTATATAACCACTAAAATGAGGAAAATATTTTTTAGAATTTTTTGCACTCAATAATTAATAGTTAATTTTGTGCAGGGATGGACTGGGCCTCGTGAATTTTAAGATAATTTCGAAAAGATCCGACTCATTGAAAGATTATATATTCAATCACGAACTTGAGTCTGTCAGTATCCTGTAATTATGATATTCCATCATATTAATAATCTGGTCATGATCTCGAATATGTATTTACTAGTTACGAACCTGATCAACAAACTGTTTTTATCAACGTCCGTTAAAGAAACATGCATGAATGATCTACCTGAAGATGTAGTCATTGAAGTTCTTTTACGACTACCGGTCAAATCTCTCCTTCGTTTCAAAGTAGTATGCAAGGCATGGAGATCCCATATCTTAAACCCTAAATTTGCGAAGAGGCACAATGTGAGAACCACGACAAACCCTAAGAATGACTATTTTATCGTCCACGATAAATCTCCTTCTTCTGGTCAGGATCAACTTTGTGCTATTAATAACATAAATTTCCTCGACAGGGCAATCAGCTGTTTGAACCCACCGATAGGCAATTTTAAGGTTGTTGGTTCATGCAATGGCTTGCTTTGCCTTAAATACAAACGCAGCAAAAAAATGCCCAACAAACAAATATATCTTTGGAACCCGGCTAATCGAAAAAAGAAGGAACTACCTAGGTACACCATTGATGGTTATCAGATTTCTTTAGGGTTTGGTTTTGATTTCGCCAACAGTGACTACAAGGTTGTACGGATTGTAAGTAAAGAGATAAATCGAGTTGAGGTGTATTCGCTGATAAAAAATTGTTGGAAAGAAATTGAGGCGAAGTTGATGTTTAATGTGTTGGAAACTTATTGTCCAGCGTTTGTGAAGGGATCACTTTTTTGGAGAATAACAAGGTACACTTTGATCTCGTTTGACGTGCAAACTGAGAATTTTTGCACAATTTCATTGCCTCTGGAAGCTTGGTGCGATGGCGTTTTCGAGTTTAAGGGAGCTGTTGCATTTACTCATGTTGTTTCCAGCAGCGATGTCATCAACATATGGACACTAGATGATGACGGTTGTTGGATTAAAGAGTTGACAATAAAAACACTACTCATGAAAATTAGTAGTCTGAACAGGGGTTTGAAATTAGTTGGATGTCTAAAGAATGGTGAATTCGTTGGAAGTATATTTTCTGATGAATTAGTCTTATACGACTCTGTGACTGGAGAAATAAAACACAATATTCCGCTAAAAATGCACACTCGTAGAACTTACAACTATAGCGCGAGTCTGGTTAATTTGAATTAACCAAGCAGCAGTTTACGGACGAAAGGGTAAAGACAGGTATCCTTGTGACCTTTTTTCGTAACCTCTTTAGCTACTTCTTTAACTCAATGAATACCTCAACTATCAATATCCACAGTTCAGTCTTTAATAAAAAGACTTGTATTACTTAATTATCAATGTCTACAATTCAGACTTCGGTGAAGACTTGTGTAGAGGCTTAAACAATTATAGTTAGAGAAAATTAATAATCAAAGGTTATCATGAATTTAAAGTTAAAATATAAATATATCCAGGTTTGTCTTAGGTAGACCCATGCAGCTTAATTACTATGCACAAACGTCAAACAGGGTGAATAAATGCACTATGACCTGTACTGTCTCTCAGGTAAAGACCTTGCTATGCACAAGCCATACCTCCCCCTAACTAGGCTTTGAATTAAGAGGCAGTGATCGAAAGGTAAGTTGTAGTACGAATTCTAAGTAGTCCTTGAAGTTCACAGTGGACTGCACTAGAAGTATTCTCGGCCATTTACTTCCTCAAAAATCTTAATCCCACAATCTACTTGTCTTCAGAGCGATATATGTTGCAGAAACGTGAACTTTCTTCTTTTATACATTACTAAACTTAACTTGAGGAGTCTCATTTGTAAATAGCTTATGGTTTCACGAAATTAATTTACCTTGCATTGCTATTTGGTCGTACTGTCTAATTATATAATCCAGTGGCTGATTACTGAATACCCATGTAGGTGATATTTAACAGGAACTCCTACACAGTAGTTGAGGTTAAGTGAAGAACAGAGAAGTGGATCCTTTATATTTACCAGTTGTTGCACATAAGTTCCATTTTGTTGTTACTTCCATACATGAATGTTCTAAGGATTGAGTTTAAGAATGAGATGTAACATCAAAAAGCTTTATTTACCAAAACAAAAACATCGGAAAGTTTTAAAAATATATGTACATTTTTTTGTTTTGGTCCAGGTGTTAAAATGTGGCATTAAGGTCAAAGTACATGAAATCATAATACCTTTTGATGAACAGACAATGCTAAGTTGAGAAACTAAGAAAAGAGAAGAGAATGCTCAAAACACAAACTGCTCAGATTGAATTCATAACGTTGAGATAATTCCCATACAGACTGAGGCTTAATAGCCACACACCAACAGAGACAGTACATAACTGAATCAACTCGAGACAAAAGCTTAACAACTACTTAGACAAAAACTAATAACTACTTAAGCCTTACAAAGCTAGAGAAGACAAAGATCAAGAGTTGGACAAAGGGACTGGTCCCCAACTCATTTAGGGAAAGCAAAGACAAAAGAGACTAGCAAACTGAAAAGACATGGCAGCTTGATGTCTTGACATGGCAATGACTAATGATCCAGGTCACAATTCTCATCACTCCCCCTCAAGCTGGAGGTAGGTTCTGAAGTAGCTCCAAGCTTGGAGAGAAGATAGTAATGCTGCTTGGAAGAGAGTGCCTTGGTCAGCAAATCAGCAAGTTGAGAGTATGAGGGAACATGCCTTGTCACTATACTACCTGAGTTTATTTTATCACGGATGAAATGACAATCGACCTCCACATGTTTCGTTCGCTCGTGCAGAACTGGATTGGCTGCGATGGCCACAGCAGCTTGATTGTCACAACTGAGAATTGCAGGTGGCAAATGAGAGAGTCCCATATCTTTAAGCAATGTGGACAGCCAGGTGATTTCGCAAGATGTAACTGCCATAGCACGATATTCAGCTTCTGCTGTCGATCGAGCAACAACACTCTACTTCTTTGTTTTCCAAGATATAGGCGAGGATCCCAACAGCACACAATATCCAGTAGTGGATTTACGAGACATAGGGCAAGTGGCCCAATCACTATCACAGTATGCATTAAGCTCAGCAGCAGAGGATGATGAGAGAAGAATTCCTTGGCCTGGGTTCGATTTGATGTACCTAACAATTTTACAGCAGCAGCCATATGTGCAGTGGTGGGATGTTGCATGAATTGAGTTAGAATGTTGACTGTGAAGCAAATATCTGGTCTACTTATGGTGAGATAGATGAGTTTCCCCATGATTCGTTGATAAGGATGTGGATTTTGTAAATACTCACCATCTGCATGACTCAAACGTAGGTGAACATCCATAGGAAGTTTCAATGCAGTTGCATTACTCAAACCACATGAGGCAATGAGATCAAGGGCATATTTCTTTTGTGACACAAAAAATCCAACCTCACTTCTGTTGATTTCCAAGCCCAGAAAGTAACTGACATCACCTAGATCCTTCATGTGGAAATTGGAGGACAACATTAATTTGAGACGATCTATTTCATCCAGGTTATTTCCTGTGATAAGCAGGTCATCGACATATACCAAAACATTGGTAATATGTTTCTCATTGGCGTTTGTAAACAGACTGTAGTCGGCAAGAGATTGAGTGTAGTTCAGAGATTTCAAGACAGTAGATAGCTTGCTAAACCAGTTCCTAGGCGCCTGTCTGAGCCCATATAGGGAACGTTTCAATTTGCAAACGAGATTAGACTTGGTGCCCTTTGACTCCCCCTGGTTCAGAACTATCCTGCAACCAAAATGTGTATATCCACGAGGCATTCTCATAAACACATCTTCATCTAGATTACCGTGCAAGAACGCATTGGTGACGTCCATCTGTATTGCATACCAGTTCTTAACTGCAGCCACAACTAACAAAGCTCGAACAGTCGTCATTTTGGCGACTAGGGCGAAAGTGTGCTCATAATCAACCCCATACACCTGTCTATTTCCCAGTATCACCAATCTAGCTTTGTATCGTTCCACTTCACCATCTGAACGATATTTAGTTTTGTAGAGCCATTGACACCCAATTGCTCATTTATTTTCTGGCAAAGCAGTTATCTCCCAGGTTCCATTTGACTCCAATGCCTCTAATTCCAAATTCATAGCTTTGACCCAGTTCTCATCTGTGACAGCTTGAGTGAAGTTCTTTGGATCAGCTTTAGAGGTTAGTGTGGCCAAGAGGCACGTGAATTCACATCCTACTTGTTGAGAGGTAACTGTCACCAGATTGGCCGATGGTGTGGGAAATGGTTTGACCACATAAGATTGCATCCAGGCAGGTTGCCTTGTTGTTCTTGATGACCTACGAAGGGGCATTTCTTTATTTGTTTCTTCTTCACTTGTCTGGGCATCACTTTCATCTTCGTGAGCATCATTTTCACCTTCGTGAGCCTCACTTTCATCTGATTCAGCTTCGTGACTAGGAGCAGCAATGTCGAACTCAACATCATCAACAAATGAGTCAACAGATGAATGTGGTAGAGCAGTGGGCAGAGGCACCATGTAAGAATTTTCAGAATTCTTATTGAAAGGGAACACAGCTTCATTGAACTTCACGTCCCTTGACACAAACTGTTTCATTGTAGTTAGATCAAGTAGTCTATACCCTTTTTGGGTTGGAGGATAGCCCAAGAAAACTTAAGGCACCCCTCGAGCATGTAGTTTGTCAGCACTGTGAGCAGGATTTGTAGCAAATGCAAGACAGCCAAAGCTCCTCATCACTGAATAGTCAACATCTTCTTTGCACAGCACTTGATAAGGGCTTTTGTTGCCAAGAACGGAGGACGGTAGCCTATTGATTATGTACACTGCAGTGAGAACACATTCCCCTCAGTGTGATGCATTCACACCAGACTGAAACTTTGCTCGAGCCATCTCAAGTATGTGACGATGCTTCCTTTCCACACGTGCATTCTGCTGTGGACGATAGGGACATGATGTCTGATGTAGTATGCCCTTTTCTTGATAGAAAGCTCTGCAAGCTGCATCTCCAAATTCAAGAGCATTGTCCGAACGAACAATGTGAACACTTGTGTTGAACTGGGTTCGAACATAGTTGCAGAAAGCCTTCAAACATTGGAGATATTCTGACTTGTGTTCAATTAAATAAACCCAAGTCATTCGTGAGAAGTCATCCACTATCGTGAGAAAGTTCTTATATTTCTGCCTAGTGCACACCTTGTAAGGCCCCCAGATGTCCACATGAAGTAATTCAAATGACTTTGATGCCCGAGATTCACTTAGATTATAGGGAAGTTTCACAAATTTGGCCATGGGACAAGTCACACACACTTTATCACAATCAGTTACACAATGTTTCATGCACTCAATGTGTTTCAGTTTCGAAGGGGGTGCATGTCCTAGCCTGTTGTGCCACAAGGCATACTGACGTGACAAGTTCTGTTTCCCAGCAGTGAGACATGTGGGTTTAAACATAGACTCTCTAGCATACAGGACATCAGCTGACAAGTAATACAGTCCTCCAGTTAACTTTCCTCCTCCTATAGGTTTTCTAGTCTTAGTATCCATCAAGACACAATTTGTTGGATTAAAAACAACACGACAGTTGTTATTTTGTGACAATTTTTGTATAGACACTAAACTGTGTGTGAAAAGTGGCACATACAGAACTCTAAGTAATTTCAGACCATTTTTTAGATTAACATCACCAGTATGGGAAACAATAGCTTTGTCACCTGTAGGGAGTCTCACAGTGAGGTCAGCTTCTGCAGTTTTAACATTAGTCAGCAGGTTGAGATTTGATGTCATGTGATCTGTCGCTCCTGTGTCCATAATCCAGTCAGCTGCTTCAACACTCAATTTATTGCAAGTAATCATGCCAGAAAAAAGGCTGTCCAAGGCTTCAATGGCATCTTGAGAAGTGCCTGGGATTAATTTCAGCAATTGTTGAAGTTGTCGAGGTGAAAGTACAACATCCTGTGCTGTGTGGTCACCATCACTTTGAATAGCTACATTGCTCTGTGGCATGTTGTTCATTTTTTGAGAGAACCCTCCAACTCTGGTGTTCAGAAACTTTCCACTGGGACCTTTGGTTTGTGGTCTAGGCTTATACTTGTAGTGCCATCTAGGATAACCGTTCACAGTCCAACAGTAAGAGGTAGCATGACCCTTCCCCCACACACAGTACAAGGAGGTTTGTCTTGAGAGAGAGTGGTTTTACCCATCATAGCAGACATCTCTGGAACATAGGATTGAGTGTTCAAGATTTCACGTTGAGATTCCTCTTGTTGCAGCATGGCACAGGCTGCTGTCACACTAGGAAGAGGAGTCACCATCAAAAGTTGACTTCTTTGAGGACTGAATTGATCATTCAAGCCATTTAGAAACTGGAAAAGATACAGCTCCTCCTTTTGAGTGTTAAGAACTGCCAACAGCTTAGTGATATCTGCACCGACTGTGGTGACAGCTGGTAGTGCATTCATAGAGTCTAGTTCCTCCCAGAGACTACTCAAACGAGTATAGTAGTCAGCAATGTTGAGACTATTTTGTTTCAAGCCAAACTGTTCCTTACTTAGCTTGTATTTACGAGATTCATTTGTAAGTTGGAACCGTGTTTCAAGTTGAGTCCAAGCCTCTGAGGCAGACGTGATAAAAAGAATAGATTTCTTAATGGCATCTGAGACATTGTTGTGAATCCAAGAAGTGACCATACTGTTACAAGTATCCCACTGAACAGCCTCAGTTGCATCTGCATCATTTCGTACTACCGTACCATCTACAAAACCAATCTTTCTTTTAGATGACAATTGGATCTCCAAAGAACGTCTCCATGTTCTGTAATCACCAGCCCCTTCAAGCTTAGTGACATTAACAGACAGAGGATTATCTGAGGGATGCAGGAACAATGGGTTCTGCATATCAGCAAAGGAGAATTTGCTAGTACTTGCCATGAATGAAACTATTAAACAGCAAAGATGAACGTTTGAACTGAGAAAAAAAATGTGAAAAAAAAAAAACTAGCACACTCTTAAAGCAACTCAACTAGCAGCTTTGATACCATAATACCTTTTGATGAACAGACAATGCTAAGTTGAGAAACTAAGAAAAGAGAAGAGAATGCTCAAAACACAAACTGCTCATATTGAATTCATAACGTTGAGATAATTCCCATACAGACTGAGGCTTAATAGCCACACACCAACAGAGACAGTACATAACTGAATCAACTCGATACAAAAGCTTAACAACTACTTAGACAAAAACTAATAACTACTTAAGCCTTACAAAGCTAGAGAAGACAAAGATCAAGAGTTGGACAAAGGGACTGGTCCCCAACTCATTTAGGGAAAGCAAAGACAAAAGAGACTAGCAAACTGAAAAGACATGGCAGCTTGATGTCTTGACATGGCAATGACTAATGATCCAGGTCACAATTCTCATCAAATCATGGAGGAAAATCGAGTTGCATGTTTTGATATTTGAATCATTTTTTACTGTGTGGCATTAGCAGAACCAGATTGCTGAACTATCAGTGAGTTCAATATTGGGACATGTACGGTCGTGTGACTTTAATGTTGGTTTTATTTAAATTGAGAGAGTGTACTGTGTAGTTGAATCCAGGGTTTATGTTTACATCGGTTTGATTTGGTTTTGAAGGTTTCTGCACCTCGACCAGGGCCAGTAATAACAGAGTAATTTTTTAATTATTTTTTTATTTTCCTGCATTTTTACTATGAAAAAATTGTGCAGGTAAAAGCGAAAAATAAAAAGTAAAGAAAGAATAGCTAGTCTTGTTTGATTCCTTACAATCGGTAGCTTATTTCCATTTTCAGTTTTGATTCTGGACAGAAATGGTGATCGAAATGCAAGTTACAAAATTGCCTTATTTTGAGTGATAACGAGTTGTCTGGGTTCGTTGCAAGAATGTGATCATTACCGCCAGATGTTGAATTCTACTTGCTTGACAAGTTCATACCAGATAGACAACACACGACACTGCTATAGAAAAGAATACAAATAATTCCTTGCAAATTTATGTTTTGTTTATGAATATTGATCAAATAATTAAAGTAAGATCTTCAAACTAATACAATCAAGAAAGAATTAAAAGGTAAAGATTAATTAATCAATGAATGAATAGCATTTCAATGCAGATTTTTGGTTCATGTTCTCTTATCACTTCACTATGTGTCCATATAACAGTGGCACTGAATCTTTAAATTCTTTCCAGCTGTGTACTCATAAAATTCTGCAAGAGGGATGCTTACTAATAAACACCAGTGAAGCACAAACAGCAAATTTTACGTACACTTAATAGCTAAAACCCCGACAAATCGGGGTTTCTGAAATAAATTTATCCGTTCACTTTCATATCTTAGCATGTGACTAAAGTTTATTGGTTGATCATTGGTTGTTCTCAATCATTTTGCTACCTAAATTGCTGCATAAAAGAGCCATACCAGCCACCAGACAATGTGGCTAAGTGTAGGTCATTAAACAAAACTAGTTAAAAAGCTTGCTGAGATGGAGTTCTTCTAGCTAAAATGATGAAACCATGTGAATCATATTTGTTAATGCAAGATATAAAAGCAGGGTAAGCAAGTGTTAAATAGAATACTGTAGGATTAAGAAGCATGCAAATTCATGTAGTATTTAAATGGAATTAAAGTGGATCTGTTTATATTAAACCTATAGCTTAGTGAACAAAAATTTGCCAATTCATACAATCTTAAAAGGGATCTAAAGTGCATGCATTGTACATCTTTACCAATAACTTATTGAACATATAGCCCTCCAATCTTTTTTAAAATAATCGTAGTTAGTTGTCTAGACCTTAGGGGAAATCATGATTATGCCACCCAACTTGTGATTCTTGGATATATTATTTTGTTTGCTCAAACTACTCTTCAAATCTTTAAGAGAATGCAGGGCTCTAGAGAGCTGAAGAAGCAAAAGCTTCAAGTCAGGGGATGCAAGAAGGCCTTCTGCTGCAGCTGCAGGCTTAGTGTCTCTTCATCAGACGAAGGCGAAAGCTTGAATTCAAATCGGTTTGCTACGATATCAAGCGTAGCACATGCGATGGTTCAAGAGAAGTTAGATCAAATGATAAGAGAAAGAAGGGAAGCTAGGCATGAAGAGAAAAGAAAGGCTAGACGTGACGGGACTAAGTTTGTATTAATGGTTGCTGCTGAGAAGTCAACTTATGATCCTCGAGAGGATTTTAGAAGATCAATGATGGAGATGATTACAGCTAATAGGATTAATGAACCAAAAGATTTAAGAAGTCTGTTAAATTATTATATTTCGATGAATTCTGTAAAATACAGAGGCCTTATACTTGAGGTGTTCCATGAGGTCTGCACTTATATGTTCATAAAATGTAAATATCAATCATGAGAATGTAACATGTTAGCAGTAAATTTGTTAAATAGACTATTATTTAGTCATCTGATCTCAGAAACAAAGGCCAAAGAGGGAGAAAGCAAGAAGAGAAATAACCTGCACTGGATCGTCTTAAAAGTCCAATTTTGATATCTAAAACAAAACGTAGAAGTATTTCAGCACAGAAATTAGTCACTATTATTACTTATTATTGCTTTAGTAGATAGTTTTAGCGAGTTTGATCGAATTTGCACCATTCATGGATTTTCTTTTTTGCTTTTACAGGTTCGACTTTTAAGTAACAGAGTAACTAGTAATGCAAGAAAATTTAAAGAATTTTTCTGTCTGGCACATCCAAGCCTAAAACGAAGCAGTATAAGTTGCATAATTTGCGATGCAATTTATCTGCAACTTATTGGTGCAGTACTGCCAACAATGGCGTAAACAGATATTTTAGTTATCTAAAGTTCTGCCGGATGTTCCCAACTAAATTTTGTTCATGTAATTTATGCCATGTCTGATATACTTGATTCAGCAGTCGAAGCTCCCAGCAATTTTAAGAAGTAGCAATGAGCCAGATAGCATCATCCTCAAAACTTCACAAACATTCCCTATTGTGAGGAATGCTTTCTTGCAGAACACTTCTCACGCTATTTACAGAACCAGAAAAGCTGTAACCTACTGTTAATTGATCAAGGCTTTTCAGAGAATCAATATCTCTGTAAATTATGTACCTGTCAGTAATATTTCAATTTCTTTGCACTGCACAAGACATGAAGAAACACAGATGCCTCCATCTCCTATGAGATGGAAATATCTCCGTCAAGGTATGGGGTCGAAAACGAGGATTCTGCATTTCTTGTCCCAATGCCGAACCTAGAAGTTTGCTTGAAATGGTCTTACTCAGGGGAAGCTGTCTTACAAACCTACCGAACCTGCTACAGGTTGTACAGTAAGGGCCATGATCATTAAATTAAAATTACATAAGTAGATGATCTTGTAGTACATCAATCCAGGCATGTAGTTGGCCAGTATGTTTATGAGCCTTAAAGTTTATGGGCCTTTCCCCCATTTTATTTATCGAAGCATTTAATCAATTATCCACCCACCAACATAAATTCGGGTATCAAAGGATTATAAAAGAATTGGCTATGTAAAATATAAAAATTATAAATTTATAATAATAATAATATTGATGTATCGACATACATTATTTCTAGTAGATGGAATTGATGTTTCTTTCCATTGTGAACTATCTAGAAAATGCGTGTACTAAATTGTTCGGGACTAAGTCGATTCGTATCAAAGTATAATAAATTTCATTTCATGTAACTCTTTATCCTTGTTCTCGTTTATCGTTCTAAAGATAAGCTCTAGTGATTTACTCTAATGATAAATTTCATTTCATGTGTACTTATTGTTCTAAAGATGAGCTCTAGTGATTTACTCTTTAATCGTAAAAACGAGAGTCGGATAAAAAAATGATATATGTCCTACATTGTTGAATGTTTTAAGCACAACCATGCTTGAAACTTGAAAGATATCTACACAGTAGTGTGTGTGTTGTAAAACACCAGACGTGTCAAAGTTTTATCAAGATTTATCAACCAACTTATGAACAGCAATTATATGGGTCATTCTCATCCTTTCCTTTTACAGAAGAGACCACATTATTGATGTTCAAGTTTACTAGCATGAGACACAATATACCACATTATACTAAAAGATTGACAATATACGATTGTTATAGCATAACGTATCGTGATTATTTATCATCGTAGATTATGAGTAATACTAGAATGTTTAGTACGAATGCAAAAGACCTCATTTATCACAATTATATATCAAAGTACGATATGTTGTAACAAGCGTTTGCTCCGTAAATCTCTGGAAAAGCATGCATAATTGTGAAGAGATATGCACAAACTTGCTCATTATATGATTGGTACTTGTATACGTTAGATGTAGAGGGAGGGACCAAGAGACGTTTATATTACAATATGCATTGATATCTGAAGTAATCGGATATTAAGAAGGAAGCTGAAATACAAAGAACCTAGAACTAGATCCGACATATGACATGTGTTTGGTCCCCAACATTTATCGCTAGTTTTATCTTTGAGGCCTATCACTAGTTTACTCGCTTCATTTTTTCTATTTCTAATAGATTTATATAGGATATTATGAGCTAAAATGTGTTACTTAAAGTAATTTAAAAAGTTTTGAATTTGTAAATTTAAGGTAGGTTTCAAAAAAAATACGGTAAGGAGTAAAAGTGAATTCTATATTTATTATTTAAGATTATTATGAGTAATTATACATGCCCGAAATGGATCTCAAAATTGTTTCCAAACGACACATGATATGATTTTATTTGTGAAATTCATATGTTTGTACGAGAGATACATTTCATTTATGAGAAAATAATCAATAATATTTTAATAACTCAACATTTAGGAACCGTTCCGTTTTGAAAATTTTAACATTTCTCAATTTCAATACTAGTACCAAGTACTAAGAGAGCTAGTACCAAAATTGAGACTTGTTTCTTGTATCCTCCTTGGAAACTAGTGGGAAAAGACTCAGACCATATCAATGAGGCTGTGGCACAAGTTCAGACAATCCTGTCCCTTAAAATCGGCCATCTACTTGTCCATTTTTCCGAGTCATGTATGGGATCACTAAGTCAAGGACTCAAGGTAGGATTTTTAGACCAGTCTTTTAAATTTTCAATTTATACATTTGATGTCGTGTAAAAAATTATGGGATAGGTGATACTTAAAATGATCATTTTATTATAGCTGTTATATATTAATTTCTATTTTAAAAGTTATTTTCTATTATTTAGTTAAATATTTCATTATAAAACTGATTGTATATTTTGTATTCTTTTTTTTTTCACCATTTTTTTTTTGATAGCTCTGCACCATCACTGCCTTTACGTAACAAATCAACGGTTTTACCAAACGAACCAACACGCCTAGATCTTGCAAATACATGCATCAGTTCAAACACCATCACCCGGATAACTCTTTCTCCCGACATTTAAGTGTTGGACAGGAATCGACCCTTGACCTTGTGACAAAAGACAATCAAGTAGAATTTGGAGCATTCCAAAAACTAGGTCATGTAACATGATCCTCTTATCCTTTTTTTTTTCACCATCTTAGATATTATTTTTATACTATTGAAAAATAAAGAACTTATTATTCACTACACTATTTGCATTATTGATTTAGTAGTGTTTCTGATAATTACTTCGTACAATTCGCACCCTTTTCCTTGAACCACTCATTTATCCTTTTAAGTTTTAACAGAAATTGTTGGATGTCAGTTCATATGTCACTTCCTAAAAACTTTCTATTTGCATGCGCGAATACAAATATCTCTTTTATTATGTAATAAAAATATAATTAATGAATATATCTAATCTTTTGTGTAACTATATTCAATTTTATTTGTAGTTAAGCTTAAAGTACCCTGATTTATTATTAATATTCCTAATGATGTTAATCACGATGAATACCTGCTGGGTACTGCCCTTTAGCTTTTAACTCTTTTTAGAATGTTTGGCAGTGCACCACCCCCCTACTGATTTACCGGATAGTGATGTGTGACCAAATTTTCTTGCACATTTTTTTCAACTCAGTTTCATTCTTTCAGGTGTATGCATAGACAGATAAACACAAACATGCAGAATGTACACATTAATCGTAAAAATGCAAATATAAGTATCTTAATGACAATAGATTAAGGTACCAAAGTCTGCCAACAGAAATAAATAAATTTATCGACTGATAAAATTGCAGTAATATCGAATTTATCAGAAAACTTGATAGATACATGAGAAATTGTGAAGGAACTTGAAGAACATAACATATATAATATATTGCATACCACAAAAGAATGGTCATTGATATGGCAAAGTGTGTGGTATATGTGTTTGTCTATGTCTATGTCTGCATTTTTTAAATCTTTAGAAATATTAAGAACTTTAGGTAATGTCAATTTTATGTGTCTGTATGCATTTATTAATTTTATAGATATATCAAAAACTTGTAGCAGAGTCAATTTTACATATACGATCAAATACTTGGAAATTTGGAATAGTGTAAGCCTCAGAAATATAGGTATGAAATGTGAGCACATACATGTCCCACAAGTCCTGTTCCTTATTTCTTCACTTGGATTGTGGGAATATTTCTACTTTAAAAGGTAATTTTCACTTCAAATAACCAACCTCTATTACTTTTAACTCTTTCCAGAATAAGGCCTATAAATTGTCCATCAGGTTCCCCATCTTTCACCAGTACACTCCACAGACAAACTCAGAGAAAAACAGAGAATAGTAAGAGAAAAGAAAGAAACATGGCGACATTTCCGATCATCAATATGGAGAAGCTTAATGGTCAGGACAGGGCTGCAACAATGGAAATGATCAAGGATGCTTGCGAGAACTGGGGTTTTTTTGAGGTAAAAACACACACCCACACACAAACATACACTTGAATTTATAAATATTATACATTGAGTTAAATGCTTTTGTTGTGAAAATATAAGTTGGTGAATCATGGGATATCTATTGAGCTTATGGACACTGTCGAGAGGCTGACCAAGGAGCACTACAAAAAGTGCATGGAACAAAGGTTTAAGGAAATGGTGGCAAATAAAGGGTTGGAAGCTGTTCAGAATGAAATTAATGACTTGGACTGGGAAAGCACTTTTTTCCTCAGCCATCTTCCTCGTTCTAACATGTTTGACATCCCCGATCTTGTGGAAGACTACAGGTAACAAACACACACACACACACGCAGATACGCACACACATGAAAGAGGGTTAATGGATTCAACGAATGAAATTAACATGTAATTTTCGGTCAACAGGAAGGCAATGAAGGAGTTTGCAGCAGGAATAGAGAAACTAGCCGAGGAACTTTTGGACTTGCTATGCGAAAATCTTGGGTTAGAGAAAGGCTACCTCAAGAAAGCTTTTTATGGATCTAATGGTCCTACTTTTGGGACCAAGGTGAGTAACTATCCTCCATGTCCCAAGCCAGATCTTATTAAGGGCCTTCGTGCCCACACCGACGCTGGAGGGATCATCCTGCTCTTCCAGGATGACCAAGTCAGCGGCCTCCAGCTCCTCAAGGATGGGGAATGGATCGATGTTCCACCTATGCGCCACTCCATTGTCATCAACATTGGGGACCAGCTTGAGGTATGTAGTAATCAAATGCACACTAAAGAGACTTTCATAGAACAAAATCTCAAAACTTTGATGTGTGTGTGCAGGTGATCACAAATGGGAAATACAAGAGTGTCATGCATAGAGTGATTGCTCAGACAGATGGGAACAGGATGTCATTAGCATCATTCTACAATCCAGGTGGCGATGCTGTAATCTATCCGGCACCAGAGTTGCTCGAGAAAGAAGAGAAAGCGAAAGCATACCCAAAATTTGTATTCCAGGATTATATGAAGCTGTATGCTGCTCTAAAGTTTCAAGAGAAGGAGCCTAGGTTTGAAGCCATGAAAGCCATGGAAATTGCAACTTGAGAATGTTACCCAAGGTCCCAACAATGTGCATGTGTGTGTGGCTGCCTATATCAGCCTCTATGTCAAAAGAATGTTATTTATTTTGTGTTTGAAGGTATTAAATGGAAGGTTTGTCAACTAAGAAGGAAAATGAAAGGCATGGAAATTGCAACTTGAGAATGTTACCCAAGTTCCCAACAATGTGCATGTGTGTGTGGCTGCCTATATCAGCCTCTATGTCAAAAGAATGTTATTTATTTTGTGTTTTAAGGTATTAAATGGAAGGTTTGTCTACTAAGAAGGAAAATTAATGATGTCTACTGCAAAGTTTGACTTGTTTATGTATTAATCAGTAATTCTGATTTGTCTAAGTGATGTGGAGCTGGATTTCATCATTTCTCTTACTAATGTTGTCAAAGACTGGCTAATGAATCAAAGGTGTAAGGAAAGACTTTGCAAAATCTGACCTCTTCGTTTTATAAAGACAAAAGCCACCTGATCCGCCACAAATCTTTGTCCTGCACCATCAATACTAGTACTGTAGTCTAGTACTCACTCCAAGCTAGGTAGACTGTAAAATCTAAACCTTATTTCCATAGTGTAATGAAATTGAGTATTTGATTCAACTTCGCACATTACTTTACTCAAAAGGCGTGGCTTCTACAGAAACAACCTCTCTATTTGTGGGAAAAGGTCAATATACATCTCACTTACTAGTGAAAGATCCCAAAACCCTAGACTCTAGAGTATATATTATGACTTATGAGTATGTTTCAAGAAGCACATTATTGGAGGACACACTTAACTCTTCATTTCCATGGTAAAAAGAATAGAGAAGTAAAGTAACAAATATGTGAATGCCACAGTTATAGGTGACAGGTCCAATCTTTAACTACCCTACCAGCAAAGGAATTCTCAGTTCACTCTGTTCAGACAGAAACAAAATCTACAGATAATAGATTATACTCGGTTGTAATTATAGCCATGAGCAAGAGGAAAACTTAAGACACAATGGAAATATACATATAAAGCTTCTTTATTCCTTCTCTTTAACCGCAACTCATATATCACACCTCAATAGATCCCATTTTTTCTTTACAGAAATAAACATGTGATATGCAGAGGTAAGGATATCCTAGGATGACACTACCACTACCTTCACATAACAATATCAGTCTACTAAGCTAATATGTATAGAGTTATGTTCAAGAAATATAAGGCACAGTTCAATAGCACAACTTCACAGAATTAAGATTGTTCTAGCACTTCATATATATTAAGATGTTTTCAAGACAGTTTCTAGGACATCACAAGACATATATAACGTGAAGCACATACATAAAAAGGACAGAAGCACAGTGTCACATGCTACAAAGTGAATAGTACGAACATTTGGAAAAGAAAATCATGAATAGTGAAATCATATATAACAAGCTATCAAGCCATCAACAAAGAAATAGTTAAATGCAACAGAAGGTCATTAAACTTTCAAAAGAACTCTTTCCATATTTTTAAAAAATGGTTTAAATTATAAGTTCAGGACCCAAAACAATATGATTGATAATTCATGGTAAAAGTCTGGTAACCTATTAACCTTTTCAGCTTCTCTTCCTTAGTAGCAAGAAGGATAAAAGACTCACACTTCTTCAAAGAAACAACACTACCTTCATTTTCAAGAGCTTTCCTCCTCTTGCAATTTAGGTGGCTCTTGTTCCGGACTAACCTCAATAATATGCAATCTCAACAGTCCAAAGGCGTTACTTTTATCTGTTTCAGGTTCCATTGCCATCAGGCTGTCAACAGACACTTCTGCCAATTTAAGCTCGTCTGAACATGTTACAGTCACCAAGTCTCCATCAAGGTCCTTGTACTTCATTAAAAGTGTTTTCCCACAATTTTCCTCAATGCTTTGTAAGCACAATTTACAGGCATCTCTACAAGCATATGTCAAGCAGTCAAGAACATAAATAAGTTTTAATGGTCGCCAAGCAATTGCAACTTGTAGAAGATTTCTTTTAAATTTATAGTGCTACAGTTGATAACGTCTGTTCCTTTTGATTATTAACAATTAATGGACATTGGATTTAGATGACCCATTTGAAGGCTCTGAAACAAGTTTTGTAAATGGAACTTGACATCATTACCATTCATATTCCATTCTCAGCAGGTGCACTAAAAATGACTTATCAGGCATTTTAACAAATAAAGCAGAACCAGTAGCTTGTGTGGCTTGCTTCTTTGGTATTGGCAGAGCTGGCAACTGCCAAGACCTACAACAGAGGCGCCTCGGACTGCAGAATCACCATAAGCCGCAGGTGATGGAGACGGACGACTCTGAATATCCTGTTGACCCTCCTGCCCGATCAATATCAACATCCTCAACCTCTAAGAAATCTCCAATGCCTCACCATAATTCTGATCAGTACCCAAAAATTCTTGGACATCCTGCAAAGCCATTTCAATATATCATATTTCCCTTTTGCCTTAGATCCAGGCCATGGGCCCAGGTTCGGTCGACTACTTTACCCACCTTTATCATCATTGTATTAAATTCACTTTGCTATTCGGTGCACTAAGCCGGGGGTCTTCACGGAAACAGCCTCTCTACTGTAAAGTAGGGGTATGGTCTGCGTACATTGTACCCTCCCCAGACCCTGCTTCATGCGGGATATACTGGGTATGTTTGGTTTGGTTTGGTTTATATTTCCCTTTTGCCTTAAATGCACGAGCCCACATGAGGCCTCCATAAGACTGCTCAAACAAACTGAGGCTGAACTTGAAGTGCCAAACCCCACTCTGCAATCACAGCCTTATAATCTATCGGTTTCATTTGCATCAAACAAGCCGCCTTATTACTATCTAAAACAGCTCGATCTGGGTGCATCTAATGGGTAAGTTCAACTTCATTATCATACTGTTCATTTTGACTATCAGCTACTTTACCATTTGATACAACTACAAGCAAAGAATTCTTATCGGCTACTTGGTTCTCATTTTCATTAACACCACCCTTCTTCTTTTCACCTCCAAACTTCCCCATACATACAAATAATCTATAAGAAACAACCCTCAAATTAAGATACTTAAATTCAAGAAACTAAAAAGATTGAAACTTTATACAGTAATTGAAGTAAAGATTGGTTCTTTAACATAAATATGCATAAGATGAAGTGAACAAGAGCAATATAGAGATAAAGATCACTTACAAATGCAAAAGATTCAAACTTTATAGAGTAACTGAAGTAAAGATTAGTTCTTTAACATAAATATTCTCATGATGAAGTAAACAAGAGCAATGCAGAGATAAAGATCACTTACAAATGCAAAAGATTACAATTTTCCTTTCTGTGATTCTGTGGGCAGATTGAGAGGCTTTGTGATTGTAATTTTGATGACCCACTAATCTAGCTGAAGCCATAGTTGAATCATAAGCGATTTTGTGTGTTGAGAAAGGTTAGGTTTTTAGGAAAAATTTAAGAATTCCAGAGCATAAGAAAGTTCCCAATTTTTTTATTAAAAAAAAAATTTTAATACTTTGTAATAATTTTTGAAAGAAAAATGAAAGATAATTATCTCATGAAATAATTTAAAATAATTATTTATTTTATAAATTTTAATTGTTTTTTTTCTTGCTAATTAAACTCCCACATACTTATGGGTCAAAATCTTGCCTCCTTCAAAGTAGGCAAGAGCTTAACCACTATACCAATTCTTAGTTGGCTTTTTTTTTTTAATTGTTGATTCGTATTTATGTGGGATAGTTACATTTTTTTATGTCACAATCATATCAAAACATTTATTCAATTCTGAAAAAAAATTATTATAAAAAAACAAGAAAATAGTAGTAGAAAACAGAGTAATTTCTGAGGTAGGGGCATATAAGTAATAGCACAACAAAAAAATTATTTAGGGTTTGCAAGTCCCCTATATAATAACATCTCAAAACCCAGAGCAATAGCGATCAATCTCTACATTACTAGGTTTTGTAAAAAGAGGCCGCCACAACAACAAAATCGACTTGCAACTCCGTTCCTCAAATCTTTCCACCCCTTTATGTGTTTTTGTGTATATATGTATGCATACTTATTTGTAGTTAAGATTGATTTGCGTATGCAGAGTCGTTCCTGAAATTTTGAATGCCATGTCAATGAGTATCCTCTTATTTGTGATTAAAAAAATGAGAGAAATTTGGTTCTCTTTATTTTCGATAAACAAGAGGTACATTAAAGCTGGCAAGATATCGTTTCAGTCGTTAGCTCATTAGATTGGCGATTTGATTGTTGCTTGTCCACACTCCTTTATTTTACAAAATTTGTTTTGTATGTTTTGTTTTATAAACTTAGAGATGGGTGCAGATGATGATTAAAAAATCTTCACTTTGAACCTACTGGTGTTATTGATTTTTATCAATCTCCCCCTTGAGGATTCTTTATAATTTGCCTGATGATGCACTCCTCTATATTTGTTTGTGCATTGTACGGGTTATAAGCTGGTTTCTGATAATTTATGTTCTATGTTTATGTGTAGAAGGGCTCTAACATCGAGTCAACAGCAGGGGTTAATTTAGTAACGATCTGACTGCCGCTTGGAGCCCAGATTAATATACCGGCTTTAAGACCCATTGAATTTTTTCGTAATTCTGTGATACAATATGCTGGTTATAGATATATTTTTCGATAAATTTTTACGAATCTAGTGTTTTTTCGAAAGGCATACTTATACGGGTGCTTTTTAGACCCAATAAGAAGTTACCTTTTGCACGGTGCCTAGAATGAACTAAGCTTACTGATCACGATTAGAGGAGTTGGTTTATTTAACAATGGCTTCCTCTAAATTTGAAGTAGCAATATATGTAAATGTATCTATAGAATTTTATAATGTAGGACAATGGTTTTGCAAGATTGCAGTGATGAGGCAGTTAACATATAAGTTGAACCAACTTTGTGTTGGTTCTTCCATGAAATACCTTTGTTACGCTTGGCTTCTGAGCTTTTCTTGTTGATTGTTTTAATTTGAGATTTTCGGGAATAAATATGATTTGAATTGGATGGGTAAGTAGAGCTTTTCGGGCTCGAATGTTCTGTAATTTGTAATGACTTGAATTGGTGGATAGATCATTGAACACGATTAAATAACCAAATAGGAATAAAGATTGAGAAGGTTCTCTCCACAGTTACGGATAATTTTCGTCTGGCAAATTTGCATATCGAAACGTATTATACTATTATGTATTCACAGTACATAGATTTTCTTTTGGCATGAACATATCAAAAGGAACCTGAGTTCATACTTTGTAACGAAAAGGCCATCTAAAGTTGGCACCATTTATAATCGAAGATCGAAATTAGAAAAACAGCCAGCATTGGCCTAGAAGATTTTATTCTGCAGAATGAAGAGCGCTGCTCTTACTTCTCCCTTCTTTTCTTACCAGAAGAAAATTTTCAATTTCACTGAGCACAAGGTTTCCGGAATCTGGGTGACGGAAAAGAGTATCTGCGTCGAATGAAACAGTGACCAGGAAAGCTCACAAGAATTCTTCAATTCGGTTCAAATTACAATGGGTGCTATCGCGTTAGCGAAGCATATAACGATGGAGCTCCCAAAAATTGAAATGCAGCTAAACTCTTGATCGGGGCCAAGCATACCACTGGACCACCAAATGCAGCTAAAAGAATGATGAGATAAAATTATAAATTTATAACATGTTCGATTCCCAAACCTATTCTGCCCATACCAGTAAAACTTTACATGCTTAAACTTGGAGACCAATATTTCTTCATATCCTATTTTAATGAATTTCATTTCATATTTATACCAGTTAAGCAGCTAGTACAAGTACTTTTATTGTTCCTCGACTGTTTGCGGTTAGCATTGTTGGACTATCACTTTTCCAGCAAACGGCACTAATGAAATAAGAACCTGGATCGTCCTCCCCTTCTTCTGAATCAGTACCAAATCTATGCAATGCTGCAGGTTTTGAGATAGCCTACAATATAAATTCAGAATGTAATCTTTAATATTTGAATCACAATGTTTCCAAAAATTCTTAACAACATTTAATAACCTTCTGATATGCAAACACATCGTTTGTTTCGCTTCCACAAGCAAGGTATTCACTATTCACCGACAAACCTACAAAATTCTTCTCATTGGTGTGTCCTCTAAATGTGCGCAACTGTGAAAAAATGGGTTTTAACTAATCAGATACAAGAACAGGAATGACCACCATAACATCAGCATAATTTACGGCTAATGCAATCGGAACTTTGAATATATCTGAATGCATTTTCATTGGCGTAGAATCTTAGAAAGTTAGCACTTTGCCACCCAAATTTACCGCTAATGATATTGTTAGTCACAGATATGCAATATTCATAAATCATAAAGTGCATTATGTACAACTTACTGGTATGTTTTCCTTCACATCCCATAGTCGCAATGTGCTGTCAGTAGATGCGGAAGCAAGCTCATTGTTGGACACAAATTTTACATAGGAAACTGCTTTTCTATGACCGTTAAAGATATGTATAGGTTGGCTTATATTTCTCAGGTCGTAATAGTGAATGTTATGATCTGCAGAGCCCACCTGTAAGATTTAAGCATGACAAAGATTATAATGACAGCCACCCATATCATTTGTTGATAACATTAGCATTTATATTTCAGAGAGATTTGTAACTTGGTGGAACTTACAGCCACATGGAAGCTAGATCCAGGATTATACTTCACTGAACATATATTCGCTTTCATGTCTATATTAAGAACACTTGCTTCCTGTTTCGTACACCAAATCTTAACCTATTGAAAACCAAGTAGATTGAAAATTAATGTCTCAATTAAACATAAGTATTGACTGCCTTCATAATAAAAAGTTGGTTTTCTCTTCAGCCACGCCCAGAGTTAAATTTTTATATACATAAACTCTCCCTCCTGCATCGAATTTACACAGCCATGTGTGAGAAGCTGGAGAGTAAAGCAAAGATATACCGATTCTGATTTTGCAGGTGGGTTGACCTGGACTAGAAGTCCGATACTGTCTAATTATACTGACTAGAAGATGTACAATCTTCTTCACAGAAAATTGTGTGCAACTCATCTCACTTCCATATTACCCATATCAAGTGAAACTTACCCCGATTCTGTTGCCAAATAAACAAATCAGTCTTGTTATTGTTTTCAGTGGTTTTCATCTTAAATTGATGACCTCACTTCAATTTAATAATCCAAAAAACAAATGTTGTTTCGGAACTTTAATATACCTTGCAGTCATCGCTCCCAGATACAAGCATTGAAGGCTCTATTTTTGAAAAATCAACACTCCATGCTCTTTTCTCATGCTCCTCATATTCCATCACACTCTGCAAAGAACATGCATGACTTCAGACAACTAAACGTTGAAGCCTTACACAAACAATATGAATATTCACGAATGTTAAGAGAAATCACCTGACGAGTATTTACATCCCAAACAGTTACGATACCCTCATAATCACTGCTGGCTAAGTGGTTTTTTGTGTATTTATTCCAGCTTAAGCAACTAAGTTTAGAGCGAGTAGACATTTCAACAACAGGGCATTGAACATCTGCTGATTCATTTACCACCTGCAATATGTATGTACGAATAGAATTACTGGATGTACCAAAACAACAGAACTCTGTATTTCAAACAAATTTCTCTAGCTATCCCTTTTCTCTGAAGGCTACTACTGTGCATCATACATTATAAACAAATTTTGATTATACAATCACATCAGCCGAAAGAACAATGAGATCTAGGTCAGACACGTTTAAATCTTTGTCTGTTGATTGTACATGTGGATTATACAAATTTCAGCATTTTGAGGTACTCCAACTTGGGAAACGTGTTGTATTTTGCATTTGTTACAGCTATTCACCCAATATGAAGAGCTTGAGCCCTAATCCAATACATAGATACCTTTTGCCTCGAAGCATCTTTGATAGGCTCATTACCCTTGATTTAAATAAGAATATCGAGACACTGAAATCTTTGATTTATAAATCAAACTTTATACCACTCTTTTTTCCTTACTCTTACACCAACTGTGACAATGTGAAGGGCCAAAAATCAACTTTTCATTCAGGAACAAATCACCAGTACAAGGGTAAGTTTATACTAATGACAAATTTTAGGGGTTGGGATCTTCGAATATTCTTATCAAGGGTTTACAACATGTTAAATTATACTTAAAGAATTTCAGGATATTTAATAAGCCTTCAATAGTGACAACTAACATAGCAGCAAATCAGCATATAGAACTTCAGACTTACCGAAGCAAACTCAAACACTTTTATACGCCGAGAAACTCCGGCAGTAGCAAAAAATTCATCATCACGATCAAATTCTATACTACAAAATAGAGAGAAAATGCTAACTGTTAACATAAGTGTTAAAAAAGACACAAAGTCCTAAAGCACAGATTGGTGATCACAAGTTACTCCAACCACCAAAAGTTACAAGGTTAATTGACCATCTACCTAGGACACATATATTTAATGATACTTCAAATAATGAAAGTATGGCTAATGCACACAAAAATTGACCAAGTACTAGAGTAAGCTGACAGAAATAGAATCAATTAAAACATTTTTTAGGATAAGTAATCATGTATTTCATCACATTTAGATTCTTAACAAATCCACAATTGAAATGTGAACTTCCCAAGCAAACTTGATAGTAATAATGATGAAAAGACAAGAAAATGTAGAAAAGCACTAATGAGCGGTGAGCATAGAGCTGCAAGGAATCAGTCTCAGATAAGATCAAATGTAATACATCTGACTCCATGAAGAAATATCTCAAACAACTATTCGTTTAAAACCAATCTACAGACTTGAATCTCAGACATCTGAAGTCAAATTAATATTTCGAAAGAAAACCAAATACCAAACAGCATCAGCCACAAGAAGTTTATATAGACTTGATCTATGTATGCATAGTTAATTGGTTAGTATAAATGCATAATCAGCACTCTTATCAAGTTAGCTTATATTATATTCTAGCATGCTCACCCTTTCCATTCTTTTTTTGTAAGTAACATATTTTACATAAACTCTGTTCCTCAATATTAAGGTTTTCATAGACAGACTGACAAAAAAAAATGCGCAATCCATTCAAAATTTCTAATCAAGTAAATACTTAAGACGACCAATAAGTTACATCATCCACCCAACGTTAATAGCAGGGTAAAGGCAAAGGTGAACAAAATAAGCAGATGAGACCCTTCTAGGGTTGGGTTGATCAATTATGTTATCTAGTTTTGACTTCCCTCGGTGCAGAATGTAGAACAATTATTAAGAACTCGCCAAGAGCTTCTAGTAGTTACTACAAGTTTTAATAAACTACAATGGACAGTTGTCATTGTCAGGTTTCACAATTTGAGAACATGGTGTAAATATAATTCAATCGAGTACCAAAGTTTGTATTTTAGAAATAAGATCAACTCACCTTGAAACAATATTGGCAGCGTGAAAAAGATCCCCATGTCTAAGCTCAGCTATGACCCTAAGCCGGCTATTTAAAACAAACAAGTCACAATTTACTCATTTAAATACAAACTGTGAAAAGAAGACTAGCCTTTCAGTGTGTGAGAGAATGAGAACAAAACAATACAGAATATGTTGAAAGACTTTCTAAAAAGATTGAGACATTTAGAAGTAATGTTTTTTACCTGTAGCGTGTAAAACTAGACAGAACAGATTGAAAATCTTCAAGTCCTGCGCTATATCCTTCTCTGCTTACAGCTGTTGTATCCCTATCTTCCTGTGTGTGTACTTTTCTATCCTGGTTACGCCTCCTTTGCAAATAACATTCTTGTAGCTCATTGAACTGTTTAAATAAATGTAAAAGAAAACAGACTTGAACAGGTTTGAATTTAAAAATGTGCTAGGATATTATTATTAACCATAAAATTTAGAAGTTAGCCTAAGTGAAACAGGAAGCTTAAAGAATAGGCATAAAGCTAATTTAGACGACACATGAAGGATAAAAACAATCTGTCAGAATTATTACACCTGTTAGAGCATCTCCAATGGCGTTATCTAAAAATGATTGACTAAATTACATAAAATATTAATTATGTAAAATTTGTCGAACCTGTAAGACATTGTGTTCCGAGGGTATTGGCTATAATGATTGGCTATATTTTAAAAATGGTATGTTATTAATATTTCAAGTTGTTATTAATGGAATAAATAATTTTAATATAGAAATAAGTGATTTGGCAATTCACTACAGGTATCTAGAGGTTCGACAAATATAGCCAACATCAAGAGATTATCTATAATTATAGACAAGGGTTTTGTCCCGTTGGAGTGCAAATTTTTTTACACATTCTTTATAATTCTTATTTATGGTAATTGATTTCAAATTTTACCTAAGAGGTCTCTCCCATTGGAGATGCTCTTACTGGAACACTGTATCCCCAAAATTTTAAAAAATCGAGTGACCCAACCTCTGTTTCATAGTATTAACAGCTGAACTTTGCGTGTCTCTACCATCCCATCACTACATAATTATTTTTTTTTTAATTTAGAATAATGTTGCTTTAACATTACACTTCCGTAACGATAAATATATATGTTACAAAAAGAAAGACCTGTGCATGAATCCGCCTCTTTCGTGCGACAGAGACTCCTGGCTGGGTACTGTGTGGTGAATCAGATCCACTACAAGCATCCTTCCTTTGGAGCATTTGAGGACTTGCCAGAGCCTTTGCATCGGCTCTCCTATTTTGCAAACTGCCTGAACCCATCCAGGACTGACCTTGCACATTGGGGCTAGACATTATTCCGCTACTACGTTTATCAATCAAGGAGTGCCATGCTGTTTTTGCTGAAGTGTCCTCAGTAAGCATCCTCATTTTTACCATATATCTTTCTCGTGCTCGATATAACTCTATTCTTTGTCTCTCAACAGCACTTATGTCCTCCTTGATGTAACGGAGATCAGTTTGTACCTAAAAAAAGAATTGCAGGAAACTACGATTAGAAAATTGAAAATCTTTCATGATATCTCGCCATGGTTACAATTTTTTGGCACAGTTAAAAAGTAGTAAAACTATTGATAACAAATTCAGTATAAGAAAACAGATATCTTGCAGCACTTGGAACTCTTAATATGAACAAAAGAGGTTTGAAATGTTCTATAAAATTGACTCTAAGCAACAACAATCTGCAGAAAAAAGTAAATGTGCAATCTGAAAATTGGCACAATATCACGGTACTGCAATGTTATATTCTAGTTCATCTACTGGCTGCTTCTGTACTTTCCTGGTATGGTGTTTGTTTTTTATTACTTATTTATAGGTCACCTTCATAAAGATCCAACCCTAAAACATGACTGAGGAGTTGTTCTTGACTCCGATACAGCAACATGAGCCTCATGGCAATAATTAGGATAAATATTTTAAATTCAATTTAACTATAACTAACCCCATTGAATTCTTCAAGCTTTTGCTTTCTCAAGCATTGCAAAAAGTCATGCATTATCTGTAAATTTGTCTCAGCTTCTTCCTGCTCTATTTTCCGTTTCTTCTCAGCCAGCATCGATATGAGGCTGTCCAGCTCCTTCACTGATACCTCGCATCCCTGTCTAAGTAGGCAAGGGTTACATTCTAAGATAAAAAAACTAAAAAGATATTTAGATTTACTATACAGAAATTGTAAATATATTTAACAATACATACTGCAGCAATAACGTAGAAAACACAATCTGTAGCACACTTTATAAGAGTGCTGGGAAGTTTATACATTTTTCAAGATGCGCTAAAGTTCTAAAACAGTTCAAAAATATAATATCAATTGTGAGGTATTCAAGATGTGTATAAATTGTTTGCGTTAAAGTTCTAGCACACTTTATAAAAGTTCTAAAACACTTGATAGTTCAGTTCCAACAATTTTGTTCAACAACCAAGCCACGTAGACTCAATATCCTTATGTTCTTAGCAAAGCTACAAGATTCATTTTATTTATGAGTTCACCATACGAAGCTTGTAATGCATTAGGATATCCAACTGGTGAGGAAATTTTGTGAAGTATTCAATATTTTCATGACTACAATAAGTTGCTAATTTAGCATACAATTTATACACACCGGATGTAACAACTTTCCTTAGATATGATATATGGTTTCGAGCTCCTATAGCCCTCTTTGCATTCCAATCTTATGTCATTCAATTGGGTAGATACTTCTTGAATATCTAGACTACTTTTTCTTTTGTGTGAATTACATTGAGACTAAAAAATTTTAATTTCAATGTTCATTTCAATATGATAGCCTTAGCAGCAGACAAATAGCCCCGATAAGAGTGTTAGTTTTTTTTTCTTTTATACATAAGCATCATAAGACAACTTGACAGCGAGCATTTTTTAATCTATCAGATACACTTTGATTGAATTGTAAAGTACTCTTCTATTTGCTTCGAACCTGTTGTAGTGCCCGACGAAGTTGTTCAAATGGAGTTGAAGTCTTTGCTATTTGGCGAGCAGAAGTCTTCGTCAATAACTGCAAAATTTAATTCACATACATATAACAATAGGTAGATGCAAAATGAAATTTGTGCAGTACTTCAAAACTTGTAAGAATCTAAGTTCATGTGAAAGTCAAGTGTTGCAGCTGAGGCAGAGTTCATCTTGCAACTGTAAAAGTTGGATTAACCATTAAATCCATAATATTGAGATTTAGTAGTTCACAAGGAGGCCAAACTTACTAGAGTCCAGTATTAGATCAGCTTACCAGAAATATTATCTTTAATACAACTTCGTGATAAGGTCAATTAGACATGTGTTTCTGATATAAACTTGGGAAAAAGATTAGCAAATCTTGCACGAAGATCATTTGTGAATGAAAGGACACACAGACATATGAAACAATAAATGACACACTATATCCGCACCACAAAGTCCTCAGTAGAAATTGGTGTGCAACTCACCTAACAATCGGATATCTGAACTTCTCAATTTTCCCTTCTTGTCATCGATCAATGCTTAAAACATAGTCAGCTTAATCTAAAGATCTTAAAGAACAAACATTAAGGAGCTACAGCCTACAGGTACCAGTGAGCAAACTTTAAATTATAAGAAAAAGTACAAGCTAGAGGTGCGATTAATTAAACATAGGGCCCTAGGTGTTTAACAACATTACAATTGAAAACATTCCAGAAATTCGAGAAACACCAAAGATCAGACATATGAATCAAACATTATACGAATTATAAAATCGAAAAGGAAATCAAACCTTATTAAGTAGAAAATTCGGGTGAAGATGACTAGTAGTAAGATAATGCCCACAACAAGGACAATCACTCTTATTCTCCAAATGAGTAACAATACACATATAACAAAAGCTATGTCCACACGAAGTCAGAAACGCATCCTTAATAATTTGCATGCATATCGGACATAGAAAATCTTTGTCCATCTCAATCATATCCGTCTCCACACCTTCCTCCACTTTCGGCATCACCAACAATTCCATCTGAGGTTGTGCAGCCGACCCTGAAGGTGGCGGAGCATCTTCCCCGCCACCTTCAGTAACAGCCGGAGTACTATCCGAACCGCCAGTGAACATAATTTGCTCAGATTTCACTAATGGCACAACTGCACCTACTGAACTACTCCCCTCCATAAACATATAAACCTCTAAATTTCTTTATCTAAAAACCAATATATCAAATATATATAAACCAAACCAAATCTATCCAATATATCTCGTTCTTAGAGTAAGATGTACGCACACTTTATTGCTTTATCGTAAATATAAATAGATGACACTATGCACTTCATAGTTCAAATATTTATCATAACTTCTCTCTATGTACATGTAGAGATGACACTAAAAATCTCCATTTTCTGTGTGTGCAGTGTACAGATGTGTAGAAAATGTAATAGGTAAGCAGAGATTAGATGACATTGGAGAAAGATGAAATTACTACAGAAGTGAGACTACTTTATGTTATGTGTGCGAGGTTTAGAGAGAGAAAAATAGATATTTGTGAGGGCATAAACTAACCACGTTAACGCGGGGGTTCTCTTTTTTGATTCTTTGTTGTTTATTTTATCAACTTGTTTTCTATGCATATCTACTACTGTATACAAAATATCTTCAGTTGTGTCTCTCTTTGCGGCCCTTTCTGTTTGACTGTATAAACAGAAGATACATTGAAAAAATATTTTAAATTCATCTTTAAAACTATGATCGATAATTAGCGGTTAATTGTTCGTTGAAGTGCTCAAGTGCATTGAATTGATTATTTTGACTAATTAATTAGAATAACTGTTTTGACTAACGTATTAAATTAATTATTTTGAAAAAAAATATTTGGCAATAAGCTGTTTGTATTTAAACTACACTCCCTACGATTCACTTGTTCAAAACTCTTCCCTCAATCATCAAACTTCCAAACACTCTTATATTTACAAACTAGTCGATAAAGCCGCGCTTTGCGGCGGCGTTATAAAATTTTTAAAAAAAAATTAATACATTTACGTTATATTGTAATATTAATTTTAAATTTTAATAATTAAATATTCTTTTCTAATGAATCGATTTCTTGTTAAACACGATTCTTTCGATTGAGCCGCTCTCTCATTAAAATCAAAATCTCAACTTTAACATTTATTATAAAGACTTATATAATATTTTTTATCCATAAAATCGAACAATAAAAAAAATTATGACATCAATATCAAATTCTAATAGCTAATACAATCTTTTCTAGTGAGTCGTCTTCTCGTTAAATACGTTTTGAGTCGCTCTTATTTGGAACCGAAATTCTAACTAATTATATAAAGAAAGTAAATTCCAATTTTTATATTCTTTAAACTTTCTAATATTTATAGAGTTTTAAAAATGAAAAATACATCTTATTTTTTCTGTATATTATAGATATTCATGTACTTATTTACAACTTCTGCATGAGAATGTCTTTCTGTTATGTTAACATATAAAAAAATTAAATTCGAAGACTTTTCGTTACGGGAATAATATTAAATTTATGGATATATTTTTCTAATGCAAGTATAATTAACTTGTATAAAAAAGATAAAATAAAGGATTTCTAGGAAAAAAGATATATAATTTTAAAAATCGTGTAAGACGTCTCCACCGTCCTCGTATTCTACTTCTATTAATAAAATATTTTTATTTTATGTATTCCTTATATATTCAAACATTTTTATACGGTCTTCTCTAATGAATCGTTTTCTCGTTAAACACGGTTATTACTATTTATCTGCTCCCTAGTTAAGACCAAAAACCTAACTTTTACATGTATCACTTGTATGATAATGTTTATCCATAAAAATCAAATCCTAAAAATAAAATAAAATTTATAACATCAAAATGATATTTTAATAGCTAATACAATCTTTTATAGTGAGCCGTCTTCCTGTTAAACACGTTTCGAGCCGCTCTCGTTTGGGTCGAAATTCCAAATTCATTACATATTATTATTGATACTTATCTTACACAACAACTTTTTTTCCTTAAAATTAAAACCTAAAAAATAGAGTAAATTCCAATTTATACTTTATCTAGACTTTCTAAAATTTATGGAGTTTTAGAAAATGAAAGCACATCTTATTTTCTCTTTATATTATAGATACTCCTATTTTTATTTAGGATTCATGCATGAGAATGTTCTTTTATAATGTTAACACATCAATTCTTTTCTTTTAAATACAATGACTTTTTTATGATAATAGTATTGGATTTATGAATAAATTTTCCTAATAGAAGTATAATTAACTTATATAAAAAATATATAATTTAAGAAGATCATACTTTCTATAAAATATTTAGTTATATGGATGCTCTATATATTCAAACACATATTCTACTTCTAATAGAACTTTTATTTATATGTTTTTCTATAAATTCGAACTTGAAAGGCATATGACTCAGCCTATTTGTAGTTCGAGGACTCAACTCAACTTAAATTAGATTGTAATAAGTAAATAATATTATCTGTCACAGGAATCTCAGAAGATGCTATCTGTCAGAAGAAACAAGTCTACAAGTCAATCTATAGTTTTGATATTTTACACTGGAAGAAGTTCAGTCTACTGATCAAGCCTCAGTGTGGTATTCAAAGTCATGGATTTAATTCTAAAGGACAGAGATTTCTACAAGTGACAAGAGACAGTATCAGTACAGAATATTTGAAGAAAGTTGAGAGAAGAAATAGACCACAGCTTAAAGTCAAAATAAAGAAAAGCCGTTGGAGTTAGTCGTTCATGAACCAGACCGTGCATCGAGCGTCAACAATAATTCAGTGGAAGCTCTTTATTATTTTCAGTGGTTTAAAGAACAGATTTGGTTCTCAAAAGGAGGTATATTAATTCTTGTTAATTAATTAAATCAAGTAATTAATTTAATTAATAAATTAATTCTCAAAGAATTAATTTATTCATTAAAGTAATTATTAGATTAATTAATAAGAATTATTATATAAAAGAAATTAAATTAAATGATTAGTTATAATCGTTTGATTTAATAAGGGTAGAAAATCTGTTCTATTATTACTCTCAGGAGTAATAACGGAGAGTAATGACAGCCTAAGTCAGAGAGTAATACTGGACAGTATTACTGGACAGTCATAATGGACAGTCATAATGGTCAGAGTAATACTGGACTGTCATAATGGACAGAGTAATAGTGGACTGTCATAATGAAGAGTCATATCAAGAGTAATATTGATCTGTCATGACAGCTCCTCTGGTGTCATAATGAACTGTCATAATGGCTTAAGTTGAGTGTCATAATGGAGAGTCATAATGGATCAAAATATCTCCAAAATAGACAGAAGATTGTTTTTGTATATAAAGAAGAGATGGCCAGTGACACAGGTAATACACGGACAACAAAAGTGAATACAGAAGCTCTCCATCTCTCTCATCTTTATATCACTGACGAAGCTTTTAATTTTCACAATAAATTCAGTTCAAGCCCCTTGTAATATTCTATCCGCTGGAACTTGTTTATTGATCACTCTTGTACTACTAGCGAATTAAGTTTCCTAGTTCTTATCTCGATTTTTATTAACTAAATTAGAAAAGTTCATGTCGAATTTTCTAATTAGTTTTTATTAACGTGATAATACTCTGTACTGATTTTGTAACAACCATCAAGTTTAATATATCGTTATATTTAACTTGAATTTTGTTTCAATTAATTCCGCACAAATTTGTCTAAACTAAATTTTATTTAACGGACAAATTTCGATAAAAAGATAAGGATTGTATTCAACCCCCCCCTTCTACAATCTTAACGGACCTAACAATTGGTATCCGAGCCGTTTGATTGATATACAAATCAAGATCCTATTCTTATTCAATTAAAAATCAAGCTCGAATTTTTAACTCTCTTAAAAATTCATCATGACTTCTAAAGCCATTGTTAAGATACCTATCTTTGACAAAGATAATTATGATATGTGGAAGAATAAGATGGAGTTGTTTCTGGAATGTACAAACGTTAAATATTTGGTTGTTTTGAAAACCGGACCTAAAACTCCTATGGTCTATGAAGATGAAGTTGAGGCTGAGGGTAAAATTGTGATTCCTGCTAAATCTTATGAAAAAGACCCTGCTACCTATACACCTGAGGAAAAGGAGGATGCAGGGCTTGATAAAAACCTCAGACTCATTCTAATAGATTCCCTGGATGCTGTGATGTATAGCCATGTGATGAATTGTAAAACTGCCAAACACATGTGGGAAACTATTGAAACCATTAATGAAGGAACTGATGAAGTCAGGGAGAACAGACTTCAAATCTTAACCTCTGAGTATGAACACTTCAGAGCTGGCCCTAATGAAGGCATTCAAGAAGTGTTTGAAAGGTATAATAAAATAATCAACAACTTGCAAATCCATGGCAAGAACTATACACAGAAGGAGATTAATCTGAAGTTCTTACTGACTATGCCGACTCACCTGGAACACAGGATAACAGCAATAAGAGAATCTCGTGACTTGAATAAAGTTAGTCTTGAAAAACTCTTCGGTATTTTAAAAACCTATGAGTTGGAACAAGTCCAACAGAAAGAGATTCATGGTAAAGGTAGAGTTGCAAGTTCATCTACAGCATTAGTGGTTGAGGCTCCTAAGGAAGTGGAAGCTAAGGTTGTTCGACCTTACAACTCAGACAAGGAGCAGACTGAAGTGGAACATGGTCAGACACCAGCTACTCAGGATGGAAGTGAGTTTTACTCATTAGAAGAATTGGATCAGTTGGAGGATGAATCCATGGCACTCATGGTTAGACAGTTTGGCAACTTTAGATTCAGGAGAAATCCTAAGTTCAAGTTCAAGTCTAATAACAGATTCCAGAGAGGAGGTTCCTCATCCTCCAGTAGCAGAGGTGGCTACAAAACTGGAACTGTTGATAGAAGCAAAATTCGTTGTTATAATTGCAATGAACTTGGACACTTTGCCACTGAGTGTCAGAAACCTAAACAAGCCCAGAAGAGAGATTATGTTCCTGAAAAGAAGAAACCTGGAAAAGCCTATGTGGCTGCTGGTAAAAGCTGGGATGACACAGATAGTGAAGATGAAGAATTTGGAAATCTTGCACTAATGGCAAATGGTGACATGCTCACTGATCCTAAACCACAGGTAAAACTTACTGACTCTGAGTTGGTTCGTCAGTTAGGTGGTTCCTTGGCTAATGCACAAAAACACATTGCTAGATTAAATCTGTTAAACACTGAACTTGAAAATGAAGTGTTAGAACTAAAAAAGGTGCATGTTAATCAAGATCAACAAAAAGAGGAAATAGCACGACTTAATAGAAGAGAGAAATCCATTCTAGAAGTAGTGACTAAACAACTTTCTAAAATTGCTGAACTTGAAACCAAGGTTAGTGCTTGCTTTAATTCTGTTAAACTTTCTAAAGAGCATTTCAATAAACAAGCTATAGAACGAACTGTAGGAATAGGGTTTGGTTATAACGAAGCTGTTGGATTGTTAGGCATAAATACCCCTAACCTTGTTAGTGCTAAAGAGAGGGGTATACCACATGTGCTTAAGAAGGTTGAAGATCCGCTCTTTAAGAAGTCGATTGCAGAACCTCCAAACTTCACTTCTATCATTATTCAAGAAGAGATGCGTAATGAGGACAGTGCAAATGGCATTGTCCTTGATAATGTTAAATCTGTTAAGAAACCAGTTAAGGTTGTTTATCCAATGAGTTCATCTAAAACTGGGTTAAGTGGTGATAAGTTGAAAAAGAACAATAAAATGTCTAACATGCATACCATGCCTACCATTGATTTTTATCATAAAGCATGTGGTGTTGTCAATTGTATGTCTTGTGCTTTTAATGTAATGTCTGCTTACTTTAATGGTAATCAAGCATGTGCTAGTAAGACTGCTCCTCGACAACACATGAATAAGAATAAAAATGTTAGATCAAAGACTGCTAGTCCTCCTCAAGATAGGAGAGAGACATTTGTATCAAAGCCTAAACAGACTTTTGGTAAGGCTGCTTACAAGGTCAAATGTCCAGTCAGTGAAACAAACATCATTGCTGCTAAAGAAACATGGATACCCAAGATAAAACAAAAGATTGTCAAATCTGTTTATAGGGTTAAATGTTTGTTGGTTAGTGGTGAAAATGGTGTCAATGTTAAAAATGTTGTTTTGCCTGACAAAGGCCAATTCTTTAAGTATTCTGGACCCAATCAGGTTTGGGTTCCGAAGAAGGTTTAACCTATTTGTCATTGCAGGGGGTGAAACAGGTTGATCGAGTGACCTGGATCTTGGACAGTGGATGTTCAAGGCATATGACTGGAGACAGAACCCTGCTGACAAATGTGGTTGAGAAAGCCGGCCCAGTGGTTACCTTTGGAGATAACAGCATAGGTACAACTGATGGATATGGCAGATTGGAAGCTGGAAATGTTATCATTGATGAAGTGTCTTTTGTGAAAGGACTTGAGCACAATTTGTTAAGTGTCAGTCAATTTTGTGACAAGGGATTCGAGGCTTACTTCAACAAGAAGAATTGTCTAATCTCACACAAGAGACATGAACAACCATCTCTTACAGGAGTCAGAAAAGGAAATCTGTACGTGGCCAATATGAACACTGGAAGCACTGAAGAAATCAACTGCTTTTATTCTAAAGCATCTACAGATGAAAGTTGGCTATGGCACAAGAAACTCTCCCACCTTAATTTCAAGACAATGAATTCTCTAGTTAAAAGAGAACTGGTGAGAGGTTTACCTTCAATGGAATTCACTCAAGAAGGACTCTGTGATGCCTGTCAAAAAGGCAAATTGAAAACAGCAACTCACAGGAGCACTGACACATCATCAATAACTGAACCTCTACAACTGTTGCACATGGATCTGTTCGGTCCAGTTAATGTGATGTCTATGTCAAAGAAAAGATATGCTCTCGTGATTGTTGATGACTACTCAAAGTACACATGGGTTTTATTTCTGAATTCCAAAGATGAAACTCCACAGTTAGTGATTGATCACATCAAGTTGATTGAAATGGAGTACAAGAAACCAGTTAGAGCAATAAGGTCAGACAATGGAACTGAATTTAAGAATGCAGTTCTAAATGAGTTTTGTACTGAAAAGGGAATAACAAGGCAGTACTCAGCCCCAAGAACTCCTCAGCAAAATGGGGTAGTAGAAAGAAAGAATAGAACCTTGATTGAAGCTGCACGTACTATGTTAAGTGAAGCAAAGCTTCCCTTGTACTTTTGGGCTGAAGCTGTTAACACTGCATGTTATACCCAGAATCGAACTTTAATCAACAAAGACTTGATGAAGACCCCCTATGAAATTATGTATGAAAAGAGACCAACACTCAAGTACTTTCATGTATTTGGAGCAAAATGCTTTGTGCTTAAAGATGGAGATGATCGTGGTGGTAAATTTGAGGCCAAAGCACATGAAGCAATTTTCATTGGTTATTCAAGAAGAGCTTACAAGGTGTATGTGATTGATCATCAGACAATGCTTGAAAGTGTCAATGTATCATTTGATGACACTAAACTTCCTAGTATCCAAACGGAGGATTCATCTGAAAAGTTATCTTTCGATGATATGACAGACTCCGATTCTGATGGTGACAACCAACCTGATGTTGCTGCTAATGATAACAGTAATAATGATGATAATGATTAGGGTGGTGGTGGTGGAAACAATGATCAGACTGGAGATACCACTGACACTCCTGAACATTCATCTAGTCAAACTGGCAACAACTCAGGGGGAGGTGATGAAGGATCAGCTGGTCATACTCAACATCATAATGAAGATCAAGGTGAATCATCAAGGTCAAATCTTCCCAGACAGACTGTGTGGAATAGAGCTCATCCTTTTGAGCTGATCGTTGGTGATCCAGATGTTGGTGTAAAAACTAGAAGGAGCTATCAAAATCAATGCAATTATTCTGGGTTTCTGTCTGCAATAGAACCTAAGAAAACAGAAGAAGCTCTCTCTGATCCTGATTGGGTGATTGCTATGCAAGATGAACTCAATCAATTCAAACAACAAGAAGTATGGAAGCTGGTACCCAGACCTAAAGACAGGAAAGTAGTTGATACCAGGTGGGTATTCAGAAACAAACTTGATGAAGATGGCATTGTAACTAGAAACAAAGCAAGACTGGTTGCTAAAGGTTATTCCCAAGCTGAAGGAATAGATTATGATGAAACCTATGCACCAGTGGCTAGACTTGAGGCTATAAGGATATTCTTGGCATTCGCAGCACATTCAAACTTCAAAGTTTATCAAATGGATGTCAAGAGTGCCTTCCTGAATGGCAAGCTGGATGAAGAGGTATATGTAGAACAACCCCCTGGCTTTGAAGATCCAGAATTCTTGGATTTTGTCTACTTTCTCTTCAAGGCAATTTATGGTCTTAAGCAAGCTCCAAGGAAATGGTATGACACTCTTTCTGAATTTTTACTTGAAAATGGATTTGTTAGAGGTGTCATAGACAAAACTCTCTTTACTAAGAAACATAAGAATGATACTATATTAGTCCAAGTCTATGTGGACGATATAATATTTGGGTCTACTAATGATCTTCTGTGCAAGAAATTTGCTAAGTTAATGCAGGGTAAATTTGAGATGAGCCTGATGGGTGAGCTGAAGTTCTTTCTTGGATTACAAGTAAGTCAAAGGACAGATGGAATTTTTATTTGTCAATCCAAGTATGTCAGAGAGCTCCTCAAGAAATATCAAATGGAGGACTCATCTTCAGCAAGAACACCATCATCAACAGCAGTGAAATTTGGAGCTTGTGAAAACTCTGCCAAGGTAGATAGCACAAGTTACAGAGGTATGATAGGTTCATTACTTTACCTTACTGCAAGTAGACCTGATATTATGTATGCTACATGCTTGTGTGCAAGGTTCCAAGCGGATCCTAGAGATGTGCATCTCATTGCTGTTAAACGAATCTTGAGATATCTTAAGGGTACACCTAACTTAGGTATTTGGTACCCTAAAGAATCTGGTTTTAACCTTGTTGGATATACAGATTCAGATTATGCAGGAAGTGTTGTAGACAGAAAAAGTACCTCTGGGAGTTGTCAATTCCTAGGTGGTAGGTTGGTCTCCTGGTACAGCAAGAAGCAACAAACAGTTTCCAACTCAACAGCTGAAGCTGAATACATAGCTGCTGGAAGCTGTTGTGCTCAGATCTTGTGGATTAGGAATCAGCTACGTGACTATGGCTTTGTACTTGACAATATTCCAATTTTGTGTGACAATACAAGTGCCATAGCAATCTCCAACAATCCTGTACAGCATACGAGGACCAAGCACATTGACATCAGGTATCATTTTATTCGAGAGCATGTCATGAATGGTACCGTGGAGTTACATTTTGTACCCACGGAAGAACAAACAGCAGATATTTTTACTAAGTCTCTTGACGAATCCACATTCACCAGAATTGTTGGTGAATTGGGTATGTTAAATAGTCCTAGTAATTAAACTAGTTAATATCTGAGGGTTGCTCTTTAATAATTTATAAGTGATTATTGTGTTTATACATATAATTTTTTTTTATTTATTTAAAAAAAAAAAATCACTTGTATAATTATTTTATCAAATTACCCCCTTGCTTGTTAATTCTAAAATAATGTCATTTTCTGTGTTATATATCTCTACTTACTTCTTTTGAACTTGGAATAATTCATTTTGTTTAAAAATATTTTTCTCAAATTTTACAAGTAGTAAATTTGTTAGAAATCTATTTTTCTTGAAAATGTTATTATTTTAAAGTCACTTTGAATTTTTGTATTGATTTAATAAGTCATATTTTCTCTTTAAATGATTTTCTATAAGAAAGTTATTTTATTAGAAAATATATAGATTTATTAAGTCACTGCAAATATTTATGTAAATTATTAATATGTTGCTTTAATTAATAATTTGTAGTGTTTGTCATTCTGTTATTACTATTTTATTTCCGCTAAAAGGACACTTTATTGTCTTTTCAGTATTTTCTGTAAATTATAAATCAGTGTGTAAATTAATTTTAAATGATTCTGTTTTGTGTACATGGTCTGTAGATTCACTCTGTCAATATTCAGTTTTGAATTATTATTACTCTAAAGTCATAATCAGTTAATTCATTATTACTTTCAATGAGTAATAATAGTGTTAAACTGGGAGTAATAATCAGTTTGTCCTAGAGTAATAACAAGTAGTGACTAGAGTAATAACCGATTTATATCATTAATACTCTCGCTATTACTTGTTTAATTAGGTGTAATATTAGTCCAAGTAATATTCAGTATGTTTCAGTATTACTGACGTTATTACTCTTCCTTTTCCATTATTACTCTCCTCATTATTACTCTTGCAGATATGACTCACTGGTTTAGTCATATTGGTGTGTAATAATAGTTATTTTTCCTATTTTTTTTTAAGTAATAACGTAGTAGTAGTCCGAGTAATATCCAGTTTATTTCATTATTACTTTCATTATTACTCTTCCTTTCTACTCTCATTATTACTCATCCTCACAAGAGTAATAACAGGTCAATTATATTACTTAACCTGTTTTATTTTGACAGAGTCATAACCACACAAACACTAACTCACGAGTAATAAGGCTCTGAGTACTACTCTCTGTTACAAACGATACATACATATACATACACAGTCAAGTCGAATTGCTGCCGGATTTTTCCCAGGAAATCGCTAATCTAAGATCACAGTCGTCTTGTTTGTGTGATTAGCTCTCCATTCATCCCAAAATCAAAGAACTTTGAACACTTTTCTCACCGTTTTTATCCAAAACAGTTGTTCACAAGATCTGAAAAATCGAGACTTTGGCTTTGATTTTCTAAAATCTAAAATTAGTACAGTGCTTGTGTGTGTATAAGGATCAATCTCTGATTTTTCCAGAATTTTTGAACAACTCTTGATTAATTCGAATTTTGGGTGATTTTTAATTAATTTTGAAAATTCGAAAAATTCCTATTAAGCCTGGTTAATTTTTAAAATCTGAGATTTTAAAGGGTTCTAAATTGTGATAAACATGGCTGATGTTTATAATAATTTTGAACTAGTTAAGCATAATTTGGTTGGTTATTTTGATCCCGAAAAATGTCCAGTTCAACGATTTAAGCCCTGGATCACCTTTTTGAATGAACATTCTATATGTCGCACTGCCTTGACTGCTGATGTTCCCTTAAAATTTGGTCCACTTAAAGAGATGTGTTCCACTGCTGTTATTGCTGAGGATGGAAGTTCCTTTACTTTTGTGTTTAATGAAAATTCATACACAGTGAACGAATCAACTGTCATTGCTGCCTTAGATCTTCCAGCTGATAACTTTGTGGACTCACCTTCGAAAGATGACTTGACACATTTCTTCACGAGCATTAATTATCAAGAGGAGGTGGTAGATCTAAAGAAGATTAATAAGAAATTTTTGATTCAAGAATGGAATATCTTCTTTGACACTGTTGCGAAAGTGTTTGCCAACTCCACCAAGGGCAACTTTAATGTTATAACGACTATGTTACAAAATATTGGTTTTGCGATTGCCAACAATCGAAGAATTAATATTGGTAATATAATTCTGAATTTACTCATAATTCGTATAGCCAAGGCCAGAAAAGATTTTGATGCAGGTGAAAAGGTTTCATGTTTTTATCCTAGGTTCTTGACTTTGATCTTTAACCATCTAATCTCTGATGCAGACCAAGTTCAATTTAATAATGATCGAGTTCAAGTGTCTGGTAAACCAACAACGTTACTTTATACCAGGTTAGACACATCACTTGTCTTCCAGAACATCCCAGTGGTCATAACACCATATATGGCTAACTTCATAGACTTGCCAAATGTTATTCCTGCAATTGATGTTGTGCAACCTGAACAACCTGTACTTGATGTTGCGTTGTACCAACCTGAACAAGTTCCTGAGCACATTGTACCAGCAGTTGAACTAGCAGCACCTGATCTTGAGCAAGCTGCTCCTGAACTTGCTATTCTTCCTGAGCAAGTAAGTCATTACCAAATGGTTCAACACACTACAACTGGAACTTCTACGGCATCTGCTGACCAGGTACTGTATTCTGATCCTTTAACTACTTCTACTGAGAAATCTATTTCTGGAACCCAAGTGGTTGTTAGGGCTGACCAGGGGATTGTAGCACCACAATCTCTAACCCAGGTCAAAGAGCCAAACACTGAGTCAAAACAATTCTACCATTACAAAAGAAAATTGCAGCCAAAAAGAACTAAAAGAAGTAGTGATGAAGTGAGTGAACCCACAGCTCTGCCTCTACTAAAGAAGAGTAGAAATGAACCTGAGGTAACTGTAAGCCCATCCATTTCCTCCCAACAGGATTTGGACATTGAAATGGCCGATAAACTGTTACTGGTTTCATCCTCCCAACAGGGTGACACTATTGAAATTCGCCATAGGGCCATGGCACCTTGTACAGAGTCAAGCACACCCTTATTACTCACAATGAGGGAAAACATAACCTTAGAATCTGATGTTGCTAGGGACACTGAGCAAGGAGTGCACAATAGGTTTGTTACTGAAACAGTGCCTGCCATAATTACGGCAGAGGAGCCTTCACAGGCTTACGAGGGAAATCTTGATTCTGAGCCACTTATAATAGAATCATCATCTCCCCTCTCAGGTGGAACATACCTGGATCCCTTAAGGGAGTTTCCACTCGCAGTTTCGACTGGAGAAAGTGGAAGGCAACTCAGTCTTTCTGTCACTGAAGCAATTCAGAAATCAAATCCTAATGAGATGACAGAACTGACTGGGGATAGGGATTTGCGAACTCCCATTGCACCACCACTGACCTCCCAAGAGGAGGCTAGGGTGATTTCAATTGCAGGTACACCTTCTGGAGCTATGGAAATTGTGAGGAGTGATGTGAGGAACACCACTAAACTGAGTGAAACACATGCACGTCAGATGAGTGAAACTCAGAGTGATATTCAGGTGAGTGCACACACTGACACATACACTCGTTCATTGGAAGAAAAGATTAAAGCTCTAGAAAAGGAACTTGAGGCCAGTAAAGCTGAAGCAAAATTACTTCGAGCACAAGTGGGTGAACGGTCTTCTTCATCTACCTCTGTCAAAAATCAGCTTGCTGTGATAAAGAATGACATCACCAAGATGAAGACAACTTACACAAACAAGTTCAACACTCTCGAATTATCTTATGAACGGGCACTTGATGATGCTGGAGAGGTTACTGTGACTCAAGATAAACTTATTTCTGTAATCTCCGACAAAGTTGAAAATCTTCAAACAGCATTAATTAAGAGTCAGTTGTCTACTGAACGCCGTCTTGATGTGATTGAAAGGCAGAATGCACAACAAGGTAAGGGGATCAAACATTTGTTCAACATGATCAGCAGAACTCACACACCCACAGCAGAAGAAAGGGAATTCTTTGTAGGAAAAGGTGGAGATGGTGATTAGCGAGACCCTGGAGATGGTGCATTTCACACTTCGGTAGAGGATTCCTCAACTAAGGGGGAGAAGTCAAGAGAGGGAACTAGTGAACAAGGGAGAGATAAGGGGAAGAAGATAGCAGATTCTCAGAAGAGTGCAGAAGACACTGAAGGGTATTACTACTCAGGTGAACCAGACAACTTTGATGTTTTTGCTGATCTAAAGTTCTCTGATGAGGGTGAAAAAATACCAGAACCAGATTTTAGCAGCTGGGAAGATGAAGTGCCAGTTGACCATGAATATGAAGCTGAGCAAGCAAAACTGGATTTTGAAGCTGAATTAGAAGTTGAAAGGCAAGAAGCAAATCTCAAATTGCGAGATGAAAAGCTTCAGAGAACACTAGATATGCTTGCACACAAAGAAAGACTTCAAAAAGAGGAAGCAGAAGCAAGGCAACGAGAACATGTACTTAAAACTCAAGAGAGGAAGTTATACGTCAAGTTTAAGAGTGGTGAGAAATGGGATCGTGCTCAACGAGTGATAGACTCACATCAATCTCTTGATAATGATGATAGTCGACTTCTTTCTATCTTTGAAAGACTCAAAGAGCTTAACCCAACACACGATATGTACATGAGAGCCCTAAGAACAGAAGTTGTGAGAATAACAACTGCAGGTGAAACGAAAACAGATGAGCTATTAATATTTGTTGATTGTCATGAGTTTGGAACACAAAGAGTTTCAATTCAGTTCTTCTATGACAAATCATTGACAGAAATCTGGGTTCTTAGGCCAAAGGTAAGAACTTCTTCTGAGTTGGGTGTACTACTTCATGAGAAATTCAAAGAGTTTGCTGAAAGAGCTGGTCCTGAAATAGTTGAATTGCCTAGACAATTGAAATTCCTTAAAGGTGAGGTGCTTCACACAATCAATCTTGAGAATGAGGAATTGTTCACACACTCTGCCAAGCAGCTGGTCTATATTGAACATGTTCTGAGAAATCAAGGATTTTCTACTAAAGAGAAGTTAGAAATTGCTGATCGTATTAAATCCTATGCAGAAGTCAATTTTTTTAAGGATTATGAGAAGTTCAAAGGTCAGTTGAGAAAGGCACTTGGAATTCCTCTTGTTCGCCCTACAGGATTCTCATCAAGAAGAGAGTTGCTAGTTGATGCAGAATTGCACAAAAATCTGCCAGAAATGGATGATCCAGAAGATGGAGAAATAAGGAAGGAAGACAGTCAGAAATGAAGAACAACTCTACATGTAATATCTTTAGAGTTAGATAGATCAAGATAGGATAATGTTTAATATGATCAGGCTAGAGGATCATCTATCTTGTATTTATCTTTATGTTTGAATCTGGAAATTGTTATAAATACCAGAACTTTTTCATTATTTACTTTGCAATTACAGTTTTATCATTTACTAGTTTAAGTTGAGTTAGTTGAGTTATCCTCTAGGAATTTGCTTGTTAGTTTATAACAAACAAATAGGGGGAGATTGAAAGGCATATGACTCAGCCTATTTGTAGTTCGAGGACTCAACTCAACTTAAATTAGATTGTAATAAGTAAATAATATTATCTGTCACAGGAATCTCAGAAGATGCTATCTGTCAGAAGAAACAAGTCTACAAGTCAATCTATAGTTTTGATATTTTACACTGGAAGAAGTTCAGTCTACTGATCAAGCCTCAGTGTGGTATTCAAAGTCATGGATTTAATTCTAAAGGACAGAGATTTCTACAAGTGACAAGAGACAGTATCAGTACAGAATATTTGAAGAAAGTTGAGAGAAGAAATAGACCACAGCTTAAAGTCAAAATAAAGAAAAGCCGTTGGAGTTAGTCGTTCATGAACCAGACCGTGCATCGAGCGTCAACAATAATTCAGTGGAAGCTCTTTATTATTTTCAGTGGTTTAAAGAACAGATTTGGTTCTCAAAAGGAGGTATATTAATTCTTGTTAATTAATTAAATCAAGTAATTAATTTAATTAATAAATTAATTCTCAAAGAATTAATTTATTCATTAAAGTAATTATTAGATTAATTAATAAGAATTATTATATAAAAGAAATTAAATTAAATGATTAGTTATAATCGTTTGATTTAATAAGGGTAGAAAATCTGTTCTATTATTACTCTCAGGAGTAATAACGGAGAGTAATGACAGCCTAAGTCAGAGAGTAATACTGGACAGTATTACTGGACAGTCATAATGGACAGTCATAATGGTCAGAGTAATATTGGACTGTCATAATGGACAGAGTAATAGTGGACTGTCATAATGAAGAGTCATATCAAGAGTAATATTGATCTGTCATGACAGCTCCTCTGGTGTCATAATGAACTGTCATAATGGCTTAAGTTGAGTGTCATAATGGAGAGTCATAATGGATCAAAATATCTCCAAAATAGACAGAAGATTGTTTTTGTATATAAAGAAGAGATGGCCAGTGACACAGGTAATACACGGACAACAAAAGTGAATACAGAAGCTCTCCATCTCTCTCATCTTTATATCACTGACGAAGCTTTTAATTTTCACAATAAATTCAGTTCAAGCCCCTTGTAATATTCTATCCGCTGGAACTTGTTTATTGATCACTCTTGTACTACTAGCGAATTAAGTTTCCTAGTTCTTATCTCGATTTTTATTAACTAAATTAGAAAAGTTCATGTCGAATTTTCTAATTAGTTTTTATTAACGTGATAATACTCTGTACTGATTTTGTAACAACCATCAAGTTTAATATATCGTTATATTTAACTTGAATTTTGTTTCAATTAATTCCGCACAAATTTGTCTAAACTAAATTTTATTTAACGGACAAATTTCGATAAAAAGATAAGGATTGTATTCAACCCCCCCTTCTACAATCTTAACGGACCTAACAGAACTCTTATTCTCTATAAATTCAAACTCCTATTCTACTTCCAATAGAACTTTTAATCGTATGCTTTATAAATACTTATTCTACTTCCAATAGAAACTTTTATTTATATGTTTTTTCTATAAATTTGAACTCTTATCTCTATAAATTCGAACTCCTATATTCTACTTTCAATAGAACTTTTAATCATATGCTTTATAAATACTTATTCTACTTACAATAGAACTTCTAATCATATGTCTTCCTATAAATTCGAAATCTTCACCACTATAAATTCGAACACCTATTCTACTTCTAATATGTTAAATGATATTTTTATATTTATTAGTGTTTAAATTCTAAAATTCTAAAAATTAGAAAAATAGATTGAGACGATTTTAGAGCGCCACCTAAACTCCCGTGTACCCTCCTTTATATATATATATTGATGTTAGATACTTGATATGGGCCAAAAGTAAGCCCTAAAGACACATTTAATATGACATTAATTAGACCCAGAATGGTCCAAGCGTGGGGCCCACCAGATGGGCCCAATCCCTATCTATAATATTAATTTCGTAATTAATATTAGGGGTAATAAACAGCTCAGCAAATAAGAGTCAAACAAGGATATTACTCTTGCCTGACTTAGCCTCCAAGATACATATTCCAACATGGAAACTGATTTCTAAAAGGAATAGATCCAGAACCTTCCTTGATGCGGTGACTTGCCCACCAAGTCACCTAACCCTACTACGATTCTAAGGCTTCTCAGCCTATATAAAGGGTCAGACCCCTCATCTCAGAACTACGTTTTTGGATCAATCCTCGAATAAGGACATACAAGCCACTGCGTCCTAGGTGAGCTCTCGCCTCCATAGCCTCGAGGGCACCATCACCTAGAACTACGTTTTTGGCTTGATCCTTGATACACATCAAGGTACGTAGGCATCTCGTAAAGGCAGATACAGCTACGAGTACGAGAACAGCCATTAAAGCTCGAAGCTCACAAACCCTAGCCGTCATAATCATAACCTAGTTTTTATTCCACAACATTTGGCGCCGTCTGTGGGACGAAGACATCAACCATGGTTCAAACACGAAGAACAACGTTGACTACCACCGATCATATTCCTCTCAGCTCTGCTCCGCCCACCACGGATCTGGTTCCCCCAACAACCGGGACGATCGTTCAACATCAAGTTTCTCAACCCCTAGGGACGACTTCCCATGTTGAGAGTACGTTACCTCCGATCGTCCACACAAATCCAGGGACTAATCCCCTTCAGATGGTGGTTTCTCCCTTGATTGTAGATCCCAACAACCCTCCACAAGGGGTCCAGATCCACACTACGGATCTCCCCGTGAATACCAACCCAATGTATGGGCTGCCTAACTACGCTCCTACTCAAGGAGCTGGATCAAGTGGTCATGCCCTGCATATCCGAGATCGAGAGTATCGTGACTACTCTGGTCCCTATATTGATGAATCATCTTCTGATGATGAAGATCGTGATGAAGCCCCGAGAAGGCGACATGTTAGCAGAGAACCCCTGAGGAGGCGTCAAACTATCCATGATGGACCCCCGTCAACAACTGCAGAAAGGATTAAGGCTCATGAAGCCGAAACCTTAAGATTAAAGGAAGATATGGCAAGGGAGCAAGCGAGGTTGAATCAGAATAGACCACCTCCAAACTCATGAGGGATTCCTTTTGTTGATTTAGAGAGGCCTTCGAGGAGGCAGAGAAGGGCTGATGCCTCAACTGATAAAACAGCAAGGGTAGAAACTCCTAGGAGTAACCCCAAAGATTTAATGCCATTAGGGGATCCGGATGATCCTACACCCCCGTTTATTGAGGAAGTGATGAATGCTCGTATCTCAAAGAAGTTCAAGATGCCAACTATTAAGGCTTATGACGGAACGGGAGATCCCGCAAATCACGTCAGGACGTTTTCAAACGCACTGTTGTTGCAGCCTGCAAGTGAAGCCTTGAAGTGTAGGGCGTTCCCTCAAACCCTGTCGGGTATGGCTCAAAGATGGTACAGCCGCTTACCTGCAAACTCGATTGGCTCTTTTAAGGAGTTGAGCGCCGCCTTTGTGAGTCAGTTTATCAGCGGAAGAATTCATGAGAAAAGTTCTGCATCCCTTATGTATGTGGTACAAGGGAAGAACGAAAATCTGAGAGACTACCTTAAGAGGTTCACCAAGGAGACGTTGAATATCACTGATTTAGAGAACAAGGTGGCCATGGTAGCACTGGAACATGGCACCACTGATATGTACTTTAAAAGGTCATTGGCGAAGCACCCACCTGAGAATATGGCTGAACTCCAACGAAGGGCTGATAAGTATATCAAGGCCGAGGATAGTACTAAGAAGGATGTAGTGATACACAATGACAAGGGTAACAATGGCACAAAGAAGCGAAAGCAAGAACAAGAGTATGATGCTAGAGACAAGTATCCCCGGACTAGCAAGGATTCTGAATCACCACCGAAGAAGAGTTTGGGACCAAGATTCAATGACTATGCAAGACTGAATGCTCCTAGGAGTTAGATCTTGTTAGATATTGAGAAAGACAAAGATTTTCGATGGCCGAAGCCACTTAGGGGTGATCCCGCAAAGAGAAACAAGGATCAGTACTGTAGATTCCACCGCGATGTGGGGCATGATACAGGTGATTGCAAGCAACTCAAAGATGAGATCGAGTTCTTGATCCGTAGAGGGAAATTGAGCAACTTCACTAAGGGTGAAGATCGTGTTAATCAAATTAGAGATTATAACAGAAGGGATGACGATCGTGATCGTAACTCACAGCCCCGAGGGCCAGTTATCAATATGATCTGGGGAGGCCCGACAGCGGCCGGTATAACTCGAAACTCTCGAAAGGCGTATGCCAGAGAAGTGATACACATCGTGGGAGAGGCCCCGAAGAGGGCTAGGACTGAAATCACACTTGGTTTTGATGATTCTGATCTTGAATGGGTGAAGTTCCCCCATGACGACCCGTTGGTCATAACTTCTGTAATTGGAAAATCAGAAGTGAAGCGAGTCTTGATAGATAATGGAGCTTCCGTTGACGTTCTATTTCATGATGCATTTGTGAAGATGGGTTACAATGATTCTCAGTTGACCCCCAATAACATGCCTATATATGGATTTAATGGAGTAGGATCTAAAGTTGAAGGGACTATTCAATTGCCTATGACTATTGGACAGGAGCCCAAGAAGGCCACTCAGATGTTGAACTTCTTTGTAATCAAGGTAGTTTCAACGTACAACGCTATCCTCGGAAGGGCTGGACTTCATGCATTCAAGGCTGTTGCCTCAACTTATCATATGAAGATCAAGTTCCCAACCCGGAATGGTGTTGGAGAACATAAAGGCAATCAAAAGATGGCACGAAGCTGTTATATAGCTGCATTAAGGCCTGACGAAGTCAGGGGATAAGTCCTTTCGATTGAGGACATGGACATCCGCAGTGATAAGGAACACCAAGAAAGTCCAGAAGAGGACATCATACATAAGCCTCGAACAGCCATCAAGGCTAAGGCGTCAACTGACTTCGTGGTTGAATGTAACATTGGCAACCAAGAAGTCGGGGGGCAGGAGATAGTACCCCAAGAAGAAAGTGAACTTCAGAAGAAGAATGAGGAGACTAGAAGGAGTAGTATGTGCCCTATTTTGATGGAGCATCAAAAACAAAATCAAGCCATGCAGGCCTAGTCTTGCAAAGTTGGACTTAGCTTCATATTTATCTAGTAGAAGTAGAAATAAGGTTCGATGAAACCATGCAGAGCATGTCGCTCTGAGTAGGACAGTAGTACTCTATGTAAGGGTTGAACCTATTTATGTTATTAATGCAAGTTTGCTTTTCGTTCTATGATTCTATTTATGTACCAAGCACCTGATGTGTGTAAGTCAAAGATGACCAAGTACCGAAAATAAAAGAATATACGAATGGAAACAAACAAACGCATAAATAAAACTCTGAAGGGTCGAGAGTTAGGTTATAGCACAACCAAATAAGTGTTTCAAGTCCTTGAAGGATCCGGGATAAAAGACATCTGGCAATCAAAGCCATGCAAGGCTGTGGAGGCTAAAGACTAACCACTTTTTAATGTTTTCAAAAATGACTTGGATGGAGAATCTAAGGTAGAAGACCAATAGAAAACCTTAAACAATGATCAAGAAGTTCAAGCAAACTCTCGTTTTAAAGAGTTTAAAAGGCGAGAAGCCCACATGATTGTTTAATTTGAAATCTAAATCGAGGAATCAACCTTGAATCCTTGACCTAGAATCAAGAAAAACAAAAAAATGATGGAACCAAGACAAACGTTGAAGTCCTGATGGACCACCCGTTGAAGAAACATATTGCATAGCCCGAAAGCCAATTGAAGGAACCCCTTGAAGGGCAAGTTGACAGCATTCTTACAAGAGAATAGTGATGTGTTTGCTTGAACAGCAGCTGATATGCTAGGGATTGATCCCCAGCTCATAACTCACAAATTGAATGTCGATCCTAAACGAACGACAGTAAAGCAGAAGACACTACACCAAATATGGCCTATTGCAACACCGATATGTATAAGTGTTACACAAAGTGTTACAATAGACACAAAACTTGGTAGTCTATTGCAATATTTTATAAAGTGTTGCAAGAAATACCAAAAGTGTTGCAAGCAAAATGATAATTTTGCATTTTTATAACATTGCAACGCTTTTTATACTTTTTAAAAAGCGTTACAATACAGATACAATATTGCAACATTTTGGGTCAACTTTACCGAAATTATGAGCGGGACTTCTAAAATTTTATTCCCGGGCTTGCCAAAATTTTTTAGTGCCAAAACTATTACTCCTATTACACAAAACTCTGTAATAATGTTTTATTACACAAAATAACGAAACCCTACTCTTTCATCTCTCTCTCACAGACCTCTCTCTCAGTCTCTCAGATCTCTCTCTCGACCATGTCTCCCTCTCTCATCTCTCTCACTCATCTATGTCGCTAATCTCTCAGACCTCTCTCCCTCACTCTCTCAGATCTCACTCATCTCTCTCGACCTCACTCTCGACCTCACCTCTCTCGACTATCTCTCCCTCTCTCATCTCTCTCACTCAACTCTCTCACTAATCTCTTACACCTCTCTCAAGCCCCTAATTCAAACCGCAAAACCGCAAAATCCCAAGTCGATTAGATCTAGAAAAGTTGGAGTGGACTGTGGAGCATCAATTAGAACTTTAATTCAAGGTAAATTACCCATATGTTTTCGATTATGTTAGATTATACATGGATATATGTGTATGCATGTGAAAATATTTGGTTTAATTGTTTAATTTTATATGTTCATAATTTTTTTGCGATTACAACTAGTATTATATGTTGATTATTTGTTCAATTTGTGTATGTGAGCTAGTACGTCTTCTTTATATGTTAATTAGCACCATTCAGTTTTTATATGTTAACTTTTTGGTAATTTTTTGTTAATTTGACATGATTTTGGTTCAATTTTTGTATGTTGCATCCTTTCAGTTTGATATGCTTATAATTTCTGATTTGTCAGTTTTATATGCTTATAATTGTTTGTTAATTTGACATGATTTTATGTCAATTTTTGTATGTTGCATCCTTTGTCAGTTTTATATGCTTATAATTTCTGATTTGGCTGTTTGATTCTGATCTTCTTTGAGGTAATTTGTTACCAGCAGAGTAATTTATACTAGATAATGCTTATTGAGTACAGAGTATGCTTATAATCTTTGGTTTTTATGAGCTTGGTTTAATGGTAGAACTAATTTCATATTGTCGAGAATTGTCCACTCACCCTCTGTACTCTTTTAGTCAGATGTAAACATATACCGATAGACTTAATTTTTTAGGGGTCAAAATACATGTGGAATTGGTTAAAATTAGTGCTTTGTTCAGTAGAGAGTGCGAATTTACAGATATTTCTTAGGTATGTTCTTTTTTGATGTATTGTGTTTTTTTTTTAAATCAATTATGTAGAGAATGGATCTTGAAGGAGAGAAATGGATATCACTTCCGAAATATAGTGATAAATATAGGAAGGGGGTGGAAGATTTTGTCACGAACGCATTCGCTCGATATGCCGTAGGCAATGAGTTGGTGTGCCCCTGTAAAATATGTAGTAACGTATTCTGGAGTGGTGCCAAGGGTATAATTGAGCATCTCATATGCAATGGCCCTTGTGCCCATTCCGCTGAATGGATTTACGAGGTGTCAAACCGTAAGATAGACAGCGTTGTAGATGAGATGGATACTGATATAGGTATGGGTTTAGTGGATGATTTCGAGGGGATGAAATCTGATGCATATGGGGGTAATGATGCTACTGAATATGGAGGTAGAAAGGGAATGAATGATGATGCAAGGAATTTTTTTGGGAAAGTTAAGGGGGGTGGGCAGCCTTTATATCCCGAGTGTAAAAATTTTACTCGACTAAGTTTCATAGTTAGGCTTTACCAGCTAAAGTGCATCCATGGATTTAGTGAGTCGGCATTTAGCGATTTGCTTGAGTTGATAAATGAGGTTTTTCCCAATGTAAATCTCCCATCATCTTTTAATGTAGCCAAGGGTATGATTAAAGAATTAGGTTTAGATTACCAAAAGATACATGCATGTCCAAATGACTGCATGTTATTTTGGGCTGAAAATGAGGGCCTGGATACTTGTAAAAAGTGTGGAACCTCAAGATGGAAAGTAGTTGAAGATAAGAATAAACCTAATGCAAACACAAATTTGTCGAACGAAACTAAAATCCCAGCAAAAGTGATGAGATATTTTCCTTTAAAGCCAAGGCTGCAAAGAATGTTCTTGACTTCTGATTTCTCGAAGTCAATGACCTGGCATGCTTTAGCACGAAAGAAGGATGGCAAGTTGAGGCATCCGGCTGATGGGCAGGGTAGGAAGTCAATGGATACAAAGTATCCTGAATTCGCGGGGGAAATTAGAAATGTTAGATTAGGTTTAGCTGCGGACGGATTCAATCCTTATCGAGCAATGAATATTTCTCACAGCACCTGGCCAGTTGTGTTAGTAAATTACAATCTGCCCCCCTGGTTAATCATGAAACATGAAAACCTACTTCTTTCAACTTTAATCCCTGGCCCTATTTATCCGGGTAACGAAATTGACGTGTATATGCAACCATTAATTGGGGAGTTGAAGGAATTATGGGATGTTGGGATAGAAACTTATGATGCAAGGGTGGACAACACATTTAAGCTACACGCTAGCCTCTTATGGACGATAAGTGACTTTCCGGGATATGCACTTTTATCGGGTTGGAGCACGAAAGGTAAACTTGCCTGCCCTTCATGCCACTACGAGACCTCATCAACATTTTTGAATCATAGTAAAAAGGTTGTCTATTTAAACCACATAAAATTTCTTCCTCCTGATCATAAGTGGAGGTCTGATACGCGGAGATTTAATGGAGATGTGGAACTGTTAACGAGTCCAGAAATGTTAACCGGAATGCAGGTTGAGGAACTGTTGTCTGGTTATGAAAATGATTTTGGGAAGCAACAGACGAAGCATAGGGGTTCTTCATCAGATTGTCCTTGGAAGAAAAGTCCATTTTTTTCGAATTACCATATTGGAGTAGTAATATGGTTAGGCATAACCTTGATGTTATGCATATTGAGAAGAACATTTTCGATAAAATATTGGGGACTTTGTTAAATATCGGGGGCAAGACAAAAGATCATCTTAATGCTCGTCACGATTTGGAAGAAATGGGGATTAGAAAAAGTCTTCATCCTGTCAAATGTGCTGATAACAAGCATGTTGAAATTAGAGCAGCTAGTTTTGATATGACGAAAGAAGAGAAAGAAATGTTTCTCTCAGTTCTGATGAATGCTAAGTTACCATACGGAACTGCTTCTAATATCAGCCGGTGCATTCAAATGAAGGAGCGAAAGCTATCGGGTTATAAGAGTCATGACGCACATTTTGTTCTTCAAATTCTGTTACAATTTGCTGTGGTTAAAACTCTAAAACCTGAGGTAGCAATACCTTTGATGAGGTTGGGGGCATTCTTCAGGGGTATATGTGGCAAAGTCATTGAATTAGAAGACGTTGAGAAGTTACAAAATGAAATTATCGAGATACTCTGTGAACTTGAAATGATCTTTCCACCTGCATTTTTCGACATCATGGTTCACTTACCAATTCACTTGTGCAAGGAAATTGAATTCGGTGGATCGGTGCACTTAAGGTGGATGTTTGGAGTTGAAAGGTATTTGTGCAAACTGAAATCATATGTCCGAAATCGGAGTAAGCCAGAAGGGAGCATAGCAGAAGGCTACTTGGTTGAAGAATGTTTGACATTTTGTTCCAGATTGTTCGATGAGCAATGTGGAAACAGAAGTGATCCAAAGGACTGTGACAAAAATTCTGGACATCCTATTGGGTCTCGTAAAAACAGAGAAGGGAAGTCTATGCATCTGGACGAAAAAACATGGACCAAGGCTCATCGTTACATATTATGCAATTGCGACAACCTGGAAATTGAGAAGTTAAAAGAGTAAGTTTTTTTATATACGAAAAATTTTGATTCAAATTTTAGAAGTTTATGAAGCATTATAAGTAAGATAATTTATGCATATATATTATTAATGTAGTGAACACCGTACCTTGGTTGAAAAAGATGCAAAGTCAAAGAAGTTTAAAAGGGCAAGAACACATATGACTGAATTTCACAAGTGGCTGAAAGAGGTAGTTCAACACAGAGATGATGTTTCAGACGAATTGTCCAGCTTGGCAAAGGGGCCTCATCGTGCAGCAAAGAGATTCTCTGGTTATGTTGTGAATGGATATAGATTTCACACCAAGCATAGAGATAGTAGGTGTACGACACAAAATAGTGGTGTCTTTCTCACTGCATTAACCACCAGTTTCGCGAGTGCAAAAGACCAAAATCCAATAGTTGGAGATGTAGGTTACTATGGTACAATTGAGGATATCATTGAAGTCGACTACTGGGGAGCATTGACTGTTGTTGTATTTAAATGTTGTTGGTATAAAAAAGATAAGGATTGCTATGGGCTAACAAGAGTGAACTTCAACAGGGTATGTCAAAAGGAGGATCCCTTCGTTCTCGCTACACAAGTACAACAGGTCTTTTATATTCAAGATCCTGTTGAGAAGAATTTGCATTTTGTTGTCAAGAAATCTCCGAAGGATCAATATTCTGAAGTAGAAGACGAGATGAATACAGTTGAAGATGTTGGTGACACAGGTCATGTGTATCCTCCACCAATAAATGATGATATCATCAATTGGTGCAGAGATGACGTTCCGATGAAACAAATCCCTGTTACACCTGAAGAACAGAATGACACCTGAAGAATAGCCAACTTATTTGGTTGTTTCAAGTAGTGTAATATGTCTAGTACTGGCTTCAGCCTTTTATTTCTAATATATTGCCTTAATTATCAAAAAAAAACTTTTATGTAATTGGTACTGAAATTCAATTAGTTTCTTGTATTAGTTCATTGTGGTTCATTGTTAGTGCTTTTTTTTGTAGTTCATATTTAATGCTTTCGTAATTTTCTGTTCAGTACTAAATTTCATTTTTCTTGAATTAGTTCATTATGCTTTAACTGCATATTTGCTTTATTATTAATGCTTTTTTTTTATTTAATTCATTATCAGGGCCTTTTTTTATTATATGTTCACCTAAACTGCATATTGACATTTTAGAAATGTACATGAATATTTCCATTGCTAATTATTTATCTTATTTGCTTGTTTTCAGGATGGCAAGTAAAGATTACATTCTGAGGTTCTTTGACAAGGGACATTTCTCAAAAACTGAATATCTAGGCGGCCGATGTACTGAGATTCCGGAGTATGTAGAGTCTGACAGATTCTCGTACACGGTTGTGATGGAGTACGTGAAAGATGATCTGCAGTACACAGAAATTGGCGGTGTTTATGTGAAGAACGTGCCGAGTGGCTGGAAGCTTATTGATAACGATCGTGATTTACAGGATTTTGTAAACACAACTGAAGGAGAGAGGTTGGACTTTTATGTTGATCATATAATTGACAATAATTACCAGCCAAAGTCACAGATGCAGCCACATGTAATTGTGCGACCAAGAACAAAATATTTTGAAGGTAACATAGCATCCATTATTTTCTGTTATTACTTAACATATAGGTAGTGATGTTAATATGTTTTTACATCCAATTTCACCAACAGCTTTACAAGCAAAGCGCAAATTTGTGACAATCGATGGGCTGAAGAAGCAGAGGGGCAATCGTCGATCTACTCGTGGAAAGGCAGCTACTGACGCTGGACAAGTTGTTCCAGAGGTTAAATAATATCTACTGTTTAGTTACTCAATTAAATATGACTTGGGTCAAATTTGATATTTTTGTACATATTCTTTACAAATTTTAGGTAACGGATTATGAAAAGGGTAGGATGTTGAAGGTTGCAGAAAATAAAAGAAAAGTTGATGAGTTGGGATTAAAACAGCTTGCTTCCGGTTTAAATTTGAATAATGTTGAGGAAAAGGTTCAAGCGGACGATGAGCCAGAATTTGATAGAGAGTACGTTCCTGGACATGACAGTTTGTCCGAGGCTGAAAAAGAAGACGAAGAGATCGTGGCGAAACAAGTTGCTCAAAAGCAAAAAAAGGGGAAGAAGGTGACCAATCCTGTCTCTAGGCCGAACACACGTTCAAGGACCACAGCTCCTTTATCTACACAGGTACATGATTTTAAGTTCATATATATTAATAACTATTTAGCAATTCTTTGTTGCATTAGGATGATAAAGCTTATGCCAACTACAACTTCTTGTGTAAATGCAGGCCTTGAGTATGCAGTCTGAACCAGCTAAACATTCATCCCCTGTCATTTCTGAGAATTTACCACCTCCCCCTCCATTGCCTAAAGATTTACCACCAGGCTTACCATTATTGCAACCGGCGCCTGCAAAAAGATATAACAATCAAGGAATTGGTTCAATGGAAGCTTACTTGTTGATGAAAGATCATCAAAAGACCCTTGAAAAAGAAAAAAACAAAGTGGATGATGGTGGTCAGACATCTCATTCAGAAACTCATGTAGAAATAGTTGAAACCTCAACAGGTAATTGTAGGTTTTCTCGATATATTCTTGAATCAGATTTTGTGTTGAATTAGTACTTAATTGTTTTGTACCACTTTTAGGAGGCAACAAGCGTAGAGGACCAAACCGAATGAATAATGTTTACACAAGGAGGCCTGATGAGAAGAAGGTTATTAAGTTGAATTGCGAGTTCCAGGCTGTGGCTGACACTGACAAAGACTTGTCTGAATATAAAAACTTTTTGGGGACATTGGCTAGGCAGTCTGTCCCACTTGATCTCGTCAATTGGCACAAATTTCCAAAACAACAGAAGGAGGAACTATGGAATTTTGTTAAGGTAACCTCAAAATATTGTAGACCTTTTTTATGATCTCTATTCTTTTTATTGTCTTTAGGATTAAGTAAGAGTAATTAATAGGTCAGTAGTATGTTAGTCACATGTAAATGCCACTAATAATTTTAACTAATTTTATTAGACAAAATATGATATTCCCGAGGAAGGAAGAACCTATACTTTGCGCACTATGGGTGCTTTGTGGAGGCTGCACAAGAGCCGGATTAAGAAAGACCATTATCTCAAATATGATAATGATGAAGACAGGCTAAAAAATAGGCCCCCTGTCATTTCGAACGAAGAATTCAAGGCTCTTCTCAAGTATTGGGCGGATGAAGACGTTAAGGTATATCGACTAATATATCAATCCGTTAGCTAGTACTTTTTCACAATTTTTTTTTCAAAATTGTTGTAAGTTATTTTATATTATGTGCACTTTATTTAATGGTCAGGATCTAGCTAAGAAAAATGCAGAGAATCGTCAGTTGGTAGAAGCGCACACTGCTGGTCGTAAAAGTTTTGCGCAGATTGGAGAGGGCATAGTATGTCCAGCTTTTATTTAAAAGATGCTTTCATTTTCTAATGTGTTTATGAAATTACCACTTCTATACTTGCTTTAATTTTCTAATTATGTCACTCTGCATAATTTTGGCAGAAAGCAGAAAAGAAAATAGATCCTAAAATGCTAGCTCCGAAAGACGATATTTATGACAAAACTCGTAAACGGAAGCCAGGACGCGTATATAAGGTAAGATGCGAGTATTTCATTTTTTTAGTCCTTTTCATCTATTAAGTTTTTCCTTAAAAGGTAGACTTTCTTTTCAGTTTTATTGTCTTGTATTTTTGTTTAATCATGCTTTTTCGTAGACTGCAACTGTTGAAGCTGGCAGTGGGGGCGAACAAGTCAAAAAACCAAAACATGGACCAAATTGGCTTTTAGGAAGATCTGGAAAATGCAGAAAAATGATGACAACTCAGCAGCCAAAACTTTGTACTTCCAGTAGTACTCCTGATATTGATGATCTGAAAAAGTCTTTAAGGGAGGAAATCATGGCTGAAATGCAGGAGATGGTAGATAAAAGGGTGTGTGAGAAAATGTCAAAGGTAGTAGAAAAATTGGGAGAAATCAATCCAGACTTTAAGTACCTTGATGTCGAAGAGTTATGTCTTGCATCTGGTGATGAAAGTGAGGAAGGCAGTGATCAGGAGCAGAGTGATCAGGAGCAGCAGGAGCAGCAGGATGATCGCGCTGAAGACAATGCTCACGAGGCCGACGACGAAAATGATGATTGACGATCATTGCATAAGTATTGCTTTCTATATGCGTGCTTTTGGTGTAGTAACATTAACTATTTAGACTACGCAGAATGACGTACTTTTGGTGTAAGTCGACTTGTGTGTTTCGACTTTAGACTATGCGTTTAATGTTTGGCCTTCATTATTGACGTGTTTGTTGGACACTAATGAATGTCATGACTGGTTTGGTTGGACATTAATGAAATGTCATTTCTGGTTTGGTATATGCTTTCATGCATGGATATTGAAATTTCAAATAGGACATTGCAATGTGAACTAATAAAAATGTTGCAAATAAGTGTTGCCAATAAAATTTTAAAGTATTACAATAGTAATTAAAATGTTGCAGAGAAATGTTGCAAAAATATCAAAAAGTATTGCAAAAGGTTCGAAAATGTTGCATATAAATGTTGCAAAAAAAAAACGAAAAGTATTGCAAAATGCATAATTATGTTGCAAAAACATGTTGCAATAAACTCACTTTGTAACATTTTTAAGTCAATTAATGTTGCAAAAAAGTGTTGCATTCGTCTGTTGTAACATATTCAAAATGTTGCTAAAACATGCAAAAGTGTTACAACAAACTACACCAAATTCTTTTTGTAATACTTTGAAAAGCGTTGCAATAAACACAAAAAGCGTTGCTATAGAAGGCTGTTGCAACGCCGGCAAATGCAACACTGACTTTTAGCAAAAGTGTTGCATAAACATCTATTGTAACACTTTTGGAGCCTAATGATACACTTTTTTGGTGTTGCAACAGCCCATATTTGGTGTAGTGAGAAGAGGAATTTCGCTCCAGAAAGGCAAGAGGCCATTAAACAAGAAGTTGGCATGCTCTTATAAGCTGGGTTTATTGAAGAGATTCAGTTCCTCGAGTGGTTGGCTAACCCTGTGATGGTCAAGAAGGCAAATGGGAAGTGGAGGATGTGTATAGACTTCACTGACTTGAATGATGCATGTCCTAAGGATTGTTTCCCTCTACCAAGGATAGATACGTTGATAGATGCCACAGTTGGGCACGAGATGCTGAGTTTTATGGATGGTTTCAGTGGATACAACCAGATCAAGATGCATAAGGACGACATCCCTAAGGTATCTTTCATAACCGACTTTGGTGTTTTCTGTTATCTTGCTATAGCATTTGTGCTAAAGAATGCAGGAGCTACTTACCAACGATTGGTGAATAAAATATTTGCCCATCTAATTAGAAAAACCATGGAGGTCTATGTTGATGATATGTTAGTCAAGAGCCTATTCACGACAGATCATATTAAGCAACTCGGAGATGCATTTGAAGTGCTGAGGCACCACAAGATGATGTTGAATCCAGCCAAGTGTGCCTTTGGCATTGGATCTGGGAAGTTTTTAGGACTGATGGTTTTAAAAAAGAGGCATTGAGGCCAACCCTGACAAGATCAAGGAGATCTTATACATGAAGCCACCACGCTCTACAAGAGATGTGTAGAAGTTGACAGGCCGAGTTGCGGCCTTGGGGAGATTCATCTCCAAATCTGGTGATAAATGTTTGCCGTTCTTTCAAGCATTGAAGAAAGTGAAAAATTTTGAGTGGACACCTTAGAGCTAGGAGGTCTTTGAACAATTGAAGAAGTACATGGCCGAAGCCCCGTTGTTGGACAAACTAGTCCCGGAGAGACTCTCTACCTATACTTGGCAGTATCTGAGCAAGCACTGAGTGCCGTTCTCGTTCGAGAAGAAAGCAAGGTTCAGAAACCCATCTAATACGTTAGCAAGGTGTTGCATGGGGCAGAGTTAAATTACTCTAACATCGAGAAGTTTGCCTTGGCATTGATAACGGCCTCGAGGAAGCTACGACCGTACTTTCAGGCGCACAAAATTGAAGTCCGGACGGACCAGCAGCTGAGGAACATATTGCATACCCTAAGGCCAGTGGAAGGCTAATCAAGTGGGCCATAGAACTTGGAGAGTTTGATATCAAGTATAAGCCTCAGACAGCCGTCAAGGCTCAGGCATTGGCTGACTTCGTGGTTGAATGCACCGTTAACAACCAAGAAGTCAGGGGGCAGGAGATAGTAACCACCCCTGAAAGTGGAGATAAAGATGAAGAACTTGTAGCTGATCAGAAGGGATATTGGGTGTTCTATTTTGATGGAGCATCAAAAACAAAATCTAGTGGTGCAGGATTAGAAATCTAATGAGGGTCATGAACCTCAAGGTCTGTGGAGACTCAAGGCTTGTAGTATCACAAGTGAATGGCGAGTTTGAGGCCAAGGATGAAACCATGGCAAAGTATCTAAAGATTGTAAAGGGTGTTATAACCCAATTTGAGGAGTGCTATGTGGAGCACATTCCAAGAAATGAAAACGTTAAGGCTGATGCCCCAGGAGGTCTATGTTGTCATCCCGTACCTAAAATGTCTAAGGCCCCAAGAGGCAAAGGAAGCACTGGAGGAAGTTCATGGAGGGATCTGTGGACAACACTTGGGGGGCAGAGCCCTAGCTCCCAAGATCACCCGCTTGGGATTCTATTGGCCAGAGATGCTGGCTGATGCACAGAGCTATGTCAAGAGATGCGGTAGATGCCAAGAGCACGCACCGGTTGTGAGGCAGGTACCTGAGATGTTAACATCGATTAACTCTCCTATCCCATTTGCAATGTGGGGAATGGACATGCTTGGTCCCTTTCCCGTAGCTTCAGCACAAAGGAAGTTTCTGATAGTGGCCATTGACTACTTCACTAAGTGGATTGAGGCTAAGCCCCTAGCCAAGATAACCACCAAACAAATTTCCCAGTTCTTTTGGGAGAGCATCATCTGCAGATAGGGAATCCCCCGAATCCTTGTGACGGATAATGGGACAAAATTCAACAATGAAGAGTTTAAGAAGTACTGCAAGGAGAATGTTATTGAACTTCGCTTTTTCTCAGTAGCTCACCCTGAGGCTAATGGACAAGCTGAGGTAGCAAATTGAATTATCCTTGATGGACTGAAGAAGAGGGTCGGACTCTCAAGAAACACTTAGGTGGATGAGTTGTTGCCTATACTTTGGGTATACCACACCACCTACGAAGTGATAACTGAAGCAACCCCGTTTTTGCTGGCTTATGGAGCCGAGGCAGTTGTGCCCCCTAGAGATTACACATGCATCGCTAAGAGTGGAAGCATATGATCCCGAGACCAATGAAAAAGGCGTGAGGCTCGCCCCCGATCTGGTTGACGAGGTTAGGGATGAAGCGAATGCTAGAAACACAGAGCATCAGAAGAGAGCATCTTTCCACTTTAGCGAAAGGGTTAAGGAGAAGTTCATTCAACAAGACAACTGGACTCTGAGGAAGATAGAGGCCTCCAGAGTTGGCCAGAAGGCAAGAATATCCCCCAATTGGGAAGGGTCGTATCGAGTCAGGAAGACACCAGGACGAGGATCCTACAAGTTGGAAATCTGGGATGATGAACACATTCTAAGACTAAGGATTGAAGCCTTGAACTTCAAATCTCAACCCAACATTAATTGAGCCTTGATGGCCAACAAGGCTGTCCGCCTCCAATCAAGCTTGTCGTGTGGATTCAAAGCATTGAACTAAGAGACGTCGGTCAAGTTGAAACTTAAGCAAAGTTCTATGAGTATCAGAGAAAGGTTGGAAACCTAGAATCAGGATAAAGGATTGAAAACTAACCAAGACATACCATTCCTGAGGTGCTAAGGAGAAAGTGGACTTCCTGAACGATCGACCGAGAAGTAAGACCTCCCACATATGAAACAAGGGGGGCAAGAACTAAAGAACCTCATCTCAAGGTCAACATCTTAGAATGAGAATCATGGGTTGGTGATAACCTTAAAACCAAGGATTCAGCAAACAAGTTAAGGCCCGGAAGGTCACGAGGACTAAGAAATAAGTCATTTGAATTCAAGGTTCATGAAACCTTTCAAGGCATGGCAAACACCTCCTATTGACCTGAAACCTCTCGATTGGTGGTCCAGAACACCCCCAAATTGATAAATGTGTTGGTAGTTGATTAAGAATACTTATTAGAAAAGCTAATAAGAAAGGTTGATACCCCGATTTGGAAATTGAAAAATCAATTTAGGATCCTGGTTCTTTGATCCAGAACACCGACGTGGAACCTGAGAACATCAACCTCGAATCCTAGGATGAGAAACACGAAAGATTAGCCATGAAGGCCAAGGTTAGCCATGAAGGCCAAGATTAGCTCTGAAGGCCAAACTTGAGGAGGTCGTCATGAATCTCCAATCAAGATCCAAAGATTGAAACTTCAAGTTAAAACTCGAAGATCAATATGAAATATTGGATCTTTGATGTAAAACTATCTATTACATACAGAAATAATCCTTATAATTCATATATGCCAGAAGAGAAATAGCAGATATAATCGCTGGAGCTGCAAAACAAGTGACTTCTGAAAAGCTAAGTACGCTTAAGGAGTTAATTAAGGAGATCAACCATAATCACAAGATTAGCAGTGCTAATCATAAGCTAAGGAGTAATATCGTTAGAAGTCACGAAGGACCAAACTGACAACTAAAGATCAAGATCAAGGTTCTTGATCCTTAGGATCACGGATGGTTTTGAATCCTGGATCCATGACGACTTAAGATCAAGATCAAGATCAAGATTCTTGATCCTTAAGACAACAAAGTCATGAATGACCAAAATAGTGACTTGAGATCAAGATCAAGGTTCTTGGTCCTCAAGATCACGAATGATTTTCACGTCCAGGTCGAGAAGCAATCGACCACGACGCACGAGTAAAACCAGCTCCCCCGAAGGAGGTCCAGCCGACCAGGTCCCGGCCGACCAGCTCCCCCGGAGGAGGTCCAGCCGACCAGGTCCCGGAGGACCAGGTCCCGGCCGACCAGCTCCCTTGGAGGGGGTCCAGCCGACCAGGTCCTGAACCTGGATCCGGCCGGTCTAGGTTCAGTACTTGGTCCTGGATCCCGACTTTTTCAGTGAACTTTGAATAGTTCGCAAACCTAAATCTCGACTTTTTCATCGAATCTCGGATGATTGTCGATGCAAAAGCCATGAAGGCCAAGGTTAGCCATGAAGGCCAAGGTTATCCATGAAGTCACGAATGACCAAACTGACGACTAAAGATCAAGATCAAGGTTCTTGATCCTTAGGATCACGGATGATTCTAAGTCCTAGATCCCAGACGACTAAAGATCAAGATCAAGTTTTTTGATCCTTAAGACAATGAAGTCATGGGTGACCAAAATTAAGAATTGAGATCAAGATCAAGGTTCTTAACCCTCAAGATCGCGAAAGATTTTCACGTCCGGGTCGACCAGCTAGCCGAGAAGCAATCGACCGCGACGCACTAGGGGCCTCAGCCGACCAAGTCCCGGAGGACCAGGTCCCGGCCGACCAGCTCCCCCGGAGAAGGTCCAGCCGACCAGGTCCCGGAGGACTAGGTCCCGGCCGACCAGCTCCTTTGGAGGGGGTTCAGCCGACCAACTCCTGAACCTGGATCCGGCCGGTCTAGGTTCAGTTCTTGGTCCTGGATCCTGACTTTTTCAGCAAGTGGTTTTGGACATGGTTCTCGATTTGTTCAGCAAATCTTAGATGATTGCTAATACTAAAGAGAGGCCAAGATTAACCATGAAGGACGAAATTAGCCATGAAGTCACGAACGACTAAACTGACGATTCGTAATCAAGATCAAGATTCTTGATCCTTAGGACCACGGACGATTCCTGATCCTAGATCCACACTCTTTTTTAAAAAACATGAAGGAGTCTAAGTTCAGGTTTTAAGGCCAGCTTCTGACTAAGCTCCCCCGGAAGAGGGATTCCAGCCGACCAGGTCCCGGAGGACCAGGTCCCGGCCGACCAGCTCCCCCGGAGGAGGGCCAGCCGACCAGGTCCTGGAGGACCAGGTCCCGGCCGACCAGCTTATTTGAAGGGGGTTCAGCCGACCATCTTCTGAACCTGGATCCGGCCGGTCTAGGTTCAGTTCTTGGTCCTGGATCCCTACTTTTTCAGTGAACTTTTTAAACCTAAATCTCGACTTTTTCAGCGAATCTCGGATGATTGTTAATGATGAAAAAAGGTCGAGATTAGCACAGATTAGTGTCGATTAGCACCATTTAGTGCTGTTTAAGCACTGTTTAGTGCCTGTTAGCACAGATTAGTGCCGATTAGCACCATTTAGTGCTGTTTAAGCACTGTTTAGTGCCTGTTAGCAAAGATTAGTGCCGATTAGCCCCATTTAGTGCTGTTTAAGCACTGTGTAGTGCCTGTTAGCACAGATTAGTGCCGATTAGCACTGTTTAGCGCCGATTAGTGCCGTTAGTGCCGTTCTATGCCATTTAACATTGTTTGACGCTGTTTAAACGTTGTTTAAGGCTTATTAGCGCTGTCTTGTGCCATTTAACACCGTTTAGTGTCGTTCAACATCGCCGTAAATGCGTCGGTCGCTCCACGCTTTACTTTAAGATGATATTATTGAAAATACTCACATAAGAGTAATAAACCCTGACCCAAGTCTCGAATAAGGCCGTTATAACTTCAAGGAAAACCTGATCAGTTTTCCTAGAAGTTGGGGGGCAAATGATATGGGCCAAAAGTAAGCCCTAAAGACACATTTAATATGACATTAATTAGACCCAGAATGGTCCAAGCGTGGGGCCCACCAGATGGGCCCAATCCCTATCTATAATATTAATTTCGTAATTAATATTAGGGGTAATAAACAGCTCAGCAAATAAGAGTCAAACAAGGATATTACTCTTGCCTGACTTAGCCTCCAAGATACATATTCCAACATGGAAACTGATTTCTAAAAGGAATAGATCCAGAACCTTCCTTGATGCGGTGACTTGCCCACCAAGTCACCTAACCCTACTACGATTCTAAGGCTTCTCAGCCTATATAAAGGGTCAGACCCCTCATCTCAGAACTACGTTTTTGGATCAATCCTCGAATAAGGACATACAAGCCACTGCGTCCAAGGTGAGCTCTCGCCTCCATAGCCTCGAGGGCACCATCACCTAGAACTACGTTTTTGGCTTGATCCTTGATACACATCAAGGTACGTAGGCATCTCGTAAAGGCAGATACAGCTACGAGTACGTGTTATGCAAAATCACGCAAGCGCACGTGGTCACAAGTAATATATAAGGTTAAGTCCAAATTCGTTCCCACAGAGATCTAGAATGGTGTTCAATTCAGTAAATATGCCTATGCAACAATGTATGGTTTTAACTCACTGCTAAGAAAAGTAACAAATTGGGGTTGATTATCTAAATTATACTAAGATGCGAATTATAAAACTAAGAATTAACTAATTAACGAGAATAAAAATCGAATTACTTATATGAGAATAAACATGGAATCCTAGTTTCATCATCTACTTCACTTAGAGTTGCAGCCTTTAATTAAAACATGTAATGGTCTTGATATCTGATCGGATAACACGAAAAGAGTAAAAGTTACCTCTCGGTATACTAGTACCAATCTACACATACATCCACAAAAGAGATAGAAGATGAATAGGCACCTATTATGTTTAGACCCTATATCTCTATAGAATTTGAAAACATAGAGGTTGAAGCACAAGTTATCCACTTAGATCACATAGGGTAGCATAATATCTCTATTCATGCCACAAATCATGATGATTACATCAACCTATCCTATGCTAGCATGGCAAGTTCTAAATCTCAAGATCCACTCTCGTTTAGCAAGAGATTAACATATTAGATGTTCGCGACGCACTTAAATTCAATAAGCACAACCATACAAGGATATCAAGAATTCACCACACATAAATCTTTAAGGCATACAAACTGCTAAGCTACATAGATAAATCCACTAGGATCCCATGACAACGATTAGCCCATAATTGAACTGTTCATCGTCATGGGATTTGATGAAAACATGATATAAAACAAGATATGAAAGAAAGAAGTAATAATATTAAAATTAAGAGTTGAGAAAACAAATCTATAATCCAACGTATACAAAAGATGAAGTAGATCTAGATCCTTGCTTGTCACGAGCGTTGAACCCTTCTCTCCTTTTCTCTCTTGCAGATCTCAGCTGGTTACAATGATAAAACTATGATAATCTGTATATCTATTACAATGCTTAGATGTGTTTTTATAGGCTCTAGCTTTCTTGCCCAGCAAGAATTTTATCTTCTATTACAATTAGAATTTAATTAAGGTGCTAAAACCTGCCCGGAATATAATTAGAACTTGAAAAGGGCAAAACAGGAATTTCCCAGCCATGCTTCACAAAGACTGCACGCGCGAATTAATTCAGTACTTTACTTGCACGTGATTCCTATCCCAGGTTGTATAAAATCTCTCAAGCTTCGCGTGGGCAGTAAGATCGCTGAAAACAGACTTACAGAACTCCAGATATGGCCAAAACAGTGTAAGCTGCGCAGCCTTCCAAGAAATTCCGAATTTTAATCAATTAATTCCCAAAAAATTATAGAAGCATCCACCTTAATCAACATTCTCGTAAACCTGCACAACTAAGCAAAACACATCAAAACTACAAGAAACTTGAGTCCAAGACAATCAATTTAAGCCAATTTAGAATGTTCCAAGTAGATATAAAATCCACTTATCACACCCCCAAACTTAAATCGATGCTTGTCCTCAAGCATTAACAATTACAACTAACTAACTAGTACCACTTCCGTAGGTGATCACGGTTGCATTTGGCATATGCAACAAGCCCTTTAAACCCCTAGGCAGCCCTAGTGGACGAGTAAGGTCTCGTGAGGGCCTATAGCGAATGTACCCACAAAATTCATTTAACCTAATGCAATGCAATGCATGAATGCAACTAATATGCAAATGCAATTAATCTAATCTACCATACCTTCAAATCCTCTCATGCCATATCAACTTAAGAATCAAAGTAAATACGCAATGTCTTAGTGTCGAAAGTGCAAGTATTCACATAGTCTACTCAATGAACATGCATAAGTTCTCACAAGCCCATGTCAAGTGTAAGAATAAGTTAGTAAACATGCTAAGCCTACAAGAGTACATCTTTGAGACAGCACTCGGGATCTCATACGCAAGAACAAGCAAACACTCACAATCCACTCACAAAAGAATATTCACTCAAGAACAAGGGTAAGTGTATCACTCAATTCCAACAAAATCATAAACATGTTTGACATTTGGTATCAATCTAACTCTTAACACAACATACATCAATGACGATAATCAAAAGGTCTTTATTTGGGTTGTAACGGGGCTAGGGACAAGGTATGTCAAATAAGCCAAAACAGGTGAAGTGTCAAAAGCTAGTAAGTACCATAATAAATCATACACAACACCATATTTCCCCCCCACATAATTTTACTATTACAAACACTCGACTAGTCGACTAAAGTAAGATCATAACAAAAACAAACATGCTCTCATAATATATATATATATTTTTTTTTTCTTTTTCTATTTTTTTTTCTATATTTTTTTCTTTTTTTTTTCTTTTCTTTTTTTTTCTTTTTTTTTTTTTTCTTTTTTCGAGAGCTAAATAGAACACAAACAATAATATAAACAATAACAATGATCCCATAATTTATTACACATGTCGACTATCAAGTAAACAACCAAACCCAATATTTAATATTCCCCCCCAAAATTAAGACCAACAATAAACCCCTCCTTGCACACCTTATTACTCCCTTAAGCACTCTACTAGCCTTTGACAATGTGGGTTCAAATTAATGTAAGGCCAATACAAGAAAAAGGTCTAGGCAAGTAATGTGGTATGTCACCGAAAAAATAGGATTAAGCTCAACGGGTTAACTAATTGATCATGTAAACATGGTGTGGTAATATGGGAAAATATGTGGTTATTCCTAAGTGCCTTTATCATTTTAATCGTCAAATAATGTCATGCGCTTCAAGAAAGACCTCAAACAACTGCTAGCAATGCAAACAATCCGTGGACACTCAAACAAACGAATAAGATTGCAACAGATATGCAATATGGCTCAAAAGCTCACTTGGTGGAAAAACATACTCAATCCCAAGCAAAAATCTCTCTAACGCACCAACTTGTATTCAAAGCATGAAAACTAAATCATCTTGCACATATTCATGTCCTTCTAATCACTTACAACATTCAATAAGTCTACTAGCTTCAACTTACTAGTGTATGTGTGTGCACAAGAACAGAGCATATCACTTCTCAATCAAAAGCGTCAACAACACAAAATTCCTATCAAGCATGGGTGCAAATGCAAACTACTATGAACTCACATGATATACGAACATAAAAACAGAATGTCCTATATGAAACAAACGTAGATAACACAAACATAAATGCATAATTTACTACTACTAAGATGCAAAGCATGAAATCCTACATGAACAAATAATACAACAACTACTAATCCCTCAAACCACCCCCAAACTTAAAATATTCAATGACCGCATTGAATGGAAGTAAATACAAGGGATAGCAGAAACATACCTACTCGTCCTCCTCTTCGGAGGAATCATAATCTGGCGGTGGATATTGCGTACGAGCTCCATAGACTGGCCACCTCGCCTGAATACCTGCATCTCTCAAAGCTGTAGCCATATCTTGAGCATATTCCCTGTTACAAGCATGTATGGCATCCATCCGCCTATACAAACGCCTAAAGTGAGCCTCCAAAACTCTTGGTACTTCCGAACCCTGTGGCTGAGTGCCCGCTCCATTACCACTAGCATCAACATCATCAACAATATAACCAAGCCCCCTCGGATCTGGAACCCCACCTTGCCAGTCAGGCATTCGATCAATAGTCACATCAGTAATGGAAGGCAAAGGTGACTGCAACTCCTCATCCGCACCCCAGATAACACCACTTTCCTTACATAAACCAGCTATAACAGAAGCATGGGGCATCGATGATAGCGCATGAGACTTTAAAAACCGTATAATATTCTGATGAACAATATAGGCTACATCAATGTACTCCCCCTTAAGAATGCCCCAAAGAAGAATCAATCTATCAACTGTGACCTCACCTATATGAGAAGTAGGCATAATATTTGTACAAAGGAATGCATACCATGCACGTGCAAATTTATTCATAGCAGAAGACAGAAAATTAACCGGCGCATTGGTTCCCACTTTATACTTCCAAACCGTACCAGGAAAACATAATTCACGAACAATTGCCTCTAAATCCACATCCTTACTAGTCTTCCTTGCCCAATCTTCATCCCCCACAAGCTTCTGTGGTTGTCCCAAAATTTTACGAATAGCATCAACACTATACTCCACCTGTTTACCTCGAACCACACACACCTCATCCGGTGCACCCTTAGCATTAGCATAAAACTCCCTAACAAAATTCACCGGAACTGGAACAGGTGCCTTACAAATCTCTCCCCAACGTAACTCACTAATCACATCAACCAACCCATAATGACGAGTTGGTAAAAACCCCCTTTCTTTCGCCACCGACTTAGACAACAACCTATTATACTCAACCTCCGCATCCGGAGAAGAAAATCTCTCCACCCTAATAGCACCACCCCTCATTCGCTTAGGCGCCATAATAATCAAAACCCCACTCAACAATAGTACCACCACCAACCACCAAGAAATATCCCACCAAAAACCACCAAATCAAATCACACCAAAAATACCCACGTAACAAGAATAATACAAAAACCCCAATTTACAAGAACACAAATTCGTAATAAAATAAAATAGAGAAAAGAATTCCCACTACGAATCAAAGAGGTGAACTTGTACTAATTTTCCCCCAAACTTGAATTTTTAAGAGATGTAGAGGAGGAAGATAATGAATTGGGTGTGTATGTATGGGTATATATAGGCCATGGAGTGATAGGATGAATATAAGAATTTTAATGTGAAAAGGAAAAAATTTGGGTGGAATTTGGAATTTGATATAGGATAGAAAAAATATTTAATGGATAAAAGAAAAAGATTTAGAAAAGAAATAGGAATTTGAAATTTTTTAGGAGAGATGAGGGGTTTTGGAATTAAAATAGGAAAAGATTTAGGGAAAAGATGGGGTTATAAAAAGAATTGGGGTGAAAGATTTTATTTTTTAATATACATAAACACAAAACTCACAGCAGAACAGTGTACAGGAACAAACTGAAAAATTCTCACCATTCTGTTACACGCGCAATTTGCCGCGTGTGGAGGCAAACAGCCCCTCTTCCAGATGCGCATATGCAGGTTGCGCCTTGGGGCCGCAATTTGCGTTACTTCCAGAGACGCAGGCGCTAGCTGCGTTATAGGGCTGCAAGTTGCCCCCTTTCCAGAAACGCATATGCAGGTTGCGTTACAGCCCTGCAATTTGCTCCAATTTCGATTTTTTTTTTTTTTTTTTTTTTTTTTGCACAACACTCAAAAAATTTTTCTTTTTTCTTTTTTTTTTTTTTTTTCCTATACTAATGCATGGGTTGCCTCCCACGAAGCGCTCGTTTAACGTCAATAGCTTGACGTCCTTCCGAAAAATCACGAACGAGATAAAACAGCGGCAACCTTCTCACGGTTTACCATACCACCAAAATAAGGCTTAAGTCTATGTCCATTCACCTTGAAAGAATCATCAATAGAACCTCTAAATATCTCCACTGCTCCACTAGGAAATACTTCCTTGACTGTAAACGGACCTGACCACTTTGATTTGAGCTTACCCGGAAAAAGTTTGAGACGAGAATTATAAAGCAACACTTGTTGACCCGACACAAATGACTTATGCACCAACTTCTTATCATGCCACCTCTTAACCTTCTCCTTGTACATTTTCGCATTCTCATAAGCCTGTTCACGAAATTCTTCAAACTCATTTAACTGAAGTAGACGTTTCTCACCCGCAGCCGAAATATCCAAATTCAATTTCTTCAACGCCCAATAGGCCTTGTGCTCTAGCTCGGCAGGCAAATGACATGCCTTACCAAAGACCAACTGATAAGGAGACATACCTAGGGGTGTCTTGAAAGCAGCTCTGTACGCCCACACAGCTTCGTCTAACTTCAATGACCAATCCTTACGAGATGGATTCACCACTTTCTCAAGAATTCTTTTGATTTCACGATTCGAAACCTCCGCTTGACCATTAGTTTGAGGATGATAAGCAGTGGCAACACGATGCGTCACATTATACTTTGCCATCATAGCAGTAAACTGACGATTACAGAAGTGTGTCCCCTCATCACTTATTATAGCTCTTGGAGTTCCAAAACGCGTGAAAATCTGCTTGTGAAGAAAATTCAGCACTACCTTAGCATCATTGGTTGGTAAGGCTTTCACCTCAACCCATTTAGACACATAATCCACAGCTAGCAAGATGTACTGATTATTGCAAGACGAAACAAACGGACCCATAAAATCAATTCCCCACACATCAAAGATCTCAACTTCAAGAATAGTATTCAGAGGCATCTCATTCCTCCTAGAGATATTACCAACCCTTTGACATCGATCACAACTCATGACGAACCTATGAGAATCTTTAAACAGAGTCGGCCAATAGAATCCCGCTTGAAGTACTTTCTGAGCTGTTTTATCACCACCATAATGGCCTCCATATGTGGTAGAATGACAATCATGCAAAATACTTTCCGTCTCACTGTAAGGAATGCACCTCCTCAAAATCTGATCCACACCAAGCTTGAACAAGAATGGCTCGTCCCAACGGTACCACTTCACATCATGTAAGAACTTCTTCCTTTGAGCATACGAGAATTCCGGAGGGATGACATTACTAACAAGATAGTTCACATAATCTGCAAACCATGGCTCTTCACCTTGTACCCCAAAAAGTTGCTCATCTGGAAAAGATTCATTAATAAGAGATTTAGCATGTGAATCCTTACCGTGGTCCTCCAAACGTGAAAGATGATCAGCTACTTGATTTTCCGTACCCTTTCTATCCTTGATCTCCACATCAAATTCTTGCAAAAGAAGTACCCAACGAATCAATCTAGGCTTAGAATCCTTCTTCGACATGAGATATCGAATAGCAGCATGATCTGTATACACAATCACCTTCGTACCAAGCAAGTAAGATCTGAATTTCTCAAAAGCATAAACAACTGCTAGCAACTCCTTCTCCGTAGTGGTGTAGTTAAGCTGTGCATCATTGAGGGTTTTACTAGCATAGTAAACCACATGAAAAATTTTGTCCTTCCTTTGCCCAAACACAGCTCCAACAGCATAATCACTAGCATCACACATTAACTCAAACGGTTCCTCCCAATTGGGTGCAGTAATAACAGGTGTAGTGGTCAGCTTCTTCTTCAAGAGCTCAAAAGCTGCAAGGCACTCATCATCAAACTTGAAAGGAACATCCTTCTCTAACAGGTTGCACAAAGGTTTAGAGATTTTTGAGAAGTCTTGAATGAATCGCCGATAGAATCCCGCATGACCAAGAAAACTGCGAATTCCTTTAACAGAAATAGGTGGAGGAAGATTTTCGATTGTCTCCACCTTAGCCCTATCCACTTCAAGCCCCTTGCTAGATACCTTGTGCCCAAGAATAATTCCTTCTTGCACCATAAAATGACACTTCTCCCAATTAAGAACCAAATTAGTCTCCACACAACGTTTCAATACCAAGCCAAGATTATACAAGCACTCGTCATATGAAGTACCAAAAACTGAGAAGTCATCCATAAAAACCTCCACATTAGTGCCAATCATGTCTGAGAAAATAGCCATCATACACCTTTGAAAAGTAGCAGGAGCACCACACAGTCCAAAAGAAACTCGACGAAAAGCAAAAGTGCCAAAAGGACATGTGAATGTGGTCTTCTCTTGATCTTCCGGAGCAATGCAAATCTGATTATAACCAGAATAACCATCAAGCAAACAATAATACTCGTGTCCAGCCAACCTGTCTAACATCTGATCAATGAATGGAAGAGGAAAGTGGTCTTTTCTCGTGGCTTTGTTGAGCTTCCGATAGTCCATGCAAACTCTCCACCCCGTGACTGTCCGAGTAGGGATGAGCTCATTCTTCTCATTAGCAACAACTGTCATGCCTCCTTTCTTTGGCACACATTGAACCGGACTCACCCAAGAACTGTCTGAGATAGGATAGATAATACCAGCATCTAACCACTTTAGAATTTCCTTCTTCACCACCTCCTTCATAATTGGATTGAGTCTTCTTTGATGTTCAACAGTCGGCTTAGCTCCTTCCTCTAGCAGAATTTTATGCATGCAATAAGAGGGGCTGATTCCCTTGATATCTGCTATAGTCCAACCAATTGCTGACTTGAACTCCCTCAAAATACGCAAGAGCTTTTCTTCCTCGATATCTGACAGATTAGAAGAAATAATAACAGGTAATGTAGAGGTATCACCAAGAAAAGCATACCTCAAGTGATTAGGCAAAGGTTTGAGTTCAAGAGTAGGAGCCTCCTCAATAGATGGTTTAAGACGAACTTGTGACTTTTCCAGCTCCTTTAAACCAAGAGACTCGAAAGGCATGTCAAATTTTCTATTCCACATATTGGCATTCAACATCTGAATTTGCATCACTTCATCTTCATCTTTCACCTCAGAGTTCCCACTCAATGCTTTTTCCAAAGAATCTGTTAGCAACAAATGATCAAGATCCTTGGCTACCACGGAATCAACCAAATCAACATTGAAACATTCTTCTTCATCAGATGGAAGCTTCATAGCATTGAACACATTAAAGGTGACATTCTGATTTTGTATCCTCATGGTGAGCTCTCCTTTCTGCACATCGATCAAAGTACTACCCGTAGCTAAGAATGGCCTTCCCAAGATTATGGGAATCTTCTTATCTTCCTCGAAATCCAAGATAACAAAATCAGCAGGGAAGATGAGTTTATCAACTTTCACCAAGACATCCTCCACTATGCCTCTAGGATAAGTAATTGAACGATCGGCCAACTGTAACGAGATGTTAGTTGGCTTTGGATCCGGTAGACCAAGTTGCAAGAAAACTGACAAGGGCATGAGATTGATGCTAGCTCCCAAGTCACACAAGCACTTCTCAAAGAATAGATTACCAATAGTGCATGGAATAGTAAAACTACCCGGATCCTTTAGCTTTGGAGGCAACTTCTGTTGCAGAACGGCACTACACTCTTCCGTTAAGGCAACGGTCTCTAATGCATCAAGCTTCAACTTACGAGAGAGAATTCCCTTCATGAACTTGGCATAGCTTGGCATCTCTTCAAGAGCTTCCGCGAAGGGTATGTTAATATGCAACTTCTTGAACACCTCGAGGAACTTAGCAAACTTTTTATCCAAATTCTGCTTCTGGAGTCTTCTAGGATATGGAGGAGGAGGATAGATCTGAGTAGACTGATCCACTGAAGCTTTAACAGGTTCCTTGCTCTTCTCTTTATCACCATCTAGCTCATCCGCTACTAAGTCAGATTTTTCAAATTCAGGCATTGCAGATTTTTCCACTTGCTGATTCTGCACTTCTTCATCTTCTTTAGCGGTTGATTTAGGATCTGTTGTAACCTTTCCCGATCTCAAAGTTACGGCCTTCACCTGTTCTTTGTTGTCTCTCCTACCTGGATTAGTCTCTGTATCACTAGGAAGAGTTCCTTGTGGTCTACTAAGTAAGGCACTTGCAATCTGTCCCAGCTGGCTCTCGAAGATCTTTTGAGAAGCTTGCAGATTCTTCACCATCATCCTCAAATCATCAATCTCTGATTTTTCATTCGACGATTGCCCTACCTGAGCCTGAGGCTGTTGCTGCTGAAATCCAGGAGGTTGATATGGTGCCCTTGGAGCGTAAGGCTGTTGATAGCCTTGATTAAATGGCTTCGCTTGCTGATACGACTGTTGAGTATTTTGATTGTTGCTCCAGCTGAAATTGGGATGATTCCGATTATTAGGATGATTAGTGGCTGGAACTGGTGCAGCAGGTCTCTGGAAATTACTCACGAACTGTGCTGATTCAGAAGAGATAGCACACTGATTCGTCTCATGTGCGCCCGCACATAACTCACAAACACTAGCCACCTGTTGCACTCCATAATTAACAAGAGAATCCACTTTCATAGCAAGAGCCTTCAACTGAGCCGTAATCATTGAAGCTGTATCTACTTCCAAAACTCCTGTTACCTTGCCTTGAGAAAGCCTCTGGGTTGGATTCTGATATTCATTAGCAGCCATCATCTCTATAAGATCATAAGCTTCATCATAACTCTTTGCCCAAAGAGCTCCACCTGATGCTGCATCTAGTAAAGGCCTAGACTGTGCTCCCAACCCATTGTAGAATCCATTAATAACCATCCAATCAGGCATGCCATGATGAGGACACTTCCTTAGCATCTCCTTGTAGCGTTCCCAAGCCTCACATAATGACTCACCAGTTTGCTGTTGAAATTGAGTCAACTGGTTCCTTATTGCTGCAGTTTTCGCCATAGGGAAGAATTTAGTAAGGAACTTCTGAGCAAGATCTTCCCATGTAGTAATGGAACCAGGTGGCAAAGAGTGTAGCCAGCTCTTAGCCTTATCCCTTAGAGAGAATGGGAAAAGCCTCAACCTAATAGCATCATCCGTCACACCATTACACTTGAAAGTGTCGCAGATTTCGATAAAGTCCCGAACATGCATGTTAGGATCCTCCGTAGAAGCTCCCCCAAACTGGACTGAATTCTGCACCATTTGAATTGTGCCTGGCTTGATCTCAAAGTTGTTCGCTGCAATAGCTGGTCTAACAATGCTAGACTGGATATCATTGAGCTTCGGCTGAGAATAGTCCTTCAAAGCCTTGACTGCTGCTGCTGCGTCACCCATCTCTACAGTAGTCTCAGTTTCTTCTATCTTATTCTCCAAATTCTCTACAAGATTGTCTTCTGCCAGTTCTTCCAAACGAGCTTGCGAGCGTGTTCGCATACAAACTTAAGTACCTGAAACACCACGAAACAAACAAACTAAGTAAGAATCCGAGTCAGTGAACGCTAACGACCACTGATGACAAGCACATAAACTAAAATAAAAACACCGATGATCCCCGGCAGCGGCGCCAAAAACTTGTTATGCAAAATCACGCAAGCGCACGTGGTCACAAGTAATATATAAGGTTAAGTCCAAATTCGTTCCCACAGAGATCTAGAATGGTGTTCAATTCAGTAAATATGCCTATGCAACAATGTATGGTTTTAACTCACTGCTAAGAAAAGTAACAAATTGGGGTTGATTATCTAAATTATACTAAGATGCGAATTATAAAACTAAGAATTAACTAATTAACGAGAATAAAAATCGAATTACTTATATGAGAATAAACATGGAATCCTAGTTTCATCATCTACTTCACTTAGAGTTGCAGCCTTTAATTAAAACATGTAATGGTCTTGATATCTGATCGGATAACACGAAAAGAGTAAAAGTTACCTCTCGGTATACTAGTACCAATCTACACATACATCCACAAAAGAGATAGAAGATGAATAGGCACCTACTATGTTTAGACCCTATATCTCTATAGAATTTGAAAACATAGAGGTTGAAGCACAAGTTATCCACTTAGATCACATAGGGTAGCATAATATCTCTATTCATGCCACAAATCATGATGATTACATCAACCTATCCTATGCTAGCATGGCAAGTTCTAAATCTCAAGATCCACTCTCGTTTAGCAAGAGATTAACATATTAGATGTTCGCGACGCACCTAAATTCAATAAGCACAACCATACAAGGATATCAAGAATTCACCACACATAAATCTTTAAGGCATACAAACTGCTAAGCTACATAGATAAATCCACTAGGATCCCATGACAACGATTAGCCCATAATTGAACTGTTCATCGTCATGGGATTTGATGAAAACATGATATAAAACAAGATATGAAAGAAAGAAGTAATAATATTAAAATTAAGAGTTGAGAAAACAAATCTATAATCCAACGTATACAAAAGATGAAGTAGATCTAGATCCTTACTTGTCACGAGCGTTGAACCCTTCTCTCCTTTTCTCTCTTGCAGATCTCAGCTGGTTACAATGATAAAACTATGATAATCTGTATATCTATTACAATGCTTAGATGTGTTTTTATAGGCTCTAGCTTTCTTGCCCAGCAAGAATTTTATCTTCTATTACAATTAGAATTTAATTAAGGTGCTAAAACCTGCCCGGAATATAATTAGAACTTGAAAAGGGCAAAACAGGAATTTCCCAGCCATGCTTCACAAAGACTGCACGCGCGAATTAATTCAGTACTTTACTTGCACGTGATTCCTATCCCAGGTTGTAGAAAATCTCTCAAGCTTCGCGTGGGCAGTAAGATCGCTGAAAACAGACTTATAGAACTCCAGATATGGCCAAAACAGTGTAAGCTGCGCAGCCTTCCCAGAAAATCCGAATTTTAATCAATTAATTCCCAAAAAATTATAGAAGCATCCACCTTAATCAACATTCTCGTAAACCTGCACAACTAAGCAAAACACATCAAAACTACAAGAAACTTGAGTCCAAGACAATCAATTTAAGCCAATTTAGAATGTTCCAAGTAGATATAAAATCCACTTATCAGTACGAGAACAGCCATTAAAGCTCGAAGCTCACAAACCCTAGCCGTCATAATCATAACCTAGTTTTTATTCCACAACAATACTCCTTCCTTCCAAAAAGATCAGCATTTCAATATCTTGGAAAATGATGCTTGTATATAATTTTTTACAATTTTTTTTATTTTATAAAAGAATAGAAGATTAATATTTTTATACAAAATAAAAAATAATAAAAAATATAATTTACAAATACCTTTATCGAAACCATAGAGATGCGGGTGAGTGCCCTATATACCCACAATTTTATTTTCTCTCACCAAAATGTCAAGATTCGGGAAGCACCGTCCAAAATATCACCAAAATGTCCAGATTCGGGAAGCACCGTCCAAAATATCCACCACATACGCCACTGGCATGAGCGTATATGGTGATACGCCGTTGCCATAGGAGCAAGCAAGGGGATGCGCCCATACAGAAGGCGAATGGCAGAGGCTACGTCGAATCACAAGCTTTGATACGCCACAGAAACAAGCGCAACCGGGGGATACGCATCTCCAAGATGCGTATCAAACGTCAGCCCAGAGCTCCTCCATAAGCGATGACAATGGCGATTCCGGCATATTTTTTTGATCGGATCGTCCAGCCACATCCCTAACTTTCCATTTACCTACCAGAATCGGGTTTCAATTCTCTACACACCCATACTAATTTCATAACAGTTGAATTGCAGGATTCGAAAAGCCCAAAATGGCGATTCCATCGACTCTAAATTTTCCGACGAGCTTCGTTGTGCCGATGCAGGACTGGAAGAGATAAACGAAGATGGGAAACGCAAAGTACATGAGTTTCCGGTCATTTTGTGATGTTGTAGTCCCTTGGAAACTACCTGCAGAATGAGATCGAGGAGATGGAACCAAACCCGCCGGCGATAACAGCTCTGATTTTCTGGCAAGATGCTACGATTTCTGGCGAGCTACAGTAGATGGGATACACCTGTGGAAACGGCGTATCCGGTGGATAAAAATGTCATCGTTCTCAAAAACGAGCATTTTGGTAAGTGGATACCTAATTTTTAGATATTTAGGGCATTCTTTCTAGAGATGCGGGCAAAAAAAAAAAAAGTAGTTTATATTGGGGGTGTTTAGGGAAACTTTTTTCCAGAATAAGTTAACTTATTTTAAGATAAAGTTAGAGATTCCTAACTTTCCAACTTATTTTTGCAACTTATTGAATATCAAACATACATTAAATACTTCTATAAAAAAAATTATCAAAATATAAAATTTTTACCCGAAAATAAGTACATAAGCCCTAAAAAAAGGTGAGCCAAACATGCACATTATTTGGGACCGAGATAGTAAAATTTGATATTTTTCATTTACGCATTGTACATGTTTTCTTCTATTTTTATGAAAATCATTCATTTTTAATATTTTTATGAAAATCATTCATTTTTAATATAAACATGAATTGTTACGTTATTAAAATAGTGTTACGGTTTTCTAATTAAAATGCTGTTAATGCAATAAACAAAAGCACCATCAATTATGACATTCTTGCTTTTTTTAAGATAAATAATTGTAATTATTTAAACAGTTTAATTCCCATCTTTTATGATATGAAACCCTTAAATTTACACTTTATAATTGACCATATTTTGTTATAGATCAAATAATCTATTAATAATGTGATACAAGTGTTTAAATTAAGAGAAAAAAATATTTTAACAATAAAATTGCATTTCATTTAAGATAGTATTTATTGTTTGTTATTAGAAAATTTATCAACCTTTGACTTTAGAAATAAATTTGACTAGCTTTTTCCAAAAATTAAAAAATCAAATTATAATACAAAGCCTTTGTATTAGGATAAAAATCCGCCCTCCAACATCACGTTCTCCCATAAACAGAAGGTCTGACAATGAATACACATCTAATACACACATGTCACTACCAGCTGAATTACAATTTGCACTTGCTCAGAAAACAATGGTACAGTGTATGCTACTCTACCAGTTTAACAATTATTAAAATATAAAATATCCAAAACAATGTGCGGAACTGACCTGAATAGTTTCTATATGTAGCTGTAAACAACATTGCTACTCAATATTTGACAAAAATGCTACAAGGTGTGCACTAACCATTTCATTTCATGACTATGAACTATGCAAATAGTCGAACAGAATTGATACAAGGTTGTACACAACAAAATTCATGTTGTGGCTTCTGAAACTATAGATATCAATATAATCCCACTTATACTTTCCCAAACTATAGATATCAGACATACCCTTGATTGTAATATGCACAACAAAAAATAAATAGGACGTATAATCCTTTACATTACAACTCGATATATCATTAAGTGGGGCGATTTATTTCTATTTTCTACTACTATTTTCCTAGTGTATTTGTGTATATGTTGTTGAAAAATCATATTTATTTCTCAATTGATTGAGGACGTGTGACAGATTTCTTCATACAGTCTACGATACCTTCACAACTTGTATCAGGCAAAACACACCCTGCATCATCTTCGAAAGCATTGTCGAAGTCGGAGTGAGGAGAGCGGAGGTTTCCTGGAGTCTGACAAGCCTTCATTGTCTTACAGTGTTCTGCTTCGTCATCTCTGATGTTTACAAATACATCATACAAGTTATCTGGAGAATGGCACAAGAAAAGAAGCAAGCACAATATTAACAATTTGGCTGTTCTTCTCTAGAATTCCAGAGATAATACATAAGTACATAAAATGTAAAAAATAATTAATCACAGGTCCAAAATGAGATGGTGACATTACAATGTTACATTAGTATCACAAAGGAAGAAGCTCAATGACTAGTTCAACCAAAAACACTATGACTTTACCTATTATTGGCCTTCGAGTGTTGGGAGCTCTGGAAGTTTGGAATTCATCTGGTCCAAAAGCCAATGTTTTTGTTAAACAAAATTTTCAGTTAAATGTGGAGCACAAAGGTAGCAAAGACAAACTTACCGAATAAGTACATGTCGCCTTCAGTGTAGTATTTTAAAGCAACCTTTGATGGAGGCAACTTTTTCAATTCGTCTACACATTAACCAGTAGAAATAAATATTAATATTTCTGGTTAATAGTCCTACAATATGCAATATTGGTAGCCAAGAACAATAAATACATTGTATATATTATATAGTTGGGAAAACTTGTGATAATACATATCGTACTTAAGTTAACGGTGTGATACTGTCATGCTCACATGAATAATATTTCTCTAGGATAATTATTGACTACATTCAACCAAAAACAAAAACATAAAATCTAATACCTCCTTTGGCCTTGATAAATTTGTCGTATGTTTCAAAGGCATGGTTCTCCACACATTCAGAGAAATGATCTGCAAAATTAAGGAACCAAATCTGTAATAGAGAACCTCAAGATGCTGAACAGATTCATATATACTTTGTTGCAGAGTACAAGATTCTATGGCCCAGAGAGTAACACTTACACGCCATTCTTGGACTCAACGTGTACATGAAAGCTGTCATAAAATAATAGAATACTGCTATATGTTGCGAAAGAAAGCGATCAAACCACCAAGCATTTCCTCCCAATTCCTGCAATAAGGTATCCAATCTCGATAAATATTTATTTGGTGAATAATGAGATTAAGCTACATGGCACCAAGGAACGGAAGGGCATAAATAGAGCTATATCAACTTTTCATTATGCCATTTTTAATAGTTATCATTGATGTTGAATCCACTGAAATTGTTTAAACAATTCTAAACAATTCTTGATACCGATACCTTTTTCCCTTCCCTATGCTTGTTTCTGTGTCCTTCCTTCCCCCCACCCCCAAAAAAACCCCGCAGTTATTCAAGTTCTAAACATAACTTGTGGACATCTCAGGACACAACTATCCAAGGATGTGTTTAAATAGAACAGAAGAGTTTTGACCATGCATGTCTAGCAATCTAGACAATTGTGCAAGTATGCGGAGTTCAAGCCATAACATTACATACTCTTATGAAATTGTTATGAGCTTTTAAAGCCATTTCACATTAGTTTCCAGATTAGAAACTCAAGTTGGGATAAAAACAAAGAATCTGACATATCGGGAATTGAATCTTGAGTAAACATATGTAATCAGGTCATGTATGTTTTTATCCCTTTTTTTTATATATACACTTATTTGTCTACCCTCTTAGAAGTAGAACAGTGTGAATTCGAGGAAAAAAGGTGAATAACACTTTCAAAGCAGTTAAACATACTAGTATGGAACATTAATTACTGAGGCTCTAACAAGGTCATTACTTCCATTATGAGCAGATGGTGCATTTCATTCCAGCTCTCAGCAAAATGGACTTTCAGATAATCTGCCTTTCTCCACCAACCAAAACTCTCATACATGTGTAAAACAGACATAAAGGCTGCCATAAGAAATTGTTATTAGATTACATGTCCACATTAAGAAAGTCGAATACAACATTCTAAATATATAAACCACAATTTTTTTGGAAACAATATGAATATGCCATAATTATAACTTAACTAACTATTTAATAGACTACTGAAAAGAGAACATATATGTCGTAAATTTTAAAGACAGAACCTAAAACAGAAAATTCGGGAAAGCTCACCAAAATAAGGAACTCTTGCAATAGTTTCTAGAACAAAAAACCTTGCGTAGTCTCGGTCATGGTATAGAGTGTCGAGAATTTTAATGACTGAATCCTGAAATGACCAATGACAGATTACATTATGGTGACAACAGGGACAGTTACCCTTCAATAACTCAAAAATATGTGACTGGTAACCATAGTGCCCAAATTATAAAGCAATCAACTAAATCCCTAAAAATCCAAAGGTAATGTGTAATGGTGTGAGCCAAGGACAAGTTCAAAGACACACGTCCTGAAGGCATAAGAATAAATATGCCATGACACACTATCACTCTCTTTATCACAACATACTAGGACTGTTCACATACTAAATCTATCCCAACATGTTTGCAACAGTTTCTTAGTGTGTTCGTCAGCAATTTCAAGACATATCAGACTACATAGTATTACAAATATTACTATTTATATTTTAGCTTACATCTTCTATTTGTACTGTTTTCTTACAAATCATATAGGTCACATAAATAAAAAGTTGCCAAAATGAGGGCAAGGAAGAGGATGACTTGAAACGATATAGAAATACGTCAAATTCAGAACACTGCCTTGCACATTGTCGAACTAAACCTACAAGAAAATTTATCAACATTACATTGTAGACTGATAGTTAAAGTGACATCTGAAAAAGTGGAAGTTTTTACTATATCTCTTAAAGCTAGACATATAAAAAATGTGTAGTCCTATGTGCATGGACTTGATAGGGATTAGGGGTATTGATGAGGGACAAAATAAAAATAAAAGGAATCTTTATTTTATTAATAAATAGTTAATTCTATTTATTAATATAAAGCTTTAATAAGTGTGCTTTAATAAGTGTGCTTTAATAATTGTGCTTTAATAAGTGTGCTTTAATAAGTGTGCTTTAATAATTGTATTGTGTTTTAATATTTGTTGTTGGGGTGGTTGTTAGCCCTTTAATTCACTATTTATAGTGATTGATATCAAACATTGTAAGTAACCTTTGAATATACATCTTTTCCTTTGGAATAATATTGAAATTATTCTTGAGGTCTTGTATAATTCATTGAGTAAATCTTTGTATTGTTATCATCTTCATATAATCCCTCTTTTCATTTGATTTTACAAGTTTGTCCTACATCAAATTGGCATCAGAGCTGAATTCCTACAATTTTACTGTTCATAGATCGGTTTTACTGTTCATCACCTTTCTTCGATGTTCACCGCTGCAAACACCACCATCACCACTGAACCCTAGCATTCAGTCACTACACCACTGCCATACACTACTTAAATCCTTAATCCTACAAACCAAATTACTACCAACAACCCGACCTGATTACAACCAACCCCTAATTCCCAAATCAGATTCCAAATAACCCAAGACCCAACAATCAGCAAATCCAAAGGAGGAAAAGGAAGAAGAATCAGAAAGAACAAGACGAAGCCACACCTGAAAACACCGGAGTTGTCATCGGAAGTTTCAGTGGAGTTCAACGCCATCGTCGAATGCCGCTGCTTGCCGCTGCTCACCAGAGACTTCACCACTCGTGTTTGCTGCCTGTTTCTTGAACATCTTCATTTACTTGTTTTCTGTTTGTGTGTGAGGAATTAAATGGTTTAGTACCCGAGAGTTCACAGAAATTCCAAATCAGTTTCACATGTTTCTGGAAATCACAGAACAGTCCTTGGAATCCTAAAGCTTTTCTGATCAATTTCTGAACTTCAAATTCTTGACAAGTCAAGCCCTGCAGTTCTGTAGCATTAGGAACCTGCCCTAACTTCTTGAAACATGCAAACTGACCCCTCGCCTGGCAGAGTTACAAAACAGCCCTAAAGTTTGTACAAATTACGGATCAGCTTCCAGAAAGTACAAATCAGCCCCTGAAATTTCTGTTTCTGCTCCTTCTGAGTTGTTCTTCACTTTCAGTTGATGTCCCATGTCCGCTTACATCAAGCGTCAAATTGCTAGTGTGGAAGATAATATCTATTTCCTTAAGCGTGAACGTAATGAGTTGCACTACCAAATTTATGTGTGCTATTGTCAAGAGTTGTTATACGAATATGAGCTTACGTTGAAGGAGTTAGATAATCAATATGATGAACTTAAGAGGTTGGAAAAGAAGTACAAAATCGAATTGAGAAAAGAGAGTCACAAACGTGCAAATGAGGAAATAAAGAGGATTGGTGACACTATTATATCTCAACTTCTACGTCTTGCGGAATTGGAAAATGCGAAGAAGGATGAAATTTCAACGGAAATTGAGCATCTTGAAGATACAAATACGGAAGATCCAATTAAAAAGCTCAAAGAAGTTGAGAATAAAGAAGTCATTCATACAGATCAAGAAGAAGAAGAAACCAAGCCACAACTTGACTACTTCCAAATCATTTGTGAGGATCAAAAAGAAGAAATCGAGCCACAACTTGATTTATACAAAACTCGTGGTCGAGTTTTTTCTAAGAAAGGGAGAAAGAGGGAGGATGATGGCCTAGAAGGAATCATATCAGATGATTCAACCATTGTGTCGCCCGAGATAAAAGGATCATCACATGACTTGGTGATGATCACTAGTGATAATATCGAGGACCTAAAAGGGATCATATTAGATGATGTGTCGCCCGAGCTAAAAGGAGCATCACATGACTTTGTGAAGATCACTAGTGATAATATCGAGGGCCTAGAAGAGATCATATTAGATGATTCAACTACTGTGTTACCCGAATTAAGAGGATCATCACATAACTTTGTGATGATCACTGGTGATAATATCATTAATGATATTATCGAGGTCGAGCATATAGATTTCATTATTCCTGAGTACGTGTTCGAGCCTCCTTCACTTGTCGATCAGTTTTCAAAGTTCTTTGCCCCTCAACCATTCTTCAAAAGGTGCAGAACTTTTATCGTAGTCCCATCTCCGACTTGCATTGTCCTTGCTTTCTACAAAACTCGTGGCAGAGTGTTCTCAAACAAGCGGAGCATGATGGGGAACGGGAGTGTAGAACCATTTTGCCGGCTTGCCCGTGATCTTGCATTTTACAAAACTCGTGGTCGAGTTTTCTCTAACAAGGGGAGAATGATGAGGGACAAAATAAAAATAAAAGGAATCTTTATTTTATTAATAAATAGTTAATTCTATTTATTAATATAAAGCTTTAATAAGTGTGCTTTAATAAGTGTGCTTTAATAAGTGTGCTTTAATAATTGTGCTTTAATAAGTGTGCTTTAATAATTGTGCTTTAATAATTGTATTGTGTTTTAATATTTGTTGTTGGGTTGGTTGTTAGCCCTTTAATTCACTATTTATAGTGATTGATATCAAACATTGTAAGTAACCTTTGAATATACATCTTTTCCTTTGGAATAATATTGAAATTATTCTTGAGGTCTTGTATAATTCATTGAGTAAATCTTTGTATTGTTATCATCTTCATATAATCCCTCTTTTCATTTGATTTTACAAGTTTGTCCTACATCAGGTATCAGATTACAATAAAGGAAAAAAGAAAAACAGTGATAATAACTATCGCAGTCAAATACTTTTACACAAAGATGTCATATAATACACCAGGTGATCTCTTTGAGAATGTAGATATTCCTGAATATATTACTTACTGTGAGCAAGATGTTAATAGATTGTTCGAGCTTTACAACCCATCTTTCAATGCCACTGGAAGATGAACCATCTGGTGGCTCCCCATTACTTCCACTTCCGTCACCTTGAGGAGAACTCTTTGGTTGGAATGAGTCCTCCACAACTACTTTCTCCTCATTCTCTTGCAAAGTTGCTGCTTGGACTTTAAACAGCTTCCTGAATGGATCGTAGCGAAAATGAATTATCTAACAAAATTAGATACATAAACTTATTCTCTAGAGATCAGCTTTCCAAAATCTATATTCTGCTTAGATCGTAGATGTTTAATGAGAAAACTGAAGGATTTGAGGATACAACATCATTATACAGATGCAATACTCTATAAGAATGTATACCAATTCATTAAACAGCACATTACAACGAACCTTATAACCAAATTTTATAAACAGAACATCATTCTAGTATGATCATTATAACGAACAAATTAAACAATTCTGAATTGTAAACACAATAAATCATATTCTACAACTTTTTCTTGTTAGACTACATGTTCATCCAACCATCTTTCCTGCCATTAGGCCTGTCCTGTAGCTACAGTTTGAAAACCTTTGAGACGAAAACAGAGGCTTAACTATCCTAATTCTTTGGCATTCAGTGACGATTTTTAAGAGGCACCGAAAAGGTACAGTTACGTGTTTAACATTTCGTACATTTAAAATGCTAAGTACCCGAAAAAGCTTAGAAGTTTACTTGCTATACAATCACCGCAAGTCACAACATACATAATCTACTCAAAATCGGAACATAAAAGCTTCCAAGCACTACTCGGTATTCATTTTCTCACTTTATTTCACCATTTCCGAAAACCTTAAAAAACATTTCCCCATCCTAATTCAAATTATTTCCCCCAACTATAAACAGTTTATGTCGAAAAGTTCAATTACTACCCAATTAATAAAACTAAATTCCATAATTCCAATCCATCGAAATCATAGATAAACATCAAACAAACTAACAAACCATAACAACACATACAAACAGTTATAACAGAATCGTAACACAAAATATAACACACCATAACAACACACAAACAGTGTTATAACAGAATCGTAACAGAAAAATAACAACCTAACAAACCACAAACAGAATACACATACATACATGTAAGTATATAAATAATTTACCTCGAAATTGATGGTTGTGAAGATAAAGGATTAAATCTCAACGAATTAAAAGAAAGTGATGAGAAATTATTAGAAATATTAGGTTTAAAAGAAGAAGAAGCAGATGAAATTGCAGAGACAGTTGAAGAGAGACTAAAAATCGCCATTTGAGATTTAAAATTGAAAAAGAAAAATGAAAAGTGAAGATTGAAATAAATAGAGAAATTTCAAAGTTGGGAAATTAGGCGAGGAGAGAGTTGTCGTTTTGATGAGTTAGAGTTGTCGTTTTATGTGAAGAAAGATCTTGTAGTGGAGATGCTGTTTTGGACACCTCTTCGGCCTGCTGCTTATACAAGTGATATACGCTAATACATTGTGTCCGTCCAATTTATTCCGTTGAATAAATTTGGGAAAAATTAACATGTACTAGTAATTACGGTCCTGAGATTCACGGGCAAAATCAAATTTCGAAATCCTAATATAAATATATATTATATATTTAGAAATTTTATACATAGAAAAATTTGAAATTTTAAAATCTTTAAATATCCGGAGTTTAGGTGTAAGTCTTGTCGCCTATACTTAAGGTCACTCTTGAATAATTTATGGGTGATGGTCCTAAATGCCCACCTCCCAAAAAAAATGGTCCAAAATACCAATTTTCGGAGGAGAAGGCCCTATCTGCCCACCATACACGCATCTGGGAGAGGCGTGTATGAGACACGCATTTGAAAGATGCGTGTGTTTTGTAAATTGAAAATCAAGCATCACATGCGTGTCTTGAGACACGCTGTTGGAAAATGCGTAGCTCAAGACACGCAGCTCCAACATGCGTATGTATCATCTTCTTCAGACCTCCCAGAATCGCGACGGAGCTTATTTATCGATGAGATTTTTCGATTTATCAGTTTATTCATATCCCTAACTTTCCATACACATTCTATATACCAAACGAATCGTCATTCGATCCTCTACAAGTCCATACCAATTTCATACCATTTCAATTGCCGGATTGAAAACGCCCAAAACCATTCCATTTTCCGTTTTCGAGTTTCCGACGAGACCTTGACACGCCCCTGCGGGGCCAGCTGAGAGAAACGGACAACAGATCGAAGGAGACGACGATTAGTTGGTCCTGTGGTGATGATTTGGAGGGTGGGAGACGACGTGAGGGTGGCAGACGGAGCTCTCGACCATTTTCCGGTCAAAATCGCCATTAAAAGAGCTCTCGTTTTCCGGTTGTTTTTGTCAAATTTCTGGCAGCTACAGTACGTGGGATACGCATGTCCAAATGGCGTATCCCGTGGGCATTTAGGGCCACAGCTCGCGCAGATCAGTATATGGGGCCATTGTCTCTCAAATCTAGGCATTTTGGGCATTTTCTCATAATTTATTACTATCATTTTTAATAAAATGTGAAGAATATTTGAAATAAATAAAATAAAACATTTAATTGATATCAATGCGAAAGATGAATGTTTTTTTTCTATAAAAAGGTAAAAAAATTTGGAATAAGTATTTTTTGTGCATATGTTTGTTTGCGAGAATATGTTACTCCCTCCATCTTTAAAAAGTAAAAACTTTTTATATTTAAGTTATACACATTTGCCAACGCACACTTTTAATCATTAATATTTTTAATTTCTTATTAGTATAAATATAAAAATTTTACTGTATTAAAGTACTCACATATACGAATCAAACAAATTACTTCTGACTATATTTTATTTTATAAATTATACATTAATTAGTAATCAAACATTTATAATGAATAGTATAAAAATTCAAAACGAACAACATTTTTAGAGACAAAGGGAGTAACATAAAATAGGGTCCAAGTAAAGTGATAAAAATAAATAATGAGTACAATATTATCACATTAGTAGAGGAGCTGGTGTATAAATTTTGGAAAATGTTTAAATATCGGATTGTTCCCAAAACGACTGCTAAATGTAGGGTGTGTTTGGCTTTTCATAAACTTGTCAATTTATCGCTTATAAGTGCATAAGGGTTTAATTTAACTTATAACTTATATGTTGATAAGTTGAATGTTGAATATCTTAACATTCAACTTTCGGTTTATTCTTATTTTCCGATACATGCAATATATAGTGGGTGTTTGACTTACCTTAAAATTAGTAGCTTATGCCTTATAATAGCATCTCCAAGAGGCTCTCTATTGTAGTTCTTAACTCAAAAAATGAGGAGATAGAATAAAAATCAAGCTCCAAGAGACTCTTAGAGGCTCTTTAAAAAGTTAAGAGTTTCTTCTCTCTCCTATATTTTAGGAGCAACTAGTAGCTCTTAACTTAATATTTTATTAGTAAAATAGTGGTTCTACTCTCTCATCTATTGATTGTTTGTCCAAGTGGAATTGAAATATGAATAAAATATAAAATAAAGAACCATAATAGAGAGTATTGTTGGAGTTGACACACAAATCAATGTAATAACTTGCTAAGAGTTTAATTGTTTATAATATATTTAGGAGTGAGTTAAGAGACTCTTGGAGATGCTCAAAGCATAAGAGCATCTCCAAGAGTCTCTTAAATCACTCTTAAATATATTATAAAATAATAGCTCTTAGTGATTTAATGTGGATTCATCTCCAACAATGCTTCTTATATTCACTCCTCATTTCATTTTATATTATTAAAAGTAAGCTACATCCATAAAAGTATAAAAGCAAGTGGATAGAGAGAGCCAACAACATGTTGGTGCAGTGGTTGAGCCACTGGCCTCCTTTGAAGGAGGTCAGGGGTTCGACTCCTGCGTGTGTGTGAGTTTCTTAGTTTGTATTAGGTTTCCTTTCTGTATTGTATTTCTATATTTGTAATGGCCGGGGGTCTTTAGGAAACAGCCTCCCTATTGTATAGGGGCATGGTCTGCGTACATCTACCCTCCTCAGACACCACTTTGAGTGGTATTATAACTGAGTAAGTTTGGTTTGGTTTTCAAGTGGATAGAGAGAGATTGTTGTCTTAGAAATTTATAATATAATATTAGTTAAGAGTTGATAGTAGCTCTTAAAATTGAGAAGAGAGAAGACAATTTTGGTGAATTTAAGAGTCATTAGGAGTCTCTTGGAGTGAAAAAAAATCATCTCTCTCCTCAAATCTCAAGTTAAGAGCAATTTTAAGAGTCTATTGGAGATGCTCCAACACTGTGTTCCCGAATGTAGGATAGAAAAGAAAAGAATAGAAAATGAGAAATTTTCTCTTCTCTCCAATTCTTTCCAAAAGTGGGAAGAAGATTTTTGAGACAAATATATAAAGAGTTTCTTTCCTACTCTTTAGCTTTCTTTTCCTTTCTTTCCAAATAAATGATTCAGGAACAAGTTGTGGAAATATATTTCCCACCTTTCTTTTCTTTTCTTTCCCAAAAAAGTTTCTGGAACACAGTGTAAGTGTCATATAAATGATAAGTAGATCAGAAATTATAAGAGCATCTCCAAGAGGCTCTCTAGTCAAGCTCTTAACTCAAAAAATGAGGAGAGAGAATGAAAATGTTGCTCCAAGATACTCTTAGTGGCTCTTAAAAACACTAAGAGCCTCTTCTCTCTCCTCATTTCTAAGAGCCACTAGTAGCTCTTAACTTGTATTTTACTAATAAAATATACGTGCCCACCAATTCTTGCACAACTTTTGGTTATAGTAGGATTAATTTATGAATAAACTATAAATAAAGAGCTAATATAAAGAGGATTGTTGGAGTTTGACACATAAACCAATGTAATAACTTACTAAGAGCCATTTAATTATATTATTTTGAAGAGTGAATTTAGGAGTCTCTTGGAGATGCTCTAAGTCATTAGAGTGTTTGGTAAGAACTTATAAATCAGTAGAGTGTTTGGTAAATCAGAACTTATAAGTTAACTTTTTTTATTATTTTCAAAATATTTGTTTTTTAATATATATCAATGGATGTCAATAGATAGATCTCGATAAGTAGAGAAATGTGATATATATATATATATATCGATTTTTTAATGAACGGATCAAAAAATATATGATTTTGAAGATTTGAAGGATATTATATATTGCGAGAAATAAGAATAAGTTGTAAGTTGAATGTTATGATTTCCTAACATTCAACTTATCAACATATAAGTCATAAGTTGAGCTAAAATTTTAAATAGGCTATGAAACCCCGAACAGGCTCATAATATCTTTTAAATCTTCAAAACCATATATATTTTGATCCGTTCATTAAAAAATTGATATGTATATATCAAATTTCTCTACCCATCGAGATCTGTCCATTAATATTCATTGATATATATTAAAAAATAAATATTTTGAAAATATTAAAAAAAATTAATTTATAAGTTCTGATTTACCAAACGCTCTACTGATTATAAGTTCTGATTTACCAAACACTCCACTGACTTATAAGATCTGATCTACTTATCAGTTATATGACATTTATGTTTTTAAGCCATAAGTTACTCATTTTAAGATACCCCAAACACCCATGTAGTGTTTTATCAGTATAAGTCAACTTATTTTAAGCCTAACTTTTTCTGAAAAAGTTAACTTTTTTTTTTTGCAACTTATAGAATCTCAAACATACGTTAAATAATTATATAAAAAATTATCAAAATATGAAATTTTTACCGAAAAATAAGTTCATTAAAACTCATTTTAAGTACTCGCCAAACAGGCCCATCATCTCATCGGCTAAATTAAGAAAAATGTCAGAGTTTCTAAAAAAAATTCCAAAATCGTTTCTAAAAACTTTGTTAGCAAAATTTGTTTAAATATATATTTTAAAAATAAAGACATACTCAGCGTGCGCCTATCAAGAACATACATGAGAGTCGTCTAAGCCGACCACCCCTCCCCCTTCTCCCCCCTCTCCCGCCTCTCTCCTCCCCCTCCCTCTCCCTCTCCCTCTCCCTCTCCCTCTCCCTCCGCCTCTCTCCTCCCCCTCCCTCCGCCTCTCTCCTCCCTCTTCCCTCATTTTCTTCCGATCTTGTTTTTCCAGATTCAATAAATTTCTTTAACTTTGTTTTAAAGCTTTGATTTTCCTAAAGATTGATCTGATTGGTCAGATCTAAGTTTTTCGCATTTTCTTTTGCATTTTCGGCTTGATTTCTCTCCTTCGTGAGAGGTTTGATTTTCTCTCCTTTGTGAGAGCTTGGTTTTTCGCTTCTTGATTGTAAGCGGGGTCGCGATTTAGTGAAGAAAGTTTGTACGGGATAGCAGTTTGGTTGATAGCTCAAACGATAGCTCCATCGGGGCAGGATAAAAAGGGTACCAGAAATCCAACGAGGATGCATGAAGTGGGTACTTGTATTTTTATATACATTAAAATATCGTTTAACTGTCTCTTCATGAGAACAGACGATTGCAATTTCCTGTTTGATCGATTCGATCATTGGTGTAGATGCCGTATGGCTTTTTATTATTGAATTAACACCTTTGTTCAAAAAAATAAAAATAAAGACATACTCAATATATGGACTTCATTAATTCCAAGATGATATTTGACATTCCATAATAATTTCGTGAATCATTTCGATTTCCTAACTTTGTTTTCGACTTTCTAGTCCTAACATTGCTCTTTTGATAATAAAAAATTTCTTGCATTTACATAATTTTTATCAATAAAAATATTTTAAATGGTTCACATCATCAGTGTCATATTATTTGTAAACAAATTTAGTTACCTACCGGAATGTAAACCTAATATTAGGCTTAGCCGCTTAGTGTATAAACAATATTAATTCTTTACAACCATGGTTGAAATATGTTTTGACTCTTTCAGTTGCCAACCTTATAGTTTTTTTTTTTTTTTTGCCAACCTTATAGTTTGATCTGTTCTAACTTCTAAGTGAACCTATATCTCCTTGTCCGCTTGGAATAAAAGGGCTCTCAACACCAGAAATGTAACTTCCGGGAATATGAATCAGACCAAACATTTTCACTCCATGAAATGTGATATAGGCCTCCCCTAACTTTATTTCCTTTAGGAAGTAGATGTTAAGAGAGTATGATGACGAGGTCGAGATGTACGCAAATTTTAATTTTTACTTGTGCTCGATCGAAAGTAAGGTTTTGGTATTACTTTACTTCTATTCGGAGAATAGGCCAGCTTGCTAAATCACAAATATAACAGACTGAAACTTAAGAAAAATAAGCACAAGAAGATAAGACTCATAAACCAGTTTCAGTTATCAGAGAGTGACAAAATGCAAGACAAATGGCACATCCTAGAAATAGTATACATTAAAAAGGATACATCATGATTGTGAGACAAAGAGAAAGGAGAAAATCCCACATTTTGTTCTATTACTTCTGTGTTTGTTAGTTATTGTTTTAATCTCCAGAATGTTGCAATCATCAAACCATTGGGATCTTCGATATAGTCGGATCCGAACCAAACGATTTCCTATAATTTCTTTCTTTCACCTTCATGTTCTTAGGTTTGTTTCAGTAAAGACCAAAACTTTCTTCTGCAATGGCTGTAAGTTTTCTCATTACCAGTAGCCTTATACATTAGTTTGTGCATATAGATCTTCTTTAAATTATATAATAGCTTGATCACTTGTTTATTCTTGATATGGAATCACACTAAACAACTAGTTATTCTTGAATTCAAATCCTTTTTTGCAGCTATGTTACAAATTTTTTCAATGCACTAGATTTTTAAGTACACAGGGGAGGGTACCACGGATTCGAGCCCATAAACTTACTCATAAATTTAGCTCAATTGGAAATTCTTGGTTTTATTTTAAACAATTAGAAAGTCTAATACATTTTCATTTTGACTATCTGTGCAGAAAAAGGCTCATGTTCCTAAATTTGGCAACTGGGGTGGCGATGATAACGTACCTTACACAGCTTATTTTGATAGTGCACGCAAGAGCAAAGCTGGAGGTGCCATGATCAACCCAAATGATCCAGAACAGAATCCAGAGGCCTTCATGTTTGGAAGCGACGATAACATTAGTGCCTTCCAGGCTCCTCTTCAACACAAAATTGATAATGATATAGTGGTCCCAAAAGAAAATCACCACATTGAGGGACAAAAAGGTAGCCATCGAAGAAATAATAGTGGGAGTGGTCAGAATCATAAGAATGGTCTGAAGAGTGTTACATCGGAAACTAGCAGTGATAGAAGCAACTCTGATAATTCAAGCCTTCCATCGAATCACCGTATTGCAAGACCTGATAGGAAGAAAAACAGTATTGAGAATATTAGTTTCTATCCTCCTTCGCCAGGGCCTAACAGATTGAGAAATGGACATAATCTGTACGATGATCTTGTAAGCGAAATTTTTCCTCGCTTCTCTGTTTTACTTGTACCAATTTTAACAGCACAAACAGGACATTGTTCTTGTTCAAGATCTATTTTCATTCCTTAAGTTACTCTTGATTACCTTACACTTATCAATTTTTGGCTGAAATGCAGTCCACTAGATCAGCATCAGTGCCCATGTTCGGGCAATGGGACGAAAGAGACCCTACATCAGGAGATGGATTTACTGTAATTTTCAATAAAGTCAAAGAAGAAAAACAAATAGCAGCTTCCAAGTTTCCTGTTGTTCCTAATCAACCTACCAATCTGCCAAACACTAAGACCAAAGATGCCAGATCAAAGGTATTTATCCGATTCGTGATATAAATGTAAAATAAATTCCAACATGGTATTAGATCTTAAACGTAATAAGGTTGTATTCAGTGTACAAAGCTCCCACATAAGCAGGTCCCGAACGATATCGAGTTCCTTTGTGTTCACAATTATTATTTTTCTGTTTTATATATCTCTATTCATACATTAATCGAGCTGCTGTTATTCTTTTGCAGAGATGTTGCTGCCTATTTTAGATCAAAGAACGTACGGAACGAAGAGGATCATCCAAATGCAGCTTCAATCTGTTTGTTTCCGATACATGTATGTATGGAAATCCAAGTCCCTTTAACTGGTTTGCTGTATTGAGAAAAGGATTCTTGAGCATTATTAGTTTGGTTTCGACCACAAATTGTTGCAGTTCGGTTTTTATTTCAGTCAGTAATTAAGGAGTGTCATTCAATATATTCTTTTAGTTTGCCCATGTACGAACTTTACTCCAGGTTTCACAGAATCATGTAGTAATATTTAATTGTGTTTTTGTACTTCCCTATGAATGTTTAGGCATGCGAGGCGTACTTGTTTTTTTATAGGACGCATGGCTTACAAATTTTGAGATGAGCAGCTAAAACTGAAATGACAAGAAATAAGTTATTGCCAGTTGAGCTATCTCTCAGCATACTTGTTTTTTCTAATAATACGAGAACGAGATAAATAATGAAGCTTAGGCATGAACTCTTGCAACTATAAATAACGCCTCGTGCATGCACTCAAACAAGATTAAAGAGTACATAATTAACTTTTTACACGTATTTTGAACACATTTTAATTTTTTTTATAGTTTCATCAATTACTTTCTTCCCATTTTTGAAAGAATAAAAAATTTAAAATTAATATGGAACAATTTATTATAGACTAAAGAGTATTTAGAAGAGTAAGAACTAAAGATTTCATTATGTTTTCTATGTCACAAAAGTAAGTACATACATGCCTTTTATAGGCTTTACAAACATATGTTACCTTGGCAATGAAAAGACAAAGGTTGGAAGAAATAAAGTGTCAGGGAGTTAAAGGGCTAGGCAACCAAAAAGTCATCCATATATTTTTGTACATTACACTCCCCCTTGAATGACTTATACGAACAACATGCCTCGTTAAAATCTTACTAGGAAAAATCCTGTGGGAAAAACCCTAGTGAAGGAAAAAGAGTACATGAGTTGTACCAAAAGGAGTGTATAATAAATGTCTCCCCCTCATTGTAGTAGGACTAGTGACGTCATCATAAATCTTGAAATCTCCGCATTCCAATCTGATATACTAACTTCTCGAAAGGACTTGTTGGAAGTGCTTTGGTGAATAAATCTGCTGGATTATCACAAGAACGAATCTGAGAAACATTGATTTCTCCCCTTTGTTGTAGTTCATGAGTAAAGAAGAATTTTGGGCCTATATGTTTCGTCCTGTCACCTTTGATGTAGCCCTCTCTAGTTTGTGTTATACAAGCTTCATTGTCTTCGTATAGAGTAGTTGGAATGTGTTTGTTTACAACCAGACCACATGATTCTCGGACGTGGTGGACAAGAGATCTTAACCATACACATTCTCGGCTTGCTTCATGAAGAGCTAATAATTCAGCATGATTCGAAGAAGTGGCTGCAAGAGTCTGTTTTGTAGATCGCCAAGATATTGCAATATCTCCATATGTGAATATGTAACCTGTTTGTGATCTTCATTTGTGGGGATCAGACCGATATCCTGCATCTGCATAACCAACTAATTCCACTTTTGAGTCTCTAGAATAATATAAACCCATATCCATTGTTCCTCGAAGGTATCTAAATATTTGTTTCACTCCAGTCCAATGCCTTCGAGTTAGAGCAGAACTATGTCTTGCCAATAGATTAACAGAAAATGCAATGTCAGGACGTGTACAATTGGCAAGGTACATTAGTGCTCCAATGGCACTAAGATATGGTACTTCTGGACCAAGAAGCTCTTCTCCCTTTTCTCTTGGGCGAAATGGATCCTTATGTTTTTCTAGTGAACGCACCACCATAGGTGTACTAACAGGATATGCTTTGTCCATTATAAAACGTTTAAGGATTTTTTCGATATAAGCTGACTGGTGGACGAAGATTCCTTTATATAAATGTTCAACTTGAAAACCAAGACAAAGTTTCGTTCTACCCAAGTCTTTCATTTCAAATTCTCTTTTCAAATATTCAATCGTTTCATGAAGTTCATCCGGGATCCCAATGATGTTTAAATCATCAACATAAACTGCAATGATTGTAAACCCCATTTTTGTCTTTTTAATAAAAACACATGGACAAATAACATTATTGATATATCCATCTTTCAACGGATACTCACTGAGACGATTATACCACATGCGACCCGATTGTTTCAACCCGTACAATGATCTTTGCAATTTGATCGAGTAAATCTCTCGGGGTCTTGAACCACATGCTTCGGGCATTTTTAAACCATCGGGAATTTTCATATAAATGTCATTATCAAGTGACCCGTATAAATAGGCAGTTACAACATCCATCAAATTCATTTGGAGCCCTTCTAGAATTGCTAAACCTAGTAAGAATCTGAATGTTGTTGCATCCATGATTATTGAATAAGTTTCTTCATAATCAATTCCCAGTCTTTGTGAGAAACCTTGTGCAACAAGTCGTGCTTTGTATCTCACAACCTCATTTTTCTCATTTCTTTTGCGCACAAATACCCATCTATATCCAACGGGTTTCACACCTGCAGGTGTTTGGACAAAAGGTCCAAAAACTTTACGTTTTTCAAGTGATTTTAATTCTGCCTCAATAGCATCTTTCCACTTTGGCCAATCATTTCTTCTTTTACATTCATAGATCGATCTAGGTTCATGATCCTCTATTTCCTCAATAATATCAAGAGCAACTGCATATGAAAATACATCATCCATAACAATTTTTTTCTGTTCCACCTCTTCCCTGAAATCACATAATTTATAGAGATCTCTTCGTTGTCAACGATTTCAGGTGTTTGATCATCTTTTGAAGACGTTTCTTCATTGATCAATTCTATTTCTTTTACACTGATGTCATTTGATGTGCCAGCTTCTTTGTTTAGTTTCCTTGTCTTTCTTTGATTTTTATCCTTGGATCCAACAGGTCTACCACGCTTCTGGCGTGCTTTAGACTCATTTGCTATCATGTTTTTATTCTCTTCATCAGGAAGTTTAATTTTACAAGGAACATTAACAGCTGGTATATGTGACTTTGTCAATGTCTTAACATCAGTGAATTTTTCAGGCAGTCTATTTGCCACTTCTTGTAGGTGGATAATCTTTTGAACTTCATGATCACTTTGATTCACTACACCATAAACAGCCTACGGTAACACAAAAAAAATGTTACAATAGGTACATTATATGTTACCTTAGGCCCATAAAGTATCTAAGGTAACATTTTTCTGGTGATAGCTCTCAGCATGTTGCCTTAGGTGTCTAAGGTAACATTTTTTATCCCTAAGGTAACATGCAGTTTTATGTTACCTTAGCTTGCTATAGCAACAAAAGTGAGGTATACGGCAACTTAATATATATGTTACCTTAGAGACCTAGATTTTTTTTAAAAATAGTGGGGCCCGCAGTGGTCGTGAACCCCACTGTTTGGGCCACTTTTGTTGACAACATTGATTGACCTAGTGCAACATTTTTTTTTTGTTACATTAACTTCTATGTAGCAACATTTCTATTAGCTAATGTAACATCTTTTCCTGGAAAAAAAATTGAAAATAGCTACTACAAATATTATACATCCCTAAATGACTTGTTCAATTCGATACATCATTCCAAAAATTACATCTGTAATCCAAACATACTAAACAAACTCCCAAACATGCACCAAACATTCTAAACTAATTCACTACTACATAGTCAACAACACATTAACGGTTCACAAACTTAATTAAAAACAACTAGTTAACATCTATACATAATAGTAGCAAAAGTTGATCAAAAATATTATAATTTTGAATCGTAGAAGGCAGGGAGTAATGCCAGCCTTTTTTTCTCCCTTGATCTTTTCCAAATGCTGGAGTCATTTCCAAATGCTGGCCACAATTAAGGATGCCACCATTGCTGCTAAATATTATTTCCAGAAAGGCTAGCCAATAAATAAGTTGTCTTGACACCTGTACTAAATAAATAAACAAACTTTTTTAAACCATAAGAGTATAAAACCACGAAATGCGATCAACACCCTGATTAGCTAAAAGGTAAAAGTTCACAAATGAAAAACAAAAGTACGGAATTTCTTCTACCTCCAGTCATTACTTGTCCTAAGCCATCCTGTGTAACAATATACTTTTGATAGAAAATTACTATAAATTGAAGGAGATTCGCCTATATAAACTGTCAAAAGCAATTAATCAATATGTAAAAGACTCCAGTTAAGGCCAGTAAGGAAAAAATTACTATTAAAAGACCCAGCTTATTAAAATTGTTAGGCATTCTAAACAGCAAGAGGCTACAATTGCATCTCATACATACTTCAGATGCCAAGTACAACTCCCAAAACACAATTACACATTTAACATTCACTATAAGCAAAATTTTGACATTTAAAATTCACTACAATTTTGATTTCTCACTCAAAAATCAAAATTTACCAGACCTTATCAAAAATCAATTTTTTCAAGAACTATAAAATCAGCATTCAATATAAGCAAACAATTAGACATATACTAGAAATATACATAAAGGTTGTATCTTTAACTGTAATTTTTCTAGAACTACTACATACTTAAAACCCAATTCAATTTGCAAGATTTACACACACGAATCAAGCTAAAACTAAACAATACAAATAAACAAAAACCCAAAATTAACAATATAAAATAACAAAATTTAAATTCTTACCAAAAGAAAAGCTTGTGAATTGCTTCTTCCTCCTGTACAAAGATCACAAATTTCCCTGTGGTTTCAACTGCAACATACTCAACAGTCTGCTTAAAAAAATTATATATGTATGTATAGACAGCTTATAGGCATTGAATTATGGGAAATGATAAGTCAATAGGTTTCCAAGAAATAAGGATCAATGTTCCAAGAGGTGAAATTAAGTACTAGCATCATCTATAAATTGGAAATAACAAGGTTTTACAAGAATAATAATAGTACAGGATATTAATTTAGATATTTATATTACATAACAAAAAAGACAGAACATAACTAAAAAAAAGGAGAGGGGAGAGATCTAAGGGGAATGGGGGATTCCTTATCTCGTCTTTAGATCAGAAATAGAGCGATTTGGGTTTATATTATTTTAAATTTTATCGACGTCACAGATATTGATAAGTGATAGCAATGTAAATTTTGGTTAAATTGTACAGGTTTGTTCATTTAGTAAAATGAAAGAAGGTGACGGAGATGTAAATTTTGGTTAATATCAATATGATTTTTGTGTTGTAATCTTGCAGATCTTTAGTTAAATTCACTGGACTAAAGATGTATAGTTTATGAATCGATGATGTTACCTATCCGTGATGAGTTGGCTAGTTCGTGTAGATGCTGGTGCTTGTCATTTGCTGCGCGGTGTTCACCAAAAACAGACTGCATTTTTTTGAAAAATAGCACGGTTAATATCTTCTGCGACGACAATAACAAGATGGTCAGGGGAGAAGAGCTAAATCTAATTGGATGTGATGATAATTTTGGAACTAACAGTTTAAGTATAAAGTAGAAAGAAGGTGATTAATTTATCAGTGATCTGTGAACAATGAACTAGATGTCCATATAGTTGTTTATTAACCAACTGTTAAGAGTAACTTAAATGTATTGCAAGTTGTTGGTGCTGAAAGCATTGTCTGGCAGTTACAGATTCAGAACATACACTGATGCATAATGTCAAAATGCATTTAGAGATTACACTGCATGTAGAGAAGACAAATGGGAGAATACCTTGAACCTGAAAAAAGGGGGCGTAGAGTTAATAGTTCGGCCATAATTGCACCCATTGCCCACATATCTGCACATTGCTTATCAAGTCACAATGACTGCCACTCATGGAATCATTTATTTTATGTAGTGCTGATGTTCACGAAATCAACATATAAAGGCAAAAATTGACTGCCACTCATACCAGTGATCACAATAAAAAATGTTAACCAATACTTTGGATTATCATAATACATAACACTGATAACCAGTGAGTAATTTAATGTTTACATTTGAGCGACTTTGGAGCATATTTCTAAAAATTAAACGAGCAAATCCCAACTGACCATGTCTGGGATAGAAAATCCCTTTGTCCATTTAATTAGAGTGCCAGATGAAACAGATAATTGCTTCACAGGAAATGAGAATGTAAAGCCAAGTTCTCTTCCTCTGACTTGTGAAACTTCTACAATATTTTCTTCCCTTTCAACAAATTCCTTTAAGGATGATGCAATAAAATCAAAAAGCTCCCACTACACCAATTACCAATAAAATACCCATTTACCCTACACAATTGGTACAACTACACCAATTCTCAAAGAAAAAATAGGTGGGACAGAATTGATACAATGAAACCAGTAAATTTCACCAACACTGTAACTTACCTGAGGAAGAAGTGAACCCATCAATGTTGAACAGAGAGCAGTACAAGCTCCCATAATTATAATATACCTGCAACGTAAACAGATCCATGGCTTAAATAAATAAGAGTGAAAAGACTAGGAATCAAATCGATTGCTCAAATACTAGATAACAATCACTAACTATCAATAATCTAGTTTATTAAAGTACCAAACATCTTCTTACGATGCCCATTGAAGCCCCAAATCCAAAGCCCAAACTGGAGAAGGCCTGAAATCGAAAATAAACCACAATTAGTTGAAGTTAAAGTACAAAATCTAAATCAATTAAACTCAAAACAATGAACCCTAATCTGGAAAAACCCTAATTTGAAGAAGCCCCAATTTGAATGAAGCCATATTCAGTTGAACCGTCTAATTTGTAGCAAATAACGTACTAATTTGATAGAAAATTAAGGAAGAACGAGAGTGAAAGAGGTTTACAAGAGAGAGAGAGGGAGAGAGAGGGAGAGAGGGGGAGAGAGGGGGAGAGAGGGGGAGAGAGCGAGAGAGCGAGAGAGAAGAGCAGAGACTTAGAGTACTAATTTGTTTATGTGTAAGGTCCAATTTGTTCAAGTGTAAGGCGGGATAATTTGTCCGCTAAAAAATTTCACTGATAACTGCGCCATTCTCATTTTTTTATTTTTATGATTATATTTCTATTTTTGATTTTGTTTTTTAAAATATTCATTTTACATTTAATAAATAAATAAAACCTAAAAAATAATAATAATTAATTACCTTTATATTAAAAAATAAAAACTCATTTACTGGTAAACTCTAATTTTTTATAAAAATGAAATATTTTAAAGGTAAAATGATTTTTAAATAATTAAACAATTTTTGGTTAAAAAATTAAAAATTAAGTTTATTAATGATCTAAGGTAACATATCATATATGTTACTAACATCCAACACTTTGAAGCTAAGATAACATCACGTCTATAGCTAAGGTAACACAAAAAACAAAATGTTATGGTAGGTCCAAAGTAACATGCTAAGGTAACATATTCTAGTAACATCCACGAAAAAGATGTTGCGATAGCCCATCTATGACGTAGTGATTTGTTCGAGGATTATAATGAGACTTTGGGACTGCATTCCACAAAATTTCTTGTCTTTCTTTATCAGATTTTGTCTTATCTCCCCCTAATGCAGGAAAAACTGTCTCATCAAATTGGCAGTCGGCAAATCTTGCCTTAAATAAATCACCAGTCATGGGCTCCAAATATTTAATGATTGAGGGAGAATCAAATCCAACATATACCCCTAATCTTCTATGGGGTCCCATTTTTGTTCGTTGGGGAGGAGAGATCGGAACATAAACTGCACAACCAAAAACTCTTAAATGAGAGATATTTGGTTCTTTACCATTTACAAGTTGCATAGGTGAATATTGGTGATAAGAAGTCGGTCTTAACCGAACTAAAGAAGCTGCGTGTAATATCGCATGTCCCCATGCAGAACTTGGTAAATTTGTTTTCATGAGTAAAGGTCTAGCAATCAGTTGTAACCTCTTAATGAAAGATTCTGCTAGACCATTTTGAGTGTGCACATGAGCAACAGAATGTTCCACTTCAATCCCAATTGACATACAATAATCATTGAAACATTGGGATAAAAATTCCCCCGCATTGTCCAATCTAATTTTCTTTATATTATGATCAGTGAATTGTGCTCTCAACCGAATTATTTGAGCAAGTAGTCGTGCAAATGCAGTGTTTCGCGTGGATAATAAACTGACATGCGACCATCGTGTTGAAGCATCAATAAGTACTATAAAGTACTGAAATGGCCCACTTGATGGGGTGATAGGTCCACATATATCTCCCTGAATTCGTTCAAAAAAATTTGGACACTCAATTGCAACTTTTACTGGAGATGGTCTTGTTATTAATTTCCCTTGATAACAAGCAACACATGAAAAATCTTTAGACAAAGGAACAATTTTGTTCTTGAGGGGATGTCCATTTGAATTTTCTATAATTCTTCGCATCATTGTTGAACCCGGATGACCTAAACGATTATGCCATATGATAAAATTAGTCGGGTCCTTTGATTTTTGGTTTATCACCATATTTGACTCAAGTGGATTTATAAAGGTATAATACAATCTAGATTTATATAAAGGGAGCTTTTCCATGAATTTTTTCATCCCTGAAACAACTGATGTGATATATAAAAATTCTTCATCATTTTCATTTATTGTCTCAATGTGATAACCATTTTTACGTATATCTTTGAAACTCAAAAGGTTTCTTTGTGATCTGGTGGAAAACATTGCATAATCGATGCTAAACTGTGTACCATTAGGTAACATTATATTTGCTCTTCCGGAGCCCTCAATAAGATCTGATGCACCAGATATAGTGTTAACATTAGCTTTAGCTAGAATTAGATGCGAAAAATATTTTTAATTTTTCAATATTGTGTGTGTTGTTGCACTATCCGCTAAGCAAATTGATTCATCATTGTTTATAACGCATAAAGAGAGGCTGCTGACCATATTTCTTCACAAAAATAAATAACACATTAATTAGAAATATAATTAACATTTCTTTTGATGATAAGATAAGCAACATATAAAGTTCAAACACAAAACCTTATGGTGCAAACATAAATATCCATAGTTCAAACATAACTTAACAAGAAGACAATAACTTATTATTTAATTAATATTGGCATCATCACCACCAAATTTGACCACATCCATATTGTCATCTTCAAAGAAGTCAGCCACTTCCATATGAGTAGAGCTGGTTGTATTAATTTGACTTCTTCCTCCAAGGTGTGCTTCAAGGTGGGCAATGCCCAAAGGATCACTTTATTCAGTAAAGTTAGTTTCCACACTCTTCAAAGAAGCTTGATAAAGATCAACAAGGTGCTTGGAGGTACGACTCCAATGACCTTTCATTCCAAAACGATGACAAGTGCTTTCAACCCTTTTATCCATCACATTTCCCTTGGGCTTTTCCTCATTTTTTGTCCACTTCTGGTGGTGAGATTTCTTAAAATTTGAGAATTTTTGGTGATCATGGCCTCGACCACGTCCAAAACCACGCCCACGTCCACAGGCTCGCCCACGTCCAAATCCACGTCCACGCCCACGTTCAAAATGCTTAGTTTGTCCATATTCATTACTAGTCACAACATTCGCTTCAGGGAATGGTGTTGAACCAGTTGGACGTGCTTGGTGATTTTTCAGCAAGAGTTCATTGTTTTGCTCGGCAAGGAGCAAAACTAATATAAGTTCAGAATATTTTGTGTATCCCCTTTCGCGATATTGCTGCAGGAGCATATTATTGACATGGAAAATGGAGTAGGTTTTTTTCAACATATCATTATCAGAGATATTTTCACCACATAATTTCAATTGTGATGTAATCTTAAACATTACAGAATTATACTCGCTTACACTTTTAAAATCTTGTAAGCGCAAGTGTAACCAATCATAGCGAGCCTTAGGAAGTATGATAGTTTTCTGGTGGTCATATCTTTCTTTCAGATTGTTCCAAAGAGTTGAGGGATCTTTCATAATTAAGTATTCAGTTTTCAATCCCTCATCAAGGTGGTGGCGGAGGAATATCATAGCCTTTGCCTTATCTTGCTCGGAGGTTTTATTTCCCTCTTTTATGGTGTCACCAAGACCCATAGCACTAAGATGGATTTCAACATCAAGAATCCATGTCAAGTAATTTTTGCCGGTGACATCAAGCGCATTAAACTCAAGCTTGGTAAGATTTGACATTGTCACTACTAAATAAACAAAATACATATTAATTGCAATTTATAAATTAATCATATAAAGTTGTGCAAATTAACACTATCACGAATATATAAAGACATAATTATTTTCCCTTTTTTTTAAATCCATTTTACTATCACCATAAATTATCATAACCATGATCATATTAAAGTAATTCTACAAGAGAAAAGGTTTTAGCAACATGTACAATAAAAAACATGCATGTCAAGTTTTCATGACCACGTGAAATAGAAGCATAGAAGAGAGATATCAATTTTGCACTTAAAAATTGGGTGTTCCTTTTATTTATTATTATTTAAATATACCCAATTGAATTCTAACAAAAAGAAACACAAGAGTCATGTAATTCATCATTGGCATATAAAGAATTTCTTTTACTTAATAATCTAAGAAAATATAACAGTGCGACTGTACATTTTGTTGGTACAATATACATGCATTATTAAGGAAGTTACATGGAAAAGTATTAAGTCAGACGAAATCATTAGACTAACCACAGAGGCCAATAACCATGTGTGGAATCAAAGTTAACAAAAGAACATAAAATAAAGAAGGCATGAAATTACATAAACACAGAGAGATTTTTTGTAAGCATAACTTGAGTTTTTGTACCACGTATAAAAGTGTTATTCACAACTCATTTCTTTCTATAACATAAAATTAAAATAAAATGAAGACAAAAAGAGTAACTAATTTTAAACACATTAGAAAAAAAGACAAAATTGTAAAGTGTTATTAATGTACCTATGTGATGGATGAAGAAGAGCTCTTGTAGACTTTTAACCGGAGTAACAAAAGTTTGCCTTTTCCTGATCTTGGATTTTAAATAATGCCACCACCTTCGATAGTTTTCTTCCGGAATAGCTTAACTAGAATGAAACTGATTTTTATACTTTTAGGCTATCGTGCTGATAACGTAATATGGAACAATATATTATAGACTAAAGAGTATTTAGAAGAGCAAGAACTAAAGATTTCATTATGTTTTCTATGTCACAAAAGTAAGTACATACATGCCTTTTATAGGCTTTACAAACATATGTTACCTTGGCAATGAAAAGCCAAAGGTTGGGAGAAATAAAGTGTCAGGGAGTTAAAGGGCTAGGCAACCAAAAAGTCATCCATATATTTTTATACATAACAAAAATTTGTTTTTTTATTAAGGAAACAGAAATGGAGAAAATAAGTTGTGGAGATCACTTTTTTATACATTAAAATGCGTATAACAAAATTAATTAGTATTAAATGTTATTAAAAAACGTAGAGAGTATGTATTAGATAGACATAAAGAATATCTATTTTCTAGTTGTAATTAAGTCCTGATTTGTAGCAAGTAAAAGTACAATAACTGATATACTAGCTTGTAGATAAGATATACTTGTATTTTACATTCAGTTGTATTCTAGACTTATCTTGTAACCTCTGACTTATCCTGTAACCTCTGTAACTGTATAAACAGCACATCTCAATCAGCAAGTTGCGTGAGATACAAAAGCTTGTGTACTTTATAAATTTAACATGGTATCAGACTAGGTTAATAGTAATACGTCAGTTTCTCATTCTATATTCAACACTTGGTATCTCTTTTCTGTTATTATCATAGATATTGCAGTATCACTACTAAGATCAATCCTGATGAGATCATTACCATCGTTGATGCTACATCGAGTACTGAAATTCTAGCCCATCTTTCTGACCAATCTAAAACAAATAATCCTTATTTCATTCACCCTTCTGATAGTCCAACAACTGTGTTCTTTTCAACAGTTTTACAAGGAGATAACTACGCTTCTTAGGCGTGTGGAATTTCAAAGGCTTTTAATGCCAAAGGAAAGCTCGGATTTATCGATGGAACGTTGCTTCCACCTTCTGATCCCGTTGAATGGGCTTGCTGGAAACGGTGTGATGACCTCGTTGGAAGCTGGATATTAAATTTTGTTAATGACAGCATCCGTCTGTAGTTGCATGTTTTACGATTCTGCATTTGTAATCTGGAATGACTTGAAAGTAAGATTCTCTCATTATAATGTTCCTAAAATCTTTCAACTCGAGTCAGCTATTTCAGCACTCAAACAAGAAAATCTCGATGTCATTTCGTATTTTACTCATCTCAAAACTCTCTAGGATAAACTTTATTTCATCATTCCAACTGACCCTTGCATTTGTGGGTCAAGCAAAGTATTTCTGGAGAAGCATGAAAGAGACAGAGCAATGAAATTCTTACAAGGTCTCAATGATCGATTTGCTTCTCTACGCAATCAAGTTTTACTGATGGAACCTCTTTTTTCAATTCGGTGTATATTTAATTTGGTAAAACAAGAGGAGGCGCAACAAATCATCAACTCCACTTTTAATACTTCTAGTTGTATTGAGTCCGTAGCTTTGCAGGTAAATCGTTCTAACTCTTGTAATTTTCATTCGACAAACAAAAGAGTTAGGCCCTTTTGTGACCACTGCAACAAGCATGGCCATACTCGTCAAACTTATAATCAACTTCATGGATATCTAGCAAAACGTCCAGAAACCTCTTCTTCTCAACAACAGGTTGCCGCTGTTACATCTGTATCAGGCCCTTCGCTTACTCACGAACAGTATGCACGATTCCTCGCCCTCATCACACCTCCGTCCGATATTGGAAATGACACACCCAGAGTTAACTTAACTGGTAATTCTTATTTAACTAATTCTTGGTTTATAGATAGTGGTGCGACTCACCATATTTGTTGTTCCTTAAATTATTTTCTTCTTATCATTCTATTTCTAATCCAATTGAAGTTCAAATGCCAGATGGTTCTTATGCATCTGTTAAGCACATAGGTGATGTCATCCTCTCACCACATTTACATTTTAAAGATGTTTATCACATTCATTTTTTCCAATTCAATTTAATTTACATATGTCAATTGACAAAATCTCTCAATTGTGTTGCTAAATTTGATCATAATTTATGTGAATTTCAGGACCAACACACGAACTTGGTGATTTGTAGAGGTTATTGGCAAGGTGGACTGTATCGACTTAGTATTCCTTCTCAAGCTTGTTTAGTTAATAAAATTTCGGCAGATGTTTGGCATTGCTGTTTTGGACACCCTAGTTTAGACAATTTCAGATTTTTATGTCAATCTGTTGACTACATTAGTTCTCAATTTTCTTTTCACTGCGATACATGCCCAATGCCCAAGGGCTAGGCAAACGCGATTAGCATTTAATAAAAGTTCAATTTCTTCTCAATATTGTTTCCACTTACTTCACTGTGATATATGTATGGGGGCCATTTTCCACCCCAAGTTCAGATGGTTCTCGTAATGTTTTAACAATAGTTGATAATGGTTGTTGATGAAAACAAAAGATGAAACTTTAAAACATTTTTAGTTTTATCATTTTGTTATCACTAAATACAGTAAACAAATTTCATACAATTTTAACAGGTATCACTCTACTAACACTTCCAAAATTACAAAAAAAGTACAAACATATAATGAGAGTGAATTTTTTTCAGCCTCTTTTCAAAATTTTCTCAAATCATTTGGCATCCATCATCAAAGGAGTTGTGTGTCAACACCTCAACAGAATGAGGTTGTCGAAAGAAAACATAGACGCCACTTAAATGTAGCATTTATTTCAGTCAAACGTACCCATTTCATATTGGGGTGAATGCATTCTAACGGCAGCATACTTAATTAATAAATGCCAACTCCAGTATTACAAATTAGAACTCCATATGAAATTGTGGTTGGATCTAAACCAAGTTATAAACATTTTAGAATTTTCGGTTGTCTTTGTTATGCAACCAAACCTTCTTCTAAAGGAAAATTTAATCCAAGGGCTCATGTTGGAGTCTTTTTGGGATATCCTTTCAATCACAAAGGATATATCATTCTTGATCTAGAATCTAAATCAATTTTTGTCTCTAGAGATGTGGTTTTTCACGAAAAAATATTTCCATTTCAACAAGACTCTCGTAAAATGGATGATTACTTTTCTTCTTCTCCTCCTCCAACATATTATCATGACGAGAAGGATGTTGATGATATTAATCCTTTTTCACCTCAACAGCCTCAATCTAGTAGCATGCCCATACTAAATGATCATACATCTCAGCAAATTCAATCAGAAACATCTCATTCTTCTGTGCAAAATACAAGTTGAAAATTTTCATAATCTGCCTCATTCTGATAAGACCACATCAATGGAAGATGGATTTCAAAATTCTCCTCAACAATTAACTCATCTAGTGAGAAAGTGTGGTTGTCCAAAATATTTGGAAGACTATGATTGCTTTGGTAAGACATGTCTTGCACCTTACCCACATCCTCTTACTTCATCTCTCCCATTTGATAAATTCACTTCTACTCATAAAGCTTTTCTAACATATATTATTACTAATGATAAACCTCGCACATTTACTGAGGCAATGAAACATTCTCACTGACGTGTATGGCAAAAGAAATACATGCCTTAGAATCGAACAATAATTGGGACATTGTGTCTTTGCCTAAAGGAAAATCAGTTGTTGGTTGTAAGTGGATTTACAAAAACAAATTCAAACCAGACGGTTACATCAAACGACGAAAAGCTCGTCTTGTTGCCAAAGGGTATACCCAACAGGAGGGCATCGACTACCATGATACTTTTATCCCTCTTACGAAATTGGTCATTGTCTGTACTCTTTTATCTATCGTTGCTATCCGTGGTTGGTGTTTGCACCAACTAGATGTTAATAATGCATTTCTCCAAGGAGATCTTGAGGAATAAATTTATATGCGCATTCCACCAGTTTTTGCAATGCACGGTGAAAATAAAGCATGTAAAAAAAAAAAAAACAATATACGGTTTAAGACAATCATCACGTCAATGGTTTTCAAAATTTTCTTCTACCCTTATTGAAGAAGGGTTCACACAATCACGAGCAGACACTCGCTCTTTACTTTTACAATTAATGCACTTTCTATCTTCATATTAGTTTATGTCGATGACATTATAATCACTGAAAATAATGAAAATTTCATTTTTTCACTCATTCAGAGAATTGAAGCTCGATTCTCCATAAAAAAATATGGGTAAACTTCGGTACTTCCTTGAAATTGAAGTCTCACGATCATCTTTAGGCATATTTTTATGGCAAATAAAATACATTTTGGACATTCTGAAAGACTCTGGTTTGACATGAGCAACTACATCGCCTTTTCCAATGGATCATCATTGCAAGATCCTTTCTTCTGATGGTAATCCACTACCAGATCCTAGTATTTATTGTCGCCTTATTGGTCGGTTACTATATCTTACTGTCACTCGTCCCGACATAACGTATTCCGTTAACTATCTTAGTCAATTCATGTAGCATCCTTGGACAACTCATCTTGATGCCACTTTTCGTATCCTTAGATATCTGAAGGGTACCTCAATCACGACATTTTTCTGTCTTCTGCAAGCTCTTTGACCATTCAAGGTGACACAGACTTTGATTGGGCGACTCTGATTGGGAAGGTTGCCTTACCACTCGACGCTCCACAACTGGTTACTTCATTATGCTCGGTTCTAGTCCCATTTCTTGGAAATCGAAGAAACAACTGACGGTTGCTTGTTCTTCTGCAGAAACTGAATATAAAGCACTTGCAAAATGTACTGCTGAAATCCAATGGCTTCATTACCTACTTCGTGATTTAGGATGTCCGCAACAAGGTCCCGTTAAAATTTATTGTGACAACAAAACAACAATCCACATAGCCGAAAATTCTGTTTTTCATGAACGCACGAAACACATTGAGTTAAATTGTTACTTTGTCCGTGAAAAATTATTATCTGGCCTCATTTCTCCAACGTATATCTCGTCATCTGATCAACTAGCCGACATATTTACAAAGCAATTAGGAGCCGATCAGTTTCATCGTTTAGCTTCCAAGTTGGGGGTTTGCTCTGAAGTTCTTACCTTTCCAACTTTAAGGGGGGATTAGACGACATAAAGAATATCTATTTTTAAGTTGTTACTAAGTCCTGATTTGTAGGAAGTAAAAGTACAACAACTGATATACTAGCTTAAAGATAAGATATACTTTTATTTTACATTCAGTTGTATTCTAAACTTATCTTGTAACCTCTATAACTGTATAAATACTTAATGCAGCATATCTCAGTCAGCAAGTTGCGTGAGATACAAAAATTTGTGTACTTTATAAATTTAACAGTCTGTATCAGTATCAGGAGGACATGGTCGGATTAGTTTGATTTTTTCAATTCAGTTGAAATTTATAATTAGAACCAAATTGTTTATATGGTTCATATTTTACTTTTTTTCTTAATTTCATATTTCTTACTCAATCCTATCAATAAATACTATCTTTGTATTAATTTATGTGATCCTTTAATTTTTTTACGCATTTTAATATATTCAGAATATACTTTTAATTTTTTTTAATTTGCATAAAAATATTAATATTTTACTTTTATATAAATTGAAAAAATTGAACAAATATTATTTATACGTATCCATTTCAAGCATTTTGAAATGCGTAAAAAAAAATTATATCCTTATATATAATAAGCGTAAGAGGATCTTATCCATAATATTGGTTTAGTCACTGTACTACCAAAATAATCTCAACCGTCGAATCTATTATTTTTAAAAATAGGCGATCAAGATTATATCATATTAAAAAATAAATTATAATTTAAAAAGGATATCATTAAAAGAGGTCGTATTGGAATTGAATTTTAAAAAGAAATTATAATATAAAAAAGATATAATCATAATTGAACGTGTAAAACCTAATATAAATCAATTTTTTAACAATGATTTGATATGTAATACCACATAAATATTAAAAAATTAATATATTTAATAGATATTAAAAAAAGACCGTGGGGTTGTAATTAAAAAAGATTGTTATCATGTGTCCATCAGCATTGATGCATACAAATACAGATCCAACAACAAAACAGAACACAAAAAATTAAAGTATAACGCTATACATGGGTTAGATCAAAATTAAATCCCTATCGAATTATTAATATCTTAATATTGATATTCAACTCTAACCACGTATAGGTACTACCGGGAAATATGTATAATAAACATTAAGAAAAGAATTATCAATTTACTCTCAACCGTATAAAATTGATAATTCTTAATTATCAATTATTATATAAAATTTAAAATCGTGTTGTAAACTATTTAAAAATTTACCCTTAAAGTGTAATAAAATAATTTCGATGACGCCATACATAAAAGTAGTAATTTTCAAAATAAAATACACAAATTAGTTTATTAAATTAATTTGTTTAAAAAAAACCGTACATCATACGAGACGAGTTATAAGCTAGTACTCCCTCCGTCCCATCCAATTCTTAACACTTTTTTTGTCACTTTCTGGCACGCATTTTAAGGTGAATTTTAAGGATAGTTCCATAACTTATTTTTGAAATTTTCTTTTTTTTTTTTGTATAAAAATAGAATTGTTCTATTTTTATACAAAAAAAAAAAAGAAAATTTCAAAAATAAGTTTTAAAACTATCCTTAAAATTTACCTTAAAATACGTGCCAAACACCCTATTTTGAAATGTTAAGAACCCGGTGGGACGGAGGGAGTAACTCATACTCCCTCCGTCCCAGCCAGTTCTTTACATGGCGGCTGGGCACGGAGGTCAAGGATAGTGGGTGTAAAGTGGGTGTAATATTGTTAAAATAAATGAGGTAGTGAGTGTTATAGTGATTTTATTGTTAAAATAAGTGAAGTAGTGGGTGTAATAATGATTTTATTGTTAAAATAAGTTAAGTAGTGGGTGAAATTGTTAGAAAATGGGAAGTTTGAGGCATATTTATAATATGTTCTTGATGTAATTTCCGGAAACTAACAAGTGGAGTTTGTTCCTTGTAATAAGGACTTAAACTTTCATGTTTGGATCTAAGACATTTTCTTAGTGGAATCCATAAATTAATTGAGTTGAAGTTGCTTGCTTGAAATGGGTTATGTGGGTTATTTAGTTGAAATAACTTGAGTCCCACATAGAATTGGTAATGAGAGGTTGGAGGCTTTATATAGCTCCATGTGCAAGTGTAGTGCACAACTACTAAGGCATGTGGGTGTGCATGGATGTAGAGTGGGCCTCGCGCACACACACACACAGGCGCCGCCGCCGCCCGCCTCGCCACGCCACGACACGACTCGGGTCGGGTCGGTTCGAAGGGCGATTTGGGCGAATGTCTCGGCATCTCGCGTACGCGAGGCGACCTGGGCGAGGAATTTTATTACCTGGAATATTGATTTATTTTAACAGGAAATCAGATTTATTTGTTACACAGTTGGTTCAGTACTTGGTTTATTGAGCTGATCAGACATCAAATCCTGATGGACAGACTCTGAACATAACCCAATACTGATGGGCATCAGATCCTGACGGACTAACATCCTGATGGATCAGATACTGATGATGACCAATCCTGATGGACTTCAGTTCCTGACGATGGGTAAATCACTAAATCCTGATGCTGTTGTAACTGAAATACTGATGCAGTTAATGAAATTAAATCAGAATATTTACTTTCCTTTTATGGATTATCAGTTACGTTTTATGTTTTGTATTATATATACATACAGTATAGAACGTTAAGAAAATAATTCCAAGGGATATAAAACCCTAGCCGCCTTCTCTCTGTTCTCCCTTAATACATACAATTAAATACATAATTCTCAGGCGAACTGAGGTGCTAGTCGCTGTTGATCTCTCCGCTTCTGTGACCGGTTTGATCTGTGTTGTTTTATCCTGGAAGTGGTATTGCTGGAACCCAACACAGTGTAAGTGGGGCAATATTCTCTTCAAGAACAGTCAAGTCCTCTCGAAGGGTTTGGCGACTCAGCTGTTCTTCTTCTCTTATCAGTACTTGCTATAGCTGCTGTGGGAGATAAGTCTTTCTTGTTAATTACAGTTACTGATTATTCTTTGTTTTTTGCCTTCGTGATTTGTTTGTTAATTGGTTATATGCCTGTTCTTGTTTTTAATATATATCACTGCCTCATTGTTGTGTTTAGTGTAAAATACCCAACAATCTTGAAGAGAATAATTGTGTTATATATTGTTAATTAACAAGATGGTTAACGAAACTGAAACTCCTGTTGTTGAGACTGGCTCTGGGTCTAATGTTACTGCCCCTACCATTGATTGGACTACGTACCGTTTCCCACAGCCAATCGATATGTCAGGTATGCCTGATAAATTCGGTGGGGGTGTTGGTTTTTCTCGTTGGCAGAAAAAGATGAAACTGTGGTTAACGGTAAAGGGTCTATGGCAGGTGGTGCAGTATGAGAAACCAGTTATGGTTAAGGAGAACGCTGAAACTGTTAAGGCTTATACCATGTGGGAGGAAAAGGATGGGGTGGCTAGCTAGGGCTGCAATTCTGGCAGCTTTGGCGAACACTCTATTCGATGTTTATTCATCTGACTCTTACACTGCTAAGCTCTTATGGGAGAAGCTTGACCAGACACATAATACTGACTCGCAAGGGTTGGAAAAGTATTCTGTGGCTAGGTTTCTTGATTTTAAACTGGTGGATACTAAATCCATGACTGAGCAGGTGCATGAGTTTGAGATGTTGGTGCATGCTTTGAAGGAGTCTGGTATGGACTTACCTGAAAAGTTTCAGGTTATGTCTGTGATTGAAAAGCTCCCTAAGTCTTGGGAAGAGTTTGCACTCTCCCTGAAAAGAGAGAAAGGAGAGATCACTTGGACAAACCTGATGTTGGACATCTCTGTGCAGGAGCAACACAAGTCCAAGCAAGGACATGTGATGCCTACTGAACATGCTGGGAGTTCGAAGGTGAATGTAGTGACTGTAGGACAGAAAAGAAAGTCTGTCACTAAGAAGGAAAACACTAAGTCTAAGGATAAGAACAAGGCTAAGAAACCAAAGGCAAACAAACCATGTTGGTCTTGTGGACAGGTTGGTCATTGGAGCAAGGACTGTCCTGTAAAGAAAGCTAAGAAACCTGTTGTGGGAGCACAAGCTAACACTGTGCTTGGAACCACTGGTGGGCCTACGGTTAACATGGTTGTTGGTGAAGCTGTTGCTTCTGAAACTGACAACGGGTATGTGACCTACAACCCTGTACTTCTTTCCACCTATTCGTCTCATGAATGGTTGATTGATACTGGAGCTAATGTACATATTTGTACTGATACTACTCTGTTTGTATCTTATCAACAGACTCATGGAATGACTGTGACGATGGGGAATGCGAGTGTAGCTCAAGTACTTGGAATAGGAAACGTGGACCTGAAGTTCGCTTCTGGGCGTGTTCTATCCCTCACTAGAGTGCATCATGTTCCTGATATTCGTAGAAATATAATAAGTGGAAGTTGTTTAGTTAAGAATGGTTTTGAAGTTTCTTTGAAATGTAATAAAGTAGTTATTACAAATACTGGTGTATTCTTTGGCAAAGGTTACTTGTCGGATGGATTATTTTTAATAAATGTCGAGCCTGTTTTGGGCAGTTTTATTAATAATAATGTTGCTCCTTCTGTTAATTGTGTTGAATCATCTGATTTGTGGCACGCACGTCTTGGTCACTTGAATTTTGGTGCTCTAAAGAATATGATGAACTTAGAGTTGATTCCAAAACATGCCATTGATAAGAAATCTAAATGTCAAGTATGTGTGACTGCTAAACAAACTAGGAAACCCTTTCATAATGTGGTTAGGGATTCGAATGTGTTAGATTTAGTGCACACTGACATATGTGAATTTGGTGGTGTTTTGACTAAGGAACATAATAGGTATTTCATTACTTTTATAGATGATTGTAGTAGATATTGTTATGTTTATTTGCTTAAACATAAAGATGAAGCACTAGATAAATTCATTATGTTCAAAACTGAAGCTGAAACACAAACTGGTAAAGTACTTAAACGTTTGAGATCAGATAGAGGTGGTGAGTATACGAGTAACTCGTTTAATGAATTTTGCAAGAGCAATGGTATAGTTCATGAGGTAACTCCACCATACACACCTGAGTCTAATGGGGTGGCAGAACGAAAGAACAGAACTTTTAAGGATATGATCAATAGTATGTTGATTAATTCTGGGTTGCCTAAGTACATGTGGGGAGAAGCTCTGAATACGGCTTGCCATATTCTGAATAGAGTTCCTCTGAAACACATGGACAAGACACCTTATGAATTATGGACAGAGAAAAGGACTAGTTTAAAATATCTTCGTGTGTGGGGGTGCCTTGCAAAGGTACTTGTCCCTGAACAAAAGAGAAAGAAACTAGGGCCGAAAACTGTTGATTGCATCTTTCTGGGCTATAGGGAAACCACTACAGCTATGAGATTTTTAGTGTTAAAATCTGACATAGATGGAATAGTGGCTAATTCCATAGTTGAATTTCGTGATGCAACATTCTTTGAGAATGTGTTCCCTATGAAGACTGGTATACCTCAGGGTATTTCTGATGATGATCCCACTCACACATCGAGTTCCATTCCTGATCATGTAGAAAGGATGACAAATGTGGGGGCAGATCCTGGTAGTAGCTCTACTCCTGATGAGGTAGAGGAACCTAGAAGGAGTAAGCGTGCTAAGGTAGTCAAGGATTTTGGAAGTGATTTTATCACTTACAATATCGAGGATGAACCTTTAACGTTTCGACAGGCCATGGATTCTTCAGAATCTAGGTACTGGAAAGGTGCTGTAAAAAAGTGAAACTGACTCTATTGTTTCTAATGGAACATGGGAGTTGGTTGATCTACCTCCTGGGTGTTCTACTATAGGATGTAAATGGGTGTTCAAAAGGAAGATGAATCCTGATGGCTCAATAGATGAGTATAAGGCTAGGCTGGTAGCTAAGGGCTTTAAGCAAAAGGAAGGCATTGATTACTTTGACATATACTCTCCAGTTGCTAGAATGACAACAATTCGAATGCTTATAGCATTGGCTTCTGTACATGGTCTTATCATCCATCAAATGGATGTAAAGACAGCTTTTCTTCATGGTGAACTTGAAGAAGAGATTTATATGGATCAGCCTGAGGGATTTGTTGCCTCTAGAAATGAAAGGAAAGTATGTAAGTTAATCAAGTCTATATATGGCTTAAAAGAAGCTCCAAGAGACTGGCATAAAAAGTTTGATGAAACTGTTTTAGAATCAGAATTTGTAGTTAATGAAAGTGACAAGTGTGTCTATTACATGGTTAAAGGAAATGAATGTATTATTGTATGCCTGTATGTGGATGATATTTTGTTGTTTGGAACCAATATTGAGATTATTAACGAGACAAAAAGGTTCTTGAAAAGGCACTTTGAAATGAAGGATATGGGAGAGGCTAGTGTGATTCTTGGTATCAAGTTGACTCAGTCAACTGATGGAATAACCTTGTCACAATCTCATTATATAGAGAAATCTATACTTGAGAAGTATGGTTATTCAAATTGTAGAATCGCAAGTACTCCGTATGATCCTAAAATTGCCCTTGTCAAGAATAGTTCAGGAGTACCTGCGTCTCAGTTAAGGTATTCTCAGATTATTGGGAGTTTGCAGTATCTTGCTAATGGTACTAGGCCGGATATTTCATATTCAGTGTCTAAGTTAGCAAGATATACAAGCTGTCCAAACAAGACTCATTGGGATGCTCTTGATAGAGTACTTAGATATCTAAAAGGCACCATATATCTTGGTTTGCACTACAGGAGGTTTCCTGGAGTGCTAGAGGGATACAGTGATGCAAGTTGGATAGCTAAGAAGTCTGGTTCCAATGGAGTGACTGGATATCTGTTTACCCTTGCGGGTGGAGCAGTGTCTTGGAAGTCTTCTAGACAGACTATTATAACTCGGTCTACTTTTGAGGCTGAGTTGTGTGCATTAGATGCCACGGGGACTGAGGCTGAATGGTTACATGGACTGATGTCAATGTTACCTGTAGTAAGTTGTCCACTTCCTGCTTTTGCTGTTCATTGTGATAGCCGTACAACTATCGACAAGATTAACAGCAAGAAGTATAATGTGAAAACAAAGAGACATATCCAAGTTAGACTGAAGTCTATAAGGGGTCTAATGTCTGAAAGGATTATTGCTGTTGAGTTTATTGGAACTCAAGAAAACCTAGCTGATCCTTTGACTAAAGGGCTTGAGCATGCTGTAGTCCTTAAGTCTAGGTTGGGGATGGGACTGATAGCCCATAGTAATTCATCTACAGCGGGAACCCAATACACATGAGAGGAGATCCCTCGAAAGTGTATTCAATGTGGTAATAACAAGTTGTAAGGGTGAATTGGTTGTACCTTTAACTACATAGATTGATACTCACGTATCTGGAGTCTATCCCCTGTAAACCTATAAGGTACTGTCACTTCCAGAATAGCAAGAGTTATTTGAACTCTGAATGGGGTCAAGTCATATGACGAGATGCTAGCAGTACAACTCTGGAGACGCCCAGCTAAGCGAATGTAATTGTGTGGTCGCAATTAGAGGAAAGGGTTATTCCTTAAAACATTCGACGAACAGGATCGAGACATGACCATTAACGTCTCAAAGTCGTAGATTGGCACCATAGCCTTTGACTTGTCGTCGTCTATGGAGTGTGGTTACACCAAACGGATAAAGATTCAAGGTGAAACATTCCATCTGAATCCGGTAGCCATCGAAGTAGAGGACTTAGGAGGGTTCAAACCCGGAAGGGTACCTACTCTAAAAAACAAGTCATGTTGAGAATCGATATGCAATTTTTGTATGGATTCGTGGGGGATTGTTAGAAAATGGGAAGTTTGAGGCATATTTATAATATGTTCTTGATGTAATTTCCGGAAACTAACAAGTGGAGTTTGTTCCTTGTAATAAGGACTTAAACTTTCATGTTTGGATCTAAGACATTTTCTTAGTGGAATCCATAAATTAATTGAGTTGAAGTTGCTTGCTTGAAATGGGTTATGTGGGTTATTTAGTTGAAATAACTTGAGTCCCACATAGAATTGGTAATGAGAGGTTGGAGGCTTTATATAGCTCTATGTGCAAGTGTAGTGCACAACTACTAAGGCATGTGGGTGTGCATGGATGTAGAGTGGGCCTCGCGCACACACACACACAGGCGCCGCCGCCGCCCGCCTCGCCACGCCACGACACGACTCGGGTCGGGTCGGTTCGAAGGGCGATTTGGGCGAATGTCTCGGCATCTCGCGTACGCGAGGCGACCTGGGCGAGGAATTTTATTACCTGGAATATTGATTTATTTTAACAGGAAATCAGATTTATTTGTTACACAGTTGGTTCAGTACTTGGTTTATTGAGCTGATCAGACATCAAATCCTGATGGACAGACTCTGAACATAACCCAATACTGATGGGCATCAGATCCTGACGGACTAACATCCTGATGGATCAGATACTGATGATGACCAATCCTGATGGACTTCAGTTCCTGACGATGGGTAAATCACTAAATCCTGATGCTGTTGTAACTGAAATACTGATGCAGTTAATGAAATTAAATCAGAATATTTACTTTCCTTTTATGGATTATCAGTTACGTTTTATGTTTTGTATTATATATACATACAGTATAGAACGTTAAGAAAATAATTCCAAGGGATATAAAACCCTAGCTGCCTTCTCTCTGTTCTCCCTTAATACATACAGTTAAATACATAATTCTCAGGCGAACTGAGGTGCTAGTCGCTGTTGATCTCTCCGCTTCTGTGACTGGTTTGATCTGTGCTGTTTTATCCTGGAAGTGGTATTGCTGGAACCCAACACAGTGTAAGTGGGGCAATATTTTCTTCAAGAACAGTCAAGTCCTCTCGAAGGGTTTGGCGACTCAGCTGTTCTTCTTCTCTTATCAGTACTTGCTATAGCTGCTGTGGGAGATAAGTCTTTCTTGTTAATTACAGTTACTGATTATTCTTTATTTTTTGCCTTCGTGATTTGTTTGTTAATTGGTTATATGCCTGTTCTTGTTTTTAATATATATCATTGCCTCATTGTTGTGTTTAGTGTAAAATACCCAACAGAAATAGTTTAAAGTATTGTTAAAATAAGTGAAGTAGTGGGTGTAATAATATTAAAACTTACTATTTTGGGTAATGTAAAGAAATGGTGGGACGACCCAAAAAGTAAATTGTAAAGAAATGGATAGGAGAGAGAGTAAAAATTGGGATAGAACATGATTTAGCCGACCTAACGTAGCCCACCATTATATATTTCTTAAGTTTCATGTCTGGCATTTTCCATTCGATGTTTTCTTTCCTGAAATGATCAATTAGTCGTAGGATAGGTTGCGAACCTCTATTTTTTTAATAATACCTCCACGAGGTTCGATTTGCACTGGTGCTGAAAAATGTGTTGGTTTTTGCGCGCGTGAAAAAAAAATTTGTACTTCGGATTCGGCGATTTTTTTTTTATAATTCGAAATCATTGCTTCATCTTGACTTATATTAATAAGAATAAGAAAAAATAATTAAAGAATTAGCTTTATAAAGTATATAAAGTGGTGAATCTCTTATTCTATGAATTTGGATGAGATTGTGTGAAGTTATTGGCTTGGCCACGCTTAGAATTCTAAATTTCAAAATTTAACCTAGGTTATTAAAAAATATATATAATCATTTTCAAAATAAACTCCGGACTAAAAAAAAAATTACTTAACTTTTTCAGTTCCACCCCTACCCCTAGTTCCGCACGTGGATGCGAATAATTGTCAAAATTCAAATATTGCTGGAAATCCGAACTGTCCTAATCTAAAAAAAAACTTAGCTTACTCAGTTATAATACCACTCAAAGTGGTGTCTGAGGAGGGTAGCTGTACGCAGACCATGCCCCTATACAATAGGGAGGCTGTTTCCGAAGGACCCCCGGCCAAATACAAATACAAATACAAATACAAAGAAAGGAAACTAATACAAACTAAACTCACACACACCCAGGGGTCGAACCCTTGACCTCCTACAAAGGAGACAAGGGTTCAACCCACTGCACCAACATGTTGTTGGCTCGAACTGTCCTAATCTGTCTATACCATATCTAGGCCGGCCGGTAATAATACTATTACAGTACACTGATTACACGTGTGCATCAGTCAGCCAATTCGTACGACTCAAAATCAGATTGTTTCTCAAATTCTTTTAGAAAAAACTAAAAAGTAACTTTAATTTATGAAAAATGCTAGAGGTACCAAATTAGATACCAAAAATTGTTACCAAATAACTTGTCATTATTGTGATTGGTTATCATTATAATGGGCCCGCCAGGGCCAACCAATTAAAACATCTCAATATGCCAAATATTTAATGCCATATCATTTGGTGGCAAATTTTGGTACCCAATTTGGTACGGAGTACCTCTAGCACTTACTAAGCAAATGAAATATAATCTGAATTGAATTATTTAATTTTTTTGTTTCTCTCCAATTTAATTTAATTATTTTGCTTATTTTTCCGGACATACTACAAAGTTTATTTAAAAATAATTGAAAATAATTTAAAAACAGAATCATCCAAAAAATTATGTAGCATATGTTTTAAGAACCATTAAATAAGTATTTTTAAGATAAAAAATCTATCAAATTTAGAATAAAATATCAATTGATGGTTGAATTTTATCCATAATAACATTTTGTTTGTCAAAGTTTAAAATTCGCAATTTGATAACAAAAATTTTTTACATTTAAAAATTTGATTAAATTAGAAAAAAAAATCAATCTCGAGAATGACACTTAACCACTTTTTAAGAAAAAAAAAATAGTATACTAACCCAGATTTGTTAAAATTAAAATAGATGCTCATTTGCGAAAACATATAAATTTAAATATTTAAAAATAAAAAATAATATTGTACAATCATATTGTAAATTGATTTTAAGTTCAATCCTCTGTTATAAAAATCGGCCGATTTCTGAAAAATCGCCGATAAATCGCCCAAAAATCGGTCAAAATTTTGGAACCGATTTGGCCGATTTTGCAAAAATTGCCGATAAATCGCCGATTTTTCAACCAAATCACCCGATAAATCGTAAATCGGTACCTCAACCGAATAGTTCCGATTTCCGAAATTTGCAACACTGGTTCAATCACAACTTCGTAATTTAATCATAAATCTCTTTAAAAAAAATCCGAATCATCATAAAATCAATATATATATATAAAGGAGGGTACGCGGGAGTTTATTTGGCGCTCTAAGATCGGCTCAATCTATTTTTCTAATTTTCTAGAATTTTTGAATTTTAAACATTAATAAATATAAAATATCATTTAACATATTAGAAGTAGAATATGTGTTCGAATTTATAGAGAAGAAGAGTTCGAATTTATAGAGAAGAAAAGTTCGAATTTATAGGTAAGACATATGATTAGAAGTTCTATTGGAAGTAGAATAAGTTTTTATAAGGCATATGCATAAAAGTTCTATTGGAAGTAGAATTGGAGTTCGAATTTATAGAGAATAATAGTTCGAATTTATAGAAAAAACATATAAATAAAAGTTCTATTAGAAGTAGAATAGGTGTTTGAATATATAGAGCAGACATATAATTAAATATTTTATAAAAAGTACGATCTTCTTAAATTATATGATTAGAAGTTGGGTGAAACACAATAATACCCATATTTTAATACTGGAAACCCAAAATACCCGTATGCGGGATGGAGCGTCCAAAATGACCATTGAATACGCATTATAGGATTGCGTATTTATGTATACGCATGACTACTATGCGTGTTCTTTCTTGGTACATCAAACAACATACTAGTACAGAGACTTCCTACAAGAGTACACGCATTAGAATTTTGCGTGGTCACCTATACGCATTATGCATATGCGTTTGTGTCCTATACTATACGCATTGTTCATATGCGTCTAGGTCTCCTGGTCGCTGTTATTGTGTTTGGTAAATGTGGGTGTTGCATGATTCACGTGGTCAGTTGATTCCTGTGTTGAAGCAAACTCGAGCTTTGTGGCTTTAATTTAATTTAGAAGGCTAAAAATTAGTTTTTTCGTTTTTGTTTTAGTCATTTTATTTTAATTTTAGTGATTTTAGGTTCTTCATTTTCATTGGTTTCAAACTTTGTGCGGGAAGTGATAGTTTGTTTTCAGAGTTTTTTGATATGTTAATTAGGACAACGTATGTTTTCAAAAAAAAAAAAAAAAAAACAACGTACACGCATGTACTAATGGCGTAAAGAGTGGGTAAAATGGGCACTGTTTCCGCCCGGCCGGTATTTTGGACAAATTGTTTTCAAATAAAGGTATTTTGGGCATTTTTTCTTAGAAGTTCTATTGGAAGTAGAATTAGTATTTATAAGGCATATGATTAAAAGTTCCATTGGAAGTAGAATAGGAGTTCAATTTTATAGAAATAAACATTTAAAAAATGTTGTATTAGAAGTAAAATAGGTGTTTGAATATATAGAGTAGAAATATAATTAAATATTTTATAGAAAGTATGATCTTCTTAAATTATAATTTTTTATATTACTCCCTCCGTCCTACCCAATTATTAACACTTTTTTTGTCATTTTCTGGCACGCATTTTAAGGTGAATTTTAAGGACAGTTCATAACTTATTTTTAAAATTTTTTTTTTTGTATAAAAATAGGATTGTTCTACTTTTATACAAAAAAAGAGAAAATTTCAAAAATAAATTATGAAACTATCCTTAAATTCCACCTTAAAATGCGTGTCAAACACCCTATTTTGAAATGTTAACAAACCGACAGGAAATATATTCATAAATCCAAATACTATTGTCATAAAAAAAGTCATCGTATTTAAAAAGAAAAAAATTGATTTGTTAACATAATAAAAGAACATTCTCATGCAGGAATCCCAAATAAATACAGAAGTATCTTTAATATAAAGAGAAAATAAGATCTGTTTTCATTTTCTAAAACTCCATAAATTTTGTTAAGACTTAATTGCATGAAGATGGCCTCAACTATTTTTTTTTTTGCATAAAAATGGCCCAAGTATTATTTTAAGCAGATGATTGCATTCCATCTAAATTAATGTAAAAATTGCTGTTTATTTTTATTTTTGGGCCATTTTTGTGTTAAAAAAAACATTGTTCAGCCATCATGTTGTAGTTAAGTCACAAATTGAATACACTCAGCTATTTAAAAAATATAGTTAGGCCATCACACTGTCTACTTTTATACTTGGGCCATTTTTGTGCAAAAAACAAATAGTTGAGGCCATTCTCCTGCAATTAAGTCATTTTAGAAAGTCTAAAGAAAGTATAAATTGGATTCACTCTATTTTTTAGTTTTTGATTTTAAGGAAAAAAATTTTTGTGTAAGATAAGTATCATCAATAATATGTAATGAAGTTGGAATTTCGATCTCAAACGAGAGCGGATCGAAACGTTTTTAATGGGAAGACGGCTCACTATAAAAATTGTATTAGCTATTAAAATGTCATATTGATGTTATAAATTTCATTTTATTTTTAGGATTTGACTTTTATGGATAAACATTGTCATACAAGTGATATATGTAAAAGTTAGGTTTTTGGTCTTTACGAGAGAGCGGACCAATAGTACTAACCGTGTTTAATGAGAAAACGGTTCATTAGAGAAGACCGTATAAATGATGTTTGAATATATTAGGAATACATAAAATAAAATGTTTTATTGGAAGTAGAATACGAGACGGTGGAGATGTTTTATACATTTTTTTTTTAAAACTATGTATCTTTTCTTCTTAGAAACCTTTATTTTAACTTTTTTATAGAAGTTAATTATACTTGCATTAGAAAAATATATCCATAAATTTAATATTATTCCCGTCACGAAAAGTCTTCGTATTTTTTTTGATATGTTAACATAATAGAAAGACATTCTCATGCGAAAGTTGTAAATAAATACAGGAATATTTATTATATACAGAAAATATAAAATGTTTTCATCTTTTAAAACTCCAAAATATTAGAAAGTTTAAAGAATATAAAAATTGGAATTTACTCTCTTTATATAATGAAGTTAGAATTTTGGTTCCAAATAAGAGCGGCTCAAAATGTATTTAACGGGAAGACGGCTCTCTAGAAAAGATTGTATTAGCTATTAGAATTTGATACTGATGTCATAATTTTTTTTATTTTTACGGTTCGATTTTATGGATAAATTTTTTTATATAAGTCTTTATAATATATGTTAAAGTTGGGATTTCGGTTTTAACGAAAGAGCGGCTCAATCGAAAGAATTGTGTTTAACAAGAAATCGATTCATTAGAGAAGACTATTTAATTATTAAAATTTAATGTTAGTATTATAATATAACGTAAATATATTGATTTTTTTTAAAAAAATATTGTAACGCCGCCGCGAAGCGCGGCTTTATCGACTAGTTGAAAAAAAAAAGAGTTTAAAATCATCATGAATCTGGAAAGGTGAAAACCGTTAATTTGGGACAAGGTAATTTTGTTGTCATGTTTTAAGCTAGTCAAAGCCTCAAAGGATCAGCTCTTGTCCCGGCGCCATTCCCAAGACAAGCACACACACACACACACACAAAAACACACACACTTGAACACGATCTCTGTGATTTGACAAAAATGTCAAAGCAATTTGGGAAAAGATTTGAAGGGAAAGTAGCAATAGTGACAGCTTCAACACAAGGTATTGGGTTTGGCATAGCTGAGCGTCTTGGTTTAGAAGGTGCCTCTGTTGTTATTTCATCAAGAAAACAGGTTTCTTGAATTACCCACTTGTTTTTTTCTCTTTATTTGCTGTTTTGATCATCTGGGTCACTTTAATTTTGCCTCTATTTGGTTCTTTGATTGGAATTTTATGTGGGTTTTGTGAATTTTTTTGTTTGATTTTGGTTACAACTTACAAGTTTGTGTTTTGATCATTGATTAGCTATAATTTACTGTTTTTTTTCATTTGGGTCATTCTGATTTGGTCTCAGTTTAGTTCACTTTGGAATTTTATGAGGGTTTTGTGAATTTTATTTTTTTATTTGGATTACAAGTTTGTGTTTTGATCATTGATTAGTGATAATTTACTGTTTTTTCCATCTGGGTCACTCTGATTTGGCTCAGTTTGGTTCATTTCTTGATATTTTGTATTGGGTTTTGTGTTTTTTTATATGTTTGATTCTGTTGGTTTTTGAGAGTTGATTGAATTTGGTTATAAGTTTGTGTTTTGAATAATGATTACTGATTTTTGTGTTATGATCATGGTTTGTGACACAGTTTGTTCCTTTCTGTATATTTACTGGTTTTTTTTAATCATTTTGTAATGATTGAATTTTGTATAGGTGGTTTTTTTTTCAAAGTGAGTTGAGTTGGTTTTTGATCTTGATTTGTTTGTAGAGTAATGTAGATGAGGCCGTTGAAAAGTTGAAGGCTAAAGGGATTGATGTGTTGGGACTGGTGTGCCATGTTTCGAATGCTCAACAGAGAAAAAATCTTGTTGATAAGACTGTGCAGGTAACTCTGTAACTGTTGCAACTCAAGTTTTTGTCTTTTCTGAATCATCTATGAACTAAAGTTCAAGTTGAGATTTTATTCTGTTGTGTAGGAATTTTGATTTTTTAGTTGTAAAGTCAAAAATTTCATCCTATCCATTTCATTTTATCTCTAGCACCCTTAACATGTGTTCATTGGTAGCTGTAGGATGGCACCTACCCAACCTACTAGATCCTTCTCATAATTATAAGGTGAAGAAGCAATTTACTTAAAAAAAAAAAGTTACGAAGGAATTTTATCCTTGTAAGAATTTATATCTAATGGATTATTTGATTTGTATTCATGCAATGCACCCTGTTAAAGAATACTGATGCCTACTAAAGTAAATAATGAACTTAGAAAACGATTTAAGGTGGCGTTACCCTCTAAATCTGACCGAGTTGCAACTGTTCCTTATAATTCTATAATATCGTACAGTTAATACCTTTCTTTCGCATATAATGCACGTTTGAGATTTTTAAAGAGAAGGTGCTAAAGGTACAAATGCACAAATATTAGGGTGCTTGAGGTACAAAAGCGCAAATATTAAATGCTAGGGATACGATTGATGAACTGAAAATCTCTGGAGATCTTTCCTCTCCACTTACTTTGTTTCATTCGAGTCTATGAAGATAATTTTGTCAGAATACCATTTAGATGTGTAAACGTGGTAAAGAGTAATCATATTATTCAGCTTTTCCAAAAGACAATTACAAGGATCCTGCCTATATAGCTTACATATCAAAGAAATAAGGAAAGTCTAAATATAGGAAATCCCTAATATTATGGCTATAATATATATATTAACACTCCCCCTCAAGCTGGAGCATATATGTCAACCATGCCCAGCTTGTCACAAAGATACGATATTCTCGACGCGTTTAGAGGTTTAGTAAACACATCTGCAACTTGCTCAGCAGTCCGCACATGTCTAGTAGTAATTGTTCCATCTTCAATCTTTTCACGAGTAAAATGACAGTCCCTTTCAATATGCTTCGTTCGTTCGTGGAAAACTGAATTAGCCGCGATGTACTGAGCAGCTTTATTGTCACACCAAAGGGTCATCGGTACTAAGTTCTCAAAACCCTACTCTGTTAATAAATGTTTATACCATTCAAGCTCACAACACGTGTCTGCCATGGCTCTATATTCGGACTCTGCACTAGATCTTGAAACAACTTGTTGTTTCTTACTTTTCCATGAAACTAAATTGCCTCCAAAAAATACACAATATCCTGTGGTAGATCGCTTAACTGCCAAATCAGCATCAGAATATGCCATTAACTTCAAATGTCTATGATCACGAAATAGTAAACCTTTCCCAGGAGCACCCTTAAGATATTTTAATATTCGAATGACCGCTTCCCAATGTGGTACTCGAGGAGATGAAAGGAACTGACTAACAACACTCACGGGAAAAGCAATGTCTGGTCTAGTGACGGTGAGATAGTTGAGTTTGCCAACCAATCTTCGATATCTTTTGTGATTCTCAAATAAATCACCTTCTTGATCTGTTAATTTTTGACTACCATCCATTGGTGAAATAGCTGGTTTTGCTCCTAACAACCCCGTTTCTTCCAACATGTCCAAGACATACTTTCGCTGCGATAAAACAATTCCTTTCTCTGATTGTGCCACTTCAATACCCAGAAAATACTGTAATTTTCCCAAATCTTTAGTCTCAAATTTAGTCATTAGAAATGACTTGAGAGCTTGAATTCCCTCCTTGTCATCCCCAGTTATACCAATATCATCAACATAAACAACCAAGAAAAATCGTCTCCCTGACTCCCCTTTAAAATAAAACATAGAAGGATCATAGATGCAACGTTTCATTCCAAATTCTATCAATGCTGTAGAAAACTTTCCAAACCATTCTCGAGGTGATTGTCGAAGGCCATAAATAGTCTTCTTTAATTTACAAACCATATCACGCTTCCCCTGAGCAATAAACCCTGGTGGTTGCTCCATATATACTGTCTCGTGAAGGTCACCGTGTAAAAAAGCATTCTTAACATCAAGTTGATGTAAGGTCCAATGATAAGAAGCTGCTAAAGAAATCAGCAAGCGAATAGAAGACATTTTAGCCACAGGAGAAAATGTATCAAAGTAGTCAACTCCATATACCTGAGCATATCCTTTAGCTACAAGGCGAGCTTTGAGTCTGGCCAATGAGCCGTCAGGTTGCAATTTCACCGCAAAAACCCATTTACACCCAATAACAGTAGCATCAGCAGGGGGATGAACCAATTCCCAAGTACCATTTTTCTCAAGTGCCTCTAATTCCTCAAACATAGCCTTTCTCCAACCAGGATTTGCCTGAGCTTCTTTAACTGTCTTAGGAAGAGGATAAGCATCCACGGTAGAAAGGCTAACAGAATATGTAGGAGATATACCTGTATAAGAGATAGAAGCGGAAATAGGGTGTTGTGTACACGAACGCGTACCTTTGCGCAATGCAATAGGAAGATCTAAGTCTGAAGAAGGATGTGGATCTGACGACGAAGTGGAAGCAGGCACAATATTTCTAAAGGCATCATTAGTTCGAGAACGCCGACTATAGACATGTCGAATTTCAGGGGTAGACCGAGGTGGATGAAGTGGAGCTGTTGTTGTTCTGGTAGTGATGATATGTGTAGGAAATCCTGTATCCAACTCAGAGGCATCATGGGGAACAGATACAAAGGGAGTACTCTCAAAAAAACTGACATCAGAACTTACCAGATATTTGTTAAGATCCGGAGAAAAACATCGATATCCCTTTTGTGTGCGAGAATAACCAACAAACAAACACTTCAAAGCTTTAGGGTCTAGTTTAGAGTGACCTGGACGATGATCACGAACAAAACAAACACATCCAAATATACGGGGTGACATAGTAAACAAAACCTGAGATGGAAATAGTACGGAATATGGAATAGAACCATTAAGGACAGAAGATGGCATACGATTAATAAGATAACATGCAGTAAGGACAGCATCGGCCCAAAAAAGTTTAGGAACATGCATCTGAAATAATAAAGTGCGTGTCACTTCTAAAAGATGTCGATTCTTGCGTTCAGCTACACCATTTTGTTGTGGTGTATCAACACAAGAAGATTCATGAATAATACCATGTTTCCGCATAAAACTAGCAAAAGAATCTGAAAAATATTCTTTAGCATTATCACTTCGAAGTGTTTTCAAAGTTATACCAAACTGAGTATGTATTTCAGTGACAAAGCTAACAAAGATGGAAAATAGTTCAGATCTGGATTTCATCAAATATAACCATGTAACACGAGAGTAATCATCCACAAAAGTTACGAAATAACGAAAACCAAGTTTCGACGCAATAGGACAAGGTCCCCAAACATCAGTATGAACCAAATCAAAATGGTGCGCAGACCGTTTATTGATACGAGGAGGATAAGACACACGATGGTGTTTCCCAAACTGACACGACTCACAATCTAAATTCTCTAAATGATGAAGAGAAGGCACTAATTTCTTCAAACTGGTAAGAGAAGGATGACCCAAACGACAATGAATTTGAAGAGGTGAAACAACTCCAGAGCATGCTATAGATCGGGAACTAGCCTCATCAAACACATATAAGCCTCCAGAAACATGGCCTCTACCAATCTCCTTCTTCGTCGAAAGATCCTGAAAGACACAAGAGTCGGGAAAAAAGGTGATTGAACAATTATGTGATTTTGTCAGTTTACTAACCGACAAAAGATTAAACGGAAATTCAGGCATAAATAATGTAGATGATAAAGACAATGATGGAGAGAGGGTAGCTGTTCCCGTTCCCTTAACAATCGCTTTGGAACCATTAGCCAATGTAACAGAAGGAATAGCAGACACCGATTGGAAATTAGACAAATTTGAAGATATACCTGTCATATGATCTGATGCCCCTGAATCAATGACCCAAGGAAGAGAAGTGGTGAGACATGCACGCGCATCACCATTACCTGTCTGAACAAGGCCTGCAGTGGATGGAGATGGCTGTTGAGAAATCTGAAACTGAGTAAAAGCTGCATACTCTGACGGGGAAAGTGTGATCGTGGTATCTGAGGAAGCCATTGACTGTGGTAAACCAGACTCAGCAATGTTAGCCACTCTTGAGGTGGCTGCTAAATGTCGACAAAAACGTTGAACATGACCGTACTCTCCACAATGATAACACGGGCCTAACACTGTTGGCTGACTACCCCTACCTCCATTACGAACATTCATAATACTACCTCGTCCACCAGAAGAAAACCCACGACCACGACTACGAGAAGCAAATCTGCCACGACCACCATTGTGTAGCGGTGGCTTACTATCAGATGTAATAGATGTGAGAAGTGCAGATTTTGATGCAGATTGTTCAAGATCAACACCAGTAGAAGAAGTTTCTCTGGAAACTCGTAAAACTCGAGCAAATGTATCAGTTAAAGATGGTAATTCAGTGCTACTGAGAAGCTGCGAACGAACACTTTCAAATTCGGGACCAAGAGATCCAAGAAACCCCATAACAGCAAGTTGTTCCCTTTGAGTCTTCATTTTCGCGACCTCAGAAGATATAGGGAGCAACGAATTATATTCCTCATATAATTTTTTAAAGTCTGCAAAAAACTGAGTAAGTGGGCGTCCATCCCTACTGATTCGAAAAAATTCTTGAGATACCTCAAAAATACGAGCCATATTATTTTGGCCCGAATACAAAACCTCCAAATAATCCCACAGTTCTTTAACCGTGTCGATGTGAGTTACCAAATCGACGATATTACCTTCCATAGAGTTCAACAACTGATAAAGTATGCGTGCATCAGCTACTTCCCATGAAGCATCAGATTTTTCTGATTTAGTCGAAGTTAAATGATCTCCCTGATCCCTACTCACCAGTGCCAATTTTACAATTTTTTTCCATTGCTGATAATTACCAACACCTTCTAATTTTTTCTCTGTAAGTTTATTACCCGCTGAAAACACTTCTGTAACTGATGTACTCTGCATACTAGAGCCTGAGCCTGACATACTTCACACCCAAAATCAACAAATCAAAATATCTGACTGATAATATATAAAATCAGCCCTGAAATTCTCACACAAATTCCCCACAAACCATAAACTTCAACAAAAAAAAAAACGTATCTAATACTAGTACACAGACACCGAATATAGGTTAGCATGTACTTCATCCCCTCGAAACATACTCATCCATATATATATATAAACAGTATGGAACTAAGACAGATCAAAGAGCAAAAAACCCCTCCAGGTAGCGTGTGTGTCTCACGTGGCAGCGGCGTGTGGAAGCTCCGGTGGCGGCTAGGATTGAAGATAGATTGAAGCAGGCTAGTCTAACAGCGATGGTTGTGTTTTAAACTCTATGTAGATGTAATTAAGTATGTATATATGTATAATATTATATGGGAGTATATTGTATGTATATGTATATATGTATGTATATGTTACAGCAGCGGCTAGGGTTGGGAATATGTTGGCTCTGATACCATGTAAACGTGGTAAAGAGTAATCATATTATTCAGCTTTTCCAAAAGACAATTACAAGGATCCTGCCTATATAGCTTACATATCAAAGAAATAAGGAAAGTCTAAATATAGGAAATCCCTAATATTATGGCTATAATATATATATTAACAAGATGCAATTAGTATGCCGGTTTTGCTTTGAATTTATGCAACAAGGTCATATCATCAATCTAGTGCTGTAGGATAAATTAGGAACAATATAATGCACTAGACTTCTATTACCCCAACTGTTTATTTTGCCTCTAGTACCTGTGCCGCACACTCAACACTTGGACACTTACGAGGCTAAAAACATGTCAATTTCAACATGTTTCCCTCTCCGTCGCTTGGACATTATCCATATTGGGCACGTTCAGCCAAGTCTGGGTAACAAAGCACTACAGTAACGATGTCGGACGAATTCAAGTGTTTTTCCTATGCATTATGTCCCTGAATCCGAAATCGGGAATAGAGTAGGTTTCGAGATTTGCCTTTTTCATTAGCGCTTTTGATACCACTAATATTTTACTAAAAGATGTCATTAAGATTTTGCTTCAAGAGAAACATGAACCTTTGTTTCATTTGCACCTCACTTATTGTTGCGTCAGTAAAGCACATAGCAGCTCCTTTTACATAGGTTGAAGTATCATCTACTATTTTAAACAGGTTTGGATTTTATGCTCCAGATTTAGCGTTCTTAATTTGTATTTATTGCATTAATATACTGAGATACATTAGAGAATCAGCTAGAAGAAAATTATCCATATTACTTGTCAAAAACAAGGTTTATTTTCGGTTGTGTTATGTTCTATGTATGGTATTCATTAGATATTTACCACCTTCATTATATTCAGACTGTAAATTCTTTTAGAATTTGACTTCTATTTATCGTTAATATGGACAATATGGTTTTGGATGCAGAAATATGGAAAAATAGATGTGGTGGTATCTAATGCTGCTGCAAATCCATCTGTTGACCCCATTTTGGAAACTAAAGAACCAGTCCTCGATAAGCTATGGGATATCAATGTTAAAACTGCTATTCTTCTTCTAAAGGCAAGTGCTTCGAATCAAGCATGAGTTCTTGAGTGCAGCAATACTATGTCATGCACGATCATCAAAGATATCACCATATTGTCCTCTTTTTCTGTATGATAATATTAAATTATCATCCGTTCTATACCTAGAAGGGTTTGGAGTTATTCTTATACAGCTTTTATCTGTTTATTCTGGCCATGGACTTAAGGCTGCTGCTTATCTTGTCCTCTCTATTGCAGGATGCTTCTCCTCACTTGTCAAAAGGTTCATCTGTTATTTTTATTTCTTCCATCAGTGCTTACATTCCACACTCTTCCATGGCTATGTATGCAGTGACAAAAACAGCGCTCCTTGGGCTTACCAAGGTAGTACATGATTTCGAGTATTCTGTAGGGAATCTGATTTTCATTAAGAAAAGTTTAATTGTTATTTGATATTGTATAGGCACTTGCCACTGAGATGGCCCCAGATACCCGTGTGAACTGTGTTGCCCCTGGGTTTGTACCGACACACTTTGCCGACTTCATTACAAGTAACGATGATGTTGTAAGTTTGTCACGAGTTAAAATCTCTATGCTTTTTTAGCCGGAAATTTTTTGAACAGCCAGACAACCTGGTTCCTTTTTGTTAATGACTTCACCGTGTGAATGTTTGTAGAGGAAGACCATTGAGGATAACACATTACTCAAGAGGCTCGGAACTACTGAAGACATGGCTGCTGCCACCGCCTTTTTGGCATCAGATGATGCTTCTTATATCACTGGAGAAACACTGGTGGTTGCTGGTGGAATGCCTTCTCGGCTCTAGTTATACGGAATTATTATTCATATCCAATGTAGCTCATCTGTTGATTTTTCTTTGAGGATTAAAACACTCTCCCTTTCCGTTGGTCTAATAAGGTTTCAGATACTTGTAGATAATATACCCACATGTTTGTTGGAATGATGATAACATTTGGCATATTATACAGGAAGCTTCGTTCCATTGTTTAATGTATCTTGTTTTGCAATTAGTTTGATAACATGGATATTGTTTTGCAATAATAAGCTGGGGTGAACTAAGGAGCAACAGCATTTCTTAGATGTATAACATAAGCTGGGGATGCACCAACCGACAGTGTTTTTTGAATTTTGAGCTTTTTAAGAAAAGCTGGTATTGCTATATGGATGTATATGGCAATTTACAAATTACAAGTTATGTACATATACTCTCCCAGAACCAAAACAGAGATACATAGCGGCTTTTATACAAGAAAGCTTGGTTTTCGTAGTTTACATGCACCTACAACAGACTGGTATGCCATAGGAGACACCAAGTCGTATTCCCCTCTTGGCAATGATACACTCTCGCAAGTTGTATCCATTTATCTACACTGGTATCACGTCAGCATTCTGATTTTCATCACACATCAAAACAAGACCTTCGGTACAAGTTGGAAGAAGGCAACGAGTCCACTGCCAACCTGTTGAGGTTGGTTCTGCTGGTGGAACAATCATTAGGACATTATCATGTCGTCGGACAACGCCCATCACACTGACAGTACTCCCTTCTTTGATATAGCTGTTTTATGATGAGCATGACAAAATCAGAGTCAGAGCACATGAAAAATAATTACAAGTATGATAGCAATAGAGGTGGCGAAGACTTACATGCCCAAGAACTGCATATAAAAGTGACAGTCGCTTACCTTTCTTTGAGGCGCATTACACGATCATCCCGTGAGAGGTTGTGATCAGCAAGCCAGCTTAAAAAGCTCGGAGATAATTCTTTGTTTGCATTAGTTACATCAATCACTGTAGTTGGTCTGACAAACGGGGAAACTTTAGCTCCATAGCCTGCTTTGACTATAACTCTTAACCCAGTTTGGAAGTCTGATATGTAGAAATCAGCAACATATCTCTGTTAAGAGGCAGGTTAAGGTAATTACAATCTAGTAGTGCTTTTAACCATGCATTCTTAAAGACTTGAAGGTGTAAGCAAAACTGATGCACTTCAAAATTCCACTATTAACATTTTCCTCACAACTAACATTTTCAAAGGCCGTACCCAATGCGGGGATTAGGGAATGGTTTACCGTTGTTTTCACGGAGAGGCTGCTTCGAGCCTGACCTAATGGATAGCAAGTAGACAAGTGATCATCACGTCAAGCAAGAACTTTGCAACTAACATTTCTGATCATTATAAACCACTGCCATTTCTATCTATTAAAGTTCCAAGCCTGCTTTAACTACATTCTTAGTGCTTAGGGGTGATTACAAAGTGCACCAGCATCCATATGCCAAGCAGTGGGACTTCAATGCATATCACCTAGGCGACTGCACAACGTGTGTCCAGAAAGAATCAAATTTGTTTATTTTACTATTCTAAACTAATAAAAACATACAAATAACAAAGATATCTATATGAATATTAGACTCTAGAAGGTGATTCTGGGTTTAAGTAGAATTTTCCATTTCAACGATCTATGGGGGTGTTTGGAAGTTAGAGGTTTGGGATAAAATTAGAGGTTTGGGGGTAGATTAGAGGTTTGACCAAATGAAACCTCTAATGTGAGTGTTTGGTTGTTAGAGGTTTGAGTTAGAGGTTTGGGATCAAAAAGCTAATTTTGAAAAAGCTCCTTTTAGGAGCTTTTTCAATTAGAGGTTTGCTATGTGTCACAAAAAGTTATTCAAAAAGCTATTTACCAAACACTTTTATTCAAAACAACTAATTTCAATCCGCTAGTCAAAACAGCTAATTCAATCCGCTAGTCAAAACAACTAATTCAATCCGCTATCAGCTAACAGCTATCAGCTAATTGCCAAACAGGGCCTATATATTTTGAACTTTAGGCAGCTGGTTGTGACGACTTATAAAACCATGATGCTGCAAAGCATCACTCGCTCTGGTTGTCACAACAACCGGCCAGTGACTAATTATTTTAAAGGCAAAGCTACCAAATTTAGTCATTACAGTAGCCAGAAACATCTCTAACTTTAACAGGATTAAGAACCTGGGTTCCGCCAAGAAGAAGAAAAAGCTAGCTAAAGTAAGTTGCAGCCTCATCGAATCACATTAATAAAAAATAAGGGCTTCACATGCAGAGGTACTCTTGGAGTTGAGATAAATGCATTACTAGCTAAACAAACTAACCTCGAAATTTCTGCATCCCCAAGAAAAGAAACGGTGTTTAGGATTAGCCGGTTTTCCCCTCAATCCTCTGTATTCCAACAACTCCGTTGAAACATACACACATCTTGATATCTTCTGGAAAGATGTCTCAAGCGGAATACTGCCACAAGTGACAACCTACATAAATGGAGTCATATAAACTTTAACATAATGTATTTATCAAACTATTTAACATAATTTAGGAGAGGAGATTTTTACCCCAGTAACTTTGACATACTGTCCATCAGTGGCACCTCTAAGTTCAGAATCAGCATACCTCCTCAAAAACCCAACCAACCCTCTTCTTTTCATAGCCAAATTCCACAGAACAATCATCACTAACACCACCAAAATCGCCACCACGACAACAAGAATCAAGGCCTTTTTAACCGCAACCATCAAGAACACTCCCACCACCAACCCCATCACCACCACCACTAGAAAAACCCACATTGCCACTTTCGATACCTTAAACCCCATTCTCTCTTCTCCACTCAAACTCGTAACCGCTGACCCATACACCACCTTCTTCCCCGACCCACCCACCGGTGTCGGGTCAAGTTTCCCGGACCTTCGACCCGGATTTAACCCGAGAGGCCCCGATGTCAGTAACCCGGTTGGCAACACATGGACCATCGGACCTGATACTTTCGGACCCGGGTCTTGACCCGACCCGGATAAGTCGGATCCGGATTTTTGCCGTGAGAACGAAGAAAGCCTACTGGGCTTCAATATGGGTGGCCCGCATGACTCAATGTCAAACATTTTTCCTAGTTCACCGGAGTTTTTGACATCCCCGCCAGTGTAAGGTACGGCCCGAGAAGTTAACGTGGGCTGACGGTCTTTTAAGGGTGGTTCGGGTCGACCCGAGACGTATAACCCGGAACTAAGCCGGTGAGAATGACTTCGGGTAGTCATTGTGAGAGAGAAATGCAGTGTTGGTAAGTGTGTGTAATGTGTATGAATAATGTATGGAAGTGTAGTAACAGTAAGTGATCAATGTAATAATGACAATGACATGTGTGTCCCTCACTTGCTGTGTTTTGTAATCTGGCACGTAGATTCACACAGACTGTTTAATTTCTTGAGTTGCAAGTATTAGAAAAACTTTAACCATAAATTTTTCAATCTCAGCTAATTTTAAATCTTAATTCCGAAGAGCGTGACGAGATAATTAAGTCATAAATCCTCACTGTTTCAGTCATCCTAGGTTTGATTATCGTTCAACCCGAATTCAAAATGAATAATAATACTTTTTAGATTATAAGTTGGGTGAAAAATAAAAATCCGAATTCTAACATTGTTTTGTACGACTACCATTTCAATCATAAAGTTGCATGATTCATATATTTGATAAACAAATAAATTACATCAACTATGTCTCGTGACTCATTAATTTATGAAAAGAAATTAGAATATAAACATCTACGCGTAACGCAACCAATCAACCATAATGGCTGGGGGCCTTGGGTGCAATTTGGCATCTTCTAGTGTCGGTGAAACAAGAAAGCCAGGCAGATGATAGCATATATAGCTGTCTATTATTGTCAAAGGTTAAAAATAAGGTGACATGTCAAATTTGTGAACTGTATATTTCATTCGCTGCTGCAACTTTGAAATATTTCGCTAAAAAATTCGTAAATTTCCGTCGTCACTGTCATGTTTGATTTTTTGTAGTTAAATAAACGATTTTTAACTCAAAATTACATCTACTTGCAAAAAATCGCGCGTTTGCGTTTGCGCTGTCACTATCTATGTTTATTATGATGCTCTGAATAAAAAGCTTGAGGATCTGGTTTAAATTGGATTCCGATTGTTTTTGCATAGTATTTTCTCCGTTCCATAAAACTTTTCTCCTTTTGACTTTGGATACTGTTCACTATAAATGATTGACAATTAATTTACGCACAATTTATAAGATAAAATATTGTCATGAGTGATCTTGTTGGATTCGTATTTCTTAATACTTTAATATAGTGAAGTTTTTATATTTAAAACTAATACGAAATTAAAGATATTATCGATTAAAAGTATGTGTTGACAAACATATTCAAAATAAACAGGAAAGTTTTTAGGAATAGAGGTATATATTGTTAAACTTTAAGGTACGTTTCACTTTTGTTAAGTTGATTAAATGACTTGTCGGCAGTCGGCAGGTTACGTACATGCTTGCTATGTACAAACATATACTTTCCGTCTCAATATGCTTCTCTTTCTCTCGTTTGATATGTCGGGACGGTTCATAACACGAGACAAATTACTATTTTACGTCTAATCTATAAGACCAAATATAGTCATAAGTGATCTTCTTAGATTCGTATTTATGAGTACTTTAATATAGTGAAGTTTTTATATTTAAAATTAATATAAAATTAAAGATATTAACGATTAAAAGTGTGCGTTGACAAACGTGTCCAAGAGAAATGAGAAAAGTTTTTAGAGACAGAGGGAGTACTTCCTATTTTCGTAATTTTTTCATTAATCTCCATGTCCAATAATCAATATAAATGTTAAATATCGGGTGGAATGTAGGCAAAACGAAAACATATATTAACACTTGATTAATTTGGTCTTGGCTAGCTAGCTGGGAAGTGGTAACTGTAAAACGTGCAATAAATTGGGCTGAGTAAATTTGGCCCATGCTTGACAAAGACAAGGCAGCCCAATAAGGGGAAGCCTCGGGGACAATTAGGTGATGTGAACGGTGCCTACTCATATCACTTTCAAAACTTGTTCATTGTACTCCATCCGTCTCTTTAAACGTTTCTCGTTTAATTAAAAACACAGGTTTGAAGACAGTAGATAATAAATATTGTTTTTTAATGGAGTAGTGGATATTGAATATTGTTTTTAAGGAGTAGTGGGTATTGAATATTGTTTTTAAGGAGTAGTGAGTGGAGTAGTGGGTATTGAATATTGTTTTTAAAGAGTAGTGGGTGAAATAGTGGTTATTAAATATTGTTTTTAAGAAGTAGTGGATGGAGTAGTGGATATTGAATATTGTTTTTAAGGAGTAGTGGGTGGATGTTGGAGTAACTAACTCTGCCAGCTCAGCACGAGTTAGTTACCTCCATTTCTACTCATTCTTCTCATTTGTCAGCAACAACATAACCATATATATACAGAGCCTTATTGTTACAGATTGGTTAGCTTAGTCATTAAGAAAATACAATATCACAACAATGAGAGTAGATCTTATCAATTCTGTAATACACTTTGTACGTTAATGATTTTCTAGTTATGAAGTATATACTTTGAATCTTCATCTTCTTGTTAGTTACATTTCTTTTGTTAAATCATATATCAAAATTACAAAACTTTCATGGTATCAGAGAGGTACGGTCTTCATCGTCTTCCTCAAGATTCATTAATGGCGGATTAAGCTCTTTTATACGTTTTCTTTACGATATGAACGTCTCGATCAACAATCACGAGTTTGATCTCTAAACTTCATTGCAATCAGGTGTTTTCTTGTGATTCTTTATCTCAGATCCTATATAGTTTGATTGTGTTCGTATACGAGTTCTTTCTGCAAATCTAGTTGGAGATTGTTACTTGAAGTTTTGTGTAATTGATTACAATTTCTTCTTCTGTTTTGGTAAAGATTCTTTGTTAAACAAGTGCGATTACAAGTTAGTTTTGATCAAATAGATATTCTAGACATGGCTGATAACAGAACAGTTAAGGCTCCTAATCAAGATCCAAATAACATTTACTTTATTCATCCATCTGATGCGAGTTCAACACAGTTAGTTTCAGTGAAATTTAATGGGAATGGATTTAATAACTGGAAGAGAGCGATGATCTTGACTCTTTCAGCTAAGAACAAACTAGGTTTTGTTGATGGAAGCATTGCTAAACCAGCAGATAATACATCTGTTGAGTCTAAAGCCAGTAAACAAACTAGAATCACTCTTAGACTGCTGAAAACCTTGAATTAATAATGCTGACAAGAGTTTAGCAAACCATTCTCTCGAAGCTTGTTTAAGGCCATAGATTGATTTGATGAGCCTGCAAACCTTATTATCAGGATTAGGGATACCTTCTGGTACCTTCATGTAAACTTCTTCAGATAAAATGCCATGCAAGAAAGCATTATTGACATCAAGTTGATAAAGTGGCCACTTATTTGATGTTGCAACTGCCAATAAGCATCTAACAGTAGCCATTTTGACCACTGGAGAAAAGGTCTCCTCATAATCAATTCCAAACCTTTGATTGTATCCCTTTGCTACTAATCTAGCCTTGCACCTTTCCAAAGAACCATCAGCCTTGAGTTTAACTTTAAATACCCATCGTGAACCAATGGCCTTGAGTCCAATTCCCAGGTTTGATTTTTATTAAGAGCCTGAATTTCGAGATTCGTGGCCTCAATCCATAAAGGATGAGAAGCAGCTTCCTTATAAGATGTAGGTTCATGTATATCACAAAATTGAGAAATGAATGATTGATGTTCAGAAGGAAGAGAAGAAAACTGAACTAAGTTGCACCAATGACCATTAAAATGATTAGCATTGTGACAATGATAATCAGTGAGATAAGAAGGAGGTTTATGAGTTCTCGAAGATTGTCTAACTGGTAAAACAAGAGAATCATTATGAGAATTAAGAGTAGAATCAATGTGAGAACTAATATCAGAAACTAAAGAAGAATCTGTATTTGATATAGGACTATTATTAAAAGTAAACTCAGAATGTTCTATAGATGTGGGAGTAGTATGAGTAATAGGAGAAGAATCTGAGGAATCTTGAAGAAAACCCTCAAATGTAGGTGAAAATGAAGTAACAGCAGGTAGATATATGGTGGTGGGATAAGAGTTATATAGATCTTTGGTTGGGAAACTTAATTTTTTGACTAACACACGACCTGATCTTGCTTATGCTGTGCAATCTTTGAGCCAATTCATGCAGAGTCCTAGGACTTCTCATTTTTCAGCATTATTGCATACACTTAGATATGTGAATCATTCTGTTGGTCAGGGTTTTCTTCTACGTGCTGATACTCATATTAAGTTGCAAGCTTTTACTGATTCTGATTGGGCATCATGCCCAGACTCAAGGAAATCTGTCACAGGCTATATTCTTTTGCTTGGTCAGTCACCTGTTACTTGGAAATCAAAGACGCAGAGTACTATTTCTCGATCTTCATCTGAAGCTGAATATAGGGCTATGGCTTCTGCATCTTCTTAAATTACTTGGCTAGTCAGATTACTTGAAGAATTGGGTGTTCATGATCTTAAACCTGTCACACTTCACTGTGATAACCAATCTGCCATTCACATAGCTAAAAACACTGTGTTTCATGAACGAACTAAACACATTGAGATTGATTGCCATTTTACTCGAGACAAAGTGTTGGAGGGATTAGTCCAGCTTACGTATTTGCCTACTCAATCACAACTTGCTGATGTTTTTACGAAAGCTATTCCATCTACTCAGTTTCAGCATTTGTTGTCCAAGTTAGGATTTCATGCTCCATTGTCTCATGAACCTCCTACCTTGAGGGGGGGTGTTGGAGTAACTAACTCTGCCAGCTCAGCAACAGCTCAGCACGAGTTAGTTACCTCCATTTCTACTCATTCTTCTCATTTGTCAGCAACAACATAACCATATACATACAGAGACTTATTGTTACAGATTGGTTAGCTTAGTCATTAAGAAAATACAATATCACAACAATGAGAGTAGATCTTATCAATTCTGTAATACACTTTGTACGTTAATAATTTTCTAGTTATGAAGTATATACTTTGAATCTTCATCTTCTTGTTAGTTACACTTCTTTTGTTAAATCATATATCAAAACTACAAAACTTTCGGTGGATCGGTGGAGTAGTGTATTGAATATTGTTTTATATGGTTTAAAATAAAAAGGGGAAAAGTATTTTGAATGTCCCAAAATAATAAACAGGAAATGTTTTAAGAGACGGAGGGAGTAATGTTCACACCTTTGAATCTTAACTAGATTGAGGTCCAAACTCGTTCTTTGCGTTCTTTGTATTAGGCTATTTTTCTAGGTTCATTCCTATGAATTTCATTTATGAATCGTGACTATTCATTGAATGAGGCTCATTCTTTGATTCTAAGTTTATCATTGTGAATCTCATTAGGTACCTAGATAATTAAGACGTTTTCCGGATAAAATTAAGGGGGTGTTTGGGGGAACTTTTTTTCAGAATAAGTCAACTTATTTTAAGACAAAGTTGGAAATTCCTAACTTTCCAACTTATTTTTGCAACTTATTGAATCTCAAACATATACATTCAATACTTATATAAAAAAAATTATCAAAATATAAAATTTTTATCCGAAAATAAGTCCATAAGACCAAAATTAAAGTTGTGCCAAACGGGCACTAAGTTTCTCTTCTGCTCGTAAAAAAAAAACGTTACTAGTTGTACCTCAGTTGTTGGCTTAAAACATGTTACGCATCCTAAAAATGTATGTTACAGTATTACAGTCTTACGAATTTCGCCATTGCTAAGCCGAGATAAAGTTCGAAAAAGTCGATAAGCTTTCAAAACATTTTTCCTTTTTCATGTTTTCTACTACTCTGTTTACATAGGATAATACAATTAGGAACAGGGGAGTTGAATTCCCTTTACAAATGGAGTCTCGAGTTTCTAACTTTTATCACTTTTTTAGAACCATAAATTCACGGGTATGTTCTGAACTCTGCGATGAACTTATCTTTCTTTTTTTTTTTCCTGCCAAAAAGACCTACTTTTGTTAATGATTTTAGAAAAAGACCATGGAAATCCCACAATTGTTTCTCTTTTCTTTAAAAGTCTTGTCCATTTTTGATCAATTTATATCGAAAGAATGTCTACAGTGATCTTGCAGGATCATAAAATATGATATCGAAATGCATATTTGAATGTGCTTACGAAAAATGTGAATCCGATATTTAATTTTCGAATGTGCATATTATCAGACAAGCGTAGCATGTTATATTTGATAATTTGAGCCAATATTTTTAAATTTTTTGGCAATAAATTTAATTTTGTGGTATTAAAAACTTTCACCCCCACTTATTCTTAACTTCGAAGTCCAATTTTCCTCACCATATATAAAACCTCAAGCATTATCTGTAATTTAAAATGCACTTCCTTACCTAAAAAATTATGCTCCGATATTTTGAACTAGGAGGATTTTGTATTTTTTTACTTATTTTACTTCTTCTTTGCATGTAAATTTTGATGGGCTAAGCTGTTTTTTCCTCTTCCCCTTGATCAGTATATGAAAACCTATTCCCCTTGCTCTACTGAGATTAACCCATGTTTGTGAATCAGTTCATGCACTTCTTGAAATCAAGTCATACCTACAGAAGGAAGCTTCAGGGTTTTAATGGTGTATTATGATCCCCTGTTTTATAAACGTAGTACTAGAATAGAGCTAGTTCTTGATGGCAAACTCTTGTTTTAATCCATTTCGGCTTCGTAAATCGCGGAGCAGACCATTGTCATTCCAGTCATCCTCTAAACTCAACTTGAGCAATGACATGCAAAACATGGAGAGAAGGAGATTTGATAGTTTGGAGTCATGGTCAATGATTCTAGATTCTGAGAATGTTGAGACTTGGGAAGTTTCGAAAGAGGATCAAGAAGAATGGACAGCTGATCTTTCTCAGTTGTTTATTGGTAATAAATTTGCTTCTGGTGCTCATAGTCGGATTTACCGGGGAATTTACAAGCAAAGGGCAGTTGCTGTAAAGATGGTAAGAATTCCAACTCATAAGGAGGATAGAAGAGTGTTTCTTGAGCAGCAATTCAAATCAGAAGTTGATTTGCTTTCGCGTCTATATCATCCCAATATAGTGCAGGTCAGATTTGGATTTGATTCTTTATAATATGTACAAGTATGTGAAATGTTTTATATTGCTAGTTCTTGCCTTCTAGGATTCAAGTACTTGAGGTATTGACTTGCCCTTTTTTATCTACAGTTCATTGCAGCTTGTAAGAAGCCTCCTGTGTATTGTATCATTACAGAATACATGTCTCAAGGAACTCTACGTATGTACCTCAACAAAAAAGAGCCATACTCCCTTTCAACCGAAACTATTTTGAGGTTAGCCCTGGACATCTCCAGAGGGATGGAATATCTTCATGCACAAGGGGTGATCCACAGAGATCTCAAATCTAATAACTTGCTTCTAAATGACGAGATGCGTGTGAAGGTTGCAGATTTTGGTACATCATGTCTTGAAACACAATCCCAGGAGTCTAAAGGTAACATGGGAACTTATCGTTGGATGGCTCCGGAGATGACAAAAGAGAAGCCTTATACTCGTAAAGTCGATGTGTACAGTTTTGGGATTGTGTTGTGGGAGCTCACAACATGTTTGCTTCCTTTTCAGGGAATGACCCCTGTGCAGGCTGCATTTGCTGTTGCAGAGAAGGTTAGCTAAGTTTAAAATGAAATATTTCATACTTTTCATTGAGTAATATACATGGTCTCATTTGAGATGAATTTCTCCAGTCCTTTAGCTTTTCATTTTTGTCTACCAGCTGAATCGTTATACCAGTCCTTTAACATTGCAAATTGTTTTTGTTCATGTATCTGGATAAGGTAATCAAAAATGTTAATTACTTTGCAGTAAGTCGAGAAAAATTTATCTTAGATTGAATTTGAATATTAAGTTTTTAAAGTGCTCTAGGATCCTCTGTAAAGTATTTAGCCTTTGACTAAAAGCATTGATCGATTTCCACTATTTTGAGGTGCATGACTCTAGAATAGAATAATTTCTCTAACCGGTATTGACTTACTGAGCTGAACCATTTGATCTATTGGCTTCACCTGTGTTTTTATACTTCTAGTACAACTAATCAGGGACGGATTTGGTAAGGGGGCACGGGGGACACGTGTTCCCCCTAAAACAAAAATTTACGTTTTTCATCATTAATTTTTTTGAAAATAGATGAAAGTGCCCCACAAAATATAAAAAAATTAGAGGGTCTTCGCAAAATTTACTCGGTGCCCCCCTAAAAATAATTTTCTGGATCCACCCCTGCAACTTATTAGCTTCATACATTCTGTTCACTTCTTGGTCATCTATTTATTCTACTACTCCTACTTTTCTCTACTAGGATGACTATCCATTATATGTGCTCCTTTCTTTGAATTTAGTGCTGCTTCCCACAAATCCAAAAGAAATCTTGATGCCTAATACTAAGTTTCCACTTGGCAGAACGAGCGACCACCAATACCTGCAAGTTGTCAACCTGCTCTTGCACACCTTATAAAACGTTGCTGGGCTGCAAATCCGGCCAAACGCCCTGATTTTAGCTACATTGTTTCTGCTCTGGAGAAATACGACGAATGTGTCAAGGAAGGACTTCCTCTTACTCTCCACTTGGGACTCAACAGCAGAAACGCTACTCTTGAACGCTTAATGGGCTGCGTCTTCTTAAGCTACTCTTCTTCCTCAATACCTGTACATTCCTGACTTGGACAACCCGAGCATCAGATACTAGAATGTTCTTTATTTAAAAGGTTACTACTCAGTCACTGCTACAGATTAATCCAGCAAAACTTGAGTAATTCACTGTTATATATTTGTTGTTGTGGTGAGTAACTTTAGGAATATATTCAAACTCTGGATGATCCGATCACAGCAACCTATCTTGAGTGAAAAGATTGTTAATAATAATGTACTTTTTTATTGATTTATTTTCATTAATAATAACGATCTCTTGCAAAAAAATCACAATCAAATAAAATTTATCAACTAAAAAAAAAGTGGTTGTAAGAAAGATCTTCAAAGTATTAGAGATATCCTTTCATCAACCAAATTTATTCCTTGTCAACTTATCAACTCATGATATACTAGCATGGTTCTAAAAATCCCCGATTTAGCCGATTAATCCCTGATTAATCCTCTGTAAGATAGCTAGCCGATTCGATTTTTGAAATCCGATTAATCCTGTAAATATATTTAAAATGATAAGTTTAATTGAAAATTAGATTAATTTATTAAATATTATTATAATATCCGATTAATACTCCGATTAATCCTTCCGATTAATCCCCGATTACCCGATTAATCTTAAATCGGTACCTCAACCGATTTATATCGATTACCGATTTTTACGACCATGTATACTAGTACCAACTGATTTAAACAATTAATTTTGTATGTTACCTTTCTCAACCAATCACGGTAATCGCACTAATAGCACTAATTTAACGTTTAAATTAAAAGTTTGTATTTAAATTTGTTTTTGTTTTGATTTAAATGTTATACTTAACCTTCTAAATATTATTTTTTGATATATATTGTGAATCATATTTATTAGTTATTTTATATTATGCTTGTGAAGCGAATATTTAATAAAATCATTGTAAAATATATATTGAACAAAAATTTGAGAACATTGATAAATGCCCAATAAAATTTAAAATGTAATTGAATATTTTTTACATATCATATTCCAATTAACATTTGATACATATCATTTGAAATCTAGAAAGGGAAACTAGTTCATAATTTCAAGTGTTAAGCGATACAATTTTGAAAGTTCATACATATTGGTTGTATGTTTGAACCCTTGATGCATAAGTCTAGATCACACCATTTTAAATCTTTAATAAATTAATAAAGTAAATTAGTTTATATTTTATCGTTGTTAATTTATTTAAATAATTTACCTTATGTCGTCTCTAAACTTGATAATAGCGTCATGCATTGTATTGATGTAAAATCTTGTATTGATGTAAAATCTCGCAAGCTAGGTCCTGCGTCAGGACCCCAGTCGGTGATGCACGTTACTTCCCCGTTGAGATTGGGCTTCATCAAGGGTCGGCCCTTAGTCCACTTCTTTTCGCCCTTATCCTGGATGTCATGTCGCGAGGGATTCAAGATGGCGTCCCGTGGTGCATGCTCTTCGCCGATGATATCGTGCTAGTGGCGGAATCGAGGGGGGAGGTGAACGAGAAGTTGGAGTTATGGAGATCCACCTTGGAACCCCAAGGCTTGCGTGTGAGCAGGTCCAAAACCGAATATCTCTGGTGCAACTTCAGTGGTGAGGCCAACGAGGAAGGGGTGGAGGTTAGGATTGAAGATCATATCGTCCCTCGTACGGATAAGTTTAAGTATTTGGGTTCGATCATCCAGAAGGAAGGTGAGATTGATGAGGATGTCACGCATCGTATCAAGGCGGGGTGATTGCGGTGGAGGGCAGCGTCAGGGGTGATGTGTGATAAGAAAGTCCCGTTAAAGTTGAAAGGGAAGTTCTATCGAGCGGCAATCCGCCCTGCGATGTTATATGGTTCGGAGTGTTGGGCGGTGAAGAAGGCCCTCGAGAGCAAGTTGGAAGCAGCTGAGATGAGGATGCTACGGTGGTCCTGTGGCCGCACGATGATCGAAAGAATCCCTAATGTGGTTTTCAGGAGCGAGTTGGAGGTGGCACCTCTCTCGGCGAAAGTTAGGGAAGGGAGGTTGAGATGGTTCGGCCACGTCCGTAGGAGGTTACCGGCAGCCCCGGTGAGGAGGGTCGAGAATCTTGTGGTTGCGGGGGCGAGAAGGAGAGGCAGACCGAGGAGGACATGGGAAGAGCAGCTCAGGTTGGATTTGAAGGCCTTAAACCTGAACGAGACCTTGACCGCGGATAGGAGTTCTTGGAGGCGCCAGATTAGAGTGGTGGATTCTCTTCTAGGGAGTGGTTCTGTTGTTGAGAACCTTAGAGTAGGGTTTTCTCGGTTAGCGTTATCTTAGAAGTTTGGCTTTTCGTTTTCATATTGTCATCTGCTTTTTGATTCTTGTAAATGCAGGGAACAGGACAGGAGATCATCCTAGTAAGGAGTCGACTCTTAGCAGGAGAGGTGTTCTCGCTTAGGTAAGTCCCATGAGGTCCATGCCATGAGCGCAGGTTTGGTTGTATACTTTCCCCGTCGGTACCTTTTTTATACTTAAAGCACACTGTTCTGCATTAAGCCGGGGGTCTTCACGGAAACAGTCTCCCTACTGTAAAAAGTAGGGGTATGGTCTGCGTACATCTTACCCTTCCCAGACCCTGCTTTTAGCGGGATATACTGGGTATGTTTGGTTTGGTTAAGTAAAAAAAAAATCTATTTTAGCATCTATTTAGAATCTTTTTCATATACAGATTTCGAATCATTGGCGGGGAATTTATTTCAAATACAAATTTCGAATCGATGGCGGAGTAAGTGCTTATTTGTAAAAAATCAGTGGAAAGTTTTCCTGTCTAATGCATCATTTTCAAGTATTAAAGTTGCAATTGACTTGTTTATCCTAACATCCATCTCAAATTTAATTTTATATTCCTATATCTTATTAAACTTTATCTTATTATGATTTTCAATATATAGTAAAATATCGATAAATGAATATTCGTTAAACAAATAATTTTGTTATATGAATATTTTTTTTCCAATCCTGACATAGTAGCGACAGAGTATAGGTCAATATGATCCATTAGATCTAGTTTTAAAAAGTTTATTTGATTGTTAAAATGATTATATTCAAATATCAAACACTAAATTTAATAATATAAACCAAATATAAATAGATTTTTAAATTTAATAGAATTAGATCTAATATTAGAAAGTAACTTGATTTGATTAATAGTAGGATTATATTCAAACTAGCATTTCACCCGTGCTACGCACCGAAAGCACAATTTTAAAAATTCAAAATAGTTACAAAAATATATAGTGTATCAAAAAATAAACTATTTTATTATATTTTATTTTGAGAATAACGAACTCGATATGCATCTCAAGTAACTTTCCTCAAATTATGTGTAATTGTGTGGACGCATGTTAAAAGATTTTGAAAAATTATGTATATAAATAAAAAGATTAATATCAAAACACATTCATTTGATATATGATAAAATTTACCAAAGATACATATCAATTTTCTTATTCCCTTTTGTTTTTTCCCCAAGTATTTAACGACATTTTATGCTATTTTTACAGAAATTTCGGTTCAATATAATCATGTTTTGAGGATCATGCGTAAAGAACAACTAAAACATAATTATTAATAGAAAAATTAATCAAATACATATTTTTCATTTTATAAATGCAAATAAAATGAAATTGAGCAACTTTTTGGGAGTAATTCTAGAGTTCCCAAAAAAAAATTTCAAAAAACATCATTAAATAAAATTTATTAATTAATTAATATAAACATATTATTTTAATCACTATTTATAAAAAAGATAATTTTATTAAAATTTAATTATAAAATTATCGTAAATTTTTACGAATTGCATTGATATTGTCAAACAATTATCATGACGTTCACATCCCCGCTCAAATATTCTAAGCCCCACCTTATTGTTTTTTCTTAATTTTATTTTTCATTTGACTTCTCTCAATTTTGAGAATCTTTCAACCAAGTTCATAAGTTTTGTATCCATATTTTAAGTTTTGTTATTTTGGAAATTTGGTATATTTAAATGTGCACTACAATGGATTTTATAATTTTTATTATATTAATATTCAAAATATTTGCATGAACTATGATCAATTCTTCGAATAGATATTAAAAATTCATAAACATTTATTTCTAACGACTGTTATAAATCATTAGATTGTCTCTTAAAAAAGGTTGCATATTTAAGTGATATGAGAAAGGATCATTACAGTGCAAGATCCATTAAACGAACGTAATTATGATAAAGGAAAACTTTCATCTAATTTAGTTTCCTATGTATTTGTTCCATACCATTTTTACAAATTTTAAGTTCTTTTATTAGTGAATTGATTAATTATAGAAAATAAACATTATCAATTAACCAAACAAATCCAATATATCCCGTTCTTTGAGTAAGATATGACTGTTAGAGTTTATGGTGATTGCCATCAGCTTGTTTTTAAAACAACTTAAAATGTGTATATTCAGTTTGAGAGTTTGTATGTTGAATTTTTTATTCTTTTCTATCAGAAAATGGTATATTAAATATTAGTTTTTTTAACCCATAAATATGGAATGAAATTTAAGTCGATTTGAAGGTACCCGATTCGAACCCCAAAATTTTGGATATACTGAACCCGACTTTTTCGATTTAGGTTTGGGCATAAATTTTAAACCCGAAATAGTTTCGATTTGTATTTGCATTTAAGTTGTACCGAACCGATATCATATATGTGTCCTAGTAATTTAATTTTAGATGTAAGACATGTTATTTTATTTTATTTATTTTTAGACTAAATGACAGTTTGTACCCCTTATGTATATGGGTTTTGTCAAATTGGTCCAGATTTACGTTTTTTAGCACTTTGCAACCCCTATCTTCAAATTTCGCTTCGAATTACAACCCTTCACTAATATTCTAGACCAAAAAAGAAGGTTTTTATTGATGAATGGGAAAGGTTTAAGAGGTACTATGTATGTCTTCAACCCTTAAAGGCCTACATCCATCAAGAAAGACTTCCTTTTTGGTCTAGATCGAATATTAGTGAAGGATTGTAATTCGAAGCGAAATTTGAAGATAGGGGTTGCAAAGTGCTAAAAAACGTAAATCTGGACAAATTTGACAAAACCCATATACATAAGGGGTACAAACTGTCATTTAGTCTTATTTTTATTCAAATATTTCATTAGAAATAGTAAATACTAATTTAATAATTAGAACTTCTATTTCTCAATCTCAAATTTTATTGATATATTTAAGATGTAATTTTTTTTTTTTACTTCACATAAAATTTTCATTTCTGTGTATAAAAAGAAATTTTTTAACATATTTTAAAATATACTTGGTATGTTGGTTCGTATAATATATTATATTTGAATACTTAAGTTAATCATTTAAATTTTTAATTTTTTGTATAAATATAATTATTATTGTTTGCGTATAACAATTATTTTAATTTTGACTACATTATTATTAATTTTTTGATACAAAAAACAAAATCCAGTTCGCAATCCGACGAATTTGGTTTTAGATATTTACTTTTGGATTTATTTTTAAAACCTAAAAATATTTGGAGTTGGGTTTGGATTTTACAAAATTTGGATCAAATCCAACCCGTTGTCAACCAAACACGTAAAATAAGACATTTGAAATAAGTATCACCTATCTTTTTGCTATTTGACTAACATGTTAAAATAGAAAACTGTACATGAAATTAAAATCAATTATGTAATATATATATATATACGTAATCACAGTATCATTTATGTTTCCTTGTAATTTAATTATCGGGTTAAAAACATGAAATTCATTTTTCATGTAATAGTGATTATATTTTTCCGACATATATTAAAATAAAACGCTTACGTAGATCTGGAAAATCGTATGTGCACAACATTCATGCCATGTGTCTTTGCTATCTTGCATGAAAATGACATGAAATTCTTTTATGTACCCATAATTCGAACACAAAATGCTATTCCATCCGTCCCTTTGAATCTTAAATTTGGGATAGAGGGTTCGGCACGGATTTTAAGATTTTTATAAAGTATAGTTTCATTAGTTATTTAAATTTTTTTTTTCGTTTGAATAAAAAGTTGAAGTTTTAATTTTTTTTAAAAAAAAAATTAAAAATAAGTTATGGAATTATACTTTATATACACCTTAAAATGCTAATATACAATAATATAATTGTGATTGATTTTTATGAAAATTACTTCGTAATATATAATAATGCAATTATGATTAATTGTAAATCAAAAGAGTGAAAAATTCATATTGCAAAAATCGCTTAATAATATATATTTTTATAATCCTAATTGATTTTAATTTAAAATGTTAATTTATTTATTATATTTTTTGATATTAAAAAAATATGTAATATATGGATATGTTAAATCAAGTCATTACTATATTTAAATTAGAATTGTTAACTAATCATGGGTAGTATAAAAGGATGAGAATGTTAAATAAGAAAAACTTTTAATATAATATGATTGGTCTAAAATTTAGGAATGAACTCTAATTAGTCCTAAAATAATTTAAAATTTTCTGATTGGTTAACTACATCTAACTATATGCCTGTTGTGTTTGTGTGTGTTTTTTGTGTTTGTAAAATTGAGAAGTTTTTTGTGTCTGTAAAATTGAGAAGAGAAAATTTGTAATCATCAAGATTAATAATTATGGTAATATTTGTTTTTCTTGAAGTTGTACAAATTGAGTTTTAGATCGGCTAGGGTATGAAAAAACGTGAAGTAGTATTATTATTGTATTGATTTGATATTTTAATTGTTGAATTACCATTATATATTTTAAAAAAATATATGCCCCACTCGTGTACGAATAATTTAATATTATTGTCGGAGGAATTAAGTAGTTGACAAAAATATCCTTACTTTGGCTTTTGGTGACCGGTGAGGATTGACGTATCAAATTAATTTATTATAAATATTTTTTGACTTGAAATATATGTAATATATGAATATGTTAAATTAAGTCATTACTATATTTCAGTGTTCTAAAAAGCGGTAATCGGTTCTAAGCGGTGAGAGGACCTTCTAGCGCTTAAGCGGTTAAGCGAACGCTTAAACGGAATATTAAGCGGGTCATTAAGCGGATTAATAATATATATTTTTAAAATTTTAAATATAATATTAGTATATGTGAATTAAAATTATATAATAATTAAGTAATAAAAATCTAAACATAAAATGTTCCTCATAAGAATGAAATATTTTATTATTTGATATAGTTATATTTATATTATAATAAATATTAATATATTCAGAATTAAAAAATTAGCTCTTTGACCGCTTAATCCGCTTAATGACCGCCTAATCCGCTTAATAGCTGCCTAATCCGCTTAATAAACCGCTTAATCTTAAAAAACGCTTAATCATCCGATTAGTACAAAATCGAAGTGCTTTATAGTCCGATTCCGCCTAGGCGGCCGCTTAGGCGGCCGCTTAATCCGCTTTTTAGAACAGAGCTATATTTAAATTAGAATTGTTAATTAACCATGGTTAGTATAATAGGAAGAGGATGGTAAATAAGGAAAACTTTTAATATAATTTGATTGGTTTAAAATTTAGGAATCACCTCTGATTGGTCCTAAAATAATTCATAGTTTTCTGATTGGTTAACTACATCTAACTGTATACCTGGGTAGACTCAGGTATTATAATAAAAGATGTAAAAAAGTAAATACTAATAAAATTAACCAAATCTAAACTAAATATAAGTAGATTTTTAAAATTGAAAAGAAGTTATAATATAAAAATTCGTAATTTTCTTTTATCTTCATTTTCCTAGTAATTTTCAATTCCTGAGTAGTTGGATAATAATTGTTAAACTATCATCAAATTAAAAAATGATTTCTTAGTTTTGCGTGACCCGTAAAAATGTCTAAATTTAATTATTAGGACTCAGGATAAAGTATAAATAGTAAATTGAACGTGTGAATTTTAATAAATAATGTTTTTTACATATTTATTATACCCAAATTTGTTATTTTTTCTCCGAGTCTTAGAAATTTAAGAATTCTTTATTTTCTTCAATAAAATATTAAAATTTATTTGATGAGAATCAAATTCAGTATAAATAAATTTTAATAAATATAAATATTAAGAAAACTTTGTTTAATAATATAATTTATATAATTATAAATATAAAAAATGAACAAAATATTTCATATTAAAATTTGTAAAATTCAAAATTTGAAGAAAAAACAAGGAACAAAATAAACAAACACCAATAAAAATTAGTTACATAAAAAAATCACAAATTAAATCTGAAAAATACAAAAAAAAAGAGAGAAGAAAATCAATCAAATGAAAACAGAAAACAAGTGATATCCGGAATTAAGCTCATCTGACTGTTGGATATACGTTGAGATGAGGGGTAGGAAAAACTCAAAAAAAAAAAAAAATGTTGAAATGTTGTGCTTGACTTTCATTTGTCTTTTATCATGAAATCATGATAATTATTGTACATCTAACATTAAAAAACTTAAAATAAATTCAAATTTAGAAAAAGAATAAATAAACAATCACCAATAAAATTAGTTACCTAACAAAAAGTTAAATAAAATATAAAAACACAAGAAGTTAATCAAATAAAAAAGGAGGAAAACAAGTGATAATCATTGTCCTATGTCGAGATCAGGGATATGGGCAACCTTGTAAAAGTCGGGTCCTTGTTCACCATTTTTGGAGCGCAGCCTATCGTAGAATTCTGAAGGCATATACATCAAAATTAGTTTTTGAAGGGAATTGAGAAATATGAGTCCTTCAGGAAGCTCCTCCAGCTTTGTACATCTCCAAATAATCAAGTGTTGGAGAATGGGTATGCTTCCTTCCTCCACCCTCCATTTTTCCAAATTGGGAAGATCCCAGACTTCAAGACGGGTGAGTCTTGGGAAACCCATGGCTGAGCACACCATATCCTTCCCCATATATGAGTAAATATTTAATTCCAAATCCCTCAAAGTTGGAATCTTCTCAAGTACTGGCATCGGGTCTTCCTCTAGGTACGAACTCAACAATTTAAGTGTGGTGATACGAGTATGATTAAGTTGTTGCTGCTGCTCAAATATTTTACACAACTCTGGAAGCTTTCCCTCTATTGATAATTCCTCAAGGTTGAACTTATGATTCCACAACAACTCCTTTATCATATCTGGCTTATTTACCAACCCTCGATTATATACGTAAATAGCAAGGGCCAAGTACCGGAGACAGGAATTTGATGACACCAATTTATGAAGGTACTTGAACATCTCTTTCACTTCATCATAATTACCCGCTGCTTTTAACTTTAGTCTCCGAAGACCTGATAATTTTGGTAGATCCTTAACCTCACACCACGTAGTATTAAAATTCTCAAGTGTCTCTAATTTGCTCAACCCATTGAACCTTAATTTGAAATTCTTCCTTGATTCGTACAAAACTGGTAAATACAAATGACGCAAATGTAACAACTTCCCCAAAACATTGCTCGACACTGGTGACTTATGAGTCTCACAAATATTATAACTTATGTTTAGGTTGAGAGTCTGCAGCAGCACCAACTTTTGTATCCATGGAAAAGTTTTCATATTAGAACCCCTTAGACTAAGATATCGCAAGTAAACAAGGCTGCCTAATACTCTTCCGATATTAGTACCAAAAAGGGCACCTAAACCAGATTCTCTACTAAGCATTAAGTTTTCCATATCCAAAACTCTTAGTAACTTAAAATTGGCCAAATATGACCCCAGTTGTGGTGGCCACCTCCACCATCGGATTCTATCCACATTTACAAGTAAGATTGATCGGTACTGTTGGTGATTGGGCTTATAGATAAAGGAAGAAACATCTGTTTTGTCTTGATAATAAACCACAAGTTGTCTAGTGTTAGCAAACAAGGAGACCCCAGAAGGATTGAGAAGAAAATCATTTCCTTCTAGAAGATCAATTGCTTCGAAAAAATCTTCTGCCTTTGCCAGGAATAAAGATAGGTCTCTCATACGATCATGAAGAGAACAACTTTTGAACTTCGTAACCGATGATTCCAAATCATTAAATCTCACTTGAACCATACTCCTATGGACCAGTTCTCCCATGTAAGATTCAGCGACGTGCATCATTGTTTCTCCTTCCCTTTTGTCACTGGATAGTACAATCCCTTCAGCAATCCATAACTGATATAAAGTTTCTATATCTATCCATTCATCTTCACGAAATTTACCTAAATATAAAAAGCATGGCTTCAACTGAGGGGGCAAATCATCGTAACTCCTGACTAAAACATCACAATATTCTCTTTCATAACGTTCTCCAAATCCTTTCCCCCTCATTGGAGATGAGAGACTATCATAATAAACCTTCTCCCACTCTATCAAAGAAGGTTTTGTTACAAGAATTCCCCCCAAAATGACTATAGCTAGTGGAAGACCTGCACAATTTGCAACCATTTTTCTTCCCAATTTTTCCATCATACTAACATCTCTGGTAATGGCTGTAACAGACAAAAGAAAAATATAAAGGCACATAGAAATAGATAAGGAATGACCTGATCGGGGTTGATTGTAAAATATTTTTCTCCTTCCCTTCTCCGTAACAAGCCAGTTCTAGTGAGTAGGCTTTCTAGCAACTATGTTTAATTGTAAGTTTCAAAACTTGGTCTAAGTACACAATCTTTATTTTTTTCATATCTTTCAATTTTTAGAGTAGTTTGTTCGAATTGTCATGTCTTATTTTACTTAACATGCATTCAGATAAGCTGAAATTTTGTCATTGGAATACAGGTTGTACCCAATATATGTACAATTGAAATATAATTAATGCTTATAGATTGTGTATGTACCTAGACAATCTTCTTTCGTGGGAAGCGCTTTCAACCGAAGTAGCTCCCAACTTTGATCTGCGCTTAGATATCCTGGTTGGTGAATGAGTCCCTTTGGATTTACATACTCAGCAACCTTAACATTTCGACTTGTAAGCAGTAATTTGCTTAAAGATTTTTCAGTTGTGAATGCCGCTTTTATAGAATCCCAAGCATCATTTGACCAAATGTCATCAAGGACTATCAAACATTTTTTCTTTTGCTGGATTTGTAGCAGATTGTTAACTAGCTTTTCGTCGTCCCAAGTAAAGATTTCCTCTTTCTTCTCATGGACGAGACATATAAGTATTCGCTGCAACACCTGTTTCGTTTGCCACTTTTGTGAAATGGAAACCCAGGCTAGACCAGCAAAGTAATTCTTAATGGCGGCATGATTGTATATTTTTTCAGCGAGAGTGGTCTTACCAAGACCTCCCATTCCACAAATAGAGATGAGCGGATAACAGCTATCACTTTCATTCACTAGATATCCCACCAAGCGATTAACATCTCCCTGAAAATCAACAAATATTTTTGGTTCAACAGTAGTGAAAGTCTGAAATCGCCTTAGCATTCCCGGTGGTCCATGAGTTGAATTTGATGATTCAGGGGATTCTAAAGTTGATTTGATATTATAATCTCGAAAGCGATTGAAGAGAAGAGACATCTTTCTCTGAATATCCTTGATCTTTATTCTGCACTTGTTCTCTTGTTTACTTCTCTTTCTTTCACCGGAAGAGGCTTTGACTAGAAATGTTTCGACAACATGTTCAGCATCATAGGCAAGATCTCGTACATCCGCAAGCAAAATGTGGATATTCACTTCATCTAACCTTGAATCAGCATCTCGTAAGAATGTCTTTATCCGCATGAGTTCTGTCACCACCAATTGAATTTCATCTGTCACTTGTTGAAAAAGTAGAGGTTCCTCAGTCAACAAATCAGTGATCCTTCCCACAACCATTGATACAATTGCTTCAGCCATTTCAAGAATTCTTTGTTTTCTTGTTTGACAGAAACCACAAATGTAGCTGAATTATATAGAGCCAGTGATTACTAAGCTTAGTTGACTTTGATATAAATCTGAGACAGTCATTGCAAAAAATAATTTGACAGTGATTACTAAACTTATTTTATGACCATGTGGGGAACGTGCAAAGTTCAGCAATCGATGAGCTTATCGCTGTACAATGCATTAAAAATAATGAATATGTACTGTCATTGAAAAGTCAGAGAGATTCAGAGCTGCTTGTGTTCACCAAATCTTTCATTTAAAACAAGTATGGTGGTCCTCATGGCAGCTGATTAGTGACCTGAACCAACTTTATAGGTAAAAAAAATTATATCTGTTTTTAAATTATTTTCTTCATCAACAACTATATTTTTTTAAAAAACCAATGGCATAATTGACTACTAAACTAACACCGAATCAAAAACCAAACAAGATGCCCCATTTTGTCTCTTTCTTCTCAACTTGCTTTTGATTCTCACCTCTCTATAACATTTCTCCTGTGCGAACACATCAACACACTGCTGCATCTTCATCTGCAATAGTAACATTAGTAACATACACCTTGTCATCGTAATCATGGTATACCTTATGCAAAGACAATCACATAATTCTAAAATAATCGTTGCATATTATTTCGACTTAGCTCGTTCGCCTTTTTACTTAGATTGTATCCGCATATTCACATTTCTCCTTGGCGAAAACACTCTTGTACATAATAATTTCATCTCCGTTCCTAGTATTGTAATTAACCTATTAAATTCGTCTAGTCTTTGTTAACAATAGATCGATGATTTTGTTGTATTTACTTATAAAGTTAAATCATCATAGTGAACATCTGTAGTTGCAACTGTGGACTAGCATTGTTAATAACATAAATCGCTACGGCTACAGCTACGACCGGGCCTGAGATTTATCTGTTACAATTACAGTCAATATAAGGAAGAACTATAATAAGAATTACATTTGCCGCTGATTTGATATTACACTTTATATAGTTACATATCAAGTTAATACATTACTATGATTTATATAACTTTAAGTCATTGTAGTCAAAATTGACACACATACGGCCACGTATGAACTCATGCAAACAGAGAGGTCGAGAGATTTAAAAGAGAGAAGATCAGATAGGGGAGGGGAGGGAAACGATAGAACAAGAAACCAGAAAACCTCCCTCCGCCGATGTGGTGATAAAAACATAATCCCTACGGTTAATTTCAGAGGCCATCAATACCAGTTCTCGTGCTAGAGATATTGACCGGAAAACACACACACAAATGAAGACATAGACAATACAACTACGACAAAATCATCTGATAATTATGGTGATAATCTCTATGGATTCAGTCTGAAAACCCCACCGCCATCAAATGGAGATGAATACATGAATTTTTAATCATTTTTGCTAACTATTGTCTCAATCTTTAGAATCAATATATATTGCACCTTCACACAAAATTTTGTTAAATTTCATCTGCCTCGTCAAAATTAAGAACACTTTTGTATTCTTGTTGCAAAGTTTATGAATGATAAAATATTTTCAATCGTAATAATATGTTAACAATGAATTTATTAAAAAAAAAAATTAGTACTAGAATGTTTGAAAAGATTCGTATCATTCATAAAATCTATTCATTTTTTCTATGTAGCAATGAGTCTAATCATTTTGATGGATTAGCTTTAAATTATTTGTGTTCTCTGTTAGGATTCCATTACAGCTGTTATATGCCGTTCATACACCATTGTCATGGTGATCATGGAATACGTACCTTGTGCAAAGGCAATCATATAATTCTATAATAATTGTAGCATATTAATTTAAGATCATATGGGTACAAAGTTCAACAACCGATTGCTAAACAATAGTTTCTGTAACATCTATTATCTATCTCTTGCATCATCTGATCATCAATGACAAAAACTATCTATCCTCCGCTACACATTTAAAAATTATTCCCTCAATTGACCACTAAACTAATTGTAAGTAAAAAAAAAAAAGAACAAGTTGGTGTATTTTGACTCTTCCGTCTTCCTACTTTAATCGTATCGGCTTGTTTACATTTCTCCTTTAATTTGCGAGAACACTTCCATATGTAATGATTCCTTTTCCATTCTCTAACAAATAAAAATTGCCCTTGAAAACAATAGGTTGATGGTATCAGCTTACCAGAAAGTATCAGTTGGATAATCAGAGCTCTGCCACAACACAGTGTCACTATGGCCCGAACTATCTGAAGCCATTATTAACGAGTCTTCTGAAGACAAAAGCTCTGCAGTTCAATTAACACTTACAGCATCTGTTTTATTACTACTTGACCAGATAATATCATTATCAGTTTCTTCCTTCAGATGTTTAAACAAACCATTTTGTCATCTTATAAGGTTGTTTCTATTTGCGACCCATACCAAACTCTGTTCAGATGTTTTCGTATAGGTAAACAGAATTCTTGGGACTGAAGAATCCAAGCATGAAGTTTCCATTGGACGATAAAACCGTCCAGCAGTAAAAACACTAGCAAGTAGCAACAAGAAACCCACTTATAACCCCAATCCCCTCATATCTCACCACATTAAACAATCTTATTATAGCATGTAAATAAAAACCAATCTTCACATAAGCAGATATCATCGTATTCTAAGAAGCTTCATTCCTCACAGGAATTTCATCACCCAGGTGTCGCAGAGCCTTATAATTTCCAAATTTTAAGTACATTTTAATCTAAATTTGATTGAAAAACTAGAGCGTAGATTTTAGGTGTGTGTGTGTTTATGAGAGAGGAGGTGCGATTAAACAGTTCAGCATCATAAATCGATTGTTTTGATCATTAGATCATTAAGCTCCCCTGTTCTGAGGTGCATGACTCTAAAACCGAAATCAAATTCTCAATAAGTAATGACTTATTGAGCTGAATCATGAACCAAATTTAAACAGCTAATTGGCTTTGGAAATTTTGTTTTGAGATCATAAATTCTTGAAATCATAGCAGCAAAGTCAGATCTTCATAGCGAGGACTCCGCATCATTTTTTTCTTAATGAATCTTAGCTTGTGAACTGGAATGTAGAATAGTAGTTCATTGCCAATGCTCTAAATCAGTATTACTCTATGTTGCTGTAAGAAGAAAGTCATACATGAACTCCGTAAAGATGGGCTTGTCCGCAGTGTACCCTGCAACAAACATATTGGCTGATAATAAACGGAACAACCAGAAATCTTCACAAATGAATCAACTAAACTAAAATGAGATAAGCGGGACAGCGTTGCTCCATAAGCATCGTACTATTACTACAGGACCAGTAAATTGATTCAAAAAATATCATTTTAGTAAATATTTGTAGTTGCATACTGCACTTGTATTTATACTTTTTATTAATGTGGAAAATCGTGTTTTAATGGCGTGCAATAATCTCAAAATACCAAGTTTGGTTTCCAATTTACTTGGATTTGACTCGTTATAGCTATATTATTAAACAAGATGTATTTTACTTTAATTGTTTCATTCTCACATGGGGTTCGATTTGCAATAACTACATAATTAAATACTCCCTCCGTACCTATTTAGTAGTCCATTTTAAGAAAAAAAAATTGTCCCTAAATAGTTGTCTCTTTTCGTATTTCAATGCATGTTTTTCAAGTTTTTCCAAAATTACCCTTACACTTCTATTTCCAATGTTTGACTTTATAATTAATTATACATTCAAAAGTTATTATTTAATGCAATAAGTAGGGGCAACTATGAAAACAAAATATGACATTAAATATTTCTTAAGATGTGTGTTTTTTTCAAAATGGACAACTAATTAGGGACGGAGGGAGTAATACTTATTTATTAAACTAGCATTTTGCCCGTACTTCGTACACGGCATCTTATTTAATTTAAAATGATAATACCAAAAATTTTAAAAATTTGATTGATTTCTTAAAAAATATTCTATGCATTTATATAAATAATCAATTATTAGAAAGTTATGGTTTCAAAAAAAAAAATTATTAGAAAGTTATTTTATACAATTATATAAATATTTAATAAATCATTGATATTCTAAAATTTATATAAAAGAGTAGCATATAATTCTATTTTGAGAATGTTGAAAATTTATTTAATCCATCATAATCTACAATAAAAGTAAAAAATATTTTTTATAAATATTGTTTTCCAATTGAAAGCAATAATAATATATTGTCTTCATTATTCAAATGTGAAATGATAATCCCTTCTCCTCAATGGCTCACAGCTTGCAATAGTTTGTTTCTTGCAACTCATATACTGCACCCAAAATGGAAAGAATTAAATAAACAAAACGCTTGGAAAATTTTCCCACAATCAAGTAAATAACAAAGGAGGCCGGATTCTTTGTCCCCTTCCTTCATGTCCCTTCCGTGTCCCCTGCTCCTTTTAATATAAACAGAATGTCCCTGGCGGGACCCATTTTAATAAATAATATTGGCATGTGGACGGAGTATTCTTAAATGCAGCCCGAGAGTGTATGCTTGATACTGTGAAATTTTCATTTAACACCAGTTGATTCAGTAAATTGGAAGCAGTACTGAGAAGAGAACAATGAAATGATAAAATTCTGATAGATAAAAGTGTAGTCTACCCTGGTTGTGGAGTACTCGAGGTTATCTTGTTTATAGCTTAGTGGTTTACAGACTGGGGTGTCAACTGTCAAGTAATAGCATTTACATAACCTGCCTGCTTCCAAAATATTGTAGATAGCCTGAACAAACTACTTAAATAATTTGTGGTCTAGCATAGGGGTCAAGTTTCTCAAATACTGAATGCTTACAATAGTAGATTAAGATTGATGTATACAATTCCATATTAAAAGGGAAATTTAGTTTTGAAGCCTGATTTAGCAGATAGAACTTAGAACCACCTGATATTTATTAAGTAATTTTATATGCGAAAAATATTCCTAACCCTCAATCTTATAAAAAGAGAGTAACTTGGTCTTGTAACCACATATCAAACAATAAAGGTCTTATAATTGATATCTCATACCTAATAGTTATAATACACACCACAACATCACAATATTACCATTCGTTTTACTACTAAAATGTATAAGTATCATCTATGAAGGAATTATTAAAAGTAATTAAGTTAACAGGTAGTAGAAATTTCAGTTATAATATAATTTGAATTTATGAGTAATCGAGGGCAATTAACTTTCTAAGTTTCCATCACTCAGCTTAAACTTAAATTGTGGTTTCTCATCATATTTAGTCTTCTTCATTGAAATCCCTCAGACTCTTCAAGAACTCCTATAACACCTTTTTCACAGCAGCATCAATATTCTGCCTCTGATTATAACCAACTGTAAATGTCACAAGATACTTTGGCATGATAAGTTGACAGAATTTACAGTACTACGACTCTAATTATTCCCTATTCACACTATTTTATAAAGGATTATCTTAAAATACTCCACGTAAATAAGCTATAATAAACCATGAATTACTTGCATAGTTTCGCTTTTACACTCTAGTAGATGATTTACTTATTCTATCAATGATAAAAGCTCAAAATCAGAAACCATTATTAGCTTTACCTTCTCTTTTGATTTTTTTGATACTTATGTGTAATTATGTATCTTTCTAAAACGCTAACTCACTAATGTAATCCTATAAGTATTAAGTTTATTAGCTAATCCTTCTGCACCTCCTGGATTAGATGGTACCCAAATATGCATAAGTTCATAAAAATGCAAGAATAAAACGGAGAAAAATAGACATCATTCTTAAAAAAACGTACCTCATAACCAGTAATATCACAAATCTTTTTGTTTGGGTGCATGGAGGTTGGTGACTGAATATTAACATCTGCAGATAAATGAAGCAGACATGTTAAACCTCATCTAGCTTGTTGAAAGTATCAACCAAGTATCGAAATACATGAAAAAAAAGTAGCACAGCAATTTGAGAATCATAAATAACGTAATATCAGCATTTTACATCAATTCTAGCTATGAAAAAAAGTGCAACATCTAATAAGTGCACCATCTAATCACAGGTATAATGAAAAAAAATATGATTCTATCAGTTGTTTCTCTAATCCTTCTGCCATTCTAGCTATGAGGATAAATAGAAATTGAGGATAGCTCACAATTAGGTTCCTCAGCATGATAGTTTTGATAATTCTCTGCTTGAATGATCTGCTTCAGATGCTTCCAGTGTCTACCTCTAGATTGACCCTTGGAAACTTTTCATACATTTGAACCTTTTTAAAGCTTAAATGGACTGGCGATATTCTAGCTATGAAAAAAAAGTGCACCATCTAATCACGGGTATAATGGAAAAAAATATGATTCTATCAGTTGTTTCTCTAATCCTTCTGCCATTCTAGCTATGAGGATAAATAGAAATTGAGGATAGCTCACAATTAGGTTCCTCAGCATGATAGTTTTGATAATTCTCTGCTTGAATGATCTGCTTCAGATGCTTCCAGTGTCTACCTCTAGATTGACCCTTGGAAACTTTTCATACATTTGAACCTTTTTAAAGCTTAAATGGACTGGCGATATTCTAGCTATGAAAAAAAAGTGCACCATCTAATCACGGGTATAATGGAAAAAAATATGATTCTATCAGTTGTTTCTCTAATCCTTCTGCCATTCTAGCTATGAGGATAAATAGAAATTGAGGATAGCTCACAATTAGGTTCCTCAGCATGATAGTTTTGATAATTCTCTGCTTGAATGATCTGCTTCAGATGCTTCCAGTGTCTACCTCTAGATTGACCCTGGGAAACTTTTCATACATTTGAACCTTTTTAAAGCTTAAATGGACTGGCGATATTCTAGCTATGAAAAAAAAGTGCACCATCTAATCACGGGTATAATGGAAAAAATAATATGATTCTATCAGTTATTTCTCTAATCCTTCTCCATTGAGGATAAATAGAAATTGGGGATAGCTTACAATTAGGTTCCTGGTCATGATAGTTTTGGCAAATTTCTGCTTGAATGATCTGCTTCAGATGCTTCCACTGTCTACCTCTAGTCTCTAGATTGACCCTGGGGAAACTTTTCATACATTTGAACCTTTTTAAAACTTAAATGGACTGGCGGTACTCCCGTACTTGGCATCTTATATAATTTAAAATGAAAATATCAAAAAATCAATAAATTTGATTAATTCCTTAGAAAGATAATCTATGCAGTCATATAAATTATCAATTCTTAGAAAGATATTCTATACGGTTACATAATTATTTAATAAAATAGTAATATTCTAATTTTTTTATATAAAAATACATACTTCTATTTAAACAATGTTAAAAATTTATTTAATCCATCAAAATGTGTGATAAAAGTAATAAATACATATAACTTTTATAAAATACATATTTCTAAATACATATAACTCTTGCTAATTAAGACAGGAGTGATCATGTTTTTTCTTCTTTTTTCATTGCCCAAAAAAAAAAGCACTCTGAAAATAGTCATTTTTAAATTGGTGTACGTAATTATACAACATAATTTTTTTAAAAAAGTAATTATATTCCTATAAATGTAGTAAAATGAAAAAAGATTATAATTTTTTTTTGAAAACAAAAAAAGACTATGAAATTTAGTATCAAACCATTCACAATTTTTGTAGTTTTTTCCTGTAATATATCCTGTAATATATCTTGCACCGGTCACCGTCTCTAGATCACTATTATCTCATTTCTCATTCTCCTCCTCTTCTCCTCTTCATATTGATGTGATGACATTTAAAATTGAAACAAAATTAGTTAATATTTATTTTATTATTACTACTTACAAAAATTGATTTGCATACGGAAAATTATAATAAATGTATAATTGATTTATGAGATACTAATTTATTACGTAATGATGACATATAAAATAGATACATTTTTTTCTAAATCATTCATCGTTTTCATATTGTAATGTGGATAGCAAGTGTACTAAAGTCTTATTATTAAAGAATCTCATATCCATTATTTCAAAACCCAAATTGTCTAAGAACCAGGAAAAATTAATATCAATGGCAATAAATTTAGAAGTTTGTACTCGCGGCAGTGTAATAGTGGTGGTTTCAGCAAACTATTATCAGCAATTGTATCATGTAATCGTGGCTTAAAGTGATCAATAATATATTTTGGGGTGTTTGGGAGAACTTATTTTTCAGAATAAGTCATCTTATTTTAAGTTGAAAGTTAATATTCCTAAATTTCCAACTTATTTTTCAACTTATTTTTGCAACTTATTGAATCTCAAACATACATTAAATACTTGTATTAAAAAAAATTGAAATATAAAATTTTTACCCGAAAATAAGTCAATAAGTCCTTAAAAAAAGGTTTGCCAACAGGCACTTTCTTAATTGTGTTGGTAGAGGACAATATATCATTAAGGGTTGAACCTGATTTAAATTCGATTGGCTTAAATTCGATTGTATTCTTTAGTTATTGCACATTCTGCACTATATTAGATATCATAGCTAGTTGATAGACACTATTATGGTGAATTCACTAAGCTGACAATTGAATATGCATACTATTTTTGTTTGTTTATAGTTAAAATTAATTATAGCAATCTATAACACATATCGCATTTTCTTATATGAAAAATTGTTATTATTAGTAGAGAAAATTTCTAATAATTAAGAAATTGTATTATTTAGAAATATGGTTAAGAAAAAAAATAATCTGATCTTATTTGTAAAATAACTTAAATTAAAAATATGTTATAGAACACTCTTTAAAGGAGTTGTTGATTCTTCATTTTTTTTTAACTAATAATATTTTTAAAGCCCCTAATAAACACATCCTTATTAAAAGCATTCCCATTGAGAACATTAGACACATACCCTTTTTCTGGAACTGGACTCAATAGTCTCTGAACAAAAGAGTTTAAAAATCCACATTAACAATAATCTTTAGGTCGAGAGAAACACTAAACTTACCTCACTAAATTTACCTCCCGGAAAAAATCCATGAAGGACATTACTTGCTAAGATGGGAGTGAGCCAACACCTATCACTTCCCCCCGAATCTCCTGAAAGGTCCCTGTTCATAGGATGGTTGAATAAGAATTGATCATTGGAGGACTTTGCAGCTGTGATTTGAGGAATCCCCTCACAATACTTCCACTTACCCGAAGTTTGGAGCTATCTCCGGTGGCCCCGTGCAGGCCAGTGAAGGCCTAAGGCAAAGTCCATATCCAAGAGCTCCTGCAAGTTACAGCCAGATCCCAAACGCTTATAATACATCACCTTAGCTGTAGATAGCGCAACTTCACCCAGTTCAGAACTAAAGTCCCAAATTATATTTGGTTGCATCCATGTAGTTATATAAATTTGTTACAACTCTAAAATTTGTATCAAGAAATTAAATAATTATGAGAGATATAGTATAATGCATTACAATTGGGGCTTCTTCAATTCTCTTTCGGTGTCTTCTCTACACACTACAATCTCTCTCATTCAGATGCACAATGTTACCATGTTTGTCCTCAAACACCTATCATATAAAAATACAACCATAAATATTTATTAGAAGGATAAAACCAACTTTTATCACTCAATTGCCATTAATATATTAAGCTTCATGGGGAGAAATAAAAGGATAAAACCATCAGCGCATGTACTACTTCAATGAAATATTAACCACCACTTTGTCTACAACTTCTAAATTTAGGTCTGCCGTGATTTTCTTTATGTCATTATACAGATGTGTCTTGAGCTTGCTACAATAGCTATCTAGTATCTACTATATTTATGCTTCAACTTTTCTTCTATGTTTAGGACTTAGCAAGAGCATGAAACATCATGATACACAAAAACTTGTGTTGGTTATCTGAATGATGTATAACAAAGATGGAATTACCTCTCCCTTTCCTCAATCAACTATTCAATCTTGCCTCTCAGATTTAGATTCGCTTGAACCCAGAAGAAGCCAGAGTTATTAACCTTAGGTGCGTAGTAGAAAAAAATGTAAAACACATATCACACAATGACATCAATGCAAAGATCATTGGCCTGTCAAAAATCAATGACTTGTGCATGTGATGTATATACAATTTTATATCACTTCCCAGGTTTATTGTAAACTTAAGCCACAATTTTACCAAGGGACTGATGCTTGTTCTTTAAAAAAGGTATGGGACCTCGAGGGCTACAATGCAAGTTATGCCTAGTTGGTGTTGCAACCGTTCCTCATCCTGATGATGTCGATCGACATTGCCAGCATTGGCAGAATCTACACTATATCACTTTAAATAAGCTTAAGAGTTCACTGGTGTTGGGGTACGACAATGTCGTGATGGGAACCTGAAAAATTTAGGATTGCTAGGATCGATGATAATGGCATTCAACATTATGTTTCTCAGTGATTGTTGGTGGTTTTTCCTTAACGAGGAGCAACATAAAAGCTTTATTGCACGTTTACTTCGCAAATCAAACTGCAAAATACATATTTCTATAACCTTTATATTGAAAAAAATCATCCTCTAGCAGATAAAAGATGTGCAAGGACTTGACACCATTGCAAGATTGTGTCACAGCCATTCTGCAACACATCACCAAGTCTGACCTTCAAGGCTGAAAGAACATGTTGAAAAGGAGATACCGAGGGAGGGGGTATAGATATTTCAATCTATGAGAAAGGTGAAAATCATGCCAGGCTTTTAATCTTTATTAATTATATGCCTAATTTTTGTGTACTTTAACGTCATCAAACTCTAGTTGATGAAGGATACAAATCTCAATTAGGTTTCTCTTCAGCAAATATAACATATATATAAAACACGAAAATTGAACATAATTATGTTTGTGCATCTCACACCAGCTATAGAGTAATTATTTTGTACAACATTCCATCATAAGAGTAAAAGTCAACTAATTAAGAAAGAACATAACTAAATGAAATCAAGTGAAGATAGGTTATCTGGGTAAAAGCATCCTTCGAGACCTTTAAATCCCGAGGACTTCCTTCGGGACGTCTTGATCTCTTGTAAATATTAGCTTTCGTTTGCCCTAGGCTTTAGGATGTCCCCGACCGATCCTAGCCTGCTGTACTCGGGCTTTTCTTTTTGTTTCTTTGTTTTCTTTTTTAGTCCGAGTACAAGGCTAACGTCTCTTCATTTCCGAATGCAGGACATGGATCGGTCTACCGAAGGTTCTGATCCCTCGAAGGTTTCCATTTTTAGTAACGTCGTAGAGTATCCAGCCGCCAATCGTCCGTCCCAGCTGACCGAAGACGATATCGAGCATTTTTGTTCAACCTACTGCGTGTTAAAATACGTGTGGTATTTCTTCGCCCCGAGGAAGGATGATAGGATTTGGCAGAATCCCCAAGTCGCAGCTATCTGTGGGGGAGGGTTCGCCACGGGTGTATCCGAATCAGCGTTCAAGTGCGGCTTCCGATTGCCCATGTTGCATATTTGAAGAGCATTCTGAAGCAGACGGGCATTGCTATCGGTCAGTTGGATCCGAATAGTTTTATACATATAAATACTATCCAAGCCCGATGCATGGCTACCGGAGTGAAACCCAGAACGTCTTTGTTTTTGCATCATTACGAGCTTCGACGAAACTCGAAGAGTAAGGGTTTTTACACCATCGCTCGGCGAGTGGGCAGGGCTGACTGTTCGTTCACAAATTCGAGTAATAAAGAAACTCACATTAAGTGGGTTTTTGTTTCCGGCTCAAGGATAGAGAAATTCGGTGTGTGGAAAGAGATTGATCCTTCAAGGTTCGTATATCCCGAACTCTCAGAGGCGGATAAGCACGATTACGGGCTTTTATGTAGGCTCATTATGGACAAAGTTCCCTTGAAGGATAGTAGGGATGAAGACTGGTTGATCGGTCTTTGGGGTAATGGTAACATTCTTTTCGTTTTTCCTTTCGTATGATAGTTTCGGTTATTTTGCATTCTCTTTACTGTTTATTGCCTTGGACTGTATATAATGTTTTTCTTTGTCTTATGTAGTGACAACTCGAGAAGGAATCTTGGAGCGAAAAAGGCAAAAGGCGGCTGACCAGGCTGCTGCTGCTCTGGCTGCCGAAGTGAATTCAGCAAAGCCGACCGAAGGGGTAGAATCCTTGGCTTCTGATCAAGGAGAGAGGAGTCTGGTTGTCACTAATCCTTCGCCTCCTAGAGAATCAGTGCCGAATGAGAGTAATCAGGATACTCCAATCGAACCAAGGAAGCGGATTCGGTCGGGAGATACGGAACTGAGAGTATATTCCCCTCAATGGGGGGTTTTGGAGAGTGACCAAATAATTGTCCCAGTTCCTCCTTCGGCAAGGAATGTGGGTCCCGATCTATGTCGTGGCCTCATTCTTCTGGCTGATCGGCCAACGATTTCGAAGCTAAGTGATGTTGAAGCTTGCACTAAAATGATGACTCTTTTATCTATGGTAAGATTCTTTTCTTTAGGATTTGCTTACTTTCCTTAGATTTTTCTAACTTTTTCCCATGTTTGCGCTCAGGGTACCGCCTGGTCAGCTGTGCTGACCGAACGGGTAGAAGAGATGCAAAACAGGCTGAAGCAAGTTGATCAGCTGGAAGTTAGGGCAGTCAAAGCCGAAGAGGACCTTCGGAACTCGTCTTCCGAATTGCAGAGGGTCACCGGTCAGGCTGAGGCTTTGAAGTCCGAAAGGGATGCCATCAAGGAAGAGTTGGAAAAGTTGAAGATCACAAGCTTAAGGCGCATCGAATGGAGGAACAACCAGCTGAAGCAATCGATAAAGAACGCTCGGAAGTTGAATAAGCAACTTCTTTTGACAGAGGAACGATGCTATCAGATGGGTTACGATGATGCTGTGCTGAAGGCCCATTCTCTTGGTTTTGATCATACCCAACTACTTGATGCTGAGACCGGTATGACTGATCCAGTCGGTAGGGAAAAGTCTGATGATCCCGAAGTTGTTTCTTCGGGAGAAGATGAACCCCTTTCTGATGAGCCTCTTGTGTAGTAGCCTTGTATTTTTCTTCTTTAATGGCCTTCGGGCTTTGTAACTTAACTTTACCTTCGGTTTCTGAATTGGTGCCTTCGGGCTTTTTGTATTTGCCTTAGCGTAAATTTTCTTATGCATCTTCGGCTTTTGCTTTGCCATAGCATAATTGTTTTCTTTTTTTATGTATTATGCATTTTTGGCTTTTGCTTGCCTTAGCATAAATTTTCATTTTTTATGCGTCTTCGACCTTAAGTTTGCCTTAGCATAATTTTTCGTTAAATCATGTATGCATCTTCGGTCATTGATTTTGCCTTAGCATGATTTCGGTTTTATGCATCTTCGGCTTCAATTTGCCTCAACATAATTTTCATTTTATGTATCTTCGGCTTGTGCCTAACATAATTATTCTTAATTTCTTTTTATGCGTCTTCGGCTTATTCCTAGCATGTTGTGCGTCTTCGGTCGTAACCTAGCTGCCCCCAGTTTTTAAGGGGTTTTGTAAGTGATTGAGGCCCCGTTCGGTCGGTTGAAAAATATTTCCTCCCGGCCTTAATCAATGTCAAAGCCACTTAAATACTAGGTCATTCTTGTAAGGGTCCAAATTTCATTCGGTCGGCCCCAAATTTGGATATGTCAAGTATTGGTAACTTAAATCAGAATGTATTTGAACACTAGAAATAAGTTAGAGGGGCGCAAGCATGGGTCCATTTAGCTTGATATTGTGCACTTAACCTTTCGGCTTAACTATGGCATGTAGAAAAATGTAGCGAACGATCTGTTATTGATCAAGTGGGACTCGCATGGTTTTGTATTACAGATTGATGCTTACTTAGGGAATTCAAAAGATAACTTGCATTAAACCACAAATTTAAAAGGGTAATAAAATGTTTCCAATAAGCTTACTGGTAAAAATGGCGAAGGCGAGTAGCGTGCCAGGTGTTCTTAATCAAGCTGCCGTCCGAATGAGCTAACTTGTAAGTGCCCAGTCGAACCACTTCGCTTACCACATAAGGGCCTTCCCAGTTGGGCATAAGTTTGCCTTGTTTTGTGGGCATTGATGTGGCCAATTCTCGAAACACTAAGTCTCTGATTCGGAATGATCTCTTTTTTACTCCCGAATCGTAGTGTTGTGCTGCTTGAAGCTGGTACTTTAAGTTCCTTTGGTGAGCTGCTTCCCTTTCTTCTTCGAGTAAGTCCACATTCGCTCGGAGACCACATTCGTTCGTCCCTATGTTGAAGACTTGTGTTCGGTAGGATTCTAAGCAAACTTCGACTGGCAGAAGAGCATCTGTTCCGAAAGCTAATTTGAAGGGTGTTTCTCCGGTTGATGACCTGGGCGTCGTACGGTAAGCCCAGAGAACCCACGGTAGCTCTTCGGCCCAAAGTCCTTTGGCTTCTCCCAGTCTTTTCTTGATTCCGTCGAAAATAATTTTGTTGGCAGCTTCGATCGCCCCGTTTCCCTGGGGATGTCCGACCGAACTGAATTTTTGTTGAATCCCGAATTGAGCTAGGAATTTCCTAAATTTGCTTTCGATGAATTGGGTACCCGTTATCCGATATACACACCATAGGGATACCGAACCTTAATATTATTTGTTCCAACATGAACTTCTTCGCTACTTCCTCGGTAATTGATGAGAGGGGTCGGGCTTCTATCCACTTGGTCATGTAGTCGATTGCGACGATGCAATACTTGGTTTGTTTGGTACTTGTGGGCAAAATCCATACAATATCAACTGCCCACATAGCGAATGGAATTGGGCTAAGGACTGAAGACATCTCCTCGGGTGGTTGCTTCGGTATTGTGCTGAATAACTGGCACTGTATACATTTTTTGGCATATTCGTTCGCGTCCTCCTTCATTTTTGGCCAGAAAAACCCTTGCCTTAGAATTTTGAGGGCCAAAGACCTTCCTGCTAGATGCTCTCCGCAGATTCCCTCATGCACTGTTTCCAGGGCTAGGACCTGTTCATCTTTGTTTAAACATCGAAGAAGGGGTTGCGTCGCTGACCTTCTGAACAAACGGCCTCCAACAATTGTGTAGTTGGCCGATCGATGTTTTACCTTCTGTGCCTCCTTTCGGTCGAGTGGCAATGTACCTTTCTCTAGGAATGCTCTGATTGGGGTCATCCAGTTGGTTTGTTGGTGAATTTCCATGCATTGCTTTTTGTCTATCGAAGGAGTCTTCACTTCGGTCAAATAAATTGATCCTTTGAGGTTTTGGGTTTCTGCCGAAGCTAACCTTGATAGAGCGTCCGCCCGACTGTTGTTTTCTCTTGCTACCTGATTTAATTCGAATGATTCAAATAGTAGAGATTTCTCACGTACCTTAAGGGCGTAGGCCTTTGTTCGGGGATCTTTTTGTCCATACTCCCCTGTAAAATGTTTCACTACCAACATTGAGTCGCTGAATGCCCTTAGGTGCTTAACCTCCAAATTTTTCGCCAAATCTAAACCTGCTAGAAGTGCTTCGTATTCGGCCTCGTTGTTCGTTAAAAGGAAAGTGAACCTGATAGCTTAGCATATTTCGAATCCTTCTGGGCTTGTTAAAATTAAGCCGGCCCCACACTTTTCTTTTGCGACCGATCCTTCAACAAATAACTTCCATTTTCCTGGTGTCGGGATTAGCTGTTCTTCGGGAGTCAAGTCCTTCGGCTCCGAGAATGAACATTCCACCATAAAATCTGCAAGTGCCTGGGCTTTGATCGAAGTTCTTGGTGTATTTTCTAGGTCGTGCTCCCCAAGTTCGATCGCCCAGGCTACTACTCTACCCGATTCTTCTGGCCTTTGTAAGATTTTCTTTAATGGTTGGTCTGTTACTACTTTGATCGTCCTTCCTTGGAAATAATGCCTTAGTTTCCTTGCTGCCATTACTAATCCGTAGGCGAACTTCTCTGCATTCGGATACCTAGTTTCTGCGTCCTTGAGAATATGAGAAACGTAGAACACTGGGTGTTGGTTCCCTTCGTGTTCTTTGACTAACACTGCTCCAAGCGTTCGGTCGTTCACAGCTAAGTATAGCTGTAAGGTTTCCTTCGGATCGGGCCTCATTAGGAGTGGGGCTTTTACTAGATATTCTTTAATACCCTCAAATGCTTTTTGGCAGTTGGTCCCCCACTCGAAGTTTTTGGGCCCCCGAAGTACTTCAAAGAATGGCAAGGCCTTTTCGGCCGATCTAGAAATGAACCTCCTCAGGGTGGCTAACCGTCCGGTCAGCTTCTGAATATCCCTGATCGTCTTCGGTGCTTCCATGTCAATGACCGCTTTGATTTTTTCTGGGTTTGCCTCAATTCCTCTAGCGCTAACCATATATCCCAAAAATTTCCCGCTGTTGAGTCCGAATGTGCATTTGTTCGGATTGATCCTCATGTTGTTTTCCCTGAGCGTTTCAAAACATTCTCTTAAATCTTCAGCGTGATCTTTAAAAAGGGATTTGACAATCATATCATCCACATAACACTCCATATTCCGACCGATTTGAGCTTTGAATACTTTATTGATCATTTTTTGGAAGGTGGCCCCTGCGTTCTTCAGTCCGAAGGGCATTTTCACGTAAGCATAAGTGCCATTCGGTGTGATGAACGCCGTTTTGGGTATGTCTTCGGCGTTCATGGCGATTTGGTGATATCCCGAGAATGCGTCCAGGAAACTGAGTATTTGATGTCCTGAAGTCGCATCTATCAGTTGGTCAATGTTTGGTAGAGGGTAGTGATCCTTCGGACAGTGCTTGTTTAAGTCGGTGTAGTCCACACACATTCTCCATTTGCCGTTGGACTTTTTCACCACAACCACGTTCGCTAACCAATCTGGGTAGTCTATCTCTTCAATGAATTTTGCCTCTAACAATTTTTCGACTTCGGCCTGAATGACCTTCTGCCTTTCCATGGCAAAATTTCTCTTTTTCTGCTTCACGGGATGGGCTTCGGTTTTTACGTTAAGACAATATTTGGCTACCGATGGGTCCAAACCTGGCATATCTTCGGGATTCCATGCGAATACGTCATAGAACTCCCTAATGACTTTGATGACCTTTTCCTTCAGCTCTGGCTCCATGTTCTTTCCTATCTGAATCATCTTCCCGGCCTGGCCTACGTATAATTCAACTTCTTCGGTTTCTACAGCCGGTTCGGCGATCGGGCTGGACAGGTCGGCCCCAAATTTCTCTAACTCGATATTTAGTAGCTGGTGACTGCCCCAGTTTCAGCCTCATTTCTCCTCCTTTTTCCAGCTTCAGTCATTTCAACGTCTTTATCCTTCTCAAGGTCTTCCAGCATAATGATCCGTGCAGCTTTTTGGTCACCTCTCATCTCCCCAATCCCTTGTTCGGTCGGGAATTTCAATTTTAGGTGGGGGATAGAGGATACAGCTTGGAATAGAGATAGAGTCGGTCTTCCCAGAATCCCATTGTACGGGCTGTCGACTCGAACTATGTAAAATTTGGTTTCTTTCGCCACTGTGTATGGTGCTTTCCCCAATAAGACGTTCAGCGTTATAGTTCCTTCGATCGGCACAGGTTGATTACCGAAGCCGTATAGTGGTGCTTCATGGCATGGCTCTAGTTGTTCGCCCCCTAAGTTCATCTTACAATAGGTTCGGTGATATAAGATGTTGACTGAACTTCCTTCGTCGACTAATACTCTCCAGATCTTGTTTTCCCCGATCACTGGATTTATAACTAGTGGGTCTTCGTGTGGCCATATCACGTCTTCGAAATCATCCTCCGTGAATGAGATCGGAAGTGGTTGCTTGATTACATTTGATTGGTAGAGGTTGTAGATTTGTCTGGCATACTTTTTCCGGGCTGACTTGTTGTCCCGATCTAGTATGGTTCCCCCAGAGATCGTTCGGACTTCGCCTCTGTACTTTTCTGACCCTTCGGCTTCCCTGTCTTCTCTCTTTTTCTCTTTTGGTCTGAGCTTGTTTCTCAGATCTTCGATGAATTTGGTCAATTCTCCGTCCTTTATCATTCTCTCAATTAATTTCTTCAAGTGGTAACATTCGTCAGTGGTGTGACATTTATCCTGATGATAGTCACAGTACCTTTTTTCGTCCCTTCTATTTTCAGGAGTCTTGAGCCTGGGCGGGCGAACGAAGCCAGGCTTACCCTTTATTTCGTGGAGGATTTTTGAGATAGAGGTGTTGAGCGGTGTGAACACAACATTATCTCGATCACGCCTTCGTTCGGCACCTTTATCAGGCCTTGTGTCGTTCAACCTACTTTTAACATCGCCTCGACTCCTTCTGTCGTCCCTTCTTTCACTTCTCCTATCGTCCCGATCGGAGACATTTCTCTTACTTTCTTTGTATCCACCGATCGATTCTATTTTCCTTCTAATTGCTTCTCCCCTCAGATAAATGTCGTTCAAATTCTTGGGAGGTACATCGTAGAGGGAGGATCGGAGTTTCTTGCCTTTAATGGGATCTAGGCCAGCCGCGAGGAAACCTGCTGCCTTTATTCTATCTAAGTTGGTGACCATTCCGGCTTCCTCTTTGAATCTCGCCAGGTAATCGCTTAGATCTTCGTTCGGCCGTTGTCTGTAATGAATCAGGGCTTCTGTGTCTTTCTCTCTTCGGCACAAATGAGAGTAGTGCCTCAAGAATTTCTTCTTAATTTGTTTGTACGAGCCGATCGACCTGGGTCTGAGCGATCGATACCACATGGATGCGTTCCCTTTGAGATAGGTTTTGAACATCTTGCAAAGCATCACGTCGCAATGTCCCATACCAGTCATGAGCGATTCGTACTTCTCACAGTGATCTTCTGGGTCACCCTTTCCGTTGAATTCATGCATTTTTGGAAATTGCCTTCCTGGTGGTGGCCGAAACTGTTCTACTTCTTCGGTGACTATAGGTTCATGGCTGATCTTTTTCTCTCCGAACATGACTTTCTCTAGCCTTCGGATTCGGTCATTGGTGTGGGGACCTTCCTCTGAATCAGACGAGTCCAGCACCTTCGATCGGGTTCGTTTTGAATAGGATTCGGACTGTTCAGATTCATCATCATCATCCCTAATTCGCTTTTCTTTCCGATCGTCTTCGAGTTCCGGGTCTTCGGCTTCAAGGGCCTCGCGAAGTGACTTCTCCTGTAGCTCGATTTCTTCTCTTCGGAGCCTTAGGCCTTCCAGCTTCAAACGATCGGCCTCCTTTCTTTTTGTCAAACGTTCAGTTTCTTTGTTCTTATCCGTCTCCTTATGCTTCCCATTTGCCTTTTGTTGCTCTCTCCATTTCGCAAGCATCTCTTGTTGTTCCTCAGGAGTTGGCATATCTCCTTCTTCATCAAAGTTTAGCAGCCTTGGGGGAATGGGAGGGATTGTCCTCGAATTTACGGGAGGAACGAGGCGGCTGTTTCCAACCACGGTGCTGCTATCATTGATGGGCGTTTCTTCAGCCATCATAGTTTTCTGGTAGGTCTTTAACACGAATGTATCTCTACGTTCCCACAAACGGCGCCAAATGTTACGACCAGATTTTCTTCCAGGCTTCGTTCGGTAGGACCTGCAGAAAGAGAATGCGAGGGTGGAGCCCCCCGATTCATCTCCGGTGTGAGAATAAGTTAGTCGATTTTTTGTAAGGTAATTTGAACGTAGAGAATTCGTGGTGTTGTGTGTAGAAGTGTCTTTTTTATGAACCATTTACCTCCTTTTATCCTTATTTCTCTAGCAGTTGTCGAGGTGTAGATCTGCTTTCCAGGGTATCCCATGTTTTTGGGATCATGGAGCCATGTGACCGTTAAAGGTAAAGTACCTTTCATTATGACCACGGTCGGCCATTGTAGCCATGCGACCGTTTGTGGAAGAACATGTTGTTTTATTCTTTGGGCTCAACATTGGGCCTTTGGTTCGGCCCGGTAAGAGATTGGGCCTCTAACAGTAAGCAATGCAAGCAGGATCACCCATAAATTAATAATAAAAGGCTTGTGATACTGAGTATGATATGTCGTATCCATTATGACTTTAAGGTATTATTTATGTATTCACTATTTAACAACAAAAGAGAAAGTTGGTTTAAATCTGAATTTGTCTATTATTTCATCGATATTAGAAATAAATGAATTGCAAATTTCTCGAGCTCCTAAAGTTAATTGGAAATCAAATAAGTACCTTTTTTTTGCATGTCACTACATGATTAAGATCTCACCTTCTATTCAAATTGCACATGCATTTATAAATATTTTAAGTAGCCAAATTTTTAATTTCTCACACCAAGTAAAGTTAGCAATAGTTCAAACTTTTCTTTATTTTTTAACAGGGGTTCAGATACAGCTAAATTAGAATCTATATAAGCTGGAATTTCTGCACCACTCCAATACCCCATTAAGCTTTATTTGTAGCAAAAACATAAGCTCTTTAGGCATGCTCTTAATTATGTCCCGTATATTCTTACTCGGTATCTTGAACTACCACCAATTCTAACCTCAAAATCAATAAAATCAATATGCTGGAAGATGTTGAATGCCATGTTCTTTATTTAAACCGCCACCTATTACACACCAGCCACATAGGAAAATCTTGAATCTATTGTACATTTAGGTTTGATTTATATGGATTCATTAAAATTAATTTAAAGAAATAAAACTCTTGAATAGATAATTAAAATGTCATGAATAAATAAATTATATTATTGCGAATTGCAACGAAGTTGTTAGATATGGATACTATTGATCTATTCACGATTGCAGTAAAGATTTTATTACTTAATGGAAAAAACAGATTAACAAAAAAACCATGTCATGACTACCTTAAGAATTAAGAAGAAACAATAGATTAACTTAAGATGACGAAAGAATCACATAAGATCTAGAACCGTAGTTCATATAAGGGCCGTAGTGCCATAACATAAAATCATGCTATCAAAGCTTTTCATTAAAAAAAAACCCACATGTAATCAAACATACAAATAGTGACAGAAGCAACAAGTAACAAAACCTTAAATCAATTAGGCACAGAAAAATGGAGTGATAATACAAACTGATCGTGGCAAATACAGGTAAGAAACGCGTATACTAATATTAATTGCCCAAAAGTACCGATTTTCAGAGCACCGACAGTTGTGTAATTTCGTCAGAAGAAAAATACCCCAATACGCCTTAAAACCAAACCAAACCAAACATACCCAGTATATCCCGCACAGAGCAGGGTCTGGGGAGGGTGAGATGTACGCAGACCATGCCCCTACCTTTTATGGTAGGGAGGCTGTTTCCGTGAAGACCCCCAGCTTAGTGCATAACAGAAAAATGGTGTGTGATATTTGCAACGACTACATAAATTTTTGGAAAGGTCGGAGCCATACCTGAGCCCAAGCTTTTAATCACTTGGGACTTACCTTCGCAGGGGTTATCCACTCCATTCTCGACACATTCTGATCTCGGATGACTCCTCGCACAGATCCCCGGGGATTGACTACTCCACTCTGCAAGACCCTTAGATCCACGATGCCGTTGCGGTATTCTTCCTGCAATTGTACAACCAGAAAACAGAAGCCAATAACAATTGAAAAATGAGCACGAAAGAGCCAAAAAAACTAAGATAACGCTAACCGAGATAGCCCAACTCTTAGGCTCTCAACAACAGAGCCGCTCCCTAAAAGAGAATCCACCACTCTGATCTGGCGCCTCCAAGCTCCTCTATCAGCGGTCATGGTCTCATTTAAGTTTGAGGCCTTCAGATCCAACCCAAGTTGCTCTTCCCACGACCTCCTCGGTCTACCTCTCCTCCTCACCCCTGCAACCGAAATACTCTCGACCCTCCTCACTGGGGCTTCAGCCAGCCTCCTACGGATGTGACCGAACCATCTCAACCTCCCTTCCCTAATTTTCGCAGATAAAGGCGCCACCTCCAGCTCGCTCCTAAAAACTACATTCGGAATTCTGTCCAACATCGTGCGCCCACAAGACCACCGCAACATCCTCATCTCAGCTACTTCCAACTTGCTCTCTAGGGCCTTCTTCGCCGCCCAACACTCAGAACCATACAACATCGCAGGACGAATTGCCGCTCTATAGAATTTCCCTTTCAACTTTAAAGGTACTTTCTTGTCGCACATCACCCCTGAAGCTGCCCTCCACCTTAACCACCCAGCCTTTATACGATGTGTGACATCGTCTTCAATCTCACCTTCCTTCTGGATAATCGAACCCAAATACTTGAACTTATCCGTACGAGGGACGATCTCATCTTCAATCCTAACCTCCACCCCTTCCTCTTTGTCCTCACCACAGAAGTTACACCAGAGGTATTCGGTTTTAGACCGGCTCAAACGCAAGCCTTGGGACTCCAAAGTAGATCTCCATAACTCCAACTTCTCGTTCACCTCCCCCCTCGACTCCGCCACTAACACGATATCATCGGCGAAGATCATGCACCAAGGGACGCCATCCTGGATCCCTCGTGACATGACATCAATGATAAGCGCGAAAAGGAGGGGACTAAGGGCCGACCCCTGGTGGAGCCCAATCTCAACGGGGAAAAAACGCGAGTCGCCCACAGGGGTTCTGACGCAAGAGCTAGCTTGGGAGTACATGTCTTGTATCGCCCTAACGTACGACGCAGACACTCTCCTTTCTACAAGGCTCTTCCAGATAGCTTCACGGGGGATGCTATCATACGCCTTCTCAAGATCAATGAAGACCATATGAAGGTCTTTACGACGATCCCTGAACTTCTCCATAAGGCGTCTAGCGAGATGAATAGCCTCGGTCGTCGATCTCCCAGGCATAAAACCAAATTGATTCTCTGAGATTTCGGTATCTCTTCTAATCCGACATTCAACCACTCTCTCCCAAAGTTTCATAGTATGACTGAGTAATTTAATACCCCGATAGTTACTGCAACTCTGGGCATCGCCTTTGTTCTTAAAAAAAGGAACTACAAAACTACGTCTCCATTCCGCTGGCATCTTAGCACCCAAAAGGAGAGCATTGAACAGGTCTGTAAGCCAATGAATGCCAATCTCGCCAATACAGAGCCACACCTCTATTGGGATCTGATCCGGACCAACTGCCTTCCCTCTAGCCATCTTTTGAAGGGCACCCTTGACTTCCTCCTTGCTAATACACTCACAAGCATCGATAGACAACACCGGCGAACAGGGGACCTCTTGCTCCACACCGGCATCACTCCTCCTCGCCTCATTGAAAAGATTATGAAAATAAGAACTCACTGATCGGATAGCCGTTAACGGCTTTCCCCACCAGATCGGAGCCCACTGACCGGCGTATCGCCGGAACTCAAATCCATTCTCTGCAGAGCCTTTAATTGCTATTGTGTTGTGTTTTTTTACTTCGGTTTCCTTCCTTCTCAGTCTTGTTGTCCAGGTCTAGGTCCCCTGCACTCCCTCCGCTCACCATAAGCCTTCATTATCACCTCCGTCCTCCTCATTTTATCTCCTGTATCACCTCCGTCTAGCCGTCTAACCCCTCCCTCGTTGTCTTTCTACCTCCCCCGCTCGGCCTCATCTCTCCCGCCCTATCCCTGTCTCCTAGCTCACCACTACTGTTAATACACCCCCTCCGTTTTCTCGCCGCACTCAGTTCCTTCTCACTTCTTTCTCGTCAAACTTCTCTTCTTCCGACAATTCCACTTAGCATTTCCGTTTTCTACCCACCCTCTCAATCTGATTATCCAGTGTTATCACTCGCGGTAATTACCTCGTTCTCCATCTAGGCAGCCTCACCAGCATCCTCCTCTGCCCTCCCCCAACCTCATACCATTCCCTCATTTCCTTCTCCCTCCTGTCGAACCCTCCCTGCGTCAATCGTCCATCTCTGTCTTCCATCTCCACTCCCCCTCCGTCACCCCGTCATTCTCCGTCCCCTATTGTCCTCTTTTCGGAGCTGCGAGTTAAGGAGCTAAATCCCATCTCCCTCTTTCCCTTTCTTCTTCGATTGTCCCTCCTCATCTTTTTTCTTCTTTTTTCGTCAAGAACCCTTCCCTGGTGTTTCTGTCTTGTTATGTTCTTGTGCCCTGTTTGTGTTTGCCCTGTCTTTACAACTTGTTGTTCTATTTCTTACCGTTATTTAATTTTATTAGTATTATTATTTTTATTATTATTATTACTATTATTTTATCTTTTATTATAGTCATTATTAGTTTTAATATTTTTATTATTACTATTATTATTACTATTATTATTATTATTATTATTATTATTACTATTATTAATACTATTATTATTATTATTATTATTATTATTATTATTATTATTATTATTATTATTGTTTTGTCGATGTCTCGTCATTTGCGTTTTGGCAGTTTGAATTTAGGTACCTTAACGGACAAATTTTTGGAGTTAGTGGACGTGCTGAAAAAGCGAAAAGTGGATGTGGCATGTATTCAAGAGACTAGGTGGAAGGGGGCTCAGTCAAGAGAAGCGAACGGGTATAAATTGTGGTACTCAGGTCTTGCCAACTCGAGGAACGGAGTGGGTATTCTTCTGTCGAAGGATTTAAAAGAGAACGTTGTGGAAGTGAAGAGGTGTAACGACAGGATCATGTCCGTCAGAGTTGTGGTTGGGGAGAAGGTGGTGAACGTGGTATGTGCGTACGCCCCTCAAGTCGGTTTGGGCGACTCGGAGAAGGAGGCTTTCTGGGTCTGCTTAGATGAGTTGGTTGGAAGTATTCCTGACGACCAACTTATAGTGGTGGGTGGCGATTTTAATGGGCACATTGGCGAGAGGGCAGATGGCTATAACAGCGCTCATGGGGGTTTCGGCTTCGGGGTCAGGAATGTCGGTGGGTCCGCGTTGTTGGAGTTTGCTACAGCTCAGGAGTTGGTAATTGTAAATTCTATTTTTCAGAAGAGGGCTGAGCACCTCATCACCTTTAGTAGTGGGGGGCACAACACTCAAATCGATTACCTTCTTATGCGCAGGCGTGATGTTAGGTGTATCGATTAAAACATGATATCCATTACCCCATTAATCCGATCAAAAAGTAAAAATGACTAAAAAGCCTATGTAAAAAAATTGGATAATATTGATTTTGAAGGGTAATTGGTGTAATTTAAAATTAAAAAGACTAAAAAGTATATATAAAAAAGTAGAATAATATTGATTTCAAAGGGTAATTGATGTAATTTGATTAAATCCTTCACTAGGCATCATTAAGAATATATTGATATTGTTATTGATATTGATATTGATATTTTTATCATTTAATTATCTATTTACTAATATAAATATTTTAATCTCAACTCATAGGTGATCCATATCGATACGCATGGATTACCGACTAATATTAAATAAATCATGGTACATTAAATTATTTGTTAAAATCTTAAGACAAGGCTTTTTTTATTGACATCTATTCACCATATACTAACCGAGTAACCCTACATTTATATCCTAAATTTGATAAAAAGAATGCGATAAGAGTTAAATTTTAAAAATAAAATTATAATTTGAAAGGATATATTTAAAAAGGTTCTAATAAAATCAAATTTTATTTATTTTTTATTAGTAATAAAATAATTCATATTTATTATTTAGGCTATATCTTGATATCTAGAAATCAGATTTAGATGATTTTACAATCCACGCAAAGCTCATAAAATTATTTTTAATTTAGTGATGATTTAATAATTATTATACAAATAGAAACACTATGAATCTCAAGAGAAAATATTATTACGAATTTTGCATTAATCCTATTCAATGTAGAAGTTCTACATTGATAATGCTATTCAATATATAAAACCTAATTATATATTATAATTTTAATCATTGACATGCCTAAAAAAATTAGGGAATCAAATATATTAATGTATTTACGAGAATGAAGTTGTTTTGATAGCATGTTTAAAATATAAATAATATATAAAATATGTTGTTCATGAGGATCGAACTCTAGACCTTTAGTAGTATTTGTTTATTATCTTTTTTACTCTTATATTATATAATAGACGAAGCTCATAAAATTATCTTTAATTTAGTGATGATTTAATAATTATTATACAAATAGAAACACTCTGAATCTTAAAAGAAAATTTCATTACGAATTTTGCATTAATCCTATTTAATTTAATGTATAAGTTCTACATTGATAATGTTATTCAGTGTATAAAACCTAATTATATACTACCTCCGTCCCAAAAAGACTGAGCTGGTTTGACTTTCACGGAGATTAAGAAAATGTAGTAGAAAAAGAGTAAAGTTAGTTGAAAAGTGGATAAAGTGGTGGGACCTATTAATATTTAATTGTAGATTTGAGATAGTGGAGGAAAGTAGTGGGTGTAATAGTGTAAAAAAGAGTATAAAATGGAGAAGTAGTGGGTGTAATAGTGAAAAGTAGTGTTCAAAAATAGTAAGTAAAGTAGGTTCATTAGTTTTGGAACGTCCCAAAAAGGAAAGTGTGTCAATCTTTTTGGGACGGAGGGAGTATGATTTAAATCATTGACATGTCTAAAAAAAATTAGGGAATCAAATATATTAATGTATTTACGGGAATGAAGTTATTTTGATAGCATGTTTAAAATATAAATATGATAATAATTGTTTTACATATATGTTTGTAGACACCACAAATATCCTTTCTTATAACCAGGATGATACTGCAGATTTATCATGCTTTTGATTCAATCTGTTGGGCCTCCAATCTGTTTTCAATCTGGAAATCCTCTGGCTCCTGCTTTTGATTCCCCAAGAAAATAGATATACCTTCACCCTTCTGTTGGGCCTCCATCATTTGAGAAATCCAAGATAATTCGTCTCCAGTTGCCTCTTCTGAAGATGATGAAGATACTAACTTTGTCTTGTTCTGTTGAACTAGTCTGCCTCCTGAAGTATTTTCGTTTACTGGCAATAGAGTTTCTGTTTCGATCTCTTCATCGGGAAAAACACGTAAATGACAGCATAACTGTCGTATTTGAGACGATATCGAGCGTACAGTCTGCTTTTGTTCTTCTGAATTTTTGCAATCAAGTGGTAGGAGGAACTCTATAATGAAGCTCATTAAATCATTATGGATGCTTCTGAGATGTATTGCTACAGCTCCATAAAGTCTCAACCTTTTGGCATGGTACGCAAGAGGATACTCGATCTCACTAAAAGCACTAATGTCAGTTGCAAAACATGGATGATTTGTCATGAGTGCTCTCCCGACGACACCTTCATCACTAAGCAGATGCTGCTTACAGCATGCCTCGTGGAAGCTCAACACTTGTTCGTTATGCACATAATAGCAAGCAGAAGTGACAACTGAAAGATACGCTGAATTTTCATTAGAGCGGCATTGCTCTGTACCTTGTTGAGTACATGGAGCCCATGTCTGAGCCAATGGCAAATTATGTGTTTTGCACACAGATCTCAAAATCTCCTTGATTTCTGCCAGTTCATCATGATACACTTCATTGAGATCCTGATACACAATGTCATATGAATATCAGAAATAGTTTCAGATTTCAAAAAGATAAGAACAAAAGTTTTGTTAAATGTTATCTGCCCACCTCTACTTTGGGAGGAGTAAAAATTTCCGAACTCCTAAGATCAACCGCCTGCAAAGGAATCCAATTTGCAGTTATAACAAAATTATACAGTCAATTTTTACTGATTTAGTCTACAATTTCACACAAGGAAATAAAGAATTTAGAATTTTAGCCTACAAACTCCAAAACGAGCTAAAATTATATTTCGGTCCACCTTAAGAACTCCACATAGATCTCTCTCACGCAAATCATCAAACACCTGCAATGCATAATCCAACAACTCAGCTTTAACATACATATCAATCAAACTAACTCTAACACACAAAAAAATTGGATAGTAGAGATGTTGATTTTACCTCTGTATAAACAACTAATTACTCACATCACACCACGAACTCGACCCACGCAGCACACAGTTTGCAGTACATAATCAATTTACTCACCCAATTACTCACAATCAACACAATTACTCACCCACACACACATAATCAATTTACATACACACCATCGATTATCACACACACATAATCGCGCACATATATATATGTATATATATATAGATGAGAGGAGGCAGGGAGGAGAAGAAAGGGAGAGACAGAGAGAGAGAGTTCGAACTGAGAAGAAAGGAGAAAGAGATTCGAGCGAGAGAGAGATAGAGAGGGAGAGATTGTGCAAGAGAGGTTGAGAGAGATTGTGGAGAAATGAGAGAGAAGGGAGAGATGTCGAGAGAGAGAGAGGAGAAGAAGAGGGCAGAGAGAGAGAGATTTTGGTCGATCGAGAGAGAGATTTTGGTAGATCGAGAGATAAAATTAAAACAAAAAAGATAGTTAAAATATATTTTTAAGAGATTTAATTCAATCCAACGGCTCAGATCTTGTTAATTCAATCCAGCGGTTCAAAGTAATCTGAAAGAAGCACAATCCTTGTACTTCAATGTTACCCAATAATAATGTGACACGTGGCAACTTTAAATTTCTTTAATTTCAAGGTTTTATACGTCGGTTATATTAAGAGCGACGTATAAAGTAGTATTATATACGTCGCCTTTCCTCAACCGACGTATAAAGTAGTATTATATACGTCGTCTTTTTCTCAACCGACGTATAAAGTAGCATTATATATGTCGCCTTTTTCTCAACCGACGTATAAAGTAGCATTATATACGTCGTCTTTTTCTCAACCGACGTATAATATGACCTTATACGTCGGCGTTTTGTTCAACAGACGTAAATTTTTTTAAAAATTGACCATATACGTCGCCTTTATGCGGAACCGACGTATATAACTACTTTATACGTCGCCTTTGGCCAGAGGCGACGTATAAGGTCAGTTTTGTACTAGTGAAAATGTGTTATTCGTGAGGATCGAACTCTAGACCATTAGTAATACTTGCTTATTATCTCTTTTACTCTTATTATATAATAGGATATAATTAATTTGGTTGTAAGTAGAACTATCTTCAAATAATAAGAATGATATTTTGATAATCAAAACGAATTATAAGTATAATTCATAAATCGAACAGAATTTCCACCGTAAAAATTCAACAATTTCTTCTCTCTTTTGTTTCTGCGTAGATTTAATTGGAAAATAATTGTTAAACCATCACTAAATTAAATATTATTTTGTTAATTTCACGTGGGTTGTAAAATCGTCTAAATCAAATTTTAAGAATTCAAGATAGAGTACAAATATTAAATTGACCGTGTAAAATTTTATATCAATTTTTTAATAACAATTTGATATGTAAATTAATAGTAAGGTTTCATGTTCCTGAGGTTGTACTAAGGTAATTACCTGAGGTTAAAAAGCTTATCCATATTAATGCACGAGGGTATAATTGTAATTACAGGATTTTATAAAAAAGTTTTTAATATTTACAAAAATTCCACCATTTGTTTACACTATAAATCTTTTAACCTTAGGTAACACCCCTGAGTTCAGCATCAGGGACATTTTTCTCTTAATAATATATAAAATTTAAAAATATATATATAATTTTTAAAGGAGATAGGTGGGAAAGTGGGTAAAGTACTCATTAAAATGAACAATTAAGATTAAAGGTAATTTAAAAATTGTGTGAAAAAGATTTAATTTCATATCTCATATTAGTAGTGAAGGTTCTCATGTAAGAATTTTGCTAATTATAAATGGACATGATTATGTATATGGGGTTTGTATAGATTATATATTCGATTATCACTATTTTCTATGGGATTTAGGTAAAATTTGTTATATACATTATTATAAAGGAGAAAGAATGTTTAAAAATGCTATGTTTATGTATAATAGTGTATACAGTTATGTTGCACCTACTACAAGATTAAGGTAACCAAGAAATGCAAAGATTTTTAGTGAGATTAAAAAATGAGTTAGAGAAGCCAGTAAATTTGATTCTTTCGAGAAGAAATTTTAGAGTAAGGATAAATTATATTAATGTAAAAACATTGAATAAAAGAATAATAATTTGGCAATATATTATATCAATTTAATATGAGTCAGTAACATAAAATATAATTAACTGAAAATGTTCAATCAAAATATATTTAATAATTTGGATTATCTTAAAAGAAATACATAATTAATCAATATAATATTAAAATAAAAAAAAGTTTTATAAAAAACAATAAATATAAAAAATAATATAGTAAAAATAACCGTGCATAGCACAGGTGATCAGGTGATAGGCTAGTATATATAATATTTATAATACCGTAAATAAAAATTAAAAACTAAGTTGGTGCATTTTGACTCTTTCACCTTTTCACTTTGATTATGAGCCTGTTTGGCTAACTAACTTAAAGCCAAAAGCTCCTTTAAAGGAGTTTTTGGTGTGTTTGTGTAACGTGGCTTTAAGTCGGCTTTAAGTTAAAAAACTGCTTTAAGTCAGAAGTTACATTTAGGTACTTTTGACTTATGACTTATGACTTATGGAGGTTTTTTTTTTTTTTTTTCACAATTCTTGTAAAGCTTAAATATCATGAATTTAAAATTTTTTTAAGTCAAATATCACTTTAAGTCAAAATTATTAAATTCCCATTTAACTTTAAGTAAAATTATCCAAACACATTCATTCAACTTAAAGTAAACAACTTTACTTTCTCCTTTAAGTTAAAAACACCTCCATTAAGTCAAAAGTAACTTATTTTAAGCAATCCCAAACACCCTGTATATCCGCTTATTCACATTTCCATACGGTTAAAAAAAAAATGTTCTATACAAAACAATTTCACTTCCGATTATAGTATTGTAATCTTTTAAATTCGTCACAATAGGTTGATGATTTTGTAATGTTTACTCATAAAGTAAGAACCGGCCATGATTTTAGCTCATTGTTGTCACCATCTTTAGTAGCAATATAGAATCTTCACACCAAATTTTGTAATATAGAATCTTCACACAATTTTTGGTGCAGTGGTTGAGTCACTGGCCTCCTTTGAAGGAGGTCAGGGGTTCGACTCCTGCGTGTGCGTGAGTTTCCTAGTTTGTATTAGGTTTCCTTTCTGTATTTGTATTTATGTATTTGTAATTCTGTACTTGGCCGGGGGTCCTTCGGAAACAGCCTCCCTATTGTATAGGGGCATGGTCTGCGTACATCTACCCTCCTCAGACACCACTTTGAGTGGTATTACAACTGAGTAAGTCTTGTTGTAATCTTCACACAATTTTTGTCAAAATTCATCTGCGTCGCCAAAATTAAAAGCAATTCTGTACACCCTTGTTGCTATCAAAAATTTGTTGCAAAGTAAGATTTTTTTTTAAAAAAAAGGGAAATTCTTGTTGGTACAATTCTGAAATTAGATTTTCCAGATGGTGCCATTTCGTGTTTTGGACTTACGACTGGCATCCCTAAAGTAACTGATTACCCTAATTATGCCATTCTGTTAATCAAAATGTTAAAAAACGTTAAAAAAACCATAAAAATAAATAATGATCTATAAGTTTTTAATGTATTACTAGTTAAAAAAATTAAATATTAATTTATAATTATTAATGTACCACTAATTGAAAAATATTGAACATTAATCTGTATTAAGTTAACATACCGTTAATCTAAAATATGTGTTCAGTCATTTTCTGACCGTAAAATAACATAATTCCACATTTAACTTTTTTTAATTTGTGGTTTATATGACATAAAATTTTATTATGGAATAAATGTTGAAATTTGTTAACGTTTCTTAACGTTTTGATTAACAGAATGGCATAATTAGGGTAACCAGTTACTTTAGGGATGTTAGTCGTAAGTCCAAAACACGAAATGACACCATCTAGAAAAACCAATTCCAAAAGGGCACCAACGAGAATTTCCCAAAAAAAAAAGAGTAGTGCTAGGGACCCCAAATTGGATCCTAAAAAGAGTTCCCAAATGACGTGGCATTGGTGATTTGGTAGTATGAGATATTTTAATTGGTGTGATTGATGTGAATATAGGGGGGCCCATCATAATATAACCAATCAGAAGATGACACGTACCATTTGGAAATTTTTTTAGGATCCAATTTGGGGATTCTAGCATTTTCCAAAAAAAATTGGTACTAACGTGTTTAGGTTAGACAATTTTTTTTTTTAAACAGAAAATATAAATTTGGTACCTAACCTTTGAAAATGTAACACCCCGATTCTGAAAATATTAATTTGGATTATTTTATGTGGAATAAGATTTATTTCGGTTAAATTTGAACCGTTTTGGAGATAATAAAGGATTTAGAGACCGAGACGATAAATTGTGGATTTTGAGGAATAATTTATTTTATTGGTTGAGGATTAAATTATTTGGCTTTTTTCATAAATAAATAGGAAAAAGTAAATTTTTGCAAATTTACTATCTTTAAGAATAGCTATTTGCAATATTACCAACCTAAGTTTCAAAATTGCAAAAATACTAGGTCCCCCCTCCTCCCTCACTTTCTCTCTCCTCCTGTCCAGGAAATCAGCCGACTTGTGTCTTTTTTTTTTTTTTTTTTAGATGGGTGCTATTTTGGGTTGGATGGCCCCGCAGGGGAAATATTCAACTTAATGCAACCACATTCAACTAAATTCAACTAAATTTCTGATTTCAAGTTCCTTTTTTCAATTGTCATTTTCGACCTCTTTTTTGAACTCTAATATATATAAAAAGAGGTCGAAAATGACAATTGAAAAAAGGAACTTGAAATCAGCAACTGAATGCAACCACATTCAACCACATTCAACCACATCAACTGCAACAGACTTCAAAACCATTTTTTTTTTAATGTGGGATGATTTTGGGTTGCATGGCCCCGCAGGGGCATATTCAACTTAATGCAACCACATTCAACTAAATGCAACTAAATTTCTGATTTCCAGTTCCATTGTTCAATTGTCATTTTCGACCTCTTTTTCGAAAATGACAACTGACAAATGGAACTTGAAATCAGTAACTGAATTCAGTTGAATATGCTCCTGCTGGGCCTTGCAACCCAAAACCACCAAAATTAAGGTGGTCTGCTTTTGGCTTCCAAGGCCCCGCAGGGGCATATTCAACTAAATTTTAATGTGGTTGCATTTGGTTGAATATTGCCCCTGGCGGGGCCTTGCAACCCAAATCCACCAAAATCACCCACCTTTAAAAAAAGTTGAATGTGGTTGCATTTGGTTGAATATTGCCCCTGGCGGGGCCTTGCAACCCAAATCCACCAAAATCACCCACCTTTAAAAAAAGTTGAATGTGGTTGCATTTGGTTGAATATTGCCCCTGGCGGGGCCTTGCAACCCAAATCCACCAAAATCACCCACCTTTAAAAAAGTTGAATGTGGTTGCATTTGGTTGAATATTGCCCCTGGCGGGGCCTTGCAACCCAAATCCACCAAAATCACCCACCTTTAAAAAAGTTGAATGTGGTTGCATTTGGTTGAATATTGCCCCTGGCGGGGCCTTGCAACCCAAATCCACCAAAATCACCCACCTTTAAAAAAGTTGAATGTGGTTGCATTTGGTTGAATATTGCCCCTGGCGGGGCCTTGCAACCCAAATCCACCAAAATCTTAAAAAGTTGAATGTGGTTGCATTCAGTTGAATGTGGTTGAATGTAGTTGCATATTGCCCCTGGCGGGGCCATGAAACTCAAATAGCATCCCGTCTTAAAAAAAAAAAAAAAAGAAAAAAAAAAGGACACAGCCGTGGAGATGAGTGACGTGGAATGAGAGGGAAAGGGGGGAGGGAAAGTGACGTGGGAGGGAGGGAGGGAGGGAGGGAATGGGAGACCTAGTATTTTTGCAATTTTGAAACTTAGTTTGGTAAAATTGCAATGAATTAAAGAAGATGGTATTTTTGCAAATATGAATTTTAAATCTAGTATTTTTGGTGAATTCCCTAAATTATTATGTCAAAGATTTATTATTTGACGATGGGTATTTTTAGGATTTATTTTCGGGAATTTGCAAGTAAACTCATAATTACTGAAAATATGAGATTTCAGAGTACAGATAACTTTATTTTTATAAAGTTAAGGAGTTAGAATTTCTTGTATGAATTAAGTGCATAATTGTTTTGAGAAAACAATTATTATGGAAAAAGAATTAGTTTAATTGATTTTTGGATAAAGTAAGGGTATTTTAGACTTTTCACATGAAGGAATAAGATAAAAGATGATGAAGAGGCCATACTTATCCATTTGATGAGAAAAATCAGCCATAAAAAAAAGAGAGAGGAGAAGAAGAAGAAAAGAAGAGAGAAAGGGGGAGAAACAGAGAGATAGAAGAAGAGGTGGATGGTTGTGTATATATATACATATAATGGTTGTGTGTGTGTGTGTGTCTATATATATATATATATATATATATATATATATATATATATATATTTTATGAGAAGAGGAAGTGGATTAAGGAAGCTTGAAGCTAGAATGATCCATGGGATTTGAAGTTAGAAGTTCTTGGTTTTGCTTTGGTGAAGTTTGATGATTGCTTTAAGAGGTATAACTCCTAATCTTTAAGTTCTTACCATGGTTGTTTATGGTTGATAATAATTGATGTCATGACTGAAATTGGGGGGTTTACAAGTGGGTTTGATTCTTGAGATTAAGTGTTGATTATTGCTTGGTAGTAATTAGTGAATGATGTTTGTTGTTTAAGAGTTGAAAACTGTCCAGGGAAGAGCAGCCACTGCCCTGTTCTGTTCTGTAATTCGTGACTGTTTGTGCCCTGTTCTGGGCAGTAGCCTCTTCATGAAAGTTGTTCTATTTGGAGTCTAGTTTGTTTACGCGAAAACCTTGCGTCGATAGAGTAAATGAGCTAAGAGTTATGCCCATTTTAGTAAAGGTAGCGCAACGCAGAAATTTCTGTGTTCTGCCGCAAGTTTGAGCATTTGGTTTTGGGTCTTAAAAGATGAATTGTGATTTGAAATTTTTATGATGGATTGGTTTAATATTGAAGTTGAGATCTGGAATATTTTGTAATAAAAAGATTACTTTTGGATTTATTAAAAATGTTAGAGTAAAGGGTGCGCGGTGGAGTTTAAGATATCGTTCTGATCATCTAGTTTTGCGTATGAATTTTGAGGAGGTTAACAGCCTAATTTCAAGTCGGTCAAAGAATGAAAGTTGTTTATTTAAGTCTTATATAAAAGCATACCAAATATGGGGTTCACTAGATTTGCAAATGTTGAGTTATGGTTTTGTTAATTTGTATAAAGTGGATTTGTAGAAATTGGTGGAGATTGGATTGATAATTGGATTTTGGGGGTTGTTAGATTTGGAATTGATTGTTGAGGTGCTGTGACACCGGGAAGTTCTATTTACGAAAAGGTCATGCCCAAATTTTTGTAAAAAGGACTGTGACTTCAGCTTAATAAATGTGTAGGATTTACGAGATTTGTAAACATGGTATTAAGCTTAGAATTTTCTAAATTTGGATTTATGAGGAGTAAGCTGTGAAATAGTTCGATTATCGATTAGTAAGCAATAGAAACTTATTCGGTAAATTGTGACTTAAGAGGAAGTCAGTGATTTTAGTGGTTACTCGTAGAACTAAGTCAAGTTGTAGAATGTAATCGTTTAAGAGCGGATTGCTTTGTAAAGTATGAGTGGAATAAATTGAGGATATACGATTGAAGAGTTTGTTGATGCTTGTCCAGGTTATTGGAAAAGTGGATTGAGGAACAGTTGGACTGCTTGGATAGCGGTGGTTGTAAGTATATCTTGCTGTGATAAATTGAAGATAATGCGTTATATTTCTGTTAACGTATTTACTGTGTTTTAAATCTTATGCGTATTTTGTTTTATGCGCGTATAAATGTGAATGTGTGGATTTTAAAAGAAATATATTTTCAAGTAGAACTGTGTATTTGTGAGTTTTAGAAGAAACCTATTTTCAAGTAGAAAGGTGAATTTGAGAAGAATTATATTTTCAAATGAAAAAGTAGAAATGTGGATTTATGAATTTGAAAGGAATATACCTTTTGAAGCGAAGTGTTCACAGTGTGATTTTTATAATATTATGAATACTCGTTAAATTATTTTAACTAGTTTATGTTGAGATGCGATTTTGAGGAAAACTGAGCAGACTGGCATTGCTAGTGAATCACTCCAGAAATGGAGACAGTAGAACCTCCAGAAATGGAGACAGTAGAACCTCCAGAAATAGAGACCAGTAGAACTTCCAGAAATGGAAACTTGTGAACTTCCCGAAATAGGAAGTAAAGGCCGGGGACCCCCACTAGTAGAACTCGATGAACTTGTCGTGTGTAGAATGCCCAGTTTTTCCTCACGTAAATTGTGAAGTTTATATTTTTATTATAAACCGTGAATTGTGAATGATGTGGATTGCTTATATACAATATTGTGAGAATGCTTTAAGATTCAGTTTATTGTGAATTTGTGTTGAGTTTCGGATTATTGTGGAATAAAACTTTTTACGGGATTATTACTCAGTTTTAAAAGATGAATACTTTGGCAGAACTCTGAATTTTGGTGTGGGTTTATATTTTATTATAAACTATGTTGAGATGAATACTTTGGCAGAACTCTGATTTTGGTGTGGGTTTATATTTTATTATAAACTGTGTTGTTTTGACATATTGGCACGACTCTGGTTTCGGTGTGAGTTATATTTTTATAAACTGTGTAGTGATAATGATTTCCAAAACTAAATTATTTTTATAAAACTTCAGTGGATCACTACAAAATATACTTGCTGAGCTTTATAGCTCATTCTTCTATTTTTATAAATTATCACAGGAGATACCAAAGATTTCAGAAGGATCCGTGGAAAAGTAGAAAGAAGTGATGGACCAGCAGAGCTGGTGTTTGATTTAGTAGTCGTACTTCACGTATTGAGATTTGTAGTTGACTTATGGTCGGAGCTCTCGTGGATCTTGATTGTATATTGATTCGAGGTAAGTCAGGATAGAGTTGATTTATAGTTGTACAAATGGCAGTACACTGTAGATAGTAGTTGAGATATAAAGTTTTAAAAAAAAAAATTTAGCAGGTTAAGCAGGTTGGGAGTTAGTTTGACGGACCCTCGGACCGGTTCCTTCCTGAGGAACTCGAACCGGGAGCCGGGGGCGTCACAGAAAAGATTCGTATCATTCATTTTTTCTATGTAGTCATTGTTATAGAAATCTATTGATTTTTCAGAAATCGCCGATAAATCGGCCAAAAATCGATCAAAATTTTGGAACCGATTTGGCCGATTTTGCAAAAATCACCGATAAATCGCCGATTTTTCAACCGAATTACCCGATAAATCGTCAATTAATACCTTAACCAAATAGTTCCGATATCCGAAATTTGTAACACTGTATGTAACTGTATGTAGTAGTTAAATAAAATAATTGTGGCACATGGGGTACAAAGTTCAACCACAAATGGTTAAACAATGGTGTTTGTATCAACTATTATCCATCTTTTGCATCATCAACGTCAGGGGTGTCATTTAAACCGAGGCTCGAACTCGACTCGAAAAAATGGGCTCGACTCGGCTCGAACTCGTTATCGAGCTCGAGTACGTTTTTGGGCTTGATTAAAAACTCGAGTCGAGCCGAGTTTTTTAAGTTCGACTCGAACTCGGCTCGATAAACTCGAACTCGAACTCGACTCAGCTCGAACTCGATTAATTTTTTTTAAAAATGTGTTTATTACTATACATGTCATCACTCAACTATTTATGAAAATTACTTTGAAAACTTAACTTGATATTTTTTTCATCTATTATTATGTGCAATATTATATTATTAGTATAGTTAGTGAAAATTTTGAATTAAATTTGTTCTAATATGAGAATATGAGATGTTTAATTATACATATTTTTATAATAGTTTATAAATTTTTTATTATAAAATTTAAATTGATGAATATTTTTTTAGTTATTAGCACTTTTTTCCCAAAAAATTTAAAGTGCAAAACTTACATTTCAAATATTTTTTTAAGAAATTCAATTTTAAAAAACGGGGAGAAATAATATAGCATAGTACATAGACTTGTAAAAAATTTGGCTTTAAAAATTTGAAAACTTACATTTTCAAGATACATTTACACTAAGTGAACATCTAAATACACTAACATACCATCTAAATTTAAAATTAATTTAATTAAATAGATAGCTTTTTTATAGTTACCAAAATTAACTTTAAAGAATATTTCATGTCAACACTTTGGATTAAAATTACATTATTCACAAATTTTATAATTAAATATGATATACACATATAAATTATCTTAAAATTTAAATTTTTTGAGTTACGATTTATATAGTATTGTATGTTTTTATAACATTGTATTATTAATTAACTATTTACATTCTTACACGCATACGTAGTGATTAGTAACTCGAATCAAAGATTTTTTACATGCACAAATTTTAAAATTCAATTAATATTATTAATTGTTATTAAAGTATCAAAATATATTTGATATCACGATTAGTCTATACTATTTCGATTGATCTTTTGATCGATCCTAAGTTATCAGCAATCAAGTTCGATTTCTGAATTTTACTTCCATATATTTTGTCTTTGTACAATTATAAACTATAGCAACATGATAGTAACATCATAGACTTGTTGTATGCAATATTTCTATTAAATTATAAATAAAATTTATGAAACTACTAATGACTCTCGGTGTAGGGTGCCTATTTGCCTATTTTGAAAAAATGTAAAATATATGAGTTCGAAATCAAAAAATGTTTCACATTTTATTATTCTTATTATCATCGTTTACTAGTTAAGATGCTTAACTAGTTAGATGCATAATCTGTAATAAAGATAAAATTTATCCATAAATATATATATGAATAGAATGAACTAAAATTTTATTTAATTGGTTGGAAAAGTTCATTATCGAAATCATAAAATATAAAATTTTGAAAGTTTATTGTCATTTGAAATTGGGGAAAAAATTTAGGTTAAACTTGAAAAAAAAAATTATATAAGCAAATAGTTTTCTCGAACTTAAATCAAAATTCGAAAACTTGACAAGAACCCGATAAACTCGATAAGAACCTGATAAACTCGAAAACTCGGTAAAAACTTGGAAAAATCGAAAACTCGGTAAGCTCGAAAACTCGAAAACTCGATAAAAACTCGGAAACTTATTTAAAAACTCGGTAAGCTCGAAAGCTCGGGTAAAAACTCGATAAGCTCGATAATAGCTCGAACTCGTAAACGATTCGAGTTCGAACACAAATTTCAAGATCGATAAATTTTAGGCTCGACTCGACTTAAAAAAGCTCGAACTCGAAAAAAAAAGCTCGAGCTCAGCTCGACTCGAATTACACCCCTAATCAACGACAACAACAATTTTTGAAAGCAGAGAAATTATAATCCCACGATAACAACTATTTTAAGCTAATGATCGGAATTAACGACAAATCAATAAAAGTATCCCACAATAATTGTCTTGATTTTGTAAATGAACCGATTTATTGTGGACTTGTTCTTGTTTTCATCATTCAATAACATAACAATACATAAATTCACTTGTGAAACATCGTTCAATTAATAGATGATCAATAAGAAAAATCATGTTTAAAGAAAGAGAGTTTCATTAGAGAGGACCTATTAATTCTTAAAATTTAATATTGATGATATAATATAAAAAAATATATATTAATTTGTTTTTTTAAAAAAAATTATAATGTTGCCGCGAACCGCTGCTTTATCGACAAGTTATCTTATAAACTACTCACAAAAATTTTCGTCAACCACATATTATAGTTAAAAATTAAAATACTATTTCGTCAACAACATATTATAATTAAAATTAAAACACTATTGTTTAAAATACTATCATACATGTATTATAATATTTTATTATCTTCTATATTTTATTTTCCTAATAATTAAAAAATATATATGAAAATATAGTAATAAGACAAAAAATAATTAAGAAAATATCTATGCAGCACACAAGTTATAAGTTATACAATTAAAACTTACATCAAATTTTAAAAATACTTACAATATAGAAAAATTTGTATAAAAATCGAACCAAGTTCTACTTGATTAGATAAATTTCACTATTTTTACTAAATGAAAGTTAAAAAAACTTATTTTATGTAATAGTTTTATATATACGAATGTATTTTAAAGTAACAATTAAAAAAAATATTACGATAATATTTATATTCATGAGATTTATGAGGTTAAAAATTAATTTTAATAATAAAAATATATATACAACTTAAAATTTTAACAATAACATACTAATGTGGAGTTAATGGGTGTTGCGCAGCCCAACATGATCCCCTGTTTTACAGATGTACGTAGTACTAGAATAGAGCTAGTTCTTGATGGCAAACTCTTGTTTTAATCCATTTCGGCTTCGTAAATCGCGGAGCAGACCATTATCATTCCAGTCATCCTCTAAACTCAACTTGAGGAATGACATGCAAAACATGGAGAGAAGGAGATTTGATAGTTCGGAGTCATGGTCAATGATTCTAGATTCTGAGAATGTTGAGACTTGGGAAGTTTCGAAAGAGGATCAAGAAGAATGGACAGCTGATCTTTCTCAGTTGTTTATTGGTAATAAATTTGCTTCTGGTGCTCATAGTCGGATTTATCGGGGAATTTACAAGCAAAGGGTCGTTGCTGTAAAGATGGTAAGAATTCCAACTCATAAGGAGGATAGAAGAGTGTTTCTTGAGCAGCAATTCAAATCAGAAGTTGATTTGCTTTCGCGTCTATATCATCCCAATATAGTGCATGTCAGATTTGGATTTGATTCTTTATGATATGTACATGTTATAGGGAGAATATTGTATAACAATATTTTGGAGGTTTGCTGGAATCACGGAGCAAAATACGGATATTTTGCTAAGAACACGAAGAACACGGAAGGAGATTGGAGATTGTTTATGGCTGATCTTGTATGGTGTTTTCAGGGGTGAACTGTCAATCAATCCATAACAAGATGCCTACGTACCCTATTTATAGGGATCAAGCCATACGTAGTTCTCTTGGAGAAGAAGTTATCTAGACGGGCTAGGGTTTCTATGGGCTCGACTAGGCCCGAATCCACTAGACATCTTCTTGGGCTGATATATTTTACCCACTTATTCTGCTCATGACCCATGGCCCATTAGAGGTTGCCTATGGCTAGCATGATGCTTAAATTAACTGGCCTCACTGGCGAGGCTAATGGAGAAGCTACGTGGCCTCGCATGCGACCTCGCTGGGCTAGTCACGCGAGGTGGTCCACGCTGTACGGAGATAATCACACTCACGCGACCTCGCTGGGCCTGACCGTAAGCCTTCATAATACATATGCTCTAGGCCTCGCTGGACCTCTAGCCTTCATAAGAGTATTCTAGGCCTCGCTGGACCTCTAGGCCACGCTGGACCTTGTAGAGAGACATGGATGATAGATGTTATCCCATACTAGGGACTTTGTTGGCGAACTCGACCTGAAGCTTGGGGTCGCAAACTTCCACATTGTGCTTGATAGTATATTGGACTGACTCCTGGTGGTGGGTTTTAGTGACTCAATCTTCATCTCTAGGCCCATTATGAGTTGTGGACCTCTATTCAAGCCCATTAGGCCTGCTTAGGGCATATGCCAAGATTTGGGCATAACAACTACCCCCCGAGTCCATATTGTCATTGGAGATGCGATGTGGACTAAAAAACTGTTTTGTCAAGACTTCGATGCGAGGCATGTGCTCGCTATAGATTGTTGTAGATGAATGCATAACTATCTCAACTACCTTAGGATTGCATCGCGATCCCAATGAATTTTAATGATTGCAGACAACTGTCGTATTTTGAGATCTTCTCCCAGCTGCTAAGATGATGACATGTGTTGTGTGTCTTTCAATTAATGCGAAGCCATGTATAAGTGAGTGATGGTGACCTCGAAGGTACTTCCAAACGCCATGTGGTTCTGCAGGGACTTTGAGAGGCGACCCCATAGGGCCTTGCAGTCATAACTTGTTATAATTGTATCTTCTATCTGACTGATGTGTGAACTCGGGCTTTCTCATGTATCTTCAGATCTTCTTAAAGTATGATGAGAGTGTTCCTCTTTGCTCCTTGTTATTATGATGAGAGTCCTCCTTATAAGTTGAGAGGATTGCTTGTAGTCTCATATGCTGCGAGGCCTCCTTGCAGCCTTATCATTGCGAGGCCTCCTCGTAGCCTCTTACATTGCGAGGCCGCCTCGCAGCCTCATACGTCGCGAGGCCTCCTCGTAGCCTCTTACATTGCGAGGCCGCCTCGCAGCCTCATACGTCGCGAGGCCTCCTCGTAGCCTCTTACATTGCGAGGCCGCCTCGCAGCCTCATACGTCGCGAGGCCTCCTGAATTCTTTTAATGAGTCTGCTTAGAATTCATATCAATTTTCAAGCATAACAATTAACAACTACCCCCCAGTTCTTCGGTGCAGGCAGATGTAGCGGAGAACTATTTTTTTCCTAGTCTTCAAAATTATTTTGAACTCCTCCAAAAATTAAAATCAAAATAATTATTTGATTTTTCGGGAAGTCTCCTCGCTTTGCAGCTTTCAATTTCTTTAATTTAATACGAGCCCATGCCTCCTCGCACCGGTCACCTCGCTACGTATTATTTTCTTTCCTCGCGTGATGCGTCCCTTCTGTTGCGTAGTTTTCCTTTTCTCAGACCCCTTGCAGCGAAGAGAATAATAGAATGTGGGCCCTGGTGTAATTTGAATTTTTTTTTTGAAAACCAATTTTGTAGTAGCTTTAATCTCACGCGCGTGTAATGTCTTTCCCTTGATTTTGTTTTTCAAGTTCACGCGGGTCCCGCTGCTAATTCTCATTCCAGTTTGTCTTTGTAGCCTCTTCTTCTTTTTTGCATCAAATTTGACACATGAGTTGTCCTTGCATGTGATGATTTTTCTTTTCAAGTCCATCTGGCCATCTTTACGCACACGAACTTGAGTTTGATTTTGTTTTGAATTTCCATGATATTTAATCCTCGCGTGGGCCCCCTTCAATATCCTCATGTCTTTGATTTCATGCTTTTGTTTTTGCAATTTCTCTTCTTTTTTTTTTCCCGAACCCTGCCACAACACAAGCACCTTTTATTGAATAAGTTGGCTGCCAATTTTTTTTTTTTCACAGAAATTGCCTCGCTTCGTCTATACATGTGACTTGTTCTTCTATTTTTTGACTTTATCCCCTCCTGTGCACGTATCCTCTGTCTTCAATTGTCTTGGGGAGCTCCGTTTTTTTTTACTACAGGTCCCACTAAGATTCCTCCATGCTTTCTTGCCTTCCAGCGAAAAATCTGCTACATGCCCGCCTTGTAGGTAGTTTTTTTTTTTTTTTTTATACTTTTGTTCCCTGCCTTAACTCTGGTTGGATCTTTAAATAATACCTCTCGCTGCCATCTTCACTTTTCAACAAATTCGCCTCGCGCAGTTTTTTTTTTCTTTGCTTGTATGATCACCATGATTGTCCATGCCATATGCTCTCCATGCTTGAATAATTATCACATACATGCTTCACACATACATTCATGCTTTTTGCTTAGTTGAGTTGTCCACCCCCCATGTATCAATCTTGTGTTTGAAGAGAAGTGACAACGAACAGACTCATATGCAGCATAAAAGGACTAAAATCATTGTAGGTCCTAATAAAGGCTTTAATAAAGAGACTCGTCCATTCGCTTGGAGACTGAAGAAGATGACTCTCCCTAGTTGTAGCTCTTCTCGCTTTCCCTTATCAGAAAGATAGCCTCTAAGTAAAGATAAGGCTCCAGAGCAGCTCCAGAGGGCTCATGTTAAAAAGAATGCTCATCCTTCCTTGGCCTCCCCATCATCATCTGAAAAGGTACAAGCTAAGGTGCATAGTGATTCAAGCTCGTGTTCGCAAAAAGGCATCGTCCATGCTCATGTCGCAACTGAAGTGGTCCCTCCTCAGACCAAGATTACTGAGGAAAACCTCGAGGAGGAGACAGATGAAGAGGAGTCCCTTACCACAAAAGAGTTGGAGGATGTCACCCATACAGTTAATCTTTGTAATTATGACTATGTTCCTGAGCTCTCTGATGATGAAGCTTATGTCCCTCCTAGTCAGCCAATGCTTGAAGGTACCATGTATCCTCAAGGAAAGAAGAGGGTAGGGCACATCCTCTGCTGCAGAGATCTTCCAACCAGCCTCGATCAGGATACCCTAGCAGAGGCCATCGAAAAGTATCAAGTAGAAGGTCGTATTATCCTTCCTCAAGAGCATATGCGATGTTACCGCTTCAATCACAAAGAGAATGGGGGCAGGCCACCCCGCATGGTTTTAACTACTACACTCCTTGAACTTGGAGTTTCTTCACCTCTTCATCCATTCATTCGTGAGGTGTGCGAGTATTTTAAGGTTGCTCCCATCCAAATTAATCCGAACGGGTACAAACTTATGATTGGTCTATACATCATATATAACATCGAGGGATACCCGAGACTAATCGCTGAGCAGCTCAACTACTTTATCTGTGACACCCCCCAAATCCGGGGTCAGAAGATTTGGTTGCCACGCAAAAATCCTCAAAATAAAACATCTGTTTAATAATAATCATTCCCTTGTGATTGTCCAACACTGGAAAGATAACATCTGTGACCCCAAACATACCAAGATCTTTTAAGGTTATAGGGCTAGAAACAAGAATCCAAATTCCATTAGATAAAAAAACATTCATTCTTTACAACATTCTCTTTGATCAAATCTTAAACCACTGGTGTAACTTCGATAAAAAGTACACCAGGCTAACTAGACAATTACATAATAATAATAAATATTAGAACTCAATTATATAAAATAGATCTTACTCTAAATCCAGACATCCTGAGCCCAAGTCATCTTCGAAATAGCATCACGCCTCTTCTCTTTCTGAAGTGAGCGAATAAGTCTCGCCAAACCACCTTACTGAAATGTTAGGATTTGCAACAGCAAGTATGAGCGAAAGAAATGCTCAGCAAGTGTATAAAAATTTTTTGATATAAAACCAGGATTAGTGGGGCATAAAAATCAACTGAAATGTATAACAGTTTATAGAGAAACTGAATCAACAACTGTGATATCATTCAAACCATAACTGAAATCATTTGGCATGTCATAAAAATGAATCATCTGCCAATTCACAATATATATAATAGCCATTCTGGCGATATGGATTGGATATATATAAAAAAACAAAACCCATTGCCCCCTGATCAGGTTCAAAAGCAATGGGACCCTTTATACTACCACCGGTACATTTCTATACCCGTGTGTATAACCCGGATTTCAATGAGGGTACCAAAATAGGCAAGTAATGTTAGCCTATAGGAAGATGGTATGGTTACCATATCCTCCTTAAATATATTGCTGGACCATAGTAGCAACCATGGCCTCCTACGCTTTACCAATAAATATTGCTGGACCATAACATCAATCATGGCCTCCTACGCTTTACCATTTTCCAATCCAATAGAGCAATTTCCGAATTCAACAGGAAATGCTTAGTTTCACATACAGTTCACATCCCTATTATTTACTACGATAATAAGGATATGAAGAGTTTATCTTAAACACTTCCCCACATCAAGGGTAACAATATCAAGCAACTGTGTTCGCACAAAAATATTTAAGAATCACAAATAGCTCTGAACAATAGCTATTCATCATGATATGAATCAATGAACATAAAATAAACAGTGTATAAGATGATCAAGGGAAAAGAAAATACTTGCCTCTGGTCCTTAGCTGTTGCGCAAAGTCGAGGTAACCCGTCTACCTTCTTCTTCTATCTTACGTCATCATATCCTCTGTTGATCATTCGCTAGTTTGACGCTCTTGCGATTGCCACGAGTCTGATCCGTTGACATCGAGCCTGCGCGTCTACTTCAATATCTCTGTCCGAAGAAAATAATTGGAAATGTCCCCTTTGAACATAGACGTTTTCCCGGTGTTAAAACACCTCGCAAGTAAACCAGCAATTCCACAAACAATACTTCATCTCAACCTTCTTCATTACAATCCACAAACAATACCGCATCCATCTCTAACCTTATTCATAACCCACAAGGAATATTTCATCCATCTCCAATCTCCTTTATTAAACATTTACTTATCTCCGCTGACAAACCTAAGTCAATATTCACCAATTAATCCTTGCGAAAATAAACGATATCCGACCATTGTTGCCAGTAAATTAAAGAAAACATCGTCTACTCTTAATGACATCTAATATAAACCATATAAACAATTAACACACATAACTATATATATCGATCAAAACTCGATTTGTATCATAACTCTCGATACTTAATACCTTAATAATTCACATTGCACGTAAAGAGACTCAGTAAATAGATCACATAATCACATAGCACGTTGATCAGATCATAAAAAGATTTTATCTAATATTTTTAAAACAGAAAACGGTTCAAAATCTTAATTATCGGATATAACCGACTCAATAAAAAGGTTTGGTAAAAAGTTGATCCAAATTTAAAAGTTGAATTTTAACTTAAAACTATTTTTATAAGAACCGGGTCATTTTTCTAATTCCAGAAATACTTTTCTCGTTGAAAACGGACAAACGGTTTAATTAATACGCAATTAATAAGAATAATTCAATTAATAATTAAATTAATTGAATATTCAAATTAATTATTTATTAATCAACTCAAGCGATAGATAATCCTCAAAACATTTATCTTATTCTTCGATTAAAGAAACATGATAATCAATTAATCCTCAAGACAGGATTATTCCTCGAAACAATAATTAATCCTGGAGATACATCATTAATCCTCAAATCAAATACATATATACTTGTCACGTAACCAATCAACACATAGCGCGGATACGACTCACCATTAAAAGAGCACTCAAATTATTATTATAATATTTAAAAGTATTTTTAGAATAATTAAAAGAATTTTAAAATATTTAAATAACCCTTCCCGAATCGAAAAGGATCATTAATAAACCCTCTGGTTAATTATTGGATCCCCAAAATATTTTTAGTAAATATTTAATCCGGGTTTATAAATAATTTTAGAATTTTAAAACTATTTTTACCGTTCCCGGATTATTTTTAGGATTTAAAACAATTTTATTCCATTTTAAATCACTTTTAAACAGAAAATTGGTTAATAATCCCAAATAAATAAATTAGAATCAAGTAATAATTAATTAATAAAATTATCTAATAAATAATTACATTTATTAGATAATCAAATTAATTAAATCATTATTTGAGATTAATTAATATAATTAAAAGAATTTAATTCTTAATTATTTCGAATTAAAAACAAATAGGTAAAGAAATAAAGAAATAATTAAAATAGAATTCAGAAATAAATTCTAGATTTATAAAACATTTTCAGAAATAATTTTTCTGAAATTTATAATTAAATTCAGAATTATAAAGTAATTAAAAGTAAATAAAAGTAAATAAAAGTAATTAAAAGTAAATAAAAGTAAATAAAAGTAAAAATAATTGGTAAAAAGTAAAAAATCAATTCCAAAATCACTTTTCAGAAAATGTTAACAGATTTTGAAGATTAAACTGGTACTATTCATCACCACCTCCACTGTTCTTCGTATGAATGCTCCAAGAACATTCATCAGCTTTAATGGCAGTTTCCAGAAACCGGCGACCGGAAAAATATTCCGGCGAACTCCGGCAACCTTAAAAACGTACCATTCGCTACGTTTTAAGGCTCCAACTCGTTCCAAATCAACTTCTAAACACAACCATATCATCCAAACAAACCCAGATTCTACCAAACTAAAAATCCGGCCAAAACCGAGATAAATCCGGCGAACTTAAAATCAAAACCGACGAACTCGAAATCGGACACCAAAACACACGTTCTATATATCAAATCGAAGCCCAGGAGTTCAATGACTCATATCAATCATCAAAATCATCAAACAATCATCAAGAAATCCGGAAATTCGAAAATTATTCTCACCCCCACAAAATTCGATTTCGAGTTCTAGGCTACTAAAAATCAAACAAAAATTATCATGATACTCCTGGGATCATAAGCAATCTATAGACACTAACTACATCAACAACAAATCAGTGAACAAGCCACAGCAAATTAAACAAGTTCGAAAATTAAAATTAAAAAAACAAATTTTCGAATCAGACAATTTTGGTTATGAACACCTACATAAACATGTAGTAGAGATCAAGAGCTTCAGTTTGGTTACCCATATGAACGATTTGGATGCCGGAATCACTGTCAAAAGTGTGTTTGATCTCCAAGAACACCAAGAACAATATTCAAAGAATTTTCAGAAAATAAAAATCAAAAATCTGATTTTTGATTAATTTTAACAATTAAAAATAAAATTCTGCTATTTATATAAATCTGAAAATTAATACCCCAAAAATATTTTTAACCCCTAATTAAAATTATTAAGCCCTAAAAATAATTTTTATGGGATAAAAATGTAAAATTTTTATTTTTAAACAAATACAATATATATGTCAAAATTCCCCAAAAATTATGAACATTACAAAAATTACAAAATAATGCATCTTTAAATATCTTATCATTATATAAAAATAATTTTATCAAAATCAAGGCCTCGGATTCAGTATAGGGGCTGGATCCGGAATTTAAAATGCAAAATAACTGTATTATAAAAATATAAAAATTACAGAAACATAGAATAAAATATTCTATGATACACAGAAGTCACATAACACATATGGGATAATTTTCCTATTTAATAAAAATCATAACGCGTTTAATTGCATTAAAAATAAACTAACACAAATTAAAATCAACTAAAAATATATTTTAATATAATAAATTACACGTAATTTTTCGGGTCGTTACATTATCACCAAAAAGAGTTGTAAAGCTAAGGAATTTGGTTATGTTTATTTCTCTGTCTGGCCAGAGTTCTATGGCAAGAACTTGATTATGGGTGGCTCAAGAGATCCCAGAGACTGGAAAAGTCCATACTTCTATATTTATGATGTGCCACGCATACCGACCGCCTTTAACATTAACAAAGGTATGTTTCTCTGACTTTGCACCCTTTCTTCCTATGAAATTCATTACTATCGTGGGTTGTGGCACCAACCATTTTTACATTTACTTGCTTCATTACAAATACACCACAACGTCCCATGCTTGAAGGCGAACACAAACAGAGAGCAGACAACATTCTCAAACTTCCTACCGAGAAGAGAAACCTTCAACTCCTGCTTACCGAAGAGAATTTAGTTCGGTGTGGGTTTCTAAGGCAAAGGGCGAGAATGACCCCAAAAAAGAAGATCGTCAATCCTCCCAAGGGAGTAGACGATATAGGTGTCGTTGATAAATGTAATATGAGGCCATGACCTCTACTCCATATGCATTGCATTGTAGCTCGTACTGACTCGCTGCATAACATACCACTTGCATTGAATCAATTTGTTGCTGCATGCCTTGCTTACTTATTTTGCCTTGTATTGATGTATTTTCTTCTGTATACTTACAGGCATGGCTTCCAAGAAATATTCTGCGATCCCTTTCATGAAGAAGGACAAGGCTGCGGGCACCTCTCTTAACCCTTCTGGCGATCTGACTCACCATTCCTCCCTTGTTGGGGGTTCAGCTGCCAAGTCTGATGTTGCTATGCCTCCTCCCAAGCAAACCACTCTCACAACGCCTCGTCGACAATCATCTTCTTCCCTCCATCCTAGCAGGAAAAAGCCCACTGAGATACCGATTCTTCATGAAGGACCACCACTAAAGAAGAACAAGGACGACAAGAGTTCCTCACCCTCTCATCCTCCCCCTGGCTGGTCCGCCAGACATTTGGCGAATTGGCACATGCCCATGTTTCTGAAGTTGACATGTATGGTTGGTCCAAACAATCTCTGGAGGAGTCTAATGCTTCCAAGACTAAAACCATAGCCGAGCTTTTCTTCCTTCAATTGAGTCACCACAAGGAGATTAAAGCCTTGTCTTCTTCTAATAGTAAGATGAGCGAAGAGATTGTGAATCTCAAATCCATACTTGCACAGGCTCAGGCTGATGCCGAGAACGCAAAGGATAGTTGGAAGAAAGAATTTGAAGGCACGACTGAGAAGCTTAAGACGGAGCTTCATGAGGAGAAGTCATCTAGAAAGAAGCTTAAGCTGGATCATGCCATTGAGAAAGAGAAATCAGACTCCCAGATCATGGAGCTTACAGACCGCGTCGCTGAGCTAGAGAATGAAGTTAAAGATACTGCTGATGCTCTCCCTAATATCATTGAGGAAGCTGAGACCCAAGGATCTGTTGACTTCATGAAAAAGTTCCTCGAGAAGGTTGACGACTTTGATTGGTACCGGTTGGGCGAAGAGACTGGGAAGTTTGCTGATAACCTCAAGATGGAAATGAATGAAGAAGCGGCAAATAGATCCCCATGACTTCATTTTTATTGCTTTTAAACCTTATCTGCTAGACTCAGTGGAGATGCGGGCACTCCCTTTATTTGCCTCGCGTTTGTATACTTAATTTCTTTTGCTTATTTGGATACTCCTTGAAGCTGGATTGGCTTGCTTTATTCGTGCTCCTTTATTTGATGTTTATGATATTGCAAAGTACTATATGCCTCGTATCTGCTTGCACAAGGGACTCATGTTGCATGATTTTAGCATGTATATATTCTTCCATAACGCCTCTCCATATCTGTTAAATTTTTTTTTCAAGTGCTTTAGGATAGCTGATGGAGTCTTCAAATGATCCTGATTGCGCCTATAGGACCGAGAGGCCTTGCATCGCAAGGTGTCGAGTTTGCAGCCTCGTATCGCTAGGTACGGCCTCGTAACGCTATGTGCTGCCTCGCAACGCTAGGTGCTGTCTCGCAACGCTAGGTGCTGGCTCCGCAACGCTAGGTGTTGTCTCGCAACGCTAGGTGCTGGCTCCGCAACGCTAGGTGCTGGCTCGCAACGCTAAGTGCTGGTCTTACAAATTTTCAAATATCCTGCTAGAAGTGGTGTTTATGTAATGCCACTACCCCCCAAGTCCTCATTATAATTGTAGATGTGATGAGGAATCAACATGTTTCAGCAACCTTCTTGTATTATTTGGAGTTGACACCATTTGTAATAAAGAGAATTTTGATGTGACCCCGCTATGAGTAGACTTGACTTCTTCAACGCTATCCCAGAACACTTGACCTCGCATCGCTATCCCGAGGCACTTGTCTTCTTCACTGTTGTCCCAAGGCAGTTGGCCTCTTCAACGCTAAGCGAGAGCACTTAGCTTCTTCAATGTCATAGCAGGCTTCCTTTTGTTGCACATGTAATAAAATATTGAGGTCTTGAACTCATTTTGATCTTCAAATACTTTGACTTCTCTCCTTTCATCTCTTGTGCGAGCTTGAGGCTAATTGATGAGAGCCTCAGGCTCAGCCTCGTTATTTGTGCTTGCTTTTCCCAGTGTCTTGAGATAGTCGATGACCTCCTCTTTGCCGGCGAGGATCAGGGGCGTCCCCCCTCTCCCCGGCAAGGATCAGGGGCGTCCCCCCTCTCCTCGACGTAGAGGTATTTCACCAAGAAAAAGCATCTCATGTAGAGGTATCTCATTAATAGGTATCTCGCTAGAAGGCATCTCGCTAGGAGGCATCTCTCTAGGAGGCATCTCAAGATCTCGATAGTTACTCCATATTGGGGCCTTGCTAGGAGATATGGGTCGCTTAGAACCTTGACCCTTGCCTTGGCCTCGCTTTTAGTAATGTAGCTTATCCTTCTCGAACCCGGCCTCGCTACGCTAGGTGTAAGCATGGCATCGCTCCTATGGGGTCGCTCCTGGGGGTCTTCCTCCACGTGGGTCGCAGCCCGGGGTCACATTTGGGTGTCATAAGCTACCCCGGGGTCTTCCTCCTCGGCCTCTCTGTTCTTCTTGTTCGAGTTAGTCATCGTTCTCCCAAATTAATGACTAGGCCCTCCTTCTAGCACCAAATGTTATAGGAAGAATATTGTATAACAATATTTTGGAGGTTTGCTGGAATCACGGAGCAAAATACGGATATTTTGCTAAGAACATGAAGAACACGGAAGGAGATTGGAGATTGTTTATGGCTGATCTTGTATGGTGTTTTCAGGGGTGAACTGTCAATCAATCCATAACAAGATGCCTACGTACCCTATTTATAGGGATCAAGCCATACGTAGTTCTCTTGGAGAAGAAGTTATCTAGACGGGCTAGGGTTTTTATGGGCTCGACTAGGCCCGAATCCACTAGACGTCTTCTTGGGCTGATATATTTTACCCACTTATTCTGCTCATGACCCATGGCCCATTAGAGGTTGCCTATGGCTAGCATGATGCTTAAATTAACTGGCCTCACTGGCGAGGCTAATGGAGAAGCTACGTGGCCTCGCATGCGACCTTGCTGGGCTAGTCACGCGAGGTGGTCCACGCTGTACGGAGATAATCACACTCACGCGACCTCGCTGGGCCTGACCGTAAGCCTTCATAATACATATGCTCTAGGCCTCGCTGGACCTCTAGCCTTCATAAGAGTATTCTAGGCCTCGCTAGACCTCTAGGCCACGCTGGACCTTGTAAAGAGACATGCATGATAGATGCTATCCCATACTAGGGACTTTGTTGGCGAACTCGACCTGAAGCTTGGGGTCGCAAACTTCCACATTATGCTTGATAGTATATTGGACTGACTCCTGGTGGTGGGTTTTAGTGACTCAATCTTCATCTCTAGGCCCATTATGAGTTGTGGACCTCTATTCAAGCCCATTAGGCCTGCTTAGGGCATATGCCAAGATTTGGGCATAACAGTACAAATATGTGAAATGTTTTATATTGCAAGTTCTTGCCTTCTAGGATTCAAGTACTTGAGGTATTGACTTGCCCTTTTTTATCTACAGTTAATTGCAGCTTGTAAGAAGCCTCCTGTGTATTGTATCATTACAGAATACACATTGACAAGGCCGTCGCGTGCCTATCAAATAACAATATCTAACAAATCCTTCTAACTATGTAGTAGGGTAAGTCAGAGTCGATCCCACAGAGACAAACGTATCAATCATTAGTTGTTTCTGATTTAATTCGGCTAAGCAAGTAATCACAATAAATATTGAGAATTTGTTAAACTAAACTTATACTAATACGAATTGTGTTTGTATTAAATCAAATATTAAAAACATCCAGAATTAAGTATCCCCACTAGCATGAATTAATGCAATCGTGAATTCCCTCCCCAATCAATCATGTACTACTCAAGAGGAAAGATGCGCCCTATAAATACCAATAACCTCTCTCAAGTATTAATGGCTTCTCTAATTTGCAATCAAGCCTATTCTCATGGTGTCATGCAATTTAGAGACATTAAACACGGCATCCTAACTTCCTAACAATCCGTTCTACCTATTCTCATGGAGAATTTCATGTTCTTATTGGATAAATCACAACCATCTAAATCCAACTCTCGCTGATAATTAGATATTGGTTCAAACAATGCACATAATCACGTCTGATTTGTAATTGCTAATTAAAACAACTCAATAAACAAGAGCAATTAAACAATCAAATTGGGGGAATTGGGAAATTCACACATCAATCATAACTAGGGTTCTACTTAACCCTAGATTAAAAATCTACTCACTCATAATTAAACTAATTAAACAAGAGATATAAGAGTTGTAAGATGAACACATAATTAAAAGAATAGAAGAAAAACCTTTAATCTTTGATCTTCTAAGAAAATAATATTCTCCCAAAAATCTCCAGAAGAAAGTGTTTACAAAGTTGTCTATAATAAAATCTTCGATCCCCCAAAACTATGCCTTAGATGAGTTTATATATTGTTACAAGGCTAAAATAATTGTTACAATTAAATAAAACCCAGCTGGAATAATAAATAATTAAAACAAAATAGGAGACAAAATAGGATTCGTTTTTTTCTTCAATTTCATCTGGCCAGTACGCATGTTTTTTTGGGTCCTGTTTGTTTATTTCCGTTTTTTTCCAATGCAACAGGTTTGGAGGCCCTCACGCGCGCATAAATCAATGCACAGGAGAGGAGGAAATCCCGCGCGTGTGTTGCAGCAGTTGGTGGGCTCCACGCATGACTTGCAAGAGTCAGGACAAAAACAACCTATTACTCGGTTTTTTACAGAGATTCGCACACGGCCATCATGATTTTGGCACGGCCAATACTTTATTTCTGCTCCTTGTTTCAATTCAGCACGGCAGTTCCAATTATTTGCATGCCCATTAATAATTTCCTGTCCCCTGTTTCAAAGTGGCACCTGTTGATCACAAAATTCTGCTCCAAAATGCTTAGAAACGAACCGAAATTTCATCCTTTCTCCTCATAAATTCATAAATTCATTCCTTCGAATTAAAAACACCGTAAAATCATCAAATAATGTCAACTCCCTTCCAACTTGGCATTTATTTATTTCCTGCAACAAACTCAAATAAAACTAATTAAATCGACACGATTATTCGCAAAAGCACCCTAAATGTGGGAGTAAAATCCTATAAAATACATATAAAATATACTATATCAAATATCCCCACACTTAGCACTTTGCGCGTCCTCGTGCAAACTAACATAATATTTATACTAACTAATTAGTACCACTTCCGTAGGTGATCACGGTTGCATTTGGCCTATGCAACAAGCCCTTTAAACCCCTAGGTAGCCCTAGTGGACGAGTAAGGTCTCGTGAGGGTTTATAGTGAATATACCCACAAAATTCATCCAACCATGCAAAAGATTAATGCCAACACAACACCACACACAAAAGTCCTCTCATGCCACATCAGCTTAAGAATCAAAATGAAAATACAATGCCTTGGTGTCTAAAGTGCAAGTATCCACATAGTCTACTCAAAGAAGATGCATAAGATCATAGAAATTCATGTCAAATGTAAGAATAGGTTGGTAACCATGCTAAGCACACAAGAGCACATCTTTGAAACACAACCTGGGATATCCTATGCAAAAGCAATAACTCACCGTTCACTCATAAAAATATTCACTCAAAACAATGGGTAAGTGTTTCACTCAACTCCAACAATATCATAAACATGCTTCGTCCTTGTTATCAATCTAACGCAACATACATCATCAATGACAATCAAAAGGTCTTTGTTAAGGTTGTAACGGGGCTAGGGACAAGGTATGTCAAGAAAGCCAAAGAATGTTAAGTCAAAAGCTAGTACCTGACAACAAAATTCAAACAACTCCCATACTTTCATCCCCACACTTGAACTTTTATTCATAAACAACTTGAATAGTCGAAACAAAGTAGGATCACAAAAGATAAAAAAAATGCTCTCATATTTATTTTTTTTCCTTTTTTTTCTTTTTTCTTTTTTTTTTCTTTTTCAAGAGAGCAAAATAATAGCAAGAACAACGATCCCATAAATATGATTTCAAACTTCGACTATCAAGCTATGAACTAAACCCCAAATATTCCCCCAAAGTTATGATCATCAATAAAACCCCCCTTTTATGCACACCTTATCACTCCCTTACGAACAATACTAGCCTTTGACAATTGGGTTCAAATTTAATGTAAGGCTAATACAATAAAAAGGATAATGGCAAGTAACTTGGTGTGTCACCGAAAGAATAAGATTAGGCTCAAAGGGCTAACTAATGGATCATGTATAAATTGTTTGGATATATAGGAAATACGAGGTTATACCTAACTGCCTTTATCATCTTATCATCAATTAATGTCATGCATCTTAAGAAAGACCTCAAGCAAGTGCTAGCAATGCAAACGACAAGTGGACACTCAAGCAAACGAATAATCATGCAAAAGATATGCATTAAAGGCTCAAAACTCACTTGGTGTGACAAAGCATAATCAATCCCAAATATAAGTCTCTCTAACGCACCTACTTGTACTCAAAGCATATAGACCAAATTACCTTGCACATATTCATGTCATTCTAATCATTTAGCACATTCAAAAAGTCTACTAGTTTCTACTTGCTAGTGTAAGTGTGTGCACAAGAACATCACATATCACTTCTCAATCAAAAACATCCATAAACACAAGATTTCTACGTATGCATGGGTATATTTAGCAAAATACAACAACTAATCAAATTGCATGGCTAGAATTATTTTTGGTATTTTTCATTTTAATTTTTTTTAATACTACTGATATGCTACTACAACAAAACACATCCCCACACTTAAATGTGGCAATGTCCTCAATGTCACAATACTAAGAATATCAACTAATAACAAGAAGGAAAGAAATACTCCCCTATGCCGAAGCATGAAGTGCACCAGTCCTCCATAGTATACAGAATCCATGGGTTGCCTCCCAAGTAGCGCATTTGTTTAACGTCGTTAGCCCGACACCGACTCATCAATCATTCAGCAGAAGGAGAAGACAACAGAATATCCACCTCCTCGTTAATTGGTTCACCAGCTCTGTAATGTTTTACTCTTTGCCCATTCACCTTGAATGACTCTCCATGGCTATTCATCAATTCAACTGCACCATAGGGAAAAACCTTGCGTACCTTGAACGGACCTGACCACCTAGAACGAAGTTTTCCAGGAAAAAGTCTTAACCTCGAATTGAACAGAAGAACTAACTCCCCTTCCTTGAATTCTCTTCGTAACAACCCTTTGTCATGCCACTTCTTTGTTTTCTCCTTGTAAAGCTTAGAGCTTTCATAAGCCTCAAAACGAAGCTCATCTAGCTCATTAAGTTGTAGAAGTCTCTTCTCACCCGCTGCTAACATATCAAAATTCAGACCTTTGATAGCCCAAAATGCACGGTGCTCTAACTCCACGGGAAGATGACATGCTTTTCCATAAACCAATCTATACGGAGTTGTCCCAATAGGTGTCTTGAACGCAGTTCTATAAGCCCAAAGTGCATCATCAAGCTTCATAGACCAATCCTTCCTTGATTTTGCAACTGTCTTCTCCAAGATAGTCTTTATTTCACGGTTAGAGAGCTCCACCTGACCACTAGTTTGGGGATGATAAGAAAGTCCCACCTTATGATAAACTCCATATTTCTTCAACATAGCTTCAAAACAATTTTCGAGAAAATGCTTTCCTCCATCACTAATTAAAATCCTTGGCACTCCAAATCTAGGAAAAATCATCTTCTTAAAGAACTTGCTCACAACACGAGCATCATTAGTGGGTGATGCAATGGCTTCAACCCATTTTGAGACGTAGTCCATAGCTACCAAGATATATCTATTCGTAAAGGATGGAGGGAAAGGTCCCATGAAATCTACTCCCCACACATCGAAAAGCTCCACTTCAAGAATGCTATTGAGAGGCATCTCATTGCGCCTTGAAATATTCCCCGTTCTTTGGCAACGATCACAAGAATGAACATATTGGTGGACATCTTTAAAAAGAGTTGGCCAGTAAAAACCGCACTGAAGAATCTTTGCAGCAGTTTTCGTAGTACTTGCATGACCACCACTTGGCAAATCGTGACAATGTGAGATTATAGAAGCAATCTCATTATACGGAACACATCTTCTAATGACTCCATCAGCACAAGATTTATAGAGAAAAGGATCATCCCAAAAGTGCTTCCTCACATCATAGAAAAATTTCTTCTTTTGCTGCGACGAGTAACCATGAGGAACAGTTCCACTAGCTAAGAAATTAGCTATGTCAGCATACCAAGGAACCTCTAAACTTGCAAGAGAAAGTAGATGATCGTCAGGAAAAGAATCATCAATCAGAGTAGATTTATCATCATCCTTATCAAGAATAAGGCGTGAATGATGATCATCAACCACGTTCTCAGCCCCTTTCTTATCCTCAATCTCTAAGTCAAATTCTTGAAGAAGCAAAATCTAACGAATCAGACGAGGTTTAGCATCCTTCTAACTCATCAAGTATCTCAAAGCTGCATGATCAGTGTGAACAATAACTTTCGAACCAACGAGATAAGATCGAAATTTTTCCATAGAATACACCACTGCTAGCAATTCTTTCTTCATTGTTGCATAATTAATCTGAGCCCCATCCAAGGTCTTGCTTGTATAGTATATAGCATGTAGCTTTCCATCTTTCCTTTGGCCTAGGACTACACCAATAGCTTGATCACTAGCATCACACATGATCTCAAATGGTAAACTCCAATCCGGTGGTTGTATAATTAGAGCAGAGACAAGAGCTTTCTTCAATGTTTCAAAAGCCTCAACACAAGCATCAGTGAACACAAAAGGTACCTCCTTACCCAAGAGCTCAGTAAGAGGTCGAGTAATCTTCGAAAAATCTTTTATGAAACGGCGATAGAATCCCGCACGACCAAGAAAACTTCTTATCCCCTTCACTGAAGTAGGGGATGGTAAGCGCTCAACAACCTCGACCTTGGCTCTATCAACTTCAATGCCTCTTTTTGAAACAACATGACCCAAAACAACTCCCTCTTGTACCATAAAGTGACATTTTTCCCAATTGAGAATTAGATTAGAAGCACCTTCTTCAAGTTATGAAAGCATGCATCAAAAGAAGTTCCACCAACTGAAAAGTCATCCATAAAAACTTCCATAATGTCTTCAATGAAATCTGAGAAAATTGTCATCATACATCGCTGAAAGGTGGGAGGAGCACAACATAGACCAAACGGCATCCTGCGGTATGCAAATGTACCATAGGGACATGTAAAAGTCGTCTTTTCTTGATCATTCGGATGGATATGAATTTGGAAAAAACCTGAATATCCATCTAAGAAGCAGAAGTAAGAATGTTTCGCCAACCTTTCAAGCATTTGATCAATAAAAGGGAGAGGAAAATGATCTTTCCTTGTGGCCTTATTCAATTTCCGATAATCAATGCACATGCGCCACCCTGTTATAGTTCTAGTAGAGATCGACTCACCCTTATCATTCTTCACCACGGTCATTCCTCCTTTCTTTGGAACAACATGCACAGGACTAACCCATTTGCTGTCAGAGATAGGATAGATTATACATGTATCAAGAAGTTTTAAAACCTCCTTTTTGACCACCTCCATCATATTAGGATTGAGTCTCCGTTGAGGCTCAATAGAAGAAGCTTGCTCATCTTCCAGAATAATCTTATGCATGCAGAATGATGGATTAATGCCCTTGATATCATCAATGGAATACCCAATAACATTTTTGTATTTCTTTAGGACAGTGAGCAATTGCTCAATTTGTATGTCATCAAGCTCAGAATTAACAATGATATGATATGTTTCATTATGGCCCATAAACACATATTTCAAAGATGCAGGTAATGGTTTCAGTTCTACCTTAGGAAGCGTGGAACTCTCCTTAACTTCCTCATGCTGTAGCACATTAGAATGTTCATGCTTATATGTAGGTGCTGCATCCAAAAGCTTCTCGTAACCCTTACACTCTCCATTTTCTTCATCAACGTTACCCTCGAGAACAGCTTGAAGTGGATCCTCATATGATAAAGTTTTGGCCTTCATGTCGATCACTTCTTCTAGTGCATCCACCCTATTTACAAACTCATCCGTGGAAGGATGTCCCATTGTACTTTGCAGCTTGAATTCCATCTTCTCTTCGCCTATTTCAAAAGAAATTCTTCCATTTTTCATGTCAATGATAGCTCCAACTGTTGCTAAGAAAGGCCTCCCAAGAATGATAGGAATATTTGCATCTTCTTCCATTTCCATGACAACAAAATCACATGGAATATAAAACTTTCCTACCTTAAGGGGCACATCTTCAAGAATTCCCAATGGAAATTTCACACTTCTGTCTGCCAGTTGTAAAGAGATACGTGTGGGTTTCAGTTCACCCATCTGAAGTTTTTCACAAATCGATAAAGGCATCAAACTGACACTTGCTCCAAAATCACACAAAGCTCTTTTAATTTCGACATCCCCAAGCTGAACAGGAATAGAGTAGCTACCTGGATCCGCTAACTTCTTCGGAAGATCATTTTGCAAGATGGCACTGCACTCTGCCGTTAATGAGATGGTAGAGCTTTCTTCAATTTTTCTCTTTCTTGACAAAATATCTTTCAGGAATTTTGCATAAGATGGCATCTCAGTGATAGCATCCATGAATGGGATATTGATATGTGGCTTCTGCAAAATTTCAAGGAATTTACCATACTTCTTCTCTAGCTTAGCTTGTGCCAACCTTTGTGGAAAAGGAACAGGTGGCACATATGGTTTAAGAGGAACAACTTCTGATTCTTTGGTTTCTTTCTCCCCGATCTCTGGTTCTACCGGTTTTTGAGTTGTAATCTCATCTTCACTTTCCTTAGCATTCACAACATTTTTGCTCGCATTCAATTCCGGCTCCTTCAATTCTTTACCACTTCTCAAAGTTATAGCATTGATATGGCCCCTTGACGGTTGCTCAGTTTGGCCTGAAGACTTATTAAGTTGGCTCAACTGTTGAGAAATTTGAGTGATCGTGTTCTCCATCATTTTGTTGTGAGCCTTTATCTCATTGATACTTGAATCAAAGTGCTCATTCTTCTTCGATTGAGTAGAGATAAATCCTTCCATAAGACTTTCCAAGTGAGATTTCTGCGGCTGAGCTTGTTGAAAACCAGGAGGCTGAGAAAAATTATTCTGTGAAGATTGAGCTTGACTCTGATTGTTCCTTTAGGAGAAATTTGGATGATTTCTCCAACCTAGATTGTACGTGTTGGAGTAAGGATTATACTGCGGCCTCTGATTCTGATTGTAAAGAGCATTAGCCTGTTCAACAGCCATTCCAGAAGGATTGTATTGACAAGCAAGTTTGGTGTGTCCAACAACACCACATATCTCACATGAAGCAACAGTAGATGAAGTGCTTCTGGTATCCAATTGCTCAATCTTTTTTACCATAGCCTGCATAGTAGTATTCAACATGGTTAGAGCATCAACATCATACTTACTACCTTTCTTAGGATGATTTCGATCACTGTAAGGATAATTATCATTAGACGCTATCTCGTCTAACAAAGCTTTCGCATCCTCAGTACTCTTCTTCATAATAGATCCACCAGAAGAAGCATCAACAAAGTTTCGGAACTCTTGTGTTAACCCATTATAGAATGTTTGGATCAACAACCAGTCAGGAATTCCATGGTGAGGGCATTGTCTATGAAGTCGCTTAAATTTTCTCCAAGCATCATGAAGTGACTCGTCATCATCTTGACGAAAATTAGATATTTCATTCCTGAGTTTAGAAGTCTTCTTCTGACTGAATAATTTTAGTAGAAAAGCCTTCGCAAGACTATCCCAAGTAGTGAACGTGTTTGGTCCTTCATCTTTCAACCAATCTTTTGCTGCATCTCGAAGAGAGAATGGAAATAAGCGCAGCTTTATAGCACCATCACTAACATTAGTCAGCTTTATTGTATCACACTTTTCAAGAAAACTCTCAAGATGATCAACAGGATTTTCAGTGGACAATCCTGCGAAAGAATCATTGGAGATGAAATGGATGAACTGAGGCTTGAGTTCAAAGTGTGTAGCTGTGACTGTTGGTCTGACAATACTGGAGAGTACGCCTGTAGCATCTGGCATACCATGCTCCCTGAGAGCTTTAGCTGTTATATCACCCATAACTTCCTTATCCTTGTTTTTCCTTCACTTGCCTTCTTGCCTTCTTGCTGTAGCTTCAATTTCAGGATCAAGAGCAATTAAATTTTCAGTACATGAACTTCGAGTGTGCATGCAACAAGAGAACTAGACATAATGATCAAATAACAAGGTAATAATAGCCGAAGCAACTCAACGAAACAACTTAGCTAAATCAATTCAAAAATTAACTAATCTAACACTGCTTTGTCCCGGGCAACGGCGCCAAAAATTTGACAAGGCCGTCGCGTGCCTATCAAATAATAATATCTAACAAATCCTTCTAACTATGTAGTAGGGTAAGTCAGAGTCGATCCCACAGAGACAAACGTATCAATCATTAGTTGTTTCTGATTTAATTCGGCTAAGCAAGTAATCACAATAAATATTGAGAATTTGTTAAACTAAACTTATACTAAAACGAATTGTGTTTGTATTAAATCAAATATTAAAAACATCCAGAATTAAGTATCCCCACTAGCATGAATTAATGCAATCGTGAATTCCCTCCCCAATCAATCATGTACTACTCAAGAGTAAAGATGCGCCCTATAAATACCAATAACCTCTCTCGAGTATTAATGGCTTCTCTAACTTGCAATCAAGCCTATTCTCATGGTGTCATGCAATTTAGAGACATTAAACACGGCATCCTAACTTCCTAACAATCCGTTCTACCTATTCTCATGGAGAATTTCATGTTCTTATTGGATAAATCACAACCATCTAAATCCAACTCTCGCTGATAATTAGATATTGGTGCATTGTTGGTTCAAACAATGCACATAATCACGTCTGATTTGTAATTGCTAATTAAAACAACTCAATAAGCAAGAGCAATTAAACAATCAAATTGGGGGAATTGGGAAATTCACACATCAATCATAACTAGGGTTCTACTTAACCCTAGACTAAAAATCTACTCACTCATAATTAAACTAATTAAACAAGAGATATAAGAGTTGTAAGATGAACACATAATTAAAAGAATAGAAGAAAAACCTTTAATCTTTGATCTTCCAAGAAAATAATATTCTCCCAAAAATCTCCAGAAGAAAGTGTTTACAAAGTTGTCTACAATAAAATCTTCGATCCCCCAAAACTATGCCTTAGATGAGTTTATATATTGTTACAAGGCTAAAATAATTGTTACAATTAAATAAAACCAAGCTGGAATAATAATTAATTAAAACAAAATAGGAGCCAAAATAGGATTCGTTTTTTTCTTCAATTTGATGTGGCCAGTACGCATGTTTTTGTGGGTCCTGTTTGTTTATTTCCGTTTTTTTCCAATGCAACAGGTTTGGAGGCCCTCACGCGCGCATAAATCAATGCACAGGAGAGGAGGAAATCCCGCGCGCGTGTGTTGCAGCAGTTGGTGGGCTCCGCGCGTGACTTGCAAGAGTCAGGACAAAAACAGCCTATTACTCGGTTTTTTACAGAGATTCGCACACGGCCATCATGATTTTGGCACGGCCAATACTTTATTTCTGCTCCTTGTTTCAATTCAGCACGGCAGTTCCAATTATTTGCATGCCCATTAATAATTTCCTGTCCCCTGTTTCATAGTGGCACCTGTTGATCACAAAATTCTGCTCCAAAATGCTTAGAAATGAACCGAAATTTCATCCTTTCTCCTCATAAATTCATAAATTCATTCCTTCGAATTAAAAACACAGTAAAGTCATCAAATAATGTCAACTCCCTTCCAACTTGGCATTTATTTATTTCCTGCAACAAACTCAAATAAAACTAATTAAATCGACACGATTATTCGCAAAAGCACCGTAAATGTGGGAGTAAAATCCTATAAAATACATATAAAATACACTCTATCACACGTCTCAAGGAACTCTACGTATGTACCTCAACAAAAAAGAGCCATACTCCCTTTCAACCGAAACTATTTTGAGTTTAGCCATGGACATCTCCATAGGGATGGAATATCTTCATGCACAAGGGGTGATCCACAGAGATCTCAAATCTAATAACTTGCTTCTAAATGACGAGATGCGTGTGAAGGTTGCAGATTTGGTACATCATGTCTTGAAACACAATCCCAGGAGTCTAAAGGTAACATGGGAACTTATCGTTGGATGGCTCCGGAGATGACAAAAGAGAAGCCTTATACTCGTAAAGTCGATGTGTACAGTTTTGGGATTGTGTTGTGGGAGCTCACAACATGTTTGCTTCCTTTTCAGGGAATGACCCCTGTGCAGGCTGCATTTGCTGTTGCAGAGAAGGTTAGCTAAGTTTAAAATGAAATATTTCATACTTTTCATACATGGTCTCATTTGAGATGAATTTTTCCAGTCCTTTAGCTTTACATTTTTGTCTACCTGCTGAATCGTTATACCAGTCCTTTAACATCGCAAATTGTTTTTGTTCATGTATCTGGATAAGGTAATCAAAAATGTTAATTACTTTGCAGTAAGTCGAGAAAAATTTATCTTAGATTGAATTTGATTTGAATATTAAGTTTTTAAAGTGCACTAGGATCCTCTGTAAAGTATTTAGCCTTTGACTAAAAGCATTGATCGATTTCCACTATTTTGAGGTGCATGACTCTAGAATAGAATAATTTCTCTAACAGGTATTGACTTACTGAGCTGAACCATTTGATCTATTGGCTTCACCTGTGTTTTTATACTTATAGTACAACTAATCAGGGATGGATTTAGTAAGGGGCACGGGGGACACGTGTTCCCCCTAAAACAAAAATTTACGTTTTTCATCATTAATATTTTTGAAAATAGATGAAAGTGCCCCCACAAAATATAAAAAAATTAGGGTGTCTCCGCAAAATTTACTCGGTGCCCCCCTAAAAATAATTTTCTGGATCCACCCCGGCAACTAATTAGCTTCATACATTCTGTTCACTTCTTGGTCATCTATTTGAGACGGAGCAAATAAGACAATAGAAAGTAGATAATCAACTCACAATCTATATCTATATATATTATAATGCCTGGAGATCGGAAATGCACCAGAACAGTTCAAGGTATTTTTCTTGAATTTTGAATTTTTTGATTTTTTATTAAAATTCTTTTCTTGCATTAAATAGCTATTAATGACATTTTAATTAGTCATTAATTACATGTATTAAACATATATTAAATTTACTCTATTTAATTTGTTTAAAAATTAGCAAACTTTAGTTGAACATTATAGTTATTTTTTCAATATTAAATATTAATTATATATAGTTATGTTTATTTTTAGTTAAAATGACGAATAATAATTGTTTTTATTGCGTTATTTTTTATTCCCTATTCAAGATCACTATAATTTCTTTTCGGATGATTATAGGGTACACGACCTTAATTTCTCAAGCAATTTTTATTATCAATAATTGTGAAAATCGTAATAAATTATGGAAGTACAAGATATTTATTTAATATCTGGAATTGTATAAAAACAGTACAGATAGATTTTCAATTTTGCGCATGAATAAATAATACATGTGTTACGATCAAATCGATTAAATTTAACAAATCCAGTCATTTATCAGAAGATAAAATTGATAAAAAAGCTATACACCCATTGTTTCGTTATATTGTGTTGAAATGATTTTTTATTGTAATTAAACAAATTCTTATACAATTATTGAATATGTATATTATGAGAGGGCTGTCTGTTTTAAAAAACATTATTAACCAACTTCTCAAATAATCTTTATTATCAATGATTGTGGAATCGTAGTAAATTATGGAAGTACATGGATCTTTACTTAATATCTGAAATTTGTAAACAAATCATGCGCATACACACATGAGTTATGACTAAATTAATTAAATTGAACAAACTCAACCATTTTATCAGAAGATTAAATTGAAAAAAAAATTATATGCCCATTGTTTCATTATATTGTGTCAAAATAAATTAATATTCAAATTAAATAAATTCTTAAACTATTATTGAACATGTATATTATGAGAGGGGTGTCGGTTTTAAAAAACGTTATTAAGTTGTATTCAATATTTGTAACTTTTGATTGTAAATATTACGTTCATATTGTAATTTTTATTTTTATATGTTTGTGATGCTTTTAAGATTATCAAAATTTTAGATATATATAATGAAAATATTTTTCCAATTAATAATTCATGTAAATTATTTTTAAATTAATTTTTAATAGAAAATTCATAAGAAACCAATCAATTTTTAAGAATAATAGAAATTAATTTATCTATTACAGTACTTTTATATAAAAATTTATTATAATAGCAGGAAACTGGAGAGACTTGCACTCAGAAGCTTCAAAATATTTTTCTTGAATTTTCACATTTTTATTTTTTATTAAAATAATTTTCTTGCATTTAATGAATAATTAATTATACCTATTAAATATATATTGAATACACTTTATTTCATATTTAATATAAAAGTTTAACAATTTTATTAGAACATTATTATTATTATTATTATTATTATTATTTTGTAATAAAATATTAATGATTTATACAAAAATACCATTATTTTAAGGTAAAACAATAAATAAAATAATTTTTATCATCATTTCTAATCCTTATTCAAAATCATTGCAAATTTTTTTGGCAATAATTAATAGACGATTTTAACTTTTCGATAAATTCGTAATCAATGATCGTGAGAATCATGATAAGATACATAAGTATATATATTTTTCGATTAACATCCACAATTTAAATAAAAGTAATATCGTAGAATTTACATTTATACCTCAACAAATTATACACGAGGTGTGACCAACTCGATTAAATTGAATCAAGTGGATCCTTTTTTTCGTCAATTAAATCAATAAAAAAATTACATATTCGTTGTTTGATTATTTTGTGTTGGAAAAATTAATATTCTAATTAAACACATTCTTATACTATTACTAATCAATTAATCTTGCATGTATGTTATGAGATGGGAGACGGTGTTTAAAATCGTTAATTAGTTATATTTAATATTTACAAATTTTTATTATAGGAATTATGTTGACATTGTATTTTGGTATGGAAAAAAGTAAAAGGTGTTTAAGGAGTTGATTTTTGCTATTTTAAACAAATTCTCACTTTTTGAGCATTAAGAAAGGGTGTTATAAAACGAGCATCGGCTTTAAAAACAATTATATGTACAAATTAATTATAAAATTTAATAAAAGAATATTAGAATAAGTGAGTATCACTTTGATGTGTCCATGAATTTAATTTTAATGTTACAAACAAAACAGTTCTTATAAAATGCTCTGAAAAATTAATTAAATGTAGAGATACGGGTGTCGGATCACTCCAAAAAAATATGAAGCATGACTTACAATATGCATTTGAATTCTGCTTTTTTCGTCATAAAACCAAATATATCGACAAGTGAAATCAATCACACCTCTCATCACATTTACATTCTAATTCTTTCCATCGTACAATCAATTTTACTAACAAATAATTTAATAACAAATTAAGCAATCACGTCTTTTATGATGTCATCGACAATAGAAAAGATTCACAAATGTTATTTTTACTTATTCAATGTCAAACTTTGCAAATGTTTGTCAATATTGGATTTCGAAGGCATTTTTTATGCGACAAAATAGGTTCGTCAATATCTTCAAAATTATTATTATTATTAATATTCAAGAATTTAACTGAAACATGTTTTTTTTCACCTTATTCTTTTCTCTTTAATTTTTAAACATTCAAATTTAATTACATTTCACTTAATTTTTAATTTATCATATTAACTTTCAAATAATAAAATTTAACAAACAATAATGTTATATGTATAATTTTTAAAAATATTTTCGTGCCGCGCGTAGCGCGGCTTTGTTACCTAGTATATTATAATAGCAGGAGATCAGAAAGTTTCCTGATTGCTTTAAAATAGTTTTCTTGCAATCTTAAAAATAACCACTTTTTAATTTTAACCATTTTTTTATTTATTTTACCTTAATTTATTAAATGAAGGTAAATGTCATTTAAGTGTGGTAAATGTCATTTAAGTATTCTTTTTGGACATGGGGCATTGACATCTTCCTAATTATCTCTCTCTTTTATTTTCTTTTGAAGATTCATGATAACATTAATCTCTTTTGCCAAGCTCGAAACACCATTGAAACAATCCTAAATTATATATGCTTATTATTTCCGTCTTTAAGAAGTAATCTCCTTATCTTACATTCTAAACATATGATGTTCACTGTCCCGCTCTTGACCCTTCTTGCAATCCTAAAAATAGGATTTAAAATCATTTTTTAATTAAAATCATTTTTTTATTTTACCTTGATTTATTAAATTAAATGATTTAATGTATTGGCTATTCTTGAGGTCCAAGAGAAGGTAAATGAAGGTAAATGCTCTATATCTATATCTATATATATTATAATAGCAGGAGATCAGAAAGTTTCCTGGTTGCTTTAAAATAGTTTTCTTGCAATCTTAAAAATAGCCACTTTTTAATTTTAACCATTTTTTATTTATTTTACCTTAATTTATTAAATGAAGGTAAATGTCATTTAAGTGTGGTAAATGTATTTAAGTATTCTTTTTGGACATGGGGCATTGACATCTTCCTAATTATCTCTCTCTTTTATTTTCTTTTGAAGATTCATGATAACATTAATCTCTTTTGCCAAGCTCGAAACACCATTGAAACAATCCTAAATTATATATGCTTATTATTTCCGTCTTTAAGAAGTAATCTCCTTATCTTACATTCTAAACAACCTTGTATGATGTTCACTGTCCCGCTCTTGACCCAATCCTAAAAATAGGATTTAAAATCATTTTTTTTATTTTACCTTGATTTATTAAATTAAATGATTTAATGTATTGGCTATTCTTGAGGTCCAAGAGAAGGTAAATGAAGGTAAATGCTATTTAAGTATGGTAAATGCCATTCTTGAGGTCCAAGGAGTTGCTTTCATTCACTATATATATAGATTGGTTAACATAAAAATCTCCACAATCATTTTGGTTAAACTTTCTATATCTATATATCTATATATATATACTAATAGCAGGAGATTAGAAAATTTCCAGGTTTTTTTAATATAATTTTCTTGCAATCTTAAAAATAGTCCTTTTTTAATTTTAATCATTTTTTATTTGATTTTACCTTAATTTATTAAATGAAGGTAAATGCCATTTAAGTATATTAAATGTCATTAAAGTATTTTCCTAATTTATCTCTCTCTTTTATTTTCTTTTGCAGATTCATGATAACATAAATTTCTTTTGCCAAGCTCGAAACAACATTGAAACAGTCACCGAGTCAACTCAAAATTCGCTAACGAGTCCACTCACAACATTTATAACCCAAACTTCCCCATCTCACATTCTCAATCCAACAAAGCAAACAAAACATAAGTCGCAAAAGACACAAGCCCTTTTACATTGACACACATCATTTGGTACAATTTTTGGGTGAAAAAATTTGGAACCTGACATTTTCCTTATTATTATGTTCTCGAAATATCGATGTTGTGAAACTTTCAAATTATTTAGAAAAAAGATATATTAAAAAAATTGTTATAACTCTAAATTTTCAAATAAGAATCAGAACATCCACGTGTAATATCATCGAGTCTACTATATTCGAATTTTGACATATTTCAGCATTTACATCACTAGACAAAATTATGAATTTTTATTCTATATTTAATTGTACAAATTTTATATAGTACAATTATCTCATCATTTTTGCATATTATTAAAAGGAATGCAAATATAGTCAAAAATGTTGGAATACTTAATAAATATATATTAATTCTTTTTATTTATTTAATAAATTAGAAAATTTTATTTCAACATTATAATTATTATTTCAATATTATATATTAATTACATATATAATTAAGTTTATATTTAGGTAAAATAATGACTTAAAATTGTTTACATTGCGTTTTTTTCGGGAAAGCACCATAAGAGTTTTAAGGTATTTTTCTTGAATTTTTCTTTTTTGATTTTTTTATTAAAATTCTTTTTTTGCATTAAATAGCTATTAATGATATTTTAATGAGTCATTAAAATTAGCAAACTTATTGAACATTATAGTTATTATTTCAATATTAAATATTAATTATATATAGTTAAGTTTATTTTTAGCTAAAATGACGATTAATAATTATTTATATTGCGTTCTTTTTATTCCCTATTCAAGATCATTGTAATTTACTTTCAGAAAACCGTAGGTCATACAACTTTAACTTGTCAAGCAGTTTTTATTATCAATGGTTGTGAAAGTCGTAATAAATTATGAAACTACAAGATCTTTACTTAATATCTGTAATTTGTATGCAAACAAAATAATTTTTTTTTAATTTTGCACATAAATAAATTACATATGGGTTATGATCAATCGATTAAATTTAAGAAACCCAATCATTTTATCAAAAGATGAAATTGATAAAAAAAAAAGAAGTTAAACACCTATTGTTTCATCATATTGTATCGAAATAAATTAATATTCTAAGTAAATAAATTCTCACACTATTATTGAATATGTATATTATGAGAGGGATGTTGTCTTTCAAAAACATTATTAACCTTAACTTCTCAAGGAATATTTATTATCGATTATTGCGGAAGTTGTAATAAATTATGGAAGTACGTAGTTCTTTACTTAGGCTCTGTTTGGGATTGATGTTAAAAATTGCTATACTGTTAGAAAAAGTGCGGGTGAAAAAAGTGATGTTATAAAAAGCTATAGACTGTTTGGTATCATTTTTGATATGTGCATGTTTTGATGTAAAAATATAATAAAAATAATATTTTTGGTGAGGTTTGATGTTGAAATCAACAATTGTTTTCCGCCAAAGCTGAAAATCAATTTTTTTCAAAAGCATGGGGACCTACTTTCTCTAAAATCTGCTTTTATATTTTACCAAATACTTTTTCAGTTGTTTTTTAGAAAAAAGCTGTTGTTACGGTATGCAAGAGCAATACCATACACACGGTTGTGGAATAAAAACGAGGGTTTGATATTGCGGCTAGGTTTCGCGTGTATTTAATGATAGGGTTGGTGAGCTTCGAGCTTTAATGGCTGTTCTTGCGTTTCGAGACTGAACGGTCCTCACAAGATGCCTACGTATCTCTGTATTGTTAGAGAATCAAGCCAACGTAGTTCTGGGTTGAGGGGTCTGACCTTTTATATAGGCTGAGAAGCCCAAGAATTATGGTAGGAGTCAGAGACTTGGTGGGCAAGCCACCGCCTTGAGGAAGGTTCTAGACCCCTTCCTTGTAGGAATCAGTTTCCTTGTTGAAGTAGATGCCTTGGAGGCTAAGTCAGGCAGGAGTAATATCCTTATTTGACTTATATTTCCCAGCTGTTAATTAGCCATGAATATTAATTACGAAATTAATATTTAACTAGGGTTTTTGGGCCATCTAGTGGGCCCCACATTTAGACCATACTAGGTCTAATTAATGCAACATTAAATGTGTCTTTAGGGATTACTTTTAGCCCATATCATTTGCCCCCCAACTTCTAGGAAAACTGATCAGGTTTTCCTTGAAGTTTTAACGGCCTTTTTCGAGACTCGGGTCAGGGTTCATTCTTTTACACTAGTGTTTCACGAGTATTGTCTTAATGTAAAGCGTGGAGCGACCGACGCGTTTACGACAATGTTAATTTGATGCTAATCAGCACGAATCATCTTTAAACGATGTTAAACGACGCTAAACAGCATTAAACGGTGCTAAACTGCACTGAACGACGCTAAACGGCGCTAGCGGGGGTCCGGGGGCGGCAGCCCCCGGGCGGGGTCCAAGGGGCGGCAGCCCCTGGCGGGGTCCAAGGGGCAGAGCCCCTGGCTGGGTTTTCTAAAATTTTATCACTAATTTTGCTTCCAAAAATTGCATGTTTTTCTTTTCTTTTTTTTTTTCCAGGCCAAATTCGAGCTCAATTTCGAGCTCAAACTGCCTCCAGATCGCAGCCAATTTCTTTGTTTCCTAAGTCATTTTCGACCTGGAAATTTCGAGGTGAAATCATTGTATTTTCGAGCTCAATTTCGAGCTCAAATGGGGGCCAGGTCGTGGCTGTTTTACGGTTTTTCCTGGTCATTTTCGACCTCGTGCTATCAACCTCATAACAAAGGGAAATGACCTCAAAGTGGTTCCAGGTCGTGGGGATTTTTCACACTTCTCAGTTCAATTTCGAGCTGGAGTTTGCGATCTCAAACCACGCCTCAACGACCTCAAATGGACATGTTTTAGCTGATTTTCTGGTTGTGTGGATGAGCTCGAAATCCTATTGCAAAACGAGGTTGTAGGTGCCAACCTCATACCATCTTCTTTCGGGTCTTTCCTTGGTTTTGGACTGTAACAGTGGGCCTTTCCAAACCTTTTGGGCCTTAAATTGAGCTTGGGCTTTTACAGGCCTTTAGTCTTAGCTAAAACTGAATTCAAGAATTATATCTTTGGCCCTATTGGGCTTTTGGACCGTAGTCATGGGCTTTAAGCCTTAAACCTTAACAGGTTTTGTTGTCGTCGTTAGGCAGTGTCTTTTTCAAGCCCAATTTTTATTTAAAGGCCCAAAAAAGATTTCTAGTATCCGTGCGTATGTTTGAGTGACCATCAGGGCTTAATCCTTAACCCGAAACCTTGAATTCATTCATGGTTGTTGGTTATCAACAACCTTTCATTCTAGGATGTGGGATTTGTGATGAAATTATTTTGTTCTTGCCCCCCTCGTTTCCAAACAAGGGGGTCTTGCCTATTAGTTTTTCTATTCAAGGAATCCCCCGGTTTTCATCACCTGGCTTCAGTTCTAGAATTTTTTGGTTGGTCTTTGATTCTTGATTTTGAGTCAAGGAACTTAAATTTCCTACCTTGTTTGTAGGACCTTGCCTTGGTTTGAATTTAGCCACTAGTTCCTGATTTTTAGGCCTTGAATTCAAACAACCAGCTTAATTTGAGGCAAACGGCCTTGTTGGCCATCAAGGCGAATGCGTATCTCAATGCTCTCACTGACAGTTTCGTGCCTCCAAGGCATTATCATGGAGCCAACCAGTCTCAAGATGAGCTTTGATGGGGGTCTGTCTAGCAACTTCCAACGTCGATGGGCGCCAACAATTTGCGCTCTATAGTGGGGTCTCCAAGACCTGATAGTAAACACTTCTAGTGTAATTCTCGATTTCAGACGAGGCGAATTTGGACAAGGCATCGGCCGTTATACAAGTTGGTATTCCTCGAATCATACCATACCAACTGTGATTTTACAATTTTCAGATATTTCAACATCGTTTCATCTTTGGCTTTTAGAGCTCTATTCACTTGGGCTATCACCAGCCTTGAGTCTCCATAGACTTTAAGATTTTTGGCCCTCATGGCTAAAGACGAGCCTAGTCCGGCTTTCAAGGCTTTATACTCTTCCTCGTTATTGGTTGTCGAAAAATATTCAACTTCAAGGCACATTCAATCGCGAAGCCATCAGGGCTCTGTAGGACTATACCAGCACCACTTGATTTTGTTTTTGATGCCCTATCAAAATAGAGCACCCAATGTTTCTTCTAAACTTTATAAGTTCTCTCCTTCTTGGGGTGTCTCATCTTGCCCTTACTGGGGTGTTGTGCCTTCCTGCCCCCCGACTTCTTGGTTGTCAATGGTATATTCAACTACGAAGTCAACGAGTACCTGTGCTTTAATTGCAATTCGAGGATTGTACGCGATATCAAATTATCTGAGTTCTATCGCCCACTTAGCTAGCCTTCGGGTTATGCAATATGTTTCTTAGTTGCTGGTCCGTCAGGATTTCAATCTTATGTGCCTGGAAGTACGATCGTAGCTTCCTCGAGGCTGTTACCAATGCCAAAGCAAACTTCTTAATGGGAGAATAATTTAACTCAGCTGTATGCAACATCTTGCTCACATAGTAGATAGGCTTCTGAACCTTGTTATCCTTTCGAATGAGGATGACACTCAATGCTTGTTCAGATATTTCAATGTTGGCATTCTGGATTGAGGGTCCAAAATTTCAGATTGGTTTTCAAGCTTTGACTTGAAGTTTCAACCATTGGATCTTATCTGGAGGTTCATGACCCCTTCAAGTTTGGCCTTCATAGCTATCCCATGGCCTTCATGGCTAATAACTCGTGTTCCTTAACCTAGGATTCGAGGTTGACGTTTACGTGTTCAACGTTGGTGTTCATATGTCGACTACCAAGTATTCACGACCTTTCTTTTGGATTGATGTCAAACTAAAGGTCTTTAGGATCCCTTACTTGACTTCATGTCTTTCACGGCTTGTCTCGAATCTTAGTTCTGATTTCAGGGTTTTCAAACCTATCTTTGCTTCTTGTTTTTTATCCGGGGTCCTTCAAGGACTTAAACTCTTAGTAACTCTCGACCTTTCAGGGTTTTTATTTATGCGTTTGTTTGTTTCCATTCTTGTGTTTTTTTTATTTTCGGTACTTGGTCATCTTTGACTTACACACATCAGGTGTTAGGTACATAAATAAAATCACATAATCAACGAATGGAAAACAAACTTGCATTAATAACTTGAGATGGGTTCAACCCTTACATAGAATACTACTGTCCTACTCGGAGCAACATGCTCTGCGATGGTTTCATCGAACCTTATTTCTACTTCTACTAGATAAAATATGAAGCTAAAAACTACTAGGATAATTTGAACCCATCGGGGCTTTGCAAGACTAGGCTTGCACCACTTGATTTTGTTTTTGATGCTCCAATAAAATAGAGCACTCACTACTCCTTCTGGTCACCTCATTCTTATTCTGAAGTTCACTTACTGCTTGGGGTACAATCTCCTGCCCCTCGATTTCTTGGTTGCCAATGATGCATTCAACCACGAAGTCAGTTGACGCCTTAGCCTTAATGGCTGTCCGAGGTTTATGTGTGATGTCCTCTGCTGGCCTTTCTTGATGTTCCTTATCACTACAAACGTCCATGTCTTCAATCGGAAGGACCTGCCCCCCGACTCCATCAGGCCTTAACGCGGCTACATAACAGCTCCTAGCCATTTTCTGGTCACCTTTTTGTTCTCCTACACCATTCCTGGTTGGAAACTTGATCTTCATGTGATAGGTTGAGGCCACAGCCTTAAAAGCATGGAGTCCAGTCCTCCCGAGGATGGCATTGTAGGTGGAAGACGCTTTGATAACCAAAAAGTTCAGCATCTGAGTGGCCTCTGTTGGCTTCTGTCCGATGGTGACTGGCAACTGAATAGTTCCCTCAACTTTAGACTCTACTCCGCTGAATCCATATATAGGCATGTTAGATGGGGTCAACTGAGAGTCGTTGTATCCCATTTTCACGAATGCATCATAGAACAAAATGTCCACTGAAGCTCCATTGTCTATCAAGACTCGCTTCACCTCTGAATTCCCAATCATGGGTGTTATGACCAGCGGGTCATCGTGGGGGAACTTCACCCCTTCAAGGTCTGAATCATCAAATTCGATTGTTACTTCGGTTTTTGCACGCTTTGGTGTCTCTCCGACAATATGCATCACTTCTCGGGCATAAGCCTTCCGAGAGTTCCTAGTCGTCCCGGCCGCAGTCGGGCCTCCTGAGATCGTGTTGATCACTGGCCCTCGGGGCTGTGGGGTGCGATCCCGACCGTCGTCGTTCCTATCATACTCTCTTCTCTGATTACCACGATCTTCACCCTTAGTGAAGTGGCCCAACTTCCCTTTACGGATCAAGAACTCGATCTCATCTTTGAGTTGCTTACAATCATCAGTGTCATGCCCTATATCCTTGTGGAATCTGCAATACTGATTTTTGTTTCTCTTTGTGGGATCACCCCTGAGTGGCTTCGGCCATCGGAAATCCTTATCCTTCTCAATGTCCAATAGGATTCGACTCCTGGGAGTGTTCAACCTTGCATACTCAGTGAACCTTGGTCCTTGGTTCTTCTTAGGGGCAGAGTCGGAGTCCTCACTAGTTCGGGGATACTTGTCCCTAGCATCATATTCCTGGTCATCATACTCCTAGTCTTGCTTTCGCTTCTTGGAGTTCCCGTTGCCTCCATTGCCCAACGTGGCTTCCTTCTTCATGCTATCCTCAACCTTAATGTACTTATCAGCCCTTCGTTGGAGCTCATCCATGTTCTCAGGGGGATGTTTTGCCAGTGACCTCTTAAAAAAGAGATCCATGGTTCCATGCTGCAGGGCTACCATAGCCACCTTATTTTCCAAATCAGTGATGTTTAGGGTCTCCTTAGTGAATCGCTTGAGATAATCTCTCAGGTTCTCGTTCTTCCCCTGTACTACATACATAAGGGATGCAGAGCTTTTTTCATGAATTCTTCCGCTAATGAATTGACTGACAAAAGCGGTACTTAATTCCTTAAAAGAGCTAATTGAATTTGGAGGTAGACGGCTATACCAACGTTGCGCCATGCCTGACAGGGTTTGGGGGAACGCCCTACACTTAAGGGCATCGTTAGCGGGCTGCAATAACAATGCACTCGTAAACGTTCTCACATGAGTTGCGGGATCCCCCGTTCCATCATAAGCTTTTATTGTGGGCATCTTAAACTTTCGGGAGATATACGCGTTCATCACCTCCTCAGTGAATGGAGGGGTCGGATCATCGAGATCTCCTTGTGGTATCAAGTCTTTGGGGTTACTCTTGGGGAGTTCCACCCTTGTAGTCCCTCTGGTTGGGGCTTCAGCCCTTCGGCGTCTCCTTGAGGACCTCTCCAAATCTATGAAGGGAATCCCTCCTGAAGTCGGAGGAGGTCGAGTCTGATTAGGGTTCTGTCTTTCTTGCTCCCTTGCTTGGTCGTCCTTCAGCTTCTGAATCTCGGCTTCATAAGCCTTAATTCTCTCTACGATTGTTAAAGGACCATCACGGTTTGCTGGATTCCTCCTCAGAGGTTCCTTACTAGCGCGTCGCCTCCTTGGGGCTTCGTCTCGATCATCGTCTTCAGACGACGAATCTTCAGTATAAGGACCAGAGTAATCATAGTATCCTGGTTCAGGAGGGGCCGGGCCTCTAAGATAAGGGGGTTGTTGCCCATGGATCAGCCGAGCATGACCGCTTGGTCCAGGATCCCTTGGATCCTGGGGGTAGTTAGGCAGCCCATACAGTGGGTTGGTGTTGACAGGGAGTGAAGAAGTGGAAAGGCTATGAAGAGGCGGGCGACTACTCAGAGGGAGAGGAGAGACCATCATCTGGAGCGGGTTAGTCTCCTGTCCTGGAGGGACGATTTCTGGTTGAGATCCCTCAGCATGGGGATTCGTCCCTAGTGGTTGAGAGATCTGAGTATGAGGATTCGTCCCTTGCTCCGTCAATGGAGGAGCAGAAACTGATGGGATAACAGTGCCAGAGGTGGGCTCGGTTGAGACCGGTGTTGTTCTTCGAGTGGTAACCATGGTTGATGTCTTCTTCCCACAGACGGCGCCAAATGTTGTGGAATAAAAACGAGGGTTTGATATTGCGGCTAGGTTTCGCGTGTATTTAATGATAGGGTTGGTGAGCTTCGAGCTTTAATGGCTGTTCTTGCGTTTCGAGACTGAACGGTCCTCACAAGATGCCTACGTATCTCTGTATTGTTAGAGAATCAAGCCAATGTAGTTCTGGGTTGAGGGGTCTGACCTTTTATATAGGCTGAGAAGCCCAAGAATTATGGTAGGAGTCAGAGACTTGGTGGGCAAGCCACCGCCTTGAGGAAGGTTCTAGACCCCTTCCTTGTAGGAATCAGTTTCCTTGTTGAAGTAGATGCCTTGGAGGCTAAGTCAGGCAGGAGTAATATCCTTATTTGACTTATATTTCCCAGCTGTTAATTAGCCATGAATATTAATTACGAAATTAATATTTAACTAGGGTTTTTGGGCCATCTAGTGGGCCCCATGTTTAGACCATACTAGGTCTAATTAATGCAACATTAAATGTGTCTTAATATCTGAAATTTGTATACAAATAATACTGACAGGTTTTTACTTTTGCACGTGAATAAATTATACATGGATTATGACCAAACTAATTTAATTGAACAAACCCAACCATTTTATCGGGAGATTAAATTGATAAAAAATTTATACACCCGTTGTTTTATTATACTGTGTCAAAATAAATTAGTATTCTAACTAAATAAATTCTTTCTATATTATTGAACATTATATTATGAGAGGGTCGTCGTCTTTAAAAAACATTATAAAGTTATATTAAATATTTGTAATTTTTGATAGTAAAGATTACGTTCGTATTGTAAATTGGTTTTTTTATATGTTTGTGATATTTTAAGATTATCCATATTTAGATATATAATGAGAGTATTTTTCTAACTAATAATTCATGTAAATTATGTTAAAATCAATTTTTTTAGGAAATTCATCATAGGCCAAATAATTTTTAAAAATAATATGAATTGATTTATCTATTTTCAGTTCTTTAAAATAAAATTTATAAAACGCGCGAATCGCAAATAAATTGCCTAATATTGTGTCAAAATAAATTAATATTCTAAATATAAATTCTTATACTATACTGAGCATGTATATTATGAGAGGGGTGTCGGCTTTAAAAACGTTATTAATTAGTTATATTTAATATTGTAATTGCTATTTTTCATGTTTAAATATATTTAAGATTATTAAACTTTTTGATATATAATGAAAGTATTATTCCAATTAATAATTCATAAAAACTATTTTAAATCACTTTTTTTAGAAATTTTTTAAAAAATACCTATTAATTTTTATATTAATTTATCAATTTTCAGTAGCTAAAAATAAAATTTTATTAACCGCGCGAAGCGCGGCTAAGTTACCTAGTATATATAAAAGCAAACAACTCGAAATCAAACAATAATCTTACTCTTTCAACTAATTATATCACTTACGCATAATTATCACATTAACATAAACCAAAACATAATCGATAAAATATAATCTTACTCTTACACATACACTTACAAATAATATTCAAAACAATTAATCTTACCACTTACACATAATAATCAGCAAAATTATTATCGAAAACAAAACTTTACTTATTGACATGGGAGATAATCTTACAGGATGTCAAACATTTTCGGTCGTCAAGAATATGTAGTCATCAAAACCTACAGGGACTTGCATAGCACAAAGCAAATGCTACCCAAAATCTTACAGGGGCTTGCACGAAAAAAAGCACAATACTACCCAAATGGCCAAACATACACAATAGTCATGACTATACGTGTCCCATGACTATATGAGAAGAATGGTAAGGCTCGTTAAAAACGGAGAGGTAACGAATTCAGAAACAATGAAAATGCGGACTGAAAGAACAGAATCAACCCATGATCAGTTTTGTAATTTGACGTTTAACATATCGAAATCACAAAATTTGTTAGTGGAAGGTAAACACAAAATGCAGATATCGAAAAGAGCTTTCCAGAATGGTATCGCTCATTTGAACAAATATTCAATTTAATAGGAATTTTCAAAGATAAAAGTTCTGAATTCGGAATCATACTGGCAGGTTATACAAATCACAGAAATACTCATACTAACAAGCCAAATCTCAGAAAACTTAAACAACGAATGTTGAAGATAATCAAATTATCTTTCCAAGGAGATCAAAATATAACATTCTGATGAATAATGAATGAGATACGAATTTTATAATATTTCAGAATGTGTGAAAGATCGAATACAAGAATATAGTGATATACTACGAAGGCGAAAACAATCACACAAAATCCGTACCTTAAAATCCACAGATTATGAATGCTATTCAAGAAATTCAGCCCATCTACTCCAAAAACCCTAATTCATGTAACGAAAATCATGAATCTCATAAGTCCTAACACCTAATTCAAGTATAATCGCATATATACATATAACAAAAGATTTAATCTATTACCTTGAACTCCACAAGCCCTCCTCCTAAGTCTTGCTACAATTCTTCTCTTCTTCCTCCATCTCCTCTTCTCTTTTATCTCTTCTCTCTTATCCTGATCTCTCTTCTCTTTCCTCTCTTAATAAAAGTAACATATGTTTCTTTTACAAAACCCTAACTCCTCTTTTTGTTTTCTTTTTCTATTATTCTCTTTTATTCTCTCTATAACTAATAATAATATAAAACAAAATCCTAATTTTAAAAGAAATGCCTACTTACGTCTTAAATAATATAAATGCTAGCTCAATATTTTGACTCATTTAAATAAATAAAGTTAAAAAAAATATCGGGATGTTACATGTATGTTCACTTCCCACTGAGTTCCAAGTGCGGTCTGATTGAAAATCTTTGTACCTCATGAAGTAGTTTTGTACTATTTCCCAGTATGTCCCATTGGTTTGATCAACTCCAGAGATAGGATCGGATGATATGTTTTCCATGCCGAAATAAGCATCTCATCCTCTTGTTTCATATAATTCTTTGTTCGCGGCCTTCTATCTTTCGATGTCTGGGAAGAAAAAACCTGGGATGAATGATAGTCACTTCTTCACTTCTTTCACCCCCATGATCTTGTGAAAAACATATATCCGGGCTAGGTGTGATATACTCATTATAAATAGGAAAATAAGAGTTTAACATATTGGAAAAAGATATTACATTCTCATCAAAATTCATCTGATAAAGTTTCAGGAAATACACAAGGATTGAAGGTGAAGAAAAGATAATAAAAAGGAGGGAAGGATCAGTTGTGTTATGCCATATTTTCGGTTGCCTTAATTATCTCCCAAATTTCTAAATAAGAATCTAATAATAATTAACTTAATCCCCAAGTTAATTATTTTCTCTCTCTGAAATGAGGAATAATCTCCAATTAATGATAAAAAATATCTCCAAACGATATCCTTCAAATCAGGAAGGTATCCCAACGTGAATACAATTTAAAGAGATAAAATCTATTAATTTCCAATGCATCCTTTAACAATCATAGGGATTAAAAATCAATCCTTAATAGAATTGCGTTGGCATGATCCTTATAAATATAAGGTATGCAGGCATCTTGAAAAGGGATCCAACACATCTAACAAGTCGAGACACCTCTCAAGTCCAGCCCCAAACATTAAAATCCCAAATCCCTCTATTTTCATGATTTCATTATTCCAGCAACCTCTGAAATTTGTTATCATCAAATTCCTCCATTAACAATTAGCGCTAGAAGGAGGGCATATTTTTTGATTGTGGAGGACAATCAATTCATACGCATGGGGGGTTATTATGGATCTGGAGTTGATTTAATGGAGGTGCTAACCGATGAAGATGGTGGCTTTATTCTGAATTAAATTGAGATAATTTTTCTTATGATTTTGTTCATACAAATTGGCTATCTTATAAAATTCATAGTAAATTCAATACATGTCGGATTTGATGATTTTTTTTATAATTCGGAAAGCTTTTATATTACCTAAAACTTTCGTTCTTTGAGTTTTCTCAGATTATATCTCGATCTATTCTCGAAATCATAAAAAATAATCAGATCTCGTTTTTCAGCATCGAGAAGTCAATCAACAGATGTTTTATTTGATTCCCGATTCGTTATAAGTCCGTTTTTGATGAGCCATATCTTGTCGGTAATATCTTTTCGTTCTTTACAACTTTCGTGTTTTATGTTTTTCAAGAAAATATCGTTTAGAAGGTCAAAAAGGTTAAATACAGATCTGAGCAGAATTTGAAACGTGTAGATGTTCAAGATTTGTGATCCTATACTCGTGATTCTTTTGGAAGACCTTAGGGTATTACTTTTATTATTTTGTAAGGCCCTTTTTTGATGAGGGTAATATTTTGGAAGGTCCTTTTTTGATGGGGGCAATATTTTGAAAGGTCATCTTCTGATGAAGGTAATATTTTGGAAGGCTCTTCTTTGAGGAGGGTATTATTTTAGAAGATCCTCTTTTGATATGGGTATTATTTTGGAAAACCCAATTTTATGGGGATAATTTTTTGGAAGACTCATATTTGAAGAGTTTATTATTTTGGATGACCCTCTTTTGGAGGGTAATATTTTGGAAGGCTCTAATTTGAGAAGAGGAGCATTTTGGAAGATCCTATTTTATGGGGATAATATTTTGGAAGACTCATATTTGAAGAGTTTATTATTTTGGAAAACCCTCTTTTGGGGGGTAATATTTTGGAAGGCTCTAATTTGAGAAGAGTATTATTTGGGAAGATCCTCTTTTGATAAGGGTAATATTTCAAAAGATCCTCTTTTGATGAGGGTAATATTTTGGAAGACCCTGTAGTATTTTGGAATACACTCTTTAGGTGAAGGTAATATTTTGGAAGACCCTCCTTCGTGGGGGTAATAGTTTGCAAGATCCTCTTTTGAGAGGGGTAATATATTGGAAGACTCTTCTTTAAGGAGAGTATTATTTGGGAGTATGACCTTCTTTGAGGAGGGTACTCATATAAGAATACGACCTTCTTTGAGGAGGGTGTTCGCCAAAACACATACGAGTACGAACTTCTTTGAGGAGGGTACTCGTTGTGGGAGTATGATCTTCTTTGAAGAGGATACTCATACAGGGATACGACCTTCTTTGAGGAGGGTATCTCTCATGCCTTGGAAAACCCGTACTTCTGGGGAGGCAACCCGTACTTTCGGGACCTCACCAAGAAGATTCTAGAGGATATGACCTTCTTTGAGGTGGATATTCTCTGGAATGCATTTTTGGAGATTTATGGGATACGACCTTCTTTGAGGAGGGTATTTTCTGGAATGCATTTTTGAAGATTCCGTGGAGTATGACCTTCTTTGAGGAGGGTATTCCTCGGAATACGTAATAGAGATTTTAGGATACGTCCTTCTTTGAGGAGGGTTTCCTAGGAATGCTTAATGGAGCATATTTCTTTGAATGTTTATTTTTCAGGATATTGCTCGGAATGCTTTGGATGACTTTATGGAATAATGCTTAGATGATCCTCCAAGATACATTCTCACACCCTACAAAATTACTCGTACAACTATTCGTTTTTACATCTTGCGTATTATCTCGTTTACATCTACATGCATATTATGGGCACCTAAGTGCTCCATATTTTTTACTAATCTTCCTCTCCTAGTTGTTCCAGTGACTTCGAAAATTTGGAAGATCGAAGCATGCTTAATTCTCCCGTCCATCAAGCTGCACTGAAGTACTGGGGGGTAGTTGTTACGCCATATTTTCGGGTGCCTCAATTATCTCCCAAATTTCCAAATACGAATCCGATAATAATTAACTTAATCCCCAAGTTAATTATTTCTTCTATCTGAAATGAGGAATAATCTCCAATTGATGATAGAAAATATCTCCAAACGATAACCTTCAAATTAGGAAAGTATCCCAACGCGAATATAATTTAAACAGATAAAATCTACTAATTCCCAATAAATCCCTTAACAATCATAGGGATTAAAAACCAATACTTAACAGAACTGCGTTGGCTTGATCGTTATAAATATAAGGTACGCAGGCATCTTGAAAAAGGATACGACACATCTAACAAGTCGAGACACCTCCCAAGTGTAGCCCCAAACATCCAAATCCCAAATCCCCATATTTTCATGATTTTATTATTCCAGCAACCTCCGAAATTTGTTATCACCAAATTCCTCCGTTAACAAGTTGTAACAGAGGAGGGAAAAGGTGGATATATTTTGGACAGAAATTACCATATATTAATATAATATTAATTAAGGAGATATCCATTGCTCCTCCGTATCGAGGAACGATTTGAAACTCTTAAATATTTAGAGAGGAATTAAGAGCCTATTGGAGTGTGTTTTTGCTTCAATTTCATTATAATATGACTTAAGAGGATAGATAGTGGAACTGTTGGAGTTACTCTAATAGCACTAATCGTGTCGCACTAATAGCAGTGAGTTTAAATTTCGGAAAGAGGATGAATATGCTTCAAACTTAAATGACTTAAATGGAGGAATGGATATATTCGAGATACTAGGATTGTTGCCCGCTATAAATTTTAACGTTTAAATGAAAAGTTTATATTTAAATTTGTTTTTGTTTTGATTTAAATGTTTATTTAACCTTCTAAATATTATTTTTTGATATATATTGTGAATCATATTTATTAATTATTTTACGTTACGTTTGTGAAACGGATATTTAATAAAATCATTGTAAAATGTATATTGAATAAAAATTTGAGAACATTGATATATGTCCAATAAAATCTAAAATGTAATTGAATATTTTTTACATATCATATTCTAATTAACATTTGATACATATCATTTGAAATCGAGAAAGGAAAACTAGTTCATAATTTCAAGTGTTGAATGATACAATATTTGAAATTCCTTACATGTTTGTTGTATGTGAATTGCTTCTTTGAACCCTTGATGCATAAGTCTTATAGATCACATCATTTTAAATCTTTAATAATTTAATAAAGCAAATTAGTTTAGATTTTATAGTTGTTAATTTATTTAAATAATTTACCGTATATCGTCTCTAAACTTGATAAAAGCATCATGCATTGTATTGATGTAAAATCTTTTAGCTGGACGGCTTTTTATGATTGTTGTCCTTGAAAGTTTGTTTTACAAATTTATAGTTCAAATTATTGATATTAAGTAAAATAAATAAATCTATTTTAGCATCTATTTAGAATCTATTTCATATACAGATTTTGAATTAATGACGGGGAATCTATTACTAATACAGATTTCGAGTCGATGGCAGAGAAAGTGCTTATCTGTAAAAATTAGACCAATATATTGGACCTAGATCCCAATTTTCTCAAATCCTGAACATCATTTTAAACTTTTCATTGATATATGTAACACCATAGACTTTTTTATTTTTAAATAAAATAAGTAATCACTTATTTCAAGAATATTGACAATTTAATAGTAATTAAAAATAAATTTATCATTATAAAAGTTACTCGACAGCTTTGACATTTAATAGAATTATGTTATATTTAAGTGATATGGAATAAAAAGTAGGGTGTATTTAATGCTAGGGTTTGTGGAAGCTTCGAGCTTTAATGGCTGCGCTTGTGTTTCGTGACTCAAATCATGTCCTCACAAGATGCCTACGTATCTCAGAGATGAGAATCAAGCCAAAAACGTAGTTCTGTTTGTGAAGGATCAGGTCCTTATATAGGTGTTGAGAACCCTAGAATTCGGGTAGAGTTAGATGTCTTGGCGAGCAAGTTGTTGCCTTGGCCCAATTCTAGAGCCTTCTATCAGATAAGAAGATAAGTATTTGGAGAGATATGCCTTAGAGGCTACTCCTGATATGATTTAGTTTCCTTGTTGACTCAAATTCGAAGTATTATTTTTGGCTGATTTACAGCTACGAATCTAATATCAATTCAGGGGTTTCGGGCCTCATTAATGGGCTTTAACCTTAGACCAACATAGGTTTAATTAATACAGCATTTAATGTATTTCTAGGGTTTATTTTCAGCCCATATCATTTGCCTCCCAACTTCTAGGAAAACTGATCAGGTTTTCATTGAAGTTATAATTGTCTATATCAAGATTTGGGATCATTTTTATCCCTTACCTGGGACTTTTCCTACCCTATTAATGGGATTTTATTTGTACACTAGTGTTTCACATGTATCGCCTTATTGTAAAGTGTGGAGCGACCTACACGTTTACGACGATTTGCCTTATTCGAGGTTTTAACTTTTGCTTGCTTTTAGCAATTTCGGCACTTTTATAGAGTTTTTATGCATTTCTAGCAAAAATTATCGTTCGCAAATATTTCTATAATTTTTCTAGTATTTTTCTGTACTTTTCCTAATATTTTAGGAATTTCCGTGTACCCACATGTATTTATTTTAATTATTCCTAATATTATATGAATTTTTTTTGTACCCATAGGTATTTTTCTTAATTTTTCCTAATAATTTAGGAATTTTCTTGTACCTACAGGTATTTTTGGAAATAATTTTATAAATTATTTCTCTATTTTTCGGAATTAAATTTTCCATCAGGAATCAATTGGTAATTTTGCGGGAGCTGGTGTGTAAATTTGAAAAGTTGAAAAACTTTTCTGTCAAGTTGTAAAGTACAGGGGCCTTTCCATCAACTTAGCATAACATGAGGTACCAAGTGGCAGTTTTGCCATTCAGCCTTAAAACCGTTCCAGTCGGCAATTCCGTTCGGATTTTTCATTTTTTTTATAAAAAAAATTCCGGATGAAGATTTAAAGTGGGGCCAACCCATTTTGAAGTTCCCAGTCGGCAATTTCGTTCGGTTTTTCTTTTTCAAATTTTCCGAATGAAAATGTTTCAAGTGGGACCACCCCATTTTTATGCTCCCAGTTGACAATTCCACCCGGCCATGTATCCATTCGGTTTTTACCTTTTTTGTCTCCCACTTGCCGTTTTTGTTCGGCTTTTTCAATTTTTTTTAATTTTTCGATTGAAAATTTAAAGTGGGGCCAGGCCATTTTTATGCTCCCAGTCGGCAATTCCATTCGGCCTTTATTCATTCGGCTTTTCCATTTTTTTAAAAATTTCCCGATTGAAAATTTCAAGTGGGGCCACCCCATTTTTATGTTCCGGCTCGGCAATTTCATTCGGATTTTGAGCCATTCGAAAATTTATTTTTCGTACAGAAATTCGAATCGAAAATGTTTGGAGCCTACTTTCGAAATTCCAAATTTTGAAACTTTCCTCTCCTTTTTTCCGTCATAATTATGGAGTCAATTTTCAAAAATTTTAAAATTTGAAACTCCCCCCAATTTTGACCTGCAACCTTCTATAGAAGGTTAAAGTGACCTGCTAGGCTTCCTATATAAGAGTAGTAGATATGAACTTCTCATTCACACTTCTCACTCTCAAATTCTCAAATTCTCTCTCAAATTTTTAGATAGTTTTAGAAAATTGAAGTGTTCTTGAGTTTTTCAAGTGTTTATTTCTTAAACACTTGAAACTTTCGAAGATTTGAAGATCAAAGGAGGTTTTGCTTGAAGAATTTGAGTTGTTCTTCACCTAGTTCATCCATTTTTTTGTCATTCAATCCAAAAAGTTCAAGATGGCTGGTGGTTCTAAAGATGTGGCTTCCAAGATTGCTGCTAGATCTCTCGGAAGAGGTAAACCTTCTCCTACTCTTATTTTAGAGCGTACGGTTTACTCAATTCCTGAATTGCTAGAGGAGTTAGGAGATGCTTTCCCAAATAATTCACAATTAGATTCTTATCTTTATCCTTCATGCATAACCGCATTAGATGCTGGTAAATTAGCTAATAAATACGGTATCAAATCTCCTTTCGAGATTGTTCTTCCTGAACCGGGTGATAGAACGTGTAACTGGAGTCCAGAAGATTTGTTTGTTTATGAAGATGCCATTAAATCGGGTCTTAGGTTTCCCATACATGACTTTATAATTCGTTTGCTAGCCGAAATTATAATTAATCCTTGTCAGCTACCCCCCAACTCTTGGAAGGCAATTATTTGTTTCATGGCATTATGTCTTCAAAAAGGGTACCCCCTTAGTGTCCTTTTGTTTAGGAGTATATTTCTAGTTCGAAATAGTGCGAATACCCAACCAGGTTGGGTTCATATCCAGCACCGTCCTGGTGTTCCTCAAATCTTTGATTTCCTTTCCACTCCGGAAAAGAATCCTAACTGGCGGAGGAAATTTGTAATTGTTCGTTGGAGAGGTGGAGATTGGGGCAAATATTTCAAGTCTCAGTTTTGCAAAGTAAAGGATCCGGGGAAATTCGATAAGATGCTTCTCCCGAGTGAAATTTCGCAACGGGATGAACTTTATAAAGATAACGGGCATACTCATTACAGAGCTATAATCAAAGAATCTATCCTCCGGGAAATTGGACTTAGTTCAGTCAGTGAAGAGGGTAATTTTCACTTAATACTTTGGTCTTTATTAGAAATGTATTCGTTCTTAGTTCGATTTTTGTGTTGTTCTGTGCTTTTTCAGCTGCAGCGATCATTGATGCGGAGCTTGGAGTTGGGGGTCCGGATGATGTCACCCGGAGGTCAACCCTGAGGTTGAACAAGGAAGCTAATCCTCCTGAGCCCCTGGTACCCAGTTTCCTAACTCATAGCCGCAATGCCGACAAGAGAAGGCGAGGGCCCGAGAGTTCGCCCACGGCTGCATTCAAGCCCGGATGGGGCATTTGCGATCATGATTCTATTGGGGGTGATAACAGTTTTGCAGCAGAGTGATCAAAGCACGGAATTCCAATTGCTGATAAGGTGAACATAGTTCTTCGGAAAAATATGATTGATGAGACCGAGGCACAAGGTGCCCACGCCATATTCATGGTTGGTTTTTCTTTATCCCCGCTTTAATTCTATTTTTACCATCACCTTGTCATCATTCTGACTTATTTTTCTTTTCTCTTTTTAGGCCAATGATTACCTTCAGTCAATCATCCATCAGTCTAAAGAACTTCGGGACTCTGAGCAAACGGTCAAGAAGGAAAACAAACGCCTTATCAAAGAGAAAGGAGTGTTGGAGAAGCGCATTCTTACAGCGGAAAAGAGCCTTTCTGAGCTTAGGGCGGAGAACCAGAAGCTCGTGATGGATCGAGCTAGGGCTATTGACGACTACATGGAATCGGAAGACTTCCTAGCCTTTATTGATGATCACGATGATAAAGTCCATCCCGGGGTTTTTGCCAAGGGGTGGAATCAGGCCCTTAGCTCTGTTATTGTTCAGCATCCGGGATTGTTTGACCCGGCCGTGGACTTCAAATGCCCTTTACCAGTTACGGGTGCTTCCTCTTCTGGAGTCCAGAATGAGAACCCTATGGACGTTGTCGAGGAGAATGAAGAGACTCAGGATCACAGGATTCAGGCAGATGATCAGGAGGCCGAGGAGTAGGCCAATCTTAGTTTTATCTTTAGCTATTTGCCCCTTGTGGCTTATGTCTACTTATGTCTGTACCGAACTTAACCTTCGGGTTTTTTAACTTATATTAGCCTTGTCCTTTATGTTTTATGTTTATCGAACTTAGCCTTCCGGGGCTTACTTATGTAGTTTTTCCCTTTGTCAAATTTGTCTTTCACTTATTAATTGTTTGTTGTGCTTTGTCAAATTTGTCTTTCACTTATTAATTGTTTGTTGTGCTTTTAGAGTTTTCATAGTATTTAGCCACATGGCTCACACCATCATGTGTTTTGATACAACATTTGTTTTTCGTGCAAAACAAAAAAAACTACTCATACTGAAAGCAAGAAACAAATTTTATTAATAAGTGGACAAAGATGCCAGTAAACCGGGATCAACCCTTACATAGATACTCTACTTCCTACTCGGAGCTTAACTACTCCACATGGTTTCGTCGACCTTATTTCTATTTCTATTAGATAAATAGTCCTACAAGGATAACTTGAGCCCATCGGGGCTTTGCAAGACTAGGCATGCTCCCCTTGATTTTTTTTAATGCTCCATTAAAATAGAGCACCCATCATTCCTTCTGGTTTCCTCACTCTTATTCTGAAGTTCCCTTCCTGTTTGGGGTACTACTTCCTGCCCCCGACTTCTTGGTTGTCAAGGGAACCTTCAAACATGAAGTCAGTCAGCGCCTTAGCCTCAATGGCTGTCCGAGGCTTCTGTGTGATGTCCTCTACTGGGCATTCTTGATTTTTCTTACCACTGCGGAGATCCATGTCTTCAATCGGGAGGACTTGCCCCCCGACTCCATCGGGCCTTAACGAGGCTACATAACAGCTTCGTGCCATCTTTTGATCTCCTTTTTCTTCCCCTACACCATTTTTGGTTGGGAACTTAATTTTCAAGTGTTAGGTAGAGGCAACCGCCTTGAATGCATGAAGTCCCGTCCTACCTAGGATAGCGTTATAGGTGGAAGTAGCCTTGATGATTAAGAAATTTAACATATGAGTGGCCTCTCGTGGCTCATGTCCTATAGTCATAGGTAGTTGGATTGTTCCTTCGACTTTCGACTCTACACCATTGAACCCGTATATGGGCATACTCGATGGTGTCAACTGTGACTCAGTATACCCCATTTTCAAAAAGGCCTCATGGAACAGAATGTCCACTAAATCTCCATTGTCTATCAAGACTCTCTTCACTTGGGAGTTGCCTATTATCGGTGAGATCACTAGAGGATCATCATGGGGGAACTTCACCCCTTCAAGGTCCGAATCATCAAATTCAATCGAGACTTCCGTCTTTGCACGCTTCGGTGCTTCACCAACAATGTGCATTACCTCTCGTGCATATGCTTTTCTAGAATTTCTACTAGTTCCAGCCGCTGTTGGACCACCAAAAATCATGTTTATCACTGGCCCCCGGGGATGCGGATTACAGTTACGATCTTCATCCTTCCTATCGTAATCCCATCTCGGGTTTCCTCGATCACCATCTTTGCAGAATTTATTTAACTTTCCTTTGCGGATCAAGAGCTCAATTTCATTTTTCAATTTCCAACAATCGTCGGTATCGTGCCCTACGTCTTTGTGGAATCGACAGTATTTGTTCTTATTTCTTTTCTCAGGATCTGTTCTTAGTGGCTTTGGCCATCTTACATCTTCATCCTTCTCTATGTCCATCAGGATTTGGCTTCTTGGGGCGTTCAACCTTGCATAATCTGTAAACCTTTGTCCTGGGCTACCCCTTTTAGGGGCTGAATCAGAATCTCTGCCCGTGCGCGGGTACTTATCTTTCTCAACATATTCTTCTTCCGTCTTCCTCTTTTTAGAATTGTCACCATTCCCAGTGTTTCCCGTTGCTGATTCTTTCTTTAGACTATCCTCAGCTTTGATGTACTTACTCGCCCTTTGCTGAAGCTCAGTCATGTTTTCAGGGGGATGCTTGGCTAATGACATCTTGAAATAAACATTTGAAGTTCCATTCTGCAGGGCTACCATGGCCACTTTATTCTCCAAATCAGTAATGTGAGCGTCTCCTTGGTGAACCGTTTGAGATAATCTCTAAGATTCTCATTCTTCCTTTGAACCACAGTCATGAGGGACGCAGAATCCTTTTCATGAATCCTCCCACCAATGAATTGGCTAACGAAAGCGGTGCTCAGCTCTTTGAAAGAGGCGATGGAATTTGGCGGTAAGCGACTGTACCAACGTTGCGCCATGCCCGCTAGGGTTTGGGGAAACGCCCTACACTTTAGAGCATCGCTAGCAGGTTGCAGTAGTAATGCATTGGAGAACGTTCTTACATGATTAGCGGGATCTCCCGTTCCATCATAAGCCTTTATAGCGGGCATCTTAAACTTCCGGGATATGCGTGCATTCATCACCTCCTCAGTGAATGGAGGAGTTGGATCATCAGGATCTCCAAGTTGCATCAAGTCTTTAGGATTGCCTCTGGGGGTTTCGACCCTTGTATTTCCACTTCCAGGGACCTCGGCCCTCCTCTCTCTCCTCGGGGTTCCTTCCAAATCAACAAAAGGAATTTCTCCTCCCATTGTTGGTGGGGGTCTATTCTGATTTTGTCTTTGTTGCTCTCTTTCTATGTCTTCCCTTAGTTTCTGAATTTTGGCCTCATGAGCCTTTATTTTTTCAGCAGCTGTTAGAGGAGGTCTATCATGGACTCTTTGACGAGTTTGTCCAACGGGATCCTTGCCTAAGCGGCGCCTCCTCGGGGGTAGATCTCGATCTTCGTCTTCAAAAGATGAATCATCAGAATAGGGACCGGAGTAATCATGGTACTGGTGGCCTTGATCAGGTCCTAAACCTCTGATGTAAGGCGGGTGGTACGGTTCATGTATCTGGAGGGCATGACCGCACGGTCCAGCCTGATATGGAGGATAATTGGGCAACCCATATATCGGGTTCGTGCTTGATGGAATCACAGTAGTAGAGATATGAGCAGCAGGGGGAACAGATTGGCCTCCAAGAGGGGAGACTACCATCTGTAGGGGATTCGTCCCTTGGGTGGAGGAATTCGTTACTAAGGGTAACGATCCACGAGCTTGCGTCCTTTCAATCGCTGGTGGCTGAGTAACCAGTGGCTGAGATCCCGCTCCTGGGGGTACTTGTTCTCCGACCGGGGGTGCGGTAGTATTGGTAGTAGCTTCGGAAAGAGTTAGTGTTCTTCGAGTGGTAACCATGGTTGATATTCTGAAGTTCCCACAGACGGCGCCAAATGATATGGAATAAAAAATAGGGTGTATTTAATGCTAGGGTTTGTGGAAGCTTCGAGCTTTAATGGCTGCGCTTGTGTTTCGTGACTCAAATCATGTCCTCACAAGATGCCTATGTATCTCAGAGATGAGAATCAAGCCAAAAACGTAGTTCTGTTTGTAAAGGATCAGGTCCTTATATAGGTGTTGAGAACCCTAGAATTCGGGTAGAGTTAAATGTCTTGGCGGGCAAGTTGTTGCCTTGGCCCAATTCTAGAGCCTTCTATCAGATAAGAAGATAAGTATTTGGAGAGATATGCCTTAGAGGCTACTCCTGATATGATTTAGTTTCCTTGTTGACTCAAATTCGAAGTCTTATTTTTGGCTGATTTTACAGCTACGAATTTAATATCAATTCAGGGGTTTCGGGCCTCATTAATGGGTTTAACCTTAGACCAACATAGGTTTAATTAATACAGCATTTAATGTATTTTTAGGGTTTATTTTCAGCCCATATCATTAAGAGTTTCTTTTGTTGTTAAGAATTAAAATATCATAATGAAAGCGGTTTGGTGTCGCCTTTGGTCACACCTCGATTTGTAGTTGAATGATGCCATAATTTGTAATTTTGAAAAAATATTAAATAAAATTATAAATTCGACACTTGTTACTCAAATGAGGCCTTCATGACTCAACTCAAAGAAGGTATCATTGATATGCTACAAATGAATGGAAAAGTCTATAATACAAAGAAACTAAACAAGAAGTTTCTGCTATCTGCACTAAACCACCTTGACCAAAGAATTATCAATTTAAGAGATAGAGATCTAAAGAAAATTTCATATGATGTGTTGAAAACTTATAAACTTGAGTTTCTATAGAAGAGAGTCATTCAAGCTAAAAAATACTTATCATACTCAATCATACATTCATACATAATGAGTACCTTATAAAGATCTATAAGTCTACAAGACAAAACATAATAACGTTGTGGCGGCATACAAATCCTCACCACAGATCCATAACTAATGTTGTTATTACAAACAAATGATGAAATGCATAGTCTAAACAGTTGGACTAATGCTAAATAAGAAACATAAATAAAGTTTTTTATTTTGTGACTCCAAGTAACAAGGTATCCCTTTCATTAATTATATGTCTTCATAAATCTAGAACATTAATGAATTTATTATTCAAAAGAATCTTTTTGAGAATTAATTGAATTATCTGCTCAAAAGTGATACTTACACAAACATGATTGATTTTGAATCAACAATATTGACTCGACCACTAAACAGAGTCGGGTTAATCTTGTGATAACAAGTTCGATAGGAAAATATGTAGAGTCAAGTGTTGAAAAATTGACATGCTTCCTTCCTCCACCCTCCAGTCTCCTAAATTGGGAAGTTCATCCAATTCATTCCGGGTGAGTTTTGGATCCAAAATAATATGAAATATGTTGAAATAACACTAGGTAATCTAAATTAATTAATAATTATTAAATTAAGATAATAAAAAAAATAAAATTACTAAAATCAACACCTAATCAATCCTTATCTTTTGCTAATTATTTTTTTATAGTACGGTCGTTGACAAAAAAATGGTATAGTCTGTTAGATCTAATTTTAAAAATTTATTTGATTGTTAGAATGATTATATTCAAATATCAAACACTAAATTTAACAATCTAAACCATATATAAGTAGATTTCTAAATTTAATAGAATTAGATCTAATATTTGAAAGTAACTTTATTTGATTGATAGTAGAATTATATTCAAATACGAAAAAGTAAATTTTAATAAAATTAACCAAATCTAAACTAAATAAACTAGATTTTTAAAATTGAATAGAAGTTATAATGTAAAAATTCGTAACTTTCTTTTATCTTCAGTTTCCTAATAGTTTTCAAATCTGGAGTAGTTGGATATTAATTATTAAACTATCACCAAATTAAAAAATGATTTCTAGAGTTTTGTGTGACTCGTAAAAATGTCTAAATTTAATTTTTAGGACTCAAGATAAAGTAAAAATAGTAAATTGAACATGTGAATTTTAATAAATAATTTTTTTACATATTTTTTATACTCAAAGGTTATTTTTTCTCCGAGTCTTACAAATTTAAGATGTCTTCATTTTTTTTAATAAAATATTAAAATTTATTTGATAAAAATTAAATTCAATATATATAAATTTTAATAAATATAAAGATTAAGAAAACTTTGTTTAATAATATAATTTATATAATCCTTTATTATCATACCTTAGTCTACCACACGTCAGTTAACCAATAAGAATCGAGGAATTATTTTAGGACCAATCAGAGCTAATTCCTAAAATTTAGACCTTTCCTTATTTACAATTTCACCTTACCTCTTTAACCATGGTTAGTTAACACTTCAAATTTAAATACAATAACAATTTTATTAAACATATCCATAAATACCTATTTTTTAAATAAAAAAAATATTTACTAGAAAATCTTTATTTTAATTTGAAATTAATCACGATATACCACTATATATTTTAAATTAAATTTCTTAATTAATCATTCATTAATCAACCACTCTTTTAATATAAAGTCAGTCAAAATCATATTATAATACATTATAAATTGATTTTCATAATACATATCATACAATTATAATTAATATTAAATAATTATAATCTATATATAATTTGAAATTACAATAATCAGTGCAGCTCAAAGGACATTCACGATCCTGTCGTCAACCGTGCGAAGAGTTAAACTACTTACGTAAATTTTTGATAATATTTTTTAAAAGGAAATTCTCATGGTGCCTATAATTGAGTTTTCTAAGTAGTTTCATAACTTGAATAAAATCCATACATTCAGAAATTTGATTTTTTTATAAGCTCAAAAATATATTTATTCAAAATTTGTTAAGAAAATTAATTAATAAATAAATGCATATAAACCAACACTATAAAATTGATTTGAACAAATTTTAAATAGCTTGGCTAAAATTCATATCTTCAAAAACTCGATTTTTTAAAAGATTCAAAAATATATTTATTCACAATTTGTTAATAAAATAATTAATAAATTCATATAAACGAATTTAAATACAATATTGATTTTATTAACATATCCATAAATACATATTTTTTAAATCAAAAAATATTTATTAGAAAATTTCAATTTTAATTTGAAATCAATCACGATATACTATTATATATTTTAAATTAAATTTCATAATTAATCATTCATTAATCAACAACTCTTTTAATATAAAGTCAATCACATTCATACTATCACATGATTTTTATAATATATATTGTATAATTATAATCAATATTAAATAATTATAATCTAACCTAACTAAAAATCTGGAAAAAAAATCGGATTTGAAATCAGATTTTAAATAACTTGGATAAAATCCATACATTCAAAAATTTGTTTTTTTCTAAGCTAAAAAATATATTTATTCATAATTTGTTAATAAAATTAATTAATAAATGCATATAAGCACCATACGTCAGTTAACCAATAAGAATCGAGGAATTATTTTAGGACCAATCAGAGCAAATTCATATAAACAAACACTACATATATTAATTATTTTAATTATTAAAAATACGCTATAAGAGTATTATTATTGGTCGGTGAATAAATTACCAACCAACAAATTAAAATTATTTTACAGGCAATCAAAATTTACTTCTAAACTTTAAATCACTCAATAATATACAAAAATTTTATTATTAACCATGCTTATTCTAATTTGCTAATCGCTGTTAAATTAAATTTAAATATGAAATATCTTCATTTATTAACTTCGCATATTACAAGGTTTTTTATTTAAAAAAATATCTACTAACCGTACATATTATTTTCTATAAATCCACATAACACTATATTACATATGGTTATATATCTTTTAGTTATTAATTATTTTTTAACATCCTTTATTATGATGAAGGATACCCGAATTTAGTTAACCGATCACAAGATTGTGAATTATTTTAACATCAATCAGAATCTGTTAAATTTAAATCAATTAAACTTAATCTAAAATGTTTCTCTGTTGGATCTAGATTATACGTTTAAGCTAAGACTAAACTCAAATCAAGTTACACTCAATAAAAATTAATTTTAATTTTTTAATATCAATTAACTAAATATAATTACTACTAATTTTTATTTTAATGGTTAACTAAATGCTAACCATAGCCCTAAGGGCTATGGTTAAGCATTAAATATTCTCATGTTTTCAACATTTATTCTTAGTTATTTATTTGATTTTTGGTTTTTCAATACTTCTTTACATAATTATTTAATTTCTCAAGTAATAATAGTGGACCCCCCTGCATTCACATTAATTTTCACTAATAAAATCATCCCAAATTGTTAAATAATTATATTGATATTCGTGAAAAATTGATGTATTAAGTGCAAAATTGACATATTAAATATATTTATTCACTTATATTAATACTTAACCATAGCCTAAGGGCTATGTTTAGCATTACCCTAAACAATTTATATAAAATAAAATTCTTTACAAACTAAAAAATATAATTATTATATCAATTTAAACATTATAGGAAATCTAAGCCGCTTATTCCCTATTGCCCATAAGACTTAGCCAACTTTGATAAACTAAGTGTATGCATCAATTCTTCTCATGGCTAAACCAGATCAATTTCGGTTAAGGTACTACTTTACATCTTTTTATTATATGGCATTTTATACTTAGACAAATTATTTTTTATTTCGATTGTATATATGTATTATATGTGTCGTGTTTTAATCGTCCAATAAATTCAACAAGAAAAACGTTTGTGACAAAAAAAATAGAAAACAATTTTTGTTATCATCATCCCCAGTCCGGATTCTCCTAGAGTTACTTCCATTAGAATATTCAAAAGCAAACTTCAATAATTCAGCGACTTAGTAAATTGTAAGCATCAATCCTTATCCCATTACACTAATTTGTTTACATTATTAGATGTGCATATAGATAAAAGTTTTTTTACAGGTTTGGGTTGTCAAAGTTATTCAGTGATTACTTAAAAATTTTATTCTAAATACAATATTATTTAATTTAAAAATTTATATATTAATACATGAATCTATTATATTTATGATAGATATTATTATATCTCAAACTTTCAATTCAAAATCATAAGGTACAATTAAAATCATGAACTAAAAACTATTAACAATATAAAACTATTTACCACACTATTCTAAATAGTAAATACACATTCAAAATTTAAGTTATGTAAAATATTAAATAATTCAGTTATAAAAAAAGCTAATCAACCAATTAAAATGTTAGGATGAATTTTAAACCAATTATCTTTTAACATTTTAAATACAAAATTTGTTAACTATGCAATAATTAATGGGAAAACAATTGACCTGACAATATATTTGAATTATTCAAAATATTAAATATACTCTTAAATATTACTTTACATTATTTAGTGTAAAAATTATTAATCAAAAAATAAAACATATTATAGAGTCCATGAAAATATGTTAGTGAATATTTCCATAATAAATTGGTCAATTTAGCACAAATTTTCTTTTAAATCACTATATTTATTGATAATTATATGTCATACATAAAAGTAATCAAACCTGCAAAAATCATCAATAAAAGGGTATACAACATCTACAAAAATAATTAAAATTGAACAAACACATAGTAAATTATATCACTAATTTCCTTTATCCAATCATGGAACAGATCTTCAATTATGGTATATCTCTAGCTTATGTCATTAAATTATACAGTCTTTTCGGAGAGATAATTTAACAATTTGTTATAAACGTGAGGAATATGTATATCTGATTTGTCATGACGTATTCGAACAACCGACCAGAATTCTGATTCTATACTATTCAAATCAATTAATTAATATATCAAAATCAAATATATGGTAGACAAAATCCACAAATAGGATATTAGGCTTTCAATAAGAGAGATACTTAGTGAAAGCCAAAGTAAAATCAAGGAAAAGAAAATAAGTCTTATTATTTACATAGAGTTAATACAAAATCTAATATTTTGTTTGATAAAATCCACCAACGGACAACGGGGTACTAGACTCTCAATGATTTTTTTATTGAAAAATAAAGAAAAACCAATATAAAATTTTTAAAAATACTTAAAAAAAAACTAATATCAGCTCCTAAACATTAATTTAGCTTCTTTTAGGAAAGGTGGAGAGAGAGTAGCAACTACGGTTTTTGTTTTAAAAATTATTAATAATGATAAATAAAAAGTTTGATACACTTAAAATTACATATTGTTTTTAATAAAAGGGTGTCTTTTTGAATTTTGTATTATTGAATTAAAGTAATAGTATCAATTCTCATATCTTAACCTAAGAGCATATATTGAATTTGCTTGGTTGGTTGACTATATTGTTTTTATATCAACTAAGCATAAAAATGGCTAGGAAAACTAATTAACTTGGTACAAAGATTATACATAAAGAGAGAACGAGAAATAAGAAAAAATAAAAAGAAAGGTTTCATTTTGTTTGGGAGACTTTAAACCATGCATGCTACTCTTAGTTTGTTTTGTAACATCTCAATGTTGTTCTTGGACATATAATTATATATTTACATAACTTGGATACATAGTAATATTTCATAAAATTAATTGTTATATTTTTTCTATTCACGTATTTCATTTCATTTCGTAGACACGAAAAAAATTGTGTAATTCAGTGTCATCTTGTGTTCTAAATTCGGGTACACGATTTAATATCATGTCATATTCGTTCAATACCCTAAAGTACATGACATGAATGTACAAAACGATTTGTCAGGTCTACGTAAGTTATTTATTCTTATATATGTAGGAAAAATATACTCATTGTTAAAGGAAAATGAATTTCATGTTATTTAACCTAAAATCTGTATTATAAGGACACTTATATAACAATGTGATTATGTGTTTATATATTATACACTTTATTTCAGTTTTATGGGCAGTAGCTTATTTTCACAAGTTAGTCAAATTAAAAAAAAAGATAGATTATACTCATTTTCATATGTCTTATTTTAAGAATAAAAAAACTAAAATTTATTATTCAATGTTTTACTGAAAAAGAATAAAAAACCAAAATACAAACTTTCAAACTGCAAATGCACATTTTAAATGATCTTTACAAATAAACTAAGGGCAATAACCATAAAATCTAACAATTATATGTTACTCCAAGAACGCAATATATTGAATTTGTTTGGTTAGTTGATATTTTTTTTTATAGTAAATCAATTCATTAATAAAAGGACATATAATTTGTAAATATGATATTGAACAATCACATAGCAAACTAGATTAGATGAAAGTTTCTATTGTCATAACTACGTTCGTTTCATATATATTGCACAATAGATATCCTTTCTCATATCGCTGAAACATGCAACCTTTTTTTGATAGACAGTCTAATGATTTATTGGAGTCGTGAGCATTAAGTTTCTACACATTTTTAATATGTAATCGAAAAATTAACCACGACCATACAACTATTTTCAATAAATTAACATAATAAATATTTTAAGTATTCGATATTTAATAAATATACCGAATTCTCAGAATATGGGTGAAAAATTTGTTAACATGATACGTAGAAATATTCTCTAACAAAGAGAGAAATAAAATGAAAGCTAAATTTAAAAAAAAACAATAAAGAGGGATTTTGAACTTTTCAACGTGGGTTGTATTTGTTTTGATGATTGGTTCATAATATTAATATTAATTCAATTGATATGAATTCACGAATAAGTAATTTTATACTACGTTAATTAAAATTCCAATAAAATTATATATTTTCCTAAATAAAAATTAAAATAATATATTTATATTAATTTATTAATACAATTTATCGGTCGGTGCATAGCACGGGTAGAACGCTAGTTATAAATATAAAAAAAGTATAGTACATTTCACGGGCTTATAAGCTAGTTCGCATGATATGTAAAATATTTTATATTAAAACTAGTCGATAAAGCCGCGCTTCGCGGCGGCTTTACAATATTTTTAAAAAAATTCAATAAATTTACGTTATATTATAATATTAATATTAAATTTTAATAATTAAATAATCTTCTCTAATGAACCGATTTCTTGTTAAACATGATTCTTTCGATTGAGCCGCTCTCTCGTTAAAACTGAAATCCCAACTTTAACATATATTATAAAGATTTATATAATAATTTTTATCCATAAAATCGAACTGTACAAATAAAAAAAAATAAGTCATCAGTCTCAAATTCTAATAGCTAATGTAATAATAACACATATTCTACTCCTAATAAAACTTTTATTTATTTATTTTTTCTATAAATTTGAACTCTTATTCTCTATAAATTCGAACTCTTATTCTACTTCCAATAGAACTTTTAATCATATGCGTTATAAATATTTATTCTACTTCCAATAAAACTTGGGAATAATATTAAATTTGTGGGTATATTTTTCTAATGCAAGTATAACTAAGTTGTATAAAAAAAATTAAAATAAAGGATTTATAAAAAAAAATATATAGTTTTAAAAAATTGTATAAGATGTCTCCACCGTACTCGTATTATATTTCAAATAAAATATTTTATTATATGTATTCCTTATATATATTCAAACATTTTTTTTACGATCTTCTCTAATGAATCGCTTTCTCGTTAAACACGGTTGTTACTATTGATCCGCTCTCTCATTAAAATCAAAAACATAAGTTTTACATGTATCACTTGTATGATGATGTTTATCCATAAAAATCGAATCCTAAAAATAAAATAAAATTTATAACACCAATATGGTATTTTAATAGCTAATACAATCTTTTATAGTGAGTCATCTTCCCGTTAAACACGTTTCGAGCCGCTCTCATTAGGGATCGAAATTCCAACTTCATTATATATTATTGATGATACATATCTTACATAACAACTTACTCCTTAAAAAAACCCTATAAAATCGAGCGAATTCCAAATTATACTTATTCTAGACTTTCTAAAAATTATGGAGTTTTAGAAAATGAAAAAACATCTTATTTTCTTTTTATATTATAGATACCTCTGTATTTATTTAGGATTCCTACATGACAATGTTCTTTTATTATGTTAATACATCAATTATTTTTTTTAAAAAAATGATGACTTTTTTATGACAATAGTATTGAATTTATAAATAAATTTTTCTAATAAAAGTATTATTAACTTATTTAAAAAAGTATAATTTAAGAAGATCGTACTTTCTATAAAATATTTAATTATATGTTTGCTCTATATATTCAAACACCTATTCTACTTCTAATAGAACTTTTATTTATACATTTTTTCTATAAATTCGAACTCTTATTCTCTATAAATTCGAACTCCTATTCTACTTCCAATAAAACTTTTAATCATATGCGTTATATATACTTATTCTACTTCCAATAGAACTTTTTTTTTTGAAACATCCAATAGAACTTCTAATCATATGTCTTCCCTATAAATTCGAACTCTTCTCTATAAATTAGATCACCTATTCTACTTTTAATATGTTAAAAACACCTATTCGGCTTCTAATAGAATTTTTATTTATATGTTTTTTCTATAAAATCGAACTTTTATTCTCTATAAATTCGAACTTCTATTCTACTTTCAATAGAACTTTTAATCATACGTGTTATAAATATTTATTCTACTTCCAATAGAACTTCTAATCATATGTCTTCCCTATAAATTCGAACTCTTCTCCTCTATAAATCGAACACTTATTCTACTTCCAATATGTTAAATGATATTTTTCTACTTCTAATAAAACTTTTATTTATTTGTTTTTTTTATAAATTCGAACTCTTATTCTCTATAAATTCAAAGTCCTATTCTACTTCCAATAAAACTTTTAATCATATGCATTATAAATACTTATTCTACTTGCAATAGAACTTCTAATCACACATGTCTTACCTATAAGTTCAAACTCTTCTCCTCTATAAATTCGAACACTTATTCTACCTCTAATATGTTAAATAATATTTTACATTTATTAGTATCAATATTTATAATTCTAAAATTCTAGAAAATTAGAAAAATAGATTGATACGATCTTAGAGTGCCATCTAAACTCCTGCGTATCCGCCTTTATACTCCCTCCGTCTCTTTTTAGTTGACACATTTGCAAAAAAAAAATTGTTCCTAAATAATTGTCACATTTTTTGTTCCAATACATATTTTTACCAATTTTTCCATATATACCCATTTGTTTATAATACCAATGTTTGACTTTATATTTAATATACACACTCATAACTCATCATTTAATGTTAAAATTAATGGCAAATATGGAAACAAATTAAATAATAATTCTTTCTCAATATGTGTGTTTTTTTGCAAATGTACCAACTAAAAAGGGACGGAGGGAGTATATATTGATGTTTGACTTTCTATCTCTTCAATGCTACTGTCTCTCCGGTCTACACCATTGTATTATTCTCATAGGAGTAACTCAAACCAAGAAAAAGGATATCAAAAGAATATATTATATGTAAAAAAAAATTCTAAGGAAAAGGAGATGGATGCAAATTAATATACCAATGAATTATCACTATAAACGATGAAAACAATTAAATTAATTGATGTACTTTGTTCAAGATCTGAGATAATTTACTTTTCGTCGTTTTCGATACAGGTTCGACTCCATTTATGTTCCTCTCCATCATCAAATTAGTGTAAAACTTATTTACTTCTCTACCATCTCTTGCTCCTGTTAGCAAAATGACCAAATAGTATATACATAGTCCATCAATTTACCCAAGCCATTGAATTTTCCATACAGCTTTGTCCTTTCTCCTTTACTTGTCCTGCATATTTTATTAACACAATGATAAAATGCAACACAATTGAACTATATTTGCTTAATTATCAAAAAATAAAATACAAATCTCTAAATATCAATGCATGCATCAGAACTATTGAACTAACATGACGAATAAATCAATATATATAGCAATCTTTAATCATAAGAAGTGATTTTATATGTTGGGTTTTGAATTCTAATTCTTCTCCTTTATTAATTCTAATACATTTTCAACTTCTAATAGTTGTAGGAAAAGTATTTTCTACTTTGAACATAAGACAAACACTTTATATCCTCTATAAATTCGAATACATATTCTACTTCTAATATGTTAAATTTTCTAATATATTCAATAAGATATTTTGTTATTTGTTAATATTTATAACTCAAAAAATTTAGAAAATTAGAAAAATATATTGAGATGATCTTAGAGGCGCCACCTAACCTCCCGCGTATCCTCCTTTATATATATATATTGATTTGACAAATTCAAACTTTGAAGAATAAACAAGGAACAAAATAAACAAACACCAATAAAAATTAGTTACATAAAAAAAACCACAAATAAAATCTGAAAAACACAAAAAAAATAAAAAAAAATCAAATGAAAACAAAAAACGCGTAGTATCGGGATTTTGATGGATATGACCTTAGGCAGTAAAGCAGCCATATGGTCAGCGGTTGACCAAATTCACCATCGGAGTCTCAAGCGAGGTAAGTCAAATTCTGGGACAGAGGCAATAAAGGAAAGTACTTTACAGAACCCAGTGGATCTAAAGGCAAGCCAAAAGTTCAAAAAATCTTATGTGGATGTGGTTAAACTACCGTTGGACAAAGATAAGATAGATAGTAAAAAAGATGCAGTGAACTTCAACAGGGGGCCGAAGCAGATCAGGAAAGGAGATACCATTTTTGTCACAAAGATTGATGAAGACATTAGGGTTGAAGAAATCTGGAAATTTTTCAAGAAATTTGGACGGATTATTGATGTGATTCTACCGAGAAGAAGAGACAGGTTCAATAATAGGTTTGGCTTCCTTAAAGTTGCAAATTCTTCAGATTTAGAATCTATAGTTAAGAGGCTGGATGGTTTAAGATTGGGCAATAGACATATCAAGGTGGATGTAGCTAGGAAAAGTGTCAGAAATCACCAAGGAGATAATCAAAGGAGATCCCTAAATGTAGAAGCCTCTACACAACATAAACAGTCCCATCTCAAGGATGAAAATTTGAAAGGAGCTAAGAAGATCCCAAGGGTAACATTAAAGGACATGGATTCCTCTAGAGTAGAGGCCAGGAAAGAGGACATAAATGTTAATTTGAAGACCTCACAAGACATGGTGATTGGCAACATCAGCAACAGGTGCCTAGAAGAGTTGAATCATAGTCGAAAAGTATCATTAGTAGAGGATTTTGCAGCCGACTCATTGCAAGAGCTTCTATATTCTAAGGGCTATTATGATATAGGAGTCAAGAAACTAAGACCAAGGATTTTCATATTTACTTTCCATAACAGTAACGTGATAGATCAAATGGACTGGTCTATACTGGATCACCTAGGTTGCGCCCACTCAGCATCTCCTTATGTTACGCCAGATTTTTGGCATGTCTAATAATCTCCCAAATTTCCAATATTATTAATTATTAATTCAGATTAATAATTATAACTTAACCCCCAAGTTAATTATTTCCTCTCTCTGAAACGAGGAAAGAATCAATCCCAATCAATTTATGATAGAAAATATCTCCAAACGATATCCTTCAAATCAGGAAGGTATCCCAACACGAATATAATTTAAAGAGATAAAATCTACTAATTTCCAAAATACATCCCTTAACAATCATAGGGATTAAAAACCAATCCTTTTTTAACAGAACTGCGTTGGCTTGATCCTTATAAATATAAGGTACGCAGGCATCTTGGAAAAGGATCCGACACATCTAACAAGTCGAGACACCTCTCAAGTCCAGCCCCAAACATCCAAAATCCCAAATCCCCTATTTTCATAATTCGTTATTCCAGCAACCTCCGAAATCTGTTATCACCAAATTCCTCCGTTAACAATTGGCGCTAGAAGGAGGGGATATATTTTTTGATTGTGGAGGACAATCAATTCATACGCATGGGGGGTTATCACGGATATGGAGCTGCTTTAATGGAGGAGCTAAGCGGGGGAGGCGGTGGCTCTAATCCGAATTAAGATAAGTTTTCTTATGATTTTGTCCATAAAAATCTGTTATCTTATAAAATTCATAGTAAATTCATTACATGTTGGATTTTGATGATTTTTAATGATTCGGAAAGCTTGTTAAATTGCCTATAACTTTCTTTTTTTGAGTTTTCTCAGATTATATATCGATCTATTCTCAAAATCACAAAAAATAATCAGATCTCGTTTTTCAGCATTGAGCAGTAAATCAGCAGACGTTTTATTTAATTCCCAATTCGTTATAATTCCGTTTTTGATGAGCCTTATATCGTCGGAAAGGTCTTTTCGTTCTCTACAACTTTCGTGTTTTATGTTTTTCCATAAAAAATCGTTTAGAAGGTCAAAAACGCCAAAAACAGATCTGGGCAGAATTAGAATTGTGAAGATTTTCAAGATTTTAGGTGTTATCTTCGTGTTACATGATTTTGGAAGGCTCTTAATTAAATAGTTTATTATTTTAGATGGCCCTCCTTTGTGGTGTAATATTTTGGAAGGCCCTCCTTTGTAGGGGTAATATTTTGGAAGACTTTTAATCGAAGATTTTATAATTTTGGAAGGTCCTCCTTTTTGGGGTTAATATTTTGGAAGGTCCTCCTTTGTGGGGTTAATATTTTGGAAGGTCCTCCTTTGTAGGGATAATTTTGGAAGGCTCTTATTCGAAGAGCTTATATTTTTGAAGGCTCTTATTCGAAGAGTTTATATTTTAGAAGGCTCTTATTCGAAGAGTTTATAATTTTAGAAGGCTCTTATTCGAAGAGTTTATATTTTAGAAGGCTCTTATTCGAAGAGTTTATAATTTTGGAAGACTTTTAATTGAAGATTTTATAATTTTGGAAGGTCCTCCTTTGTGGGGTTAATATTTTGGTTCACCTTTGAAGGTCGGGTTAATATTTTGGAAGGTCCTTGTAATAACCCTAACTTCAGTAATGCTACAGTGGTCAAATGAATAGTAAATTTTGAGGATTTAGAGAAATGGTATATAGGTACTCTATAATGGAAATGGAAAATGAATAAACAGAAATCATATTAGTAGTGTACATTGAAAATAAGTGACTCGAAATGACGTTAGATTTCAGAAATTCCTGAAGCATGAAATTTTGAGGATTTTGATTTCGAATAAGCTTCTATTGGACACTAAGGAGCATGGAAACATTATAAGAATTATATATTGAGGGATTAGTGAATTTAGAATTGAGCCAGGGGATTTTTAAGTTAAGAGAATACCAATGGAATTTGGATTGTTAAATGATCTCAAAACCACTGAGATAATGAGGTACATTCGTAACGAACCACAATTAGACGAGTATGGAGATTAAGCAACCAAGATTAGTAATATAACAAGGAGACATACCACATTATCATCTACCAAGATTATTGGCATGCTATTTAGAAAATCAAGTAATAAGAATATTACATCATCTTAATAACATCATTATTGATGTCATGTTCCACTAACTAAAAACTAAGGGGTAAATTAGTCAATTGCTAAGTAAAATATCTAACTAAGCTTCCAAGGTAAGCTAGAAGATCAAGATTAAGCCAATACCAAAACAACAAAAACACAAAACTCTCTCCCCCATTTCCATTACTACATTCGGCACTTTCCAAAAAAAATAAAAAAACAAAAAAACAAAACCCTAGCTAGCTTCAACATAAAATCAAGAGATAATTCATGGATGCTCTTGGAGGATAGTAAGAGAGATTCACAAAGTTTCATAGCCATCCATCATCTTTTGGTAAGGTAAATAAATTCTTAAAGTTGATGATGAATAGTGTTTTCTAAGTGTTAACCTTGTTTTCTTGATTTCTTTGCATGATTTAGACTATACCAAGGTAGTATAAGAGCTTGGTGAGGTTATTCATGTTAGTATACTCTTTAAAGTTGATGATTAGCTTGAAACCCTAGCTTGAATCCTTTGGGTTTTGATGATTTTAGTTGGTTTCTAAGATAAGTAGTACTAAATCATGTAATCTTATGGTTATAGTTGTTTATATGTGTTTGAATGGTATGGAAATTGTGTTGTGGACTTGGAAATCCATGGTTGGTATGATGACCACATGGTATATGTGATGGTGTATAAGGTGGATGATTGATTTGGAGGGGTTTGATTTTGGAAAGTATGAAAATATAGCCGTTATAATGTCCGATTTTCGTTAGAGCGACAAACTGCCCTGTTTTTGGACAACAATGCAGTACGGTAGGTTACTGTCTAGCACACTTAGTGACCATGAAATGATAGAGCTTAGTTCATAGATCGTTTTGATATAAGGTGCGTTAAAATCTGACGTACGGTTTAGGAGAAAAGTCAGTTTTAGTGAAAGACGTTCGAAAGTCGAGAAATCGTAATTGTACCAAATTTGAGGTCATAGTTACCATACTTTAACATGTTTAAAAGTCACGAAATTTTGGGAGATGGTAGTAGTGTGGTCAAAGAACTAATACCAGTTGACCTTGCATTAAAATTCGAATTCTAAAATTTATAAGAAATTTTACAGTCGAGTGTGGTTGTTAGGGGAAATGGTAAAAACCCCTGAAACTTCGATTGGGCTTATAAATGGTTAAGTTCTTGAACCTTTGGGGTAATAATAATACGTTAAACATATGTTAAAGTGTAAAGGGTTTTGTTATATAAGAGGGTAGTGAGTAAGAGGTGTAGTATGCTAATGATGGACCTTTTGTGTTTATAGAAATTCCGGAGGAGGAACCAGCCCCACTGTCAGGATACAGAAATCGAGGCAAGATCCTTCTATCCCTACTTTAAAAATTATTTATCTTCAGAATAATAATGATATCATGGCATACATTTATGTATATGTGATGCTTTTGTTGCTATATTACAAAGAATATATTTCTCTTGATTGTGGGAAGTTAAAGAGAGATGATTACGAATGGAGCGAATATGCTCTAGAGTAAAAGAGATATGAAAGAGAATGGTATCAGTTGTTATCTAGGGTGATATGGTTTATAATGCTATATTATAAACATTCTTTTAGTGTATGATATATACATATATTTTATAGAAATAATGTGCAAGAATGGAAATGTGAAATGGTGTTGATAAATTGAATAATGATCTTATAACAAGGGGGATTAGCAACAAATTTGCATAAGAGGCTATGTCAGGGCTGTGTGCGACATAGTCTAGTATTCATGATTCGGCACGAAGATGCCAAGGGAGGATGTTATGCAGGTGGCCTTCCTCCAGGGATGATGTTATGCAGGTGGCCTTCATTCCTTCTACTAGTAGTAAACAGAGAGCGGATACGGTCAGGCGACTGATCATCGTCCTACGTATCTGGCGCCAGTATATATCCCCAAAACTTGAAAGAAAGAATTGAAAAATGGTTTTCAGATTTCTATAACTGAAAACAGAAAAGTGATATGAGACGATGAAATTATTAATATAGATGAAGAGAAACTGATTTTATATTAATTTATAAAATTACTGTATAGAAAGGAAATGAGAAGATGATAGTGAGAGATTTATTTAATTATTCATATTATTTGAAAATATTACACTGAAAGGGTATATTGATTATTACATTGTTTAAGAAGAGAAACTGATACTGTATTATCTTAGAATTCTTTCTTATAATAGTAAGTGGATGATGTATTATTAAATAAGAGTTTTATTCTTCCTTAAAGTTTATAAATTGGTTACTGCTTACATATGTACATACATGTATACTTGGTTACATTTTAAATTCTAATTTTCAATATTATCTTGCTGAGCTATTATAGCTCACTCTTGCTACTTATCTATATACAGCTAGGTATGCCAATACTACGCAGAACGCCCCGCAAGAGGGTAAGGGAAAGGCGACCTACTGAGAGTTCGTTAGCATCAGTCCCCGAGGTAGACGACCAGCGCAAGGGGTTTAGTAGTTTATGTATATTAAGTGTGTAAGTTTGAAAGATTGTAATAAATTTGGTTGTTGAAATGCTTCTTGTAGAAGCATCACTCAACAATGTACTGAAGTATGATTCTGGGTTGTAATAACTTTTTAAATTCTAAACTCTTATTATGGTGAATGTTGTTCTCTGAGCATATGACTGGTGTGTGTGTGTGTATATTACTGTGGGGTCAATTGTATAAGTATTTATAAAAAAAAAAAAAAAACCCAAGAGATATTGAATTTGAATGGAAGTTGGTTCATGATGGCCCAAATTCATGACCCCGGATTTGGGGCTGTCACAGTTGGTATCAGAGCTAAGAGTCATAATGCTCAGGAACAAGAGTGATAATAATATTGTATCATTTATAATATTAAATTTTGAACTTCCATCAAGTTCAAGGGTGGTATATCGCAGGTAGTTTTATTTTTAAGCATTGATTATAATTTTATAAATTATTACTAATATAGTTTATGTTTACCTTATAGGGAGAGGAGATGGGAGAGCCCAGTCATGTTCGTGAGATGGGTGAGCCGAGCCGAGACCCCCAGTGGCTAGGACTACCTGAGCAGGAGATTAGAGATTTGTTGCTGGTAGGTGTAGAGGTTCCAGAGTATGCTATTGATGACCTCAGGGAGAGACGACGGGCGAGTGCTAGAGAGAGATATGAGCAGAGACTGAGGGAGGAGGCTGAGGAGCGCAGGCAGAGGGATGCTGTGGCCATAGTGCCATATTCTGGTAGACCATATGTAGGACCTGATGGGGCCGGACCTTCCCGAGTGCGGACAGATATTCCTGAGGAGGAGATGCCTTTACGTAAGAGGCCTAGGTTATCTGTTATACCTGAGGAGCCGATTGAGTGGAGGGACATTCACGTGACTCCTACTCCTGTCCCACCTGTCCCAGTTCCATCTCCTCTACCTAGCCCCGACCCTTTTGAGGATCCAGCTGAGCAGTTCACTCCACCGGGACACTTTATCATGTCAGAGGATGAGTTGGAGGATGACCCTTCCGAGGATGCGGACACAGAGCCAGTTCCTCCATCCCCACCATTTGCACCACCACCACCTCCACCAGTGGATGCACCCCCACTTGTAGATGTACCTCCCCCAGATGCTTTGCCACCTCAGGAGGCACCTATGTTTCCAGCTGGCCAGTTGCCAGCTATTTTCTTGTCAGAGTACTTTGCCCTTCAGGGACAGCTGGATGAGTCCCGTCGGACTATAGATACGCTTATACAGAGGTTAGACAGGGCGAGAGGAGGAGGGGGTGTGATACCAGATGGGTTGAATTTGAGCATAGTCAGTATCGAGCTACGGGCACTCGGTGACATTAGGACGATGTTGGGAGACAGAGGGGATCCAGTATGGAGGGCTCATATAGTTGATACAGTCACCACTATGGTAGCGCAGATCAGGGACGTTATCAGGGCGTCGTTACCATGATTAGGAGTAGTAGTTTCGGATACTAATCAGACTAGTCATCTTGTGGATGTCATTTTGGGGATTAGGTTAGTTGTTTACTGTCTTAATCCCAGTCTGATTAGAGGACAGCTAGTAGTGCTTTTGTTATAGCGAGTTAGTATGTACAGTTATGCTTTTGGGGTTTCGAACCTTGTACTTTATGATGTATGATATTAGTAGTAAAAGATGTTGTACCCAAGTTGTAAAATATTTATGTAAATTAATGAAGTTTATGTACTTTGCCTAATTTTATTGTATTTTGATATTAAATGTTGAGGTTCAGAAATATTGGTATACATGAGGTAATTGACTTAAATGAAAAGGTTATTGTGCTAAAGGTACTAAGCTTATTTGTCAAAGTTGTATTATGATTAAATATTACTTGTGTGAATTTAAAATACTGGGATGCATAAATAAGATTAACTAATGATATAGTTGTGCATATATGGAAATGATGTATATTGTACCCTAAATTTGGGTGGTTAATGAAGAATATTATTATATACAGAATCATGCCGCCTAAGCGTAATAATAGAATGAATGCAAGGGAAAATGATAGAGAGGAAGCAAGTCAGAATAGGCAGGATGAAAACGCTCATAATGAACAAGACCATGAGGAAGAAGAAAATGAATCAACTGGCCAACAGGGAAGTCAGGGTGGTAATCTTTTTAACCAATTTATGGAACTAATGAGGCAGAATTTAGCTAATCCACAGAATCAGCCACAGCCACCTGTTCTTCCCAACCAGGCAGCTAACTCTTTTCGTGCTTTTAAGTCACTAAAACCCCCAGAATTTGAGGGAACCACTAACCCAGTAGCAGCCAGGGCATGGCTGAAAGAGATGGAGAAGGCTTTTGAGATACTGAGGGTGGAGGAAGATCAGAAGACAGTTTTTGCAGCCTATCTCCTAAAGGGAGAGGCGAATTACTGGTGGGAAGCTAAAAAGAATCTGGAAGGAGCGGGAGTGATAACCTGGGAGCGTTTCACTAGGGTGTTTCTAGATAAATATTCCCCTAGGTACTTGGAGAACCAGATGGAAATAAAATTTTTGGAGCTTAAGCAAGAAAACCTATCAGTGGCAGAATATGAAACTAAGTTTACAGAACTGTCTAGGTTTGTTCCAGAATTCGTGCGTACTGAAGAGCAACGAGCAAAAAGGTTCCAACAAGGATTGAAACCATGGCTACGTACTAGAGTGGCACCATTTGAGTTGACCGAGTATGCTGCGGTAGTTCATAAGGCATCTATTATCGAAGCTGAGAGTGAACAAACTCAAATAGGACGAGAGAGTAAGAAAAGGAAATTTGAGGGTCAGAAGGGAGGTTCAAGTGAGGGAAGCTATTTTAACAAATTTGGTAAAGGACAAAAACCCCAGTTTGGAGGAAAGTCAGGGAATAATAAGACTACCAGTGAGACTGTGAATCAGGGTGGTAGATCCACAGGAACTTTTCAATCTAGTCAATCTCGAACACCACTTCCAGACTGTAACACGTGTGGCAAGAAGCATTCAGGAGTGTGTAGAGTGTTAGAAATAAACTGCTTTAACTGTGGACAAAAAGGACACTATTTTAATCAGTGCCCAGCGGCTAATACCAATCCTAAGAGGGACATCAAGTGTTACCAGTGTGGGAAACTAGGACACATTGCTAGAGACTGTCGTTCCGGGGGATCATCCGTGCCAGAACAGAGTGTGACTGCTTCAAATAAACCTACTGCCAGGGTGTACAATATGACTTTAGGAGAGGCATTGAGAAAGCCGGATACAGATGCAGGTGAACATTTTTCTAGTATTTAAATTTTTAGTGTAAACGTTTGATTAGGAATCAATGTGGTCAATGAATGGTATAGGTAGGTTGATAATCTAGATAAGGAAAATCAGTATCTGTTAGGGGTTAAAAATTCTATGAAAAGGAGAATAATAGTATTTTGGGGGTAAACCACAGGCTTGTTTATACACGAACAGGAAATATATATTATAGGTAATATTTTCTTACAATTGTTTCAAAGAATTTTATTCTAGTCGGATTTCTGGAAGATTTTACAGAGCCAAGATATAATAAGAGCGAAATATGTATATTTTATGTCATGATAGAGATCAACATAGGAATAAACCATAAGTGAGATACACTACCATTCAGGAGAGGCCAATATGGTGGCCAATACCCATAACTAAAAGAGGGATGTTGATGAATGACAAGCAAGTTTATGTTGGTGTAATTTTGCGCAAACAAGATAGAGATATTATGAAGGAAAAAGGATGGAGAAAGTGATATAGAAGTTATAAGGTGTAAATGAAAAGGTATCTATGGACATTTTGACGTGATTCCGGGACGGAATCCTTTTAAGGGGGGAAGGATGTAATAACCCTAACTTCAGTAATGCTACAGTGGTCAAATGAATAGTAAATTTTGAGGATTTAGAGAAATGGTATATAGGTACTCTATAATGGAAATGGAAAATGAATAAACAGAAATCATATTAGTAGTGTACATTGAAAATAAGTGACTCGAAATGACGTTAGATTTCAGAAATTCCTGAAGCATGAAATTTTGAGGATTTTGATTTCGAATAAGCTTCTATTGGACACTAAGGAGCATGGAAACATTATAAGAATTATATATTGAGGGATTAGTGAATTTAGAATTGAGCCAGGGGATTTTTAAGTTAAGAGAATACCAATGGAATTTGGATTGTTAAATGATCTCAAAACCACTGAGATAATGAGGTACATTCGTAACGAACCACAATTAGACGAGTATGGAGATTAAGCAACCAAGATTAGTAATATAACAAGGAGACATACCACATTATCATCTACCAAGATTATTGGCATGCTATTTAGAAAATCAAGTAATAAGAATATTACATCATCTTAATAACATCATTATTGATGTCATGTTCCACTAACTAAAAACTAAGGGGTAAATTAGTCAATTGCTAAGTAAAATATCTAACTAAGCTTCCAAGGTAAGCTAGAAGATCAAGATTAAGCCAATACCAAAACAACAAAAACACAAAACTCTCTCCCCCATTTCCATTACTACATTCGGCACTTTCCAAAAAAAACAAAAAAAAAAAAAAACAAAACCCTAGCTAGCTTCAACATAAAATCAAGAGATAATTCATGGATGCTCTTGGAGGATAGTAAGAGAGATTCACAAAGTTTCATAGCCATCCATCATCTTTTGGTAAGGTAAATAAATTCTTAAAGTTGATGATGAATAGTGTTTTCTAAGTGTTAACCTTGTTTTCTTGATTTCTTTGCATGATTTAGACTATACCAAGGTAGTATAAGAGCTTGGTGAGGTTATTCATGTTAGTATACTCTTTAAAGTTGATGATTAGCTTGAAACCCTAGCTTGAATCCTTTGGGTTTTGATGATTTTAGTTGGTTTCTAAGATAAGTAGTACTAAATCATGTAATCTTATGGTTATAGTTGTTTATATGTGTTTGAATGGTATGGAAATTGTGTTGTGGACTTGGAAATCCATGGTTGGTATGATGACCACATGGTATATGTGATGGTGTATAAGGTGGATGATTGATTTGGAGGGGTTTGATTTTGGAAAGTATGAAAATATAGCCGTTATAATGTCCGATTTTCGTTAGAGCGACAAACTGCCCTGTTTTTGGACAACAATGCAGTACGGTAGGTTACTGTCTAGCACACTTAGTGACCATGAAATGATAGAGCTTAGTTCATAGATCGTTTTGATATAAGGTGCGTTAAAATCTGACGTACGGTTTAGGAGAAAAGTCAGTTTTAGTGAAAGACGTTCGAAAGTCGAGAAATCGTAATTGTACCAAATTTGAGGTCATAGTTACCATACTTTAACATGTTTAAAAGTCACGAAATTTTGGGAGATGGTAGTAGTGTGGTCAAAGAACTAATACCAGTTGACCTTGCATTAAAATTCGAATTCTAAAATTTATAAGAAATTTTACAGTCGAGTGTGGTTGTTAGGGGAAATGGTAAAAACCCCTGAAACTTCGATTGGGCTTATAAATGGTTAAGTTCTTGAACCTTTGGGGTAATAATAATACGTTAAACATATGTTAAAGTGTAAAGGGTTTTGTTATATAAGAGGGTAGTGAGTAAGAGGTGTAGTATGCTAATGATGGACCTTTTGTGTTTATAGAAATTCCGGAGGAGGAACCAGCCCCACTGTCAGGATACAGAAATCGAGGCAAGATCCTTCTATCCCTACTTTAAAAATTATTTATCTTCAGAATAATAATGATATCATGGCATACATTTATGTATATGTGATGCTTTTGTTGCTATATTACAAAGAATATATTTCTCTTGATTGTGGGAAGTTAAAGAGAGATGATTACGAATGGAGCGAATATGCTCTAGAGTAAAAGAGATATGAAAGAGAATGGTATCAGTTGTTATCTAGGGTGATATGGTTTATAATGCTATATTATAAACATTCTTTTAGTGTATGATATATACATATATTTTATAGAAATAATGTGCAAGAATGGAAATGTGAAATGGTGTTGATAAATTGAATAATGATCTTATAACAAGGGGGATTAGCAACAAATTTGCATAAGAGGCTATGTCAGGGCTGTGTGCGACATAGTCTAGTATTCATGATTCGGCACGAAGATGCCAAGGGAGGATGTTATGCAGGTGGCCTTCCTCCAGGGATGATGTTATGCAGGTGGCCTTCATTCCTTCTACTAGTAGTAAACAGAGAGCGGATACGGTCAGGCGACTGATCATCGTCCTACGTATCTGGCGCCAGTATATATCCCCAAAACTTGAAAGAAAGAATTGAAAAATGGTTTTCAGATTTCTATAACTGAAAACAGAAAAGTGATATGAGACGATGAAATTATTAATATAGATGAAGAGAAACTGATTTTATATTAATTTATAAAATTACTGTATAGAAAGGAAATGAGAAGATGATAGTGAGAGATTTATTTAATTATTCATATTATTTGAAAATATTACACTGAAAGGGTATATTGATTATTACATTGTTTAAGAAGAGAAACTGATACTGTATTATCTTAGAATTCTTTCTTATAATAGTAAGTGGATGATGTATTATTAAATAAGAGTTTTATTCTTCCTTAAAGTTTATAAATTGGTTACTGCTTACATATGTACATACATGTATACTTGGTTACATTTTAAATTCTAATTTTCAATATTATCTTGCTGAGCTATTATAGCTCACTCTTGCTACTTATCTATATACAGCTAGGTATGCCAATACTACGCAGAACGCCCCGCAAGAGGGTAAGGGAAAGGCGACCTACTGAGAGTTCGTTAGCATCAGTCCCCGAGGTAGACGACCAGCGCAAGGGGTTTAGTAGTTTATGTATATTAAGTGTGTAAGTTTGAAAGATTGTAATAAATTTGGTTGTTGAAATGCTTCTTGTAGAAGCATCACTCAACAATGTACTGAAGTATGATTCTGGGTTGTAATAACTTTTTAAATTCTAAACTCTTATTATGGTGAATGTTGTTCTCTGAGCATATGACTGGTGTGTGTGTGTGTATATTACTGTGGGGTCAATTGTATAAGTATTTATAAAAAAAAAAAAAAACCCAAGAGATATTGAATTTGAATGGAAGTTGGTTCATGATGGCCCAAATTCATGACCCCGGATTTGGGGCTGTCACAGTCCTCCTTTGTGGGATTAATATTTTTGAAGGTCCTCCTCTTGTGTGGGTACTATTTTGGAATGTCCTCCTTTGTGTGGGTAATATTTTGGAAGACTTTTAATTGAAGATTTTATTATTTTAGAAGGCCCTCTTGTGTGGGTAATATTTTGGAAAGTCCTCCTTTGTAGGGGTAATATTTTGGAAGGCTCTTATTCGAAGAGTTTATAATTTTGGAAGGCTCTTATTCGAAGAGTTTATATTTTGGAAGGCTCTTATTCGAAGAGTTGATTATTTTTGAAGACCCTTTGTGATGAGGATATTTTTTGTGTGTTGCTGATATTTTTTAGAAGACCCTTTGTGTGTTGCTGATATTTTTTAGAAGGCCCTTCAAGTGTAGCTGATATTTTTTGGAAGAATCTTGGGATAGTGATATTGCTTTGGGAATAAAACCTCCTCTAAGAAGGGTCTCCCTTATTTTTGTGTTAGACGACCTCCTCTAAGGAGGGTCTTCGTAATTTATATAAAAAAATGGTCTCCTTTGAGGAGAGTTAATGGAATAAACTTCGGGAAATCCACCTCCTGTGAGGAGGGATATTTCTGGAATGGGGAACGACCTCCTTTGAGGAGGGTATCCCAAATTACCAAAGTCCTTGCAAAAACCGTACTTCCGGGGGGGATGTCCGTACTTCCGGCGCCTCATCAAGGCACGAACTTCGGGAAATCCACCTCCTGTGAGGAGGGATATTTCTGAAATGGGGAACGACCTCCTTTGAGGAGGGTATCCCAAATTACCAAATCCTTGCAAAAACCGTACTTCCGGGGGGATGTCCGTACTTCCGGCGCCTCATCAGGGTTCGAGCTTCGGAAAATCCACCTCCTGTGAGGAGGGTATTTCTGGACAAAAATGGTCTCCTTTGAGGAGAGTACTAATGATCTCCTTTGAGGAGAGTATTATAAAATTCTGAGGAAAATGACCCCCTTTGAGGGGGATACCCTCTAGAAGACATGGTAGATATGACCTTTTTCGACTGGATGTTGCTCAAAATGCTTTGCACGACTCTCCGAATAATGCTTGGATGATTCTACATTCTCTCACACCTACAAAACTTATTATTTACATATTGCATATTGTCTTATTTACATCTACATGCATATTACGAGCACCTAGGTGCTCCATATTATTTACTAATCTTCCTCTCCTAGCTGTTTCAGTGACTCAGGAAATTTGGAAGATCGAAGCATGCTTAGTTCTCCACTGCAGCAAGCTACACTGAAGAACTGGGGGGTAGTTGTTACGCCAGATTTTTGGCATGTCTAATAATCTCCCAAATTTCCAATATTATTAATTATTAATTCAGATTAATAATTATAACTTAACCCCCAAGTTAATTATTTCCTCTCTCTGAAACGAGGAAAGAATCAATCCCAATCAATTTATGATAGAAAATATCTCCAAACGATATCCTTCAAATCAGGAAGGTATCCCAACACGAATATAATTTAAAGAGATAAAATCTACTAATTTCCAAAATACATCCCTTAACAATCATAGGGATTAAAAACCAATCCTTTTTTAACAGAACTGCGTTGGCTTGATCCTTATAAATATAAGGTACGCAGGCATCTTGGAAAAGGATCCGACACATCTAACAAGTCGAGACACCTCTCAAGTCCAGCCCCAAACATCCAAAATCCCAAATCCCCTATTTTCATAATTCGTTATTCCAGCAACCTCCGAAATCTGTTATCACCAAATTCCTCCGTTAACACCTTAAATGATTTTATTCTGCCTAGACTAGTGTGGATTAACATCTATGGACTTCCAGTTGTGGCCTACAACTATTCCACACTATCAAATCTGATGGCAAAATGGGGGGAGGTTCTGAGCAAGGATGTTAGTTGGGTCAATAATATGAATATAGTCAATCCAAAAATCTGTATCTCTATAACCTCGCTAGAAGAAATATCTGATAAAGTGCAACTGAAGATTGGTGACGATATCTTTAATGTCATCATCAGAGAAGATCATCATGAGGCCATGAATATCAGGCCACCTCAGCCTTTAGCTCATAAGCCCTTATCTACGGTAGATAAATCTGATTCGAACCTATCTTTTAGTTCAGAACAAAGATTCTCTGTTTCAGAACCTGGTAGTGTAAGTGGCGAGGTCATCTTTCCGGGTGAAAATACGAATTCCGATTATGCTGAGAAAGAAGATGGTTGTGAAGAGATCTATGTTACTAAGGATAAAGAGGAGTTTTTAGCTAATAGAGAAGAGAGGTTGAAAGATTGGAATCCTTTTAACAGATTGAGTTCAGAGATCTGTAATGTAGAGTTCAGAAGTAATAATTTCGACCAGATCCGTCATCCAGAAGGAGAGTGTTCATCAAGCATAATGCCTTCCAAGGGTAGTATAGTTCAACTGTCGAGCTCTGTGGGTAACGAAAGGGGTGAGGAGGAAGAACAACATCTAGCCGATGATTTATGTAGTAGATTTCAATCGCTCAGATGTAAAAGTAAAGCAGGCCGACCTCGCAAGCTTAAAAAGATAGTAAAATGTTTTCAGTTTCCTAATAAAAGGAAAAGAGCTCCAAAGTATAGTTCTAAGACAGACCTTAGTGCACAGAAGACACATGTAATCGAAGGTAGAGGTGTCCAACCTGAGAATGTTGATAAAGACTCAGAACAAGCAAGAATAGAAAGTCAGATGTTAATGGCCCAGGAAATCTTGCAAACAGCTGAATGTTTGGGTATTCCACTTCTGAAAGACAAGGATTCATCGATTAAGATGATCCTATCAAGATTAAATATGCCTTAAAAGCATCTTGATATTCTCCCATATTACCCAGAATAGATAGTTTCTATGGATCAAATCAAAATCATCAGCTGGAATGTTAGGGGTGCCTGTGGCCTAATTGCCAGGAAAAATGTCAGTAACATCCTTTCTAGTAACCAAGCAAATGTTTTGATGCTTCAGGAAACAAAATGCAAGTTATGGTCTACGTCAATGAAAGAGTCAGTGTGGAGTTTGCAAGACCACACCTGGGTGGAGGTCGCTGCGGAAGGTTTGAGTGGAGGCCTGGTATTATCTTGGGAGAAAAATCTACTTTCTGATTATGAAGTGGTTTCTAATCGCTACTGGATCTGGGTAAGGGGTGTTGTTAACAGTATAGTTGTTAATTTGGTCAATGTTTATGGCCCCCTGAATCTAGATGATAAGAGGATTTGGTTTGAAGAATTAAAAGCCCTGGCAATGACTTGTCAAAATGAGCCTATTTGCTTTCTAGGGGATTTTAACTGTGTTAGATCCATGGAGGAGCGTCTGAATACCTTGTACAAACCCCTGGAAGGAAGGCTACTTGAAGAATTATTAGTAGATGGAGGATTATGGGATATTCCACTGGTGTCCCACAAGTTTACATGGTTTGGTCCTCAGGGGAAGAAGAGTAAACTAGATAGGGCGATTGTAAATGTAAAGTGGTCTGAAAATTATCACTGGCATCTCTATAGTTTTCAAAGACAACACTCAGACCATAGACCGATATTTCTATTCTCAAAGTGGAAGAACTGGGGTAAAAAACCTTTCAAAGCTTTCAACGTTTGGTTAAAGAAGGAGAGGCTATCGAAACTGATTCAAGATGAAATCAACTCCTCAAGTAGTGATCTCCTTTGTGTCACTTTGAAGAAAGTTAAAAAGGTTATTAAATTATGGAATGCAGAGGATAATGGAGACATCAATAGGAAAATCAGGGATAAAGAGGCTCAGTTGGATATCATAGATAACAGCTTGTCTGCCTCTCCCCTTCAATCCCAGGTGTCTAGTGAATTGCAAGATTTGTATCAAGAAAAAACAGCAATGTTAATTCAGCAGTCCAGAGTTAAGTGGGATGTAGATGGTGATAAAAACTCTAGGTTTTTTCACCAAGTTGTGAAGTTTAGAAGCAACCGAAATTCAATCAAAGCAATCAAGGATGGTAATGTGGTGTTGTCAAACCCTGAAGACATTAGGAACCTGTTTTTCAATCACTTTCGGAATTTTTTCAGAAGCAATGGAGAGGAGATTGTTTTTAACTTAGATAACCTTTTAGTACAGAAACTTTCTCCTTCTAAAGCAATGTGGTTGGAAAGAAAATTCTCAAAGGAAGAAATCTGGACGGCACTTCATGATTGTCCAAATCTTAAAGCTCATGGCCCAGACGGGCTAAACGCAGGATGGTTAAAATCCCTTTGGAATAGCATATCAGGTAAAATTGAAAAGTTCTTTGATGATTTCTTTCTGCATAGTACCATTCCAAGAGGCAGTAATTCATCCTTCTTTACCTTAGTCCCAAAGAATAATTGCCCGGAATTAGTTTCAGATTTCTGTCCTATTAGTCTCATCAACTCATCTTTCAAAATCCTACTCAAGGTTCTGGCTAATCGAATCTCTAGTGTCATTGACCTCCTAGTGTCCAATAACCAGTCTGCTTTTGTTAAAGGGAGGAACATCTCTGATGGAATTCTAATTACTAATGAGATTGTAAAGGATATGCAAAATAATCTCTGTGATGGCATTATTATAAAGCTTGATTTTGCTAAAGCTTATGACTCGGTTAACTGGGGTTTTCTTTTTCATGTTCTTAAGTGCTTTGGTTTTAGCGAAAAATGGATCTCTTGGATTTCCTCGCTTCTATCGTCTAGCAGAATCTCGGTCCTGGTAAATGGATCACCAACGAAAGAATTCTCCCCCCAACGAGGTCTTCGCCAAGGAGATCCATTAGCTCCCTATCTCTTTATACTAATCAGCGAGGTTCTTCATATTCTATTAGAATTGGCTTTAGAAAAAAAAGTTTTTGAAGGAGCAACATTTAAAGATGGTAGGAAGGCTATCTCTCACCTTCAATACGCGGATGATACTATCCTCTTCATCAAAGCTGATTTGCCCTCAATCTTGGGTGTTAAGAAAGTGTTGCTTCTGTTCCAAGCAATGTCAGGACTATCGATAAATTTTAACAAAAGTCAGATCTTTGATGCCAACAATGAGGTGGTTAGGTTAGAACCCTGGGCTCTTGCACTAGGCTGTCAAATTGGTAAAATTCCATTTACCTATTTAGGGGCTTCCATAGGTAAGAATATTAAGTCCAAAAGCTTCTGGGACCCCTTAATCTCTCATTTTAAGAAGAGGTTGGCACAATGGAAAAGTGATGCTCTTAATTTTGCTGGCAAAGTAGTTCTTATTAGATCTTGCCTTGATGCACTTCCTAACTACTGGATGAATCTGTATAAGATTCCTAGGATGGTGATCAAAGAACTCGATAGGATCAGAAGAACTTTTCTTTGGAAAAAGTCAGGGTATGATCAAGGTAGCAAAGCTATACATCTTCTTAGTTGGGATAGGTTGTGTGAGGAGAAAAGTTCAGGGGGATTAGGTATCTCTAATATTGATAAAAGGAACTCTGCTTTCCTGTCGAAATGGTGCTGGAGATTTCTCACGGATAGAGATAAGCTGTGGTGGACCTTTATTCATGCGAAATACGGTCCCATTCTAAATAACTATCCTACTCGAAATTGCTCGAAACTCTCCCCAGTTATGCAGAGTATTGTAGATGTCGCAAAGTCTTCTCCACTTCTTCATCCTAAGTCTTTTAGGTGGAAAGTGGGTAATGGTCTTACTATAAACTTCTGGACAGACTATTGGTGGCAGGATAACACTATGGCCAGTTTATTCCCTAGGCTATACCTTCTGGCAAATGACAAGGAGATTAAGTTGAGTACATTCTCTCAATGGCTTTTGAATAGTGAGGTTATTCCTACTACACTTTGGAGAAGACCGCTCAGAGGGTGGGAGTTAAATTCGTTGGCCGTTTTAAGAAGTGTTTTAATTCAGACTCATTTCACGGAAGTCTCAGACAAGGTGGTGTGGTTGATCAACAACTCAAGTTTTTTGGTAAAAGACATGTATAGGAAGCTAAATGAGTCTAGTCAAGGTAGTATTGACTGGAATTCTCTTTGGAAAATCAAAGTCCCTGGTCGTATTAAGGTTTTTCTTTGGAAGATAGCAAAAAATATTTTACCTACTAAATCGTTGATCTACAAAAGAACTGGTATAGGCAATGAATTCTGCTTGGCGTGCAACACTGACCACGAAACGGTTGATCACATTTTCTGGAAATGTTCGGAAGTTAAAGACATTTGGAAAGAATTTTTACATTGGTGGGATATTCCTATATCTTCAGTCCATTTATATCAAGTTTTCAACTTCTGGTCCATCTTGAAGTTGAATACAAATGTCAAGTTACAAAAGGTTTGGAAAATTTCGATTGCAGCATTGTTGTGGTCAATCTGGCTAAATCGAAATGGTGTGATTTTTAATAATAAGACAATTCCTAAGTCTTCCATCCTCCTTCTAGTCAAATCCAGATCGAGATCGTGGGCCAGTAATGCGCAACTTCTTTCCAAGGTGGATGATAATTTATGGAACTGTGACCCTAGTGCAGCAATTCACCATATGTTCTCTAAAAGTTGGCATATTTTCTTAGGGAATTCTTAGGTCACTATAAGTATATCGCATTTGTAGACGGGGCCTGGAATGGAAATTCTAATAACCCTACTACTGGAGGCATAGGTGGGATAATCCTCAATCAAAACAAGGATCTTGAGTTCATTTTTTCTGGACCACGGTCATGCTCATCTCCATTGGATGCAGAAATGGGAGCTTTGCAGTTTCTATGCGAATCCATTAGATTAAAAGTTGACAGCTCAAGGTTTTTGATTTGCATGGATTCTTCAATAATGTTCAAAGACGTTCAAATCATGCAAGCTGATCTTGTACATAAATCCAATCTCAACTGGGGCCACTCGACATGGTTTTTTTCACTCTTTAAATGTCCAATTCAAATGGATTAATAGAGAGTTGAATTTTTTAGCTGATAATCTCGCTAAAGAAGGTGCTAAACGTACCAATTTGATATCAGGATGGGTTTAGTCTATCCTGAAGTGATGACAGATGCTGGTTTAATTTAGGTTCAGAGTAGTGCAGTAGTTTAGTGTTGGTTTTTTTCTTGTTATGTTTTAAGGGTATTGCAGTTCACAGGTTTCTTCTCTAGGTTTAGTCGCTCTGTTCTCAGTTGGTCCTCAAGCAGAGATTGTTAGCAGAAAATGTTGTGGCGTAGACATTTTCCCTCCCTATGTAAATCGCCTGTTTCCCAATCAATATATTTTTGCTTATCAAAAAAAAAAAATCGGGAATTAAGCTCATCGGACTATTGGATATACGTTGAGATGAGGGATAGGAATAACCTCAAATAAAAATAAAATATTGAAATGTTGTGCTTGACTTTTATTTGTTTTTCTATTATGGAATCACGATAATTATTTAAACAAATTAATCAAAAGCTCGAGCTAATATGTTGAACATCTAATCTATAACCTTTATTAAGAAACCCTTTTTTAATGGTACCACTTTTTTGGTTCGCACAATATTTTGATTTCACTAATTTTTTGATTCGCACACTATTTTGGTTTCACCCCTAAACTCCTAATTCTTTTAAAATTTTATGTTAATTTTTTATTAAAAATCTATACTCCTAATTCTACTAAAATTCTATTTTATTTTTTTAATTAAAAAATATAAAACCTATGTCAAATCTGCTAACAAGCACAGTCCTGCTAACAATTGCACGCTTCACACATAATTACGTTAAGAACATTTGGAAAAAAATTGACTAATATACAATTTATTTATAATAATCTATAACATTTATTAATAAGCGAAATACCCTTTTAACGGTACCACTTTTGGTTTCACTCCTATTTTGGTTTTACCCCTATTTTGGTTTCACCCCTATAATCCTCTTTCTACTATAATTCTATGATGTTTTTTTAATAAAATAGAAATTCTATTATAATTATAATTTTTTTATTACAAATTTAAATAAAAAAAATAGTTCCATCCCTAGAATCATATTCCTTTATAATTCTATGTTATTTTTTAAAGAAAATAAAAAGTTGAAATTTTATTATAATTATAATACAATTTTTTTAATCATAATTCAGAATCAAAAAATAATACATCCTTTTAACGGTACCACTTTTGGTTTCAATCCTACTTTGGTTTCACCTCTATAATCCTATTTCTACTATAATTCTATGATATGATATTTTTTTTAATAAAATAGAAATTCTATTATAAATATTATTTTTTTATTACAACTTAAAGTAAAAAAATAGTTTCATCCCTAGAATCATATTCCCTTATAATTCTATGTTTTGTTTTAAAAAAAATAATAAAATTGAAATCCTATTATAATTATAATACAATTTTTTTTATCATAATTTAGAATCACAAAATAATAAGATCAATTCTCCAAAAGATTTTTCAAGGAACACCCCTTTAACGGTACCACTTTTGGTTCGGACCGTATTTTGGTTTTATCCCTATAATCCTATTTTTACTATAATTCTATGTTGTTTTTTAATAAAATAGAAATCCTATTGTAATTATAATTCTTTTATTACAACTTTAAACAAAAAAAATAGTTTTATCCCTAGAATCATATTCCCTTACAATTCTATGTTATTTTTTAAAGAAAATAATAAAACTGAAATCCTATTATAATTATAATACAATTTTTTATCATAATTTAGAATAAAAAAATAATACGACCAATTCTTCAAAAGATTTTTCAAGGAGAACAACTAGAATATTTTTCTATACACTACTCTAGAACATTCTTCCCTGCGATTATATGTTATTTTAAAAAAAATATATAGTAAAATTGAAATCTTATTATTATTCTTATTATAATTCTTACATTGTATTAGCAATTTTTTTATTATAACTTATAATAAAAAAAGATTACGATCGATTATCCTAAATATTTTTCAATGAAAACAACCGAAACGTGTTTTCATGCACTTCTATTAAACAATCTAAGTTTATAGTTTGTTAATCGCATAAATTTTTTATGCAAATAACATAGTTCTTTTAGTAAGTTTTTGTAATATAATTTTATAAATATTTAATTAAATAAAAATTAGTAATTATTTAATATAAATCTCCGAGCCCCGTGCTTCTTACGGGTTATCATCTAGTTCTAAAAAACTTGATAAATTGAAATTTAGAAAAAGAATAAATAAACAATCACCAATAAAATTAGTTACATTACAAAAACTTCAAATAAAATATAAAAGACACAAGAAATTAATCAAATTAAAAAAGAGGAAAACAAGTGATAATCATTATACTGTTAATGTCTTAATCATATGTCGAGATGAGGAATAGCTTGATGAAGAAAAGAAGTTCAAGAGTAAACCCAAATCTGCAAAACTATTGATGGTCAACAAGGATGAGGAATACGATAATGACGAGGGTGACGACGGTTTTGTTGCTATTGATCCTGTTGACCCTTCTCCACATGGGAAAAAGGTAAAAAATAGTGTATACATGGATGTCTCTCAATATTGTTTATTTTGTGAGTAGATTGACTTATTATTTGATATTTACTTGCAAATTTAGAAACCGAAAAAATGTGAGTTGGCAGTGGACAACATTGACAATAAGGTTGCGTTTGGTATGGTTTTCTCCGAGGAAGAAAACTGTAACTCAATACATGGAGTGCCTCTGAAAACAGGACATGCTCGTGTCTCAGTGGACGGAATTATCAAGGAAGACGCCTTGGTTCCAGTACCAATACCTGGTGAAATTGAGACAATTCGCCAAGCTGTTGGCTCTCTTTTAGCATGGCCTAAAGACATGATCATATGCACTCCTACTGTCAATCCTACTGCTGAGGTATATATTTTCTCGATAATCAGTGAATTTAAATGCATCTACTTGTTATCATTTCTTTACTTTTAATGTTTCTTAACCCATTGTTTATTTGTAGAAAACTAAAAAGGAAGTAGTGAAGTCAAGGAAGCAAAAAAATGAGCAGAATGAGTTTCAAAGAGTATATGCGAAGATGAAGAGTGTCAAGCCAAATGAAAATGTGCCTCGTCAGTTCATGTTGCTGCATATGCATGCAGCAACAATTTTGAAAGAAAATTCAGACTCCATTCAGATTCGATGTGATGCTGAGGTGTTTGGTATGGACAAAACTATATTTTTGTTGCATGAGAATGTAATGGCGTTGTTGGAGTTTAACATGATTGGCCAAGCTATAATATTGAGCTATATGGCGTAAGTTCTTTCCTGTCTTGTGAATCGTGCTTCTCGTATTTTTTATATTTCTGTAAGGATGTTTTATGCAAAATGTATTATAAATATATGTAGGTATTTGCATGTCGAGGTTCTCAAGAAAAAACAAACGGACATGTATGCATTTATTGATCGAGCAGCCACATATAAACTCAATGAGAATTTTGAAGCTTATGTTGTTGAACGGATGAAATCTGGACCTTCTCGCATATTCCTCATGTCTCAAAACCAAAAGTAAGGGAATTGTTAATATGCAGTTAATTAATACTTATTAATATATATATATATATATATATATATATATATATATATAGTTGGATCTGTTCGTATATTTTTCAAATTCCCATTTTGATTTATTTATAATTTAAACAGTTATCATTGGATTTTGATCATGATTTGGGAATCTGAAATTTTCATCCTCAATCTATTGGCTCACCCGCAACATTTTCCAGAACTAGAAGAAGCATTAGTGCGGTAATAATATTTATTTGCTTATTTAATGGATACATTTCTAGAACTAGAATGTAGCTTTCATTCTCAATTTATTGACGTTGTACTGAGATTTCTTGGGTTTGACACTGCTTCTAATTTTCTTCCACAGAGCAGTTAGATCTTATAATGCTCAAACAGGACGGGCCCTCAAAAATCCCAAAGTTAAAAATCTTAGCGTAAGTCTTTGTGCACACTTTGTCTTTGTCTTTAGTAAGTTCTTTGTTGATAATTTAGTTTTTCTAGCGACTAATCGATACTTGACTTATTTTTATTTTTAAAATAGGGATGCCCTAAACAACCGGGTGGTCATGAATGCGGTTATGTTATCATGCGTTATATGAAAGATATTTTCGAAGACAAGGAAATGAAATTCATAGCAAGGGTATGTATGCTTTTTTTTTTTTATAAGCAAATATATTATTAACCGAGAAACTTAGTTACAGGAGCTATGTTTGCCACTGAGGAACAGATTGACCAAACCTAGAACAGCTGACTAGCTTACTACTACTACTAACTACTAAGAAACTCACCTACGCTTACATGCTCAGTACTACTACTGCAAAACGAAAATTAACTTAGTTCTCTTAATTCCTTCTTTGGCAAGATTGTCAGCTTCTGCATTAAGATGTCTGGCAATATACACTAGGTTAATCTTGTGAATCATATTGGCTCTTGCTATAGGAACTGTATGGTCTGATCTGAGTGAATGGAGGTTGGATACTATCTGTTTGGAGTCTGTGAAGTTTGTGATATTACTATCTCTGTACTTGCTAGACTTTATGGGTTGAACTCAATATGGTTGTTTAAGTAGCACTTTAGTTTTACTTTAAAACAATATTTTTTTTATGTATTGCTAATTTTTTGCTTGGTTTCTGTGTGTTTACAGTGGGAACCTAAGAATCGGAAGTCATTGTACACAAAGGAGGAGCTTGATGACGTGCGTCTCGAGGCTCTTGGATACATCCAAAGATTTGTGTACTAGATAATGAACTTAACTTCTAGCTAGCTGCCTTTATATTATTTCATCATGTACGTGAACCTGAGCATTTCATTTGGGTCGAATTGGCCAGTTTGTTAGTTTTTGTGGTCATGGTCTGGCATGTATGCGGAAGTTGGATGAAATGTAGGAAGTTCATGTGGACGTACTAGTTATTTTGTAAGGATTGAAGTACTTGGTATTGGTATTGTCATGATGAATGGAGAAATGATATTTTGAGACTTATGTTTTTCGTTATTTGTGTGTGTGCGACCATTATGGATTGTTTTTCATTTTGGATTGTATGTTTCTGTTTTGGCTAGCTATTAGAACAATATTACATCAGTTAAACTCAATGAAATTGATGTAATTTACACACACTAACATCAGTTAAATTCAATGAAACTGATGTAATTTACACACACTAACATCAGTTAAACTCAATGAAACTGATGTAAATTATAGACAGTAACATCATTTAAATCAATGAAAATGATGTTTATAATAAGTATTAACATCATTTGTAGAACTGAAACTGATGTCTATAATAAGTAGTAACATCACATTGTTCATGCTTTTAACATCAGTTTATAACTGATGTCGAAGAGAACTTAAGTCAACGTTGCATAAACCGAACATGTTGTTGAAGGATACCATATACAACGAAATGTTTAAAGAACTAATATCTGTTACTATGTTTTGCATCGGTTTAGTTATGCGGAACCGATGTTAGTTGTCAGTAACTGATGTTACAGATACTATTGACATCGGTTATAAACCGATGTAAAAGGGGTGGACTTTTCTCTACACCCACCTAGACATCGGTTGAAAAAAGGCCAGACATCGGTTTTTAACTGATGTCTATTGACGTTTTTCTAGTAGTGATAGCTCCTTTGTGACAATCCAATAATACCCCGAGAGCGGTCTCGATGTATTTGAATTCCTAATACAAAAGAAGCGTTACCAAGAACTTCATCTCAAATTGACTAGTGACAAATTTCTTGGTATCGTGCAATAAGCCTATATCATTAGTGGCAAGTAAGATGTCATCAACGTATAAGAGAAGAAAGATAAATTTGCTCCCACTGAACTTGTGATATACACAATATTCCACATAGTTTACTTCGAAACCATATGATGTGATAACATGATGAAACTTGTGATACCATTCACGTGAAGCCTGCTTGAGACCATAGATGGACTTCTTTAACCTGCAAACTATAGTCTTTGGATCTCCAGAGACAAAGTTTCCTGGTTGCGCCATATAAATTGTCTCACCAATTTTACCATTGAGAAACGCCGTCTTTACGTCCATCTGATGTAGCTCTAGGTCATAATGAGCCACAAGTGCCATAAAAATTCTAAATGAGTCTTTCGAGGAAACTGGAGAGAAAGTCTCATTGTAATCGATACCTTTCTTTTGAGTGAATCCTTTTGCGACTAGACGAGCCTTATATCTTTCGATGTTACCCTTCGAATCCCTTTTGGTTTTAAATACCCATTTGCAATCATTAGGTTTTGATCCTTTAGGTAACTTGACAAGATCCCAAACGTCATTGTCTTTCATAGATTGCATCTCTTCATTCATGGCATCAACCCACTTTTGAGAATTAGGACTCTGCATGGCTTGTTGAAGATTAATAGGGTCATCTTCTCCAATGCCGATTCCATCTTCATGTTCTTGTAGAAAAACAATATAATTGATAAGTGGATTTTATATCCATTTGGAGCGTTCCATATCGGCTTAAATTGATTAACTTGGTCTCAAGTTTGTTGTATTTTTGATGTGTTTTGTGTAATTGTGCAGGGTTGTAGCTATCGGTTAGTGTTGGTGTTTCTAATCGATATTAGAGTGGAATTAAGCATTGGAATGAAGATTGGACACTTGGGTTGTGCTATCAAGGAGTTACATGTGTCATGGTATTGAAGATGTTAGCTAATGCAAAAGAAACGGAGGAAAAAGGAGCCATTTGTGTAAAATTCGGATTTTCTGGGTAGGTTGCGCAGTCTACACTGTTTTGGCCATATCTGGAGTTCTAGAAGTCCGTTTTCAGCGATCTTACAGCTCATGCGAAGCCTGGGAGATTTTCTACAATCTTGGGCAGATTTGGCTCCAGGCCGCGGCCTCAGAACTCCAGGATGCGGCCTTGAGGGTATTCTTGAAATTCCGGAAATTGTCCTAAAAATCCTGATTCACTATTTTGGCCATATCTTGAGTTCTACAAGTCTGTTTTGGACGATCTTACTGTCCACGCGAAGATAACGGAATTCTCTTTCATTATAAAGTGGTCCAGATGTCTAATTACTATTGGAACGGTCCAGAAATATTGAAGAAAAGTCAGCTACGAATTTTCCTTAAAAACCGAATCAGTTTAGGAAATGTATTATGTGCCGAACTGCAGAAATTCAACTTTGACAAGGAAATTGCTATAATTCCTACTTTTAATAAGTATGGTAATTGCTTTGGGTGGCTAGAACATTCCAGAATCAGATCTACACATGGAATTTGCAATTCTATTCTCATTCAAGAACGAAAATTGCCAATCTTCTATTCCAACTCTAAAAAGGCAATTGTTTGGTGGACAAGACTTCTAGAGCCTATATAAACACATCCTACCATTGTAATTGGGAGAAACATTACATATCAATTACTTAGGTTTATTTGTATCTTTTCATACTTTGTTTTTATCATGGTTTCATCAGATCCCATGATGACGAGAGGTTCGATTATGAACTAATCATTGTCATGAGATTCTAATGGATTTATTTATGAAGGTTTAGTATCTTGATGCTTTACAGAAGTGTGTGTGATGTATATTTGATATCCTCGTATGGTTGTGCTTAATTGTTAGATGCGTAGCTAACATCTAATCTGTTAATCTCTTGTGAAGTGAAAGTGGATCTTGAGATTTAGAACTTGCCATGCTAGCATAGGTTCATGATTGTTTATCAACATGATTCGTAGTACGAGATGAAAATACTTATATTGCCCTATGTGATCATTATGGATAACTTGTTCTTCAACCGTTATGTTTTCAAATTCTATAGACATATAGGGTCTAAGCATAATTAGTGTCTATTCGTCTTCTATCTCTTTTGTGGATGTATGGGTAGTTTGGTATATACATACTGAGAGGTAGCGTATACTTGTTTCGTGTTATCCGATCAGATATCATAACCATTGCATATAATGATTAAAGGCATCAGATCTAAGCAAAGTATTTAATGAAGTTAGGATTCCATGTTTTCTCTTGCAGAAGTAATTTGATTTAAATTCTCGTTAGTTAGTTAATTCTTAGTTTGTTAATTTGTTTTTCTTTAGTTAATCTTAGTTAATCAAAACCCAATTTGTTAATTGTCTTAGTAGTGAATAATGATCATACATTGTTGCATAGGTGCAATACTGAATTAAAAACCAGATCTCTGTGGGAACGAACTTGAATTATATCTGTATTACTTGTGACCACGTACGCTTGCGTGATTTAGTGCAAACAAGTTTTTGGCGCCGCTGCCGGGGATCATCGGTGTTTTATTTTAGTTTATGTGCTTGTCAATAGTGGTCGTTAGCGTTCACTGACTCGGATTTCTTACTTGTTTTGATTGTTTCGCGGTGTTTCAGGTACTTGAATTTGTATGCGAACACGTTTACAAGCTCGTTTGCAAGAACTGGCGGAAGACGATCTTGTAGAGAACTTAGTGAATAAGAACGAGGAATCTGAAACTAAAGTAGAGATGGAAGATGCAGCAGCAGCTAAGGGTTTGAAGGAGTATTCTCAGCCAAAGATCAATGATATCCAGTCTAGTATTATCAGGCCAGCCATCACGGCTAATAACTTCGAGATCAAGCCGGGCACTATTCAGATGCTACAGAATTCGGTTCAGTTTGGGGGTGCTCCTACTGAGGATCCTAACATGCATATTCGGGACTTTATCAAGATCTGTGATACTTTCAAGTTCAATGGTGTTTCGGATGATGCTATCAAGTTGAGGCTTTTCCCATTCTCTTCGAGGGATAAGGCTAAGGGCTGGTTACACTCTCTACCAGCTAGTTCCATTACTACATGGGAGGATCTTGCTCAGAAGTTTCTTACTAAATTCTTCCCTATGGCGAAAACTGCAGCAATGAGGAACCATCTAACTCAGTTTCAGCAGCAGTATGGAGAGTCTTTGTGTGAGGCTTGGGAACGATACAAAGAGATGCTTCGTAGGTGTCCACATCATGGTATGCCGGATTGGATGGTTATTAATAGTTTCTACAATGGATTGGGAGCACAATCTAGACCTATGCTAGATGCAACATCAGGAGGAGCTCTATGGGCTAAGAACTACGATGAAGCTTATGAACTTATTGAGACGATGGCTGCTAATGAATATAAGAATCCAACCCAGAGGCTTTCTCAAGGCAAGGTATCAGGTTTGTTTAAGGTGGATACAGCTTCAGCTATTGCAGCTCAGTTGAAGGCGTTGACTATGAAGGTAGATTCGCTTGCAAATTATGGAGTTCAACAGGTGGCTAGTATTTGTGAGTTATGTGCAGGTGCATATGAGATTAATCAGTGTGCTATCTCTCCTGATCAGCAAAGTTCGTGAGTAATTTTCAGAGACCTGCTGCACCAGTTCCAGCCACCTATCATCCGAACAACATGAATCATCCTAACTTCAGCTGGAGTAACAACCAAGGTGCTCAAAAACCTCAACAGCCCTATCAGCAGTTTCAGGGTCAGCAAGCAAGGCCATTCAATCAAGGTTATCAACAGCCTTATGCCCCAAGGGCATCATATCAACCTCCGGGATTTCAGCAGCAACAGCCCCAGGCTCATGCGGGGCAATCTTCTAATGAAAAATCAGAGATGGATGATTTGAGGATGATGGTGAAGAATCTGTAAGCTTCTCAAAAGATTTTGGAGAGCCAGTTGGGACAGATTTCAAGTGCTTTATTTAGTAGGCCACAAGGAACTCTTCCTAGTGATACAGAGACTAATCCATGCAGAAGGGAAAGCAAGGAACAGGTCAATGCAGTTACTTTGAGATCGGTAAAGGTTACGAGTGATCCTAAATCAGCAACTGAAGAAGATGAAGATGTTCAAAATCAGCAAGTTGAAAAATCTGCAGTGCCCAAAATTGAAAAATCTGATTTAGTGACTGGTCAGCTTGATGGTGAGAAGAGCAAGAAACCTGTTGAAAAGTCTACTCCGGAGCAAACTTCAAAGAATAATCAGATCTATCCACCTCCTCCATATCCTGGACGTTTGCAGAAAAGTCAAGAGAAACAGTTTCAGAAATTTATTGATGTCTTCAAGAAACTATCCATTAACATTCCTTTTGTTGAAGCGTTGGAGCAGATGCCGAGATATGCAAAGTTCATGAAGGATATTTTGTCACGGAAGCGAAGGTTGGAAGAATTTGAAACAGTGGCATTGACAGAGGAGTGCAGTGCGGTTTTGCAGCAGAAGTTGCCACCTAAACTAAAAGATCTAGGAAGTTTCACTATTCCATGCACTATTGGCAACCTTTCATTCAGGAAGTGTTTATGTGATTTGGGAGCTAGCATTAATCTCATGCCCTTGTCTATTTTCAAGCAACTTGGTCTACCGGAGCCAAAGCCAACTAATATCTCTTTGTAGTTGGCTGATCGATCTATCACGTATCCAAGGGGTATAGTGGAGGACGTTTTGGTAAAAGTTGATAAACTTATCTTCCCAGCTGATTTTGTTATCTTGGATTTCGAAGAAGACAAGAAAATTCCCATAATCTTGGGAAGGCCTTTCCTAGCTACGGGTCGTACTTTGATCGATGTGCAAAAAGGAGAGCTTACAATGAGGGTTCAAGATCAGAATGTCACCTTTAATGTGTTCAAGGCCATGAAATTTCCAACAGAGGATGAAGAGTGTTGCAGTGTGAAAATGGTTGATACGGGTCAGAGAAAGAAGTTTGATCAGTTATTGAGCGAAAAATCGGATACGCACATGCTAAAGCATCAAATCAGTGATTCAGTTGATAGTTTTTCAGTTCGAGATCTTTCAAATGTAAAGCTTGGGAAACTTTCATCACTTTTGAGGTATGTCCTTTTGAATAATGAGCTAGTGATTTTTGAAGAGGGGCATGATAACGTGTTGCGAAAGTGGAAAGCCGATGATAAGGAAAAAGAAATTTTTGTTCAACCGGTTGAGTCGGAGAAGCACCTTAGAGGTGTGAAGAAGAAAAAGAAGAAGATTTGGCCGTTGGGTAGTAAAATCAAGTTGAAGTCTGATGGAAGAGATTTGTGGAAAGCAAGCAAACAAGATGTCAACGTTCGTATGAATGGTTTTTCTGTTAAGAATGGTTTAGTTATTCTTTTGAAACCGCCATGATTTGAGGAAGTAACGTCAAGCTATTGACGTTAAAGAAGCGCTTGGTGGGAGGCAACCCATGCATTAGTGTAGGAAAAAAAAATTTGTGTTTCAAAAAAAAAAAAATTGTACAAAATTTTTCAACAGTCGACAGAAACTCTCCAGGCTGCGTCGCCAGTTACAAGGATGCAGCGCCATATCAATACTGTCCAGGCGCGTGTTGAACAAGTATTATTGAAAAAAAAAATTTACACAAAATCAAAAAGTGGCTGATAGAAGTGTTTGAAGCCGTGGCACTACTCTCCTATTCAGCGCCATACACCATCTGTGTATATAATGTGTTGGCGAGTGGTGTAGGACAAAAATAGAGGAATAAGCAGGTTATGTGCAAGGCCACGGCGCCGATTTTTCAAGCTGCAGCGCCAGACCTCTTCTGCCCGGGTTGTGTGTTCTTGTTTTTTTGGGGGTATTTGTGAATTCGAATTTTTGGTGGATTTTGGTGAATTTTTTTGAGTTGGGGATTGATTCTTTTGGCTCCTAAGCGTGGGAGAGGTGGTGCTAGTGTTGTGAAATTTTCGTCTCCCGCATGATTCATTCGAGGATGAGGACTTGCAGGTTTGTTTTCTGCTATCCCTTGTATTTACTTCCATTCAATGCGGACATTGAATCTTTTAAGTTTGGGGGTGGTTTGAGGGATTAGTTGTTGTTGTTGTATTATTTGTTCATGTAGGATTTCATGCTTTGCGTATTAGTAGTAGTAAATTATGCATTTATGTTCGTGTTATCTACATTTGTTTCATATAGGACATTCTGTTTTTATGTTCGTATATCATTTGAGTTCATAGTAGTTTGTATTTGCACCCATGCTTTATAAGAATTTTGTGTTGTTGACGCTTTTGATTGAGAAGTGATATGCTTTGTTCTTGTGCACACACATACACTAGTAAGTTGAAGCTAGTAGACTTATTGAATGTTGTAAGTAATTAGAAGGACATGAATATGTGCAAGATGATTTAGTTTGCATGCTTTGAATACAAGTCGGTGCATTACAGAGATTTTTTTGCTTGGGATTGAGTATGTTTTTCCACCAAGTGAGTTTTTGAGCCTTATTGCATATTTGTTGCAAATTTATTTGTTTGCTTGAGTGTCCACGGATTGTTTGCATTGCTAGCAGTTGTTTGAGGTCTTTCTTGAAACGCATGACATTATTTGACGATTAAAATGATAAAGGCATTTAGGAATAACCGCATATTTTCCCATATTACCACACCATATTTACATGATCAATTAGTTAACCCGTTGAGCTTAATCCTATTTTTTCGGTGACATACCACATTACTTGGCTAGACTTTTTCTTGTATTGGCCTTACATTAATTTGAACCCATATTGTCAAAGGCTAGTAGAGTGCTTAAGGGAGTAATAAGGTGTGCAAAGAGGGGTTTATTGTTGGTCGTACTTTTGGGGAAAATATTGAAATTGGGTTGTTTACTTGATAGTCGGCATATGTAATAAATTATGGGATCATTGTTATTGTTTATATTATTGTTTGTGTTCTATTTAGCTCTCGGGAAAAAAAAGAAAAAAAAACAAAAGAAGAAAAAAAAACAAAAAGAAAACAAAATGAAAAAAAAACAAAAAAAAAAGAAAAAAAAAACAGAGAAAAAAATATTATGAGAGCATGTTTGTGTTTGTTGTGATCCTACTTTAGTCGACTAGTCGAGTGTTTTTGTTGGAAGAAAATAAATTATGTGTGGGGGGAAAAATAGGGTGTTGTGTATGATTTATTATGGTACTTACTAGCTTTTGACGCTTTACCTGTTTTGGCTTATTTGACATACCTTGTCCCTAGCCCCCTTACAACCCAAATAAAGACCAAATGATTATCGTCATTGATGTATGTTGTGTTAAGAGTTAGATTGATACCAAATGTCAAGCATGTTTATGATTTTGTTGGAATTGAGTGATACACTTACCCTTGTTCTTGAGTGAATATTCTTTTGTGAGTGTATTGTGAGTGTTTGCTTGTTTTTGCGTATGAGATCCCGAGTTTTGTCTCAAAGATGTACTCTTATAGGCTTAGCATGTTTACTAACTTATTCTTACACTTGACATGGACTTGTGAGAACTTATGCATGTTCATGGAGTAGACTATGTGAATACTTGCACTTTCGACACCAAGACATTGCGTTATTACTTTGATTCTTAAGTTGATATGGCATGAGAGGATTTAAAGGTATGGTAGGATATTAGTACTAGATTATTTGAATTTTCATTTAGTTGCATTCATGCATTGCATTGCATTGGATTTTGTGGGTACATTCGCTACAGGCCCTCACGAGACCTTACTCGTCCACTAGGGCTGCCTAGGGGTTTAAAGGACTTGTTGCATATGCCAAATGCAACCGTGATCACCTACGGAAGTGGTACTAGTTAGGTAGAGTTAGTTGTTTATGCTTGAGGACAAGCATCGGTTTAAGTTTGGGGGAGTGATAAGTGGATTTTATATCCATTTGGAGCGTTCCATATCGGCTTAAATTGATTGACTTGGTCTCAAGTTTGTTGTATTTTTGATGTGTTTTGTGTAATTGTGTAGGGTTGTAGCTATCGGTTAGTGTTGGTGTTTCTAATCGATATTAGAGTGGAATTAAGCATTGGAATGAAGATTGGAAACTTGTGTTGTGCTATCAAGGAGTTACATGTGTCATGGCATTGAAGATGTTAGCTAATGCAAAAGAAATGGAGGAGAAATGAGCCATTTGTGTAAAATTCGGATTTTCTGGGTAGGTTGCGCAGTCTACACTGTTTTGGCCATATCTGGAGTTTTAGAAGTCCGTTTTCAGCGATCTTATAGCTCACGTGAAGCCTGGAAGATTTTCTACAATCTTAGGCAGATTTGGCTCCAGGCCGCGGCCTCAGAACTCCAGGATGCGGCCTCGAGGGTATTCTGGAAATTCCGGAAATTGTCCTAAAAATCCTGATTCACTATTTTGGCCATATCTTGAGTTCTACAAGTCTGTTTTGGACGATCTTACTGTCCACGTGAAGATAACGGAATTCTCTTTCATTTTAAAGTGGTCCATATATCCAATTACAACTGTAATGGTCCAGAAATATTGAAGAAAAGTCAGCTACAAATTTTCCTTAAAAACCGAATCAGTTTAGGAAATGTATTATGTGCCGAACTGCAGAAATTCAACTTTGACAAGGAAATTGCTATAATTCCTACTTCTAATAAGTATGGTAATTGCTTTGGGTGGCTAGAACATTCCAGAATCAGATCTACACATGGAATTTGCAATTCTATTCTCATTCAAGAACGAAAATTGCCAATCTTCTATTCCAACTCTAAAAAGGCAATTGTTTGGTGGACAAGACTTCTAGAGCCTATATAAACACATCCTACCATTGTAATTGGGAGAACCATTACATATCAATTACTTAGGTTTATTTGTATCTTTTCATACTTTGTTTTTATCATGGTTTCATCAGATCCCATGATGACGAGAGGTTCGATTATTAACTAATAGTTGTCATGGGATTCTAATGGATTTATTTATGGAGCTTTAGTATCTTGATGCTTTACAGAACTGTGTGTGATGTATATTTGATATCCTCGTATGGTTGTGCTTAATTGTTAGATGCGTAGCTAACATCTAATCTGTTAATCTCTTGTGAAGTGAAAGTGGATCTTGAGATTTAGAACTTGCCATGCTAGCATAGGTTCATGATTATTTATCAACATGATTCGTAGTATGAGATGAAAATACTTATATTGCCCTATGTGATCATTATGGATAACTTGTTCTTCAACCGTTATGTTTTCAAATTCTATAGACATATAGGGTCTAAGTATAATTGGTGTCTATTCGTCTTCTATCTCTTTTGTGGATGTATGGGTAGTTTGGTATACGTATACTGAGAGGTAGCGTGTACTTTTTTCGTGTTATCCGATCATATATCATAACCATTGCATATAGTGATTAAAGGCATCAGATCTAAGCAAAGTATTTAATGAAGTTAGGATTCCATGTTTTCTCTTGCAGAAGTAATTTGATTTAAATTCTCGTTAGTTAGTTAATTCTTAGTTTGTTAATTTGTTTTTCTTTAGTTAATCTTAGTTAATCAAAACCCAATTTGTTAATTTTTTTTAGCAGTGAATAATAATCATACATTGTTGCATAGGTGCAATACTGAATTAAAAACCAGATCTCTGTGAGAACGAACTTGACTTATATCTGTATTACTTATGATCACGTACGCTTGCGTGATTTAGTGCAAACAATAATCATCTGGAATTGCACTTTTCCGCTCTCTAGTGGATCTCCTTAATGGCACTTCTTGTGATTCAAGAGGTTGTTGATTTTGCTGAATTGGTTCCTCATGGGGAATGTCAGTGTTGTCTTGAACTGGAGGGCATTGAGCAATGATAGGTACCATAATCTGATCATTGCTCTCAGCAGTATCATGAATAGAATCATGACTATCTTCTTCAAAGACAATACTTTTACCTATACCTTCCCTCCCAAAATCAACATCCTAAAAAAATCTTGCATTATCAGTCTAAAAAAAGGATCTAGTAGTGGGATCATAAAATTTAAATCCGCGAGTACGCTCCGGATATCCAACAAAGTAGCAACTAACCGTCCTAGAGTCCAGTTTCTTTTCATTCGGCCTATATGGCCTTGCTTCAGCTGGACAACCCCAAACATGAAAATGCTTAATGCTAGGCATTTTTTCAGTCCAAAGTTTGTAAGGGGTTTCGGTCACTGCTTTTGTTGAAACCCTATTAAGGATATAAATTGCAGTCTTTAGCGCATCTCCCCAAAGTGCCTCAGGTAATGAAGAATGACTTATCATACTTCTCACCATATCTTTAAGAGTACGGTTTCGCCTCTCAGCAACACCGTTCATATTAGGTTTGCCTGGCATGGTGTACTGAAGGACAATTCCACACTCCTTTAGGAAGTTAGCAAAGGGTCCTTTCAACTGAAGCTCAACTTCAGCTTTATACACTTTAAACACGTCCAAAGCTTGGGACTTCTCATGTATCAAGTATAGCCGTATAGGTAACCATACCTTGAGTAATCATCTATGGACGTGATAAAATACCGTTGACCGTTCCAAGAGGCCGTAGGGAATGGTCCACAAATATCGGTATGAATCAATTCTAAGACACTCGTAGCTCTATTGGCACCTAACTTTCTGGAGTTTGTTTGTTTTCCCTTAATGCATTCTATGCAAACCTGAAAATCACTTAAATCTAAGGGATCAAGAATTCTATCATCCACAAGCCTTTGAATTCTCTGTTTAGAGATGTGACCTAAATGCGTGTGCCATAACATGGCAAAATTCTCAGTTAACTTACGCTTCGTACCTCTTGCACTAGAGTGCAAAATTTCATTATTAAAAGTAACAATATCAAGCATATAAAGATTATCAATTAAAGAACCAGTGCCAACCAAATTTGAATTTAAAGAGAAACTAACTTTATTATTTCCAAAAGAACAAGTGTAGCCAAATTTGTCCAAACAGGAAATAGAAATGAGGTTCCGTCTAAAAGACGGTGCAACAAAAGTTTAAAATAAATCCAAATAAACACCAGTTTTAAATAATTATCTAAATGTTCCAACAACTTCAACTGGAACTTTATTGCCATCACACACATAGATGAATCTTTCAGCATCAATTGGCGGTCGGCTCCACAGGCAACCCTGCATAGATACACTTATGTGAGTAGTAGCAGCAGAATCTACCCACCAAGTATCCTTAGGTACAGAAGCTAAATTAACTTCAGAACAAACAAAGACGGAAGTCTTACCCTTCTTCGCACGCCAAGCAGCATATTTGGAACACTCTTTCTTCATGTGTCCAGCCTTCTTACAAAAGTAGCAGGTTGGTCCCTTATCCTGCTTCTCTTGCGACTGCTTGTGTTTTCCACTTGCATTATCCTTACCTCTCTTTCTCTTCTTATCATGAGAGCTAGATGCCAAGTGAGCACTTTCGGTCTTGTCTCACAATACCCTCTCCTCCTCTTAAACACAGTGTGAAATGACCTCATTAAGAGTCCATTTTTCCTTCTGAGTATTATAACTCACCACAAAGTGACCAAACTGAGGAGGGAGTGAAATAAGAACCAAGTGAACAAGTAACTCATCCGAAAGTTCTAACTTGAGTTCCTTAAGTTTGCAAGCAAGATTAGACATCCCAATGATGTACTCCCTTATGTTCCCCTTTCCCTTATACTTCATGGTCACGAGTTTTGATAGAAGATTACTCGTTTCCGCTTTCTCATTCTTAGCAAAATATTGCTCAATTTCAGAAAGGAACTTCTTGGCATTTGTGCTCTCAGCAATAGAGCCCCGAAAACCAGTTGGAATCGTCCGCTTCATGATCGCCAGACACATGCGATTAGAGCGTTCCCATTTCTCAACTTGATCCGTTTTCGGATCAGCCGTAGTAGGAACAGGTTGCACTTTCCTTAGCGCAAGGTCAAGATCCATGCACCCAAGAACGATTTCAACATTTTCTTTCCATGTGACATAGTTTGTCCCATTCAACATTGGAATCATACTCAATTGAGCAGAAGCAGAGTTAACATTAGCAGTAACTGAAATAGAAAACAAATATACAAAAATGCTCAAAACTAAATATATGTGATAAATTAAATATTGGCAACACCATCACAAGATACCTAACGCAACACTGAATTTTAGTCTTTGGACAGAAAAATCAATTTGCAAGTGGTACTCTCAATATAATAATCAAGTATTAACAATAAATTTCTGTCAAATAATATGCCTTTCTTTGGACCGACCTATTATTCACATGAAAATCTTAATATTTCTACACACTTATTATCACAAGAATATTTTAATTTTGGCCAAACTATATCTTCCTTTGGGCCGATAAAATTTGCATAAAATTAAATATTCAAACATCATAATAATATTTTTAAATTAATTAATCTACACAAAAGAGGTCACTTTGGCAACATATTGCTTCAATCAACTAAATTAAAAATATTAGACCACTTAAATAAATAAGTTAATATACATTTACCAATAATTAAAATTTAAATCACAAAATTTTAAAAATCCCGGAGTGTTAAAAAATGTTTCAACTCTATACAATCTGGATTGTCACAATCATTTAAACAAATAATTCTCATTGTTTACTATGGACTTGGTTATAGAAATTTATAGTAATGCAGTGTATATGAGACTAGAGAGAAGAGTATAGCAAAGGACTACATTGTAACTGCTTGGATATCCATTGCTTAACATTACACACATTAGTATAGCATTGTGCAGTATGCAGATTGATTGTACATCGATCGCACTATCCTCTCTTCATGTGCATGTGCTAATACATGTAATACATGTGCTCCATCATGAGCTACATGTGTTTGACAGATCACATATTCTAACATCCTCCCTCAAGCTAATGGGCGTAACGAAGTGAAGCTCTTAGCTTGCTTGAAATTTCGCGGACTTGAATTTGATTGCTTTTGACTCGTGCTCTTTGGCTCTTGGCTCTGGCTCTTTTGGCTCTAGCTCTGGGCTTTCGGCATCGGCTTCTAAGCTAAACAAATTAATCCACTTGAATTGAAGCTTGCAAAGAGATGGTTTGTTATATTTTTCAGTTGAGTGTCAATTGGTTGACATGGAGGTGGAGACGCGTAGACTTGGACCGGCTTCGATGGATTAAAACATGATTATGATGTTGGTGGTGATGCACTCCATCACGAAGTGGTTATGCTAGCCCAGAAAAACTGACTAAAAGATGCAAAACAAACAAACTGGAAAACTGAAAAATTTCTGGAAAAACTGAAAAAAAAACTGCAGAAAAACTGAAGAAAACTTGCGGAATGAAGAATGATCGGAGGAAGGCTGTTAAGCCTTGATTCTCCCCTAGCTCTGATACCATATAGAAATTTATAGTAATGCAGTGTATATGAGACTAGAGAGAAGAGTATAGCAAAGGACTACATTGTAACTGCTTGGATATCCATTGCTTAACATTACACACATATGTATAGCATTGTGCAGTATGCAGATTGATTGTGCATCGATCGCACTATCCTCTCTTCATGTGCATGTGCTAATACATGTAATACATGTGCTCCATCATGAGCTACATGTGTTTGACAGATCACATATTCTGACATTGGTCACCAAAACAAGCATAACAGTTAACATGAAAGTGGCACCTAAATTCATGTTCACTAAAAACTTATTATATTTTTGGCAAAAAAAAAAACTTATTATAATACACTTAAATCATAACATGGCTATTAATATAACATGTCAAAAAAAAGAAAAAAGAGGCCAATCACGAAAGGCTTAACCATGCACTATAATAACATAATGCCCCCGTTCACAGGCATTATGTACCGGTCTAGAAACAAAAAACCATGTCCATTGTATCCAAGATATAATATAAAATTATTAAATTAATACAACGTGCACGCAAAAGAATCCTCACTTACATATGTGAATGATAAATTCAATATACGGCATATATAATCATGGATTCATGGGCTCGTGGCAGCGCAAAACAAACTGAAGCACCGAAACTAGTATCAAAATCAGGACATACATATCACAATCTTAAAACAGATAAAAAAGTTGTAATTCCCATAATCAAAATATGAAGAGGCTCTGATTCTAATTGATAGAATCTAACAATTCTATAAACACTTATAATTCTTTAAAATAGAGACAAGGATCGAAACATCATATTCAATTATCGTGATTAAACTATAAGCGGAAGCGTACCTGTATCCATGATAAAGTAATATCAGTAGGAGTCCTTTTGTTTGTGTACTTGTTATGGTCTTCCTCAATCAAACATCCTTAGTTTTTCACAGCAGCAAGCTCTCTCTGATGGGTAGAAGAAAAGCTCTATTAACGTGTTTAATATATTGGGGACTATAACCCTTTCATATACCGCCTAATTAAATCTTCCATTATAATTTAATTGGGCTTTGGTATTGGGTATCCTCTCATTTAGCCCATACAAATCTAATTGGATTTCTTATTTGATCACTTTATTTAACCAAATAAAACAAATAGCTAATATAATTGAATATTAATATGTAGCCCACAAAAATTATTATTAAAATAATAATAACAGTACATTCCTGACTTGGACAACCCAAGCATCAGATACTAGAATGTTCTTTATTTAAAAGGTTACTACTCAGTCACTGCTACAGATTAATCCAGCAAAACTTGAGTAATTCACTGTTATATATTTGTTGTTGTAGTGAGTAACTTTAGGAATATATTCAAACTCTGGATGATCCGATCACAGCAACCTATCTTGAGTGAAAAGATTGTAATCTCGACATTCTAGTTTCAAAGTAGGATTTTTCTAATGTTAAGAGTACACAATAATAAGGTACTTTTTTATTGATTTATTTTCATTAATAATAATGATCTCTTGCAAAAAAATCTCAACCAAACAAAATTTATCAACTAATAAAAAAGTGGTCGTTGGAAAGATCTTCAAAGTACAGTAGAACCTCGATAAATGAATACCTTTGGGACCAAAAAAAAATATTCATTTGGCGAGATTATTTATTTATCGATTAATGAATATGATATTTATTTATCGATAAATGAATAATAATTCATTTAGATGATATTTTTAGACTTTTTTGTAATTATATCATTTTGTATATATTAAGTTCAAATGTACCTAGAATTCACGCTAGTTGTAATTTTTATGCAAACTTTGAAACTGTACTAAATGATGAGGAAAATGATCCCGTAGTATCACTATATACCACAAGTGTCCTCGAGAAAAGCATTTCAAGTTATTGTTACTATACAAAATTATCTGATGCAACATGATCAAAATATTCCAAAAGTGGTGCATGATTTACACAAAATCAAGGATCAGATGCATTTTGGGAAGGAAGAGGCATTTTTCAAAAAAATATAGCTTATCAATGTGTTTGAAAATTAGTCATTGGATGAAATGTATTCATGATATATTATATAAATAAAAATATATTATTGGAAATATAGTGATTATTTATTTATATTTACATAGGGCCTATAAAGACTTCATTTATATTTATTCGTTAATGCATTAAGCGAGGTTATTCGTTAAGCCCATTGGACCAAGTTGGGACCGAAGAAATTTATTCATTAAACGAGGTTATTCATTTATTGAACATTCATTTATCGAGGTTCTACTGTATTAGAGATATCCTTTCATCCAAGTTACTTGAAAATTAAAAACTTGATAACAATGACAATAACGAAATTTATTCCTTGTCACATACTGACTTGTCAACTCATGATATATGTAATAACCGCGAATTTTTCGAATAAATTTTCCTACTCGATATTTAAATTTTAATTGAGAGAAATGCATTGGTATAATTAATTAGCGCGTTTTGGAGAAATTTTGAGATTTAATTTACTCATATGTAAGTAAATATTATTTTATATCTATTTAATTATATTTATTTGGTGTTTATTAAAATCAGGAAATTTAGAGAAATAATATTTTAATTTTGAGTCGAATTTATTTTAGGAAACAAAATTAGAGTATCGTTTTAATTAGCCAGCCGGGAGAAAACAAGCTGATGGAGGGGTCATCATTTTTTAATGAAAATAGCACTAACATGGTCATTATTATGACATTTTAATTTGTTCCCCATATTTCATTTCTTTTTATTTAATTAATAATCACACTACCGGTTTCATCATTAGTCAGCATTATTGAGGAGATAACAATTTTTTATTTTGTCACAAAACATTCCCCAAAATAAGGTTATGTTTTTACGGAGTGTTTCATGAGATTTTGTCCCCCACGTTTTTGTGTCATAAAACGATATAAACAGAACCCGAACTCATGTTTATTTAGGGAGAGGGGAAGTAACACATATATCATCTCTTTATAGTTTATAGCATCCAAAACACAACCTCCAATACTCTGTATTTCTTTTCACTGCAAAACCCATCTCCTATATATATGTTAATAAAAAAAAAAACACTAGGCAAAAACATAGTACTCCATTTATACATATAAACCGAGTACAAGCATCAGAGGTAGTTTATTTTTTTTGTTAATTTTTTTTTTTTGCTAAATTAAATATTATAAAACAAACCGGGATTAACCCTTGCTCTAGTACAGGTAGAGAAAAACAATCTAAGTCTAATCTAACAAAGTTAGATTAAAGATAGAACAAAAGCAAAACAACCTAAGTCAAATAGCAATCCACCTATACATATCTATATTACTAAGGCGGCGAAACCACGAAGTAGACCTCAATTTAGTTTTGAGATCGATCATTATGCATTTAATCAGAATAGTAGGGTTTAGCAGTCCCTTGTCATGATGCCTTGCATTTCTCTCCCTCCACATGTAATAAGCAAAAATCTGGGCTGTTAGAAGAGCTACATTCTTAAGATTACTATCTTGAATGTTGTCGAGATTGGTCAGGACCTCAATCCAAGATGTTCCATCAAACTGAATCTGCAGAAGGCCAGCCAACTTGGACAAAATGAAGCTACTGAAAGCACAAGAGACAAACAAGTGCGAGTCTGTCTCAGTACCACCAGCACAGAAGACGGAAGAGATCAAACCAAAAGAAGATAATCTGTGCATAGTTGGCAGCCGTCCATGACAAAGAATCCAAGCATGGTGAGCATACCGTAGGATTTTGAACTTGTTCCATATAAGACTTGACCAAACAGCCTGTGGACGAGGCATTCGAAGAGAGTTCCAAGCATTCCAAGTGCGCAATTTATGAAGTAGAACTCTATCCCACCTTACAGAATCTTGAGAGTTTAGGTCAAATGTGGGGAAATTGAAATGCTGAAGCCAAGCTACCAAGCCCGGGTGCAAATGATGCAACCTGTTAGACGGAGTTGGTAAAATCCAATTTCCTGTTGAAATAATATTGTGCACAGTAGCATTGCAGGGAAGGTTAGCTTGAGATATTATGTAGTCTGAATCAGTAGTAGCTAAGCAAGTGGAATCCCACCAAGGGTCGAACCATAGAGAGGTTCTCAAGCCATTACCAATCTTGTAAGTGATGAATTGTCTTGCCACCGAACGTAGCTTGAGCACATTGCGAAATATCCAAGAGCAGTCAGTCAGTTCGTTCTTTCTTTCGTTTCATTTTGTACTGGGAGAAGGAGACGACCATGGTGGTGTTGATTTGTTTGTTATTGTGGTTGGGGAAAGGGGTAGAGGGAGAGATTGAGTCGGAAAGAGATAGGGGATTCGAGAGAGGCGAGAGAGGAGAAGGAAGAGGGAGTTGCAGGGGAGATTGTTGTTAATTGGGGATGGTTTCGGTGGTGGGTTGTGATGGTGGAGTAATAAGGAGACGACCACCACCGCTGCGGTGGTGGTGTTGGTGGTTATTGTTTTCAGAGTGGGGGAATGAAATCGACGAGAGAGATGAGAGGAGAGTGTGGTTGGGGTCGAGAAAGAGAGAGATATGGTGGAGAGACTTAGAGAGAGTCAGGAGAGAAATTGTTGTTTTGAGTGTTGGTTGTTGATGTAGAGGCGAGGAAGAGAGAACGGGGGAGATGGAGAGAAGTTCGAGAGAGGTTGATTGTTGTTGGGCTTAGTTGGGGATGTAGGAGGCACGGGAGAGGGGGAGTTCAACGGAAAGATAAGACCAGGGAGAGATGAGAAGAGAGGGAGATGTCGAGAGAGATTGTTATCGTTGTTGTTAGGGAGAAGAGGGGTGAAACGGAGAGGGAGAGAGATGGGTGGGTGATGCTGGAGAGAAAAGAGAGATGTGGAGGGAGAGATTTAGTCGAGAGAGATGGTGCCGGTGGGAGAGAGAGAGATTTGTTGGAGAGATTGAAAGAGAGAGTAGAGAGATTGGGAGAGAGTCAGTCGAGGGAGAGAGACGCAGGGGAAAGGTGGGTCCACGGTGGTGGTGCCGGTGGGGTCCATGTCTTCTTTGTGGTAGGTTGCGAATAAAATTTTATAAAACGATACAATTCTGATAAATTAATGATCGAATGTTAAAATCGGAATTTAATTATTTGGATTGCTATTTAAAATTTTGAGAAATAAATAATTTGATAAAAATAGTATAAATGATTAATTAGTGAAAAATAAATATTTTGTGATTATTGGACGTAATTTAGAGATTTAATGATTTGTTGATAAAAAGAGAGATTAATTATAAATGAATAAGAGTTAAATATGATTTTATTTTGAGAAGTTGATATTTAATATTCCCGGATTAATTTAATTAACCGGATCGAGTCAGATTAAAATTTGATTATATTATTAATGGGTAAAAGAAATTAGAAATTGTGAGGATATTATATTAGCGGTTTAGAAATATTTTATTTTGACGAATCGCTCACGTATTTCTGATTGCCATTTTTAGAGAATATTTCCCGAGCTGTAGACCGAAGCCAAGTTCACGGGTAGAGTATAAATTTTATCTTCATTCAATTGCACTACGAGATCGAGGCAAGTTCATTCCTACCCTAACCTTTGGAAACTGTGAATTTCTGTTCGTGTTATTTAATTCCTTAATTATTTTCGAGATATTATATGTTGAGATTTATCTGTTGCTCCGTATGATGCAATAATTTCTTTTGAGCATTATCTCTCGTTAAATATTATTATACTGTTAATTTAGTTTATTTGAGAATTATAATCTCTATAAGCGTATAAATAATTTAATTGCTATCGGGTTGATCTCATTAATTCGAGACGACTATTATTTTGATTCAGTGAAACTAATCTCATTCGTCTGAGATAGTTACCTTCATTCTTTTTGATTGAATTTATTTTACAAATTCAACCGTTATTTATTGATTATCTTTTAGTTAGTTCCTCGTTCGAATTAACCGATAAGAGTTTAAAAATTATAATTGTTAGAGATTTTTATTCGTCGATCAAGTGAAAAATATTCTATTTAAACGTTCATCAATGTTGAGTATTATAAATATTGAGAAGTACTATTTGTTCAGTACGACTCCCAATTACTTCAATTCTAAGACTATTCTCATAATTTCGAGATAGTTGATTTTATTGTCAAGGTTTGGCATTTTGTTCGTGTCAACCGATAAATTATTATTATTGAGAATTTACATCAGTCTATTGTTCGGATTGGTGGTAAAATCGAGTCAGACTGGCAGTCCGCCAGATTTGTAAATATTTTCTGGATAAATTATTTCAAGTTATCTGTACCCCAAATATTCGGGAATTCTGTATTCTACTGGTCAATTTTGGGCAAGAGGCCCCTTATAGAGAACTAGAGACTCGTGTACCGTTATACGGACCGAGAATAATTAGGCATTTGTTGCCTTGGTTGAATTGATAACCATTATGATGCTAGCATTCATACATATATATTATAGTTGATATTGTATTGTAGCCGTGATCGGGCGAAGTGCGGTGTCATTGGAGGCGGTATTCTCGGTCGGATAGTTGATCGCCCCACCGAGATACCGTGAGGTGGAAGACCAGTTTATTCTTAAATCATGAGTTATCAGAGTTTACATATCATATTCCAATTAACATTTACATATCATTTGAAATCGGGAAAGGGAAACTAGTTCATAATTTCAAGTGTTGAGTGATACAATAATTGAAATTTAAAGTTCATACATGTTGGTTACTTGGTTGTATACTTGTATGTGAATTACTTCTTTGAACCCTTGATGCATAAGTCTAGATCACACCATTTTAAATCTTTAATAATTTAATAAAGCAAACCAGTTTATATTATAGTTGTTAATTTATTTAAATAATTTCTCTTATGTTGTCTCTAAATTTGATAATAGCATCATGCATTGTATTGAACGGCTTTTTATGATTGTTGTCCTTGAAAGTTTGTTTTAGAAATTTAGAGTTCAAATTGTTGATATTAAGTAAAAAAAAATCTATTCTAGCATCTATTTAGAATCTTTTTCATATACAGATTTCGAATAAATGGCGGTGAATCTATTTCAAATACAGATTTCGGAGAAATTACTTATCTGTAAAAAAATCAGTGGTAAGTTTTCCTCTCTAATGCATCATTTTCAAGTATTAAAGTTGCAATCGACTTGTTTACTCCAACACCCCTCTCAAATTTAATTTTATCTTCCTATATCTTATTAAACTTTATCTTATTATGATTTTCAAGATATAGTAAAATATCAATAAATGAATATTCGTTAAACGAATAACCTTGTTAAATGAATTTTTTTTCTGATCCCAACATAATAGCGAACAGAGTATATTTGACCTCGATTAATGAATAAAAAATTTCGATCCCAAGCGTATTCATTTATCGAGGTTTAACTGTAAATATAAATCATTAGAGATGATAACTTTACGTTATTAAACTTTATCGATTTATTTTCAAGATAAAATTTAATACAGACTTTATTTTATTAAAATTTATCGATTTATTTTCAAGATAAAGCTTAATACGGACTTATCTTATTAAATTTAATCTATTTATTTTCAAGATAAAGTTTAATGCATCATTTTCAAGTATTAAACTTTAACAAACTGTCCTCTATAATGCATCATTTTTAAGTATTAAAGTTTCAATTGACTTTTTCACAGTGAGTAAAAAAATTAACATAATGCTAATAATCAAATCTGAACGTAATTAAGTTTAGTGAGTAAAACAAAATCCGAACCTAAGCTTATTGACTTAAAAAAAACCTGACCTAACATTAGTGAGTAAAAAAATATTCATAGTTGAGTGGTAGGTTTCCAAAAATGCCAATAATTCAGTGACAAAAAAATTCATTTTCCCATAAAATAACGCTTCTATCTCATTATATTATATCCTTATATAAAATAAGCGTGGGGATCTTATCCATTTTTCTTGTAGTACGGTCATTGACAAAAAAAATTGATTGTTAAATTTTAAAATAGGTCAATATGATCCATTAGATCTAGTTTTAAAAAGTTTATTTGATTGTTAAAATGATTATATTCAAATATCAAACACTAAATTTAATAATCTAAACCAAATATAAGTAGATTTCTAAATTTAATAGAATTATATCTAATATTTGAAAGTAACTTGATTTGATTAATAGTAGGATTATATTCAAATGCGAAAAAGTAAATATTAATAAAATTAACCAAATCTAAACTAAATATAAGTAGATTTTTAAAATTGAATAGAAGTTATAATGTAAAAATTCGTAACTTTTTTTTATCTTCAAATTTCTAGAAATTTTCAATTCCTTAGTAGTTGGATAATAATTGTTAAACTATCAAATTAAAAATTGATTTCTTGAGTTTTGTGTGAACCATAAAAATGTTTAAATTTAATTTTTAGGTCTAAAGATAAAGTAAAAATAGTAAATTGAACGTGTGAATTTTAATAAATAATTTTTTTACATATTTATTATACTTGAATTTGTTATTTTTTCTCCGAGTCTTACAAATTTAAGAGTTCTTTATTTTCTTCAATAAAATATAAAAATTTATTTGATGAAAATCAAATTCAATATAAATAAAGTTTAATAAATGTAAATATTAAGAAAACTTTATTTAATAATATAATTTGTATAATTATAAATATAAAAAAGAATCGTGCATTTCACGTACTTATATAAAATATTTCATATTAAAATTTAAAAAATTCAAAATCAATCAATATCTATCTATCTATCTTTTATATAAAGGAGAACCCGCAGGAGCTCTAGAATCGCTTGATTCATATTTATCTATTTTCTAGAGCTCCTCTATTTAAAATAATTAAAATAAAAATTCCCTTATTTAGGCCCTATTTTGTAGAAAGAAATCGAAACTTTCTTTTTTAACATTAACATTAATATCTTCGGAATAGAAAACGTTTTCGAATTTGTAGAAAAGGAAAAAAACTACTCCATATAAATTGAATTCCACTGTGCAAGAATAATACATCCGCAACCTCTTTATTTCATAATCAGTTTTATAAAGATTGATCACTAATCAAACCTGTGATTAATTAACCTGTGATTAATTTATTTCATAACCTGTGATTTTTTATGTGTTAATTAAGGTTGTTGGTTTCACGGAGAATTTGATTGGGAAGATTGAAGACAATATGAAGGTATTGTATCGTTCAAATTTTTCCCTTACTCAATTTTTTTAATTCGTCTCGGCTGCTCATTAATATATCCGGGATTTTAGTTTTTTTCCAATTACAATTTTGTTCTTTTCCAATTCTAATTTTCTAAGGTATGATATGCTCTGTTCTAAAAATCCCCGATTCAGCCGATTAATCCCCGATTAATCTTCTAGAAGGTAACCAATCGATTCGATTTTTGAAATTCGATTAATCCTTTTAATTTATTTAAAATGATATGTTTAATTGTAAATTAGACTAATATATTAAATATTATTATAATATCCGATTAATGCTCCGATTGATCCGTTCGATTAATCCCCACCTACCCAATTAGGCGCTAGGCGATACCCCGACCGCCCTGGGTCGCCTAACGATTTCTGGAACACTGATGATATGTAATTGGATCAGTTTTTTTTTAATTAATATAGTTGCCTACAAAAAAACGAACCATAGATGGCCATATTGAAATTATTTCAGTCATATGTATTATGTAAGAGGTGTAGACAAGTTAAGATTTTGACACCCAGAAGAGTTAGTCAGGTAACAATTTTACATATTCGAAATAGAAAAAAATTTATATTTTTATATATATACGATCATTGTTTCTAATGATCAAATTGTATCACCATGTTTGTTACCCTAATCTTGCTTTTGTTTGCTTTTGTCTTTGTTTATTTTCTTTTAGTTTTTTTATTCATTCTTATTTTGTTTAATTCTCAATATACATGGCTATGTGTGTACGTTACTGGTTTTTTGTGATTTTCAGGTTGTTCTTTTTTGGGTTTTAATGTTTAAATTTAATAATTTAATATTTGCTTTCTTCGTTTAATTTTAAATTTATGATTTCTTATTATTTTAGTTATAACTATGGATTATTAGTAACTATTGATTGTTCTTTGCTTTGGTTTTGTATTTTTTTTTTGTTAGCGATCTCGGTAAAAAACATCTGATTGTGTGAATAAGAAGTAGGTCATATTACTCTGTTTGAGAAGTAGAAGCACTTGAGAAATTTGACACAAAAGGTTTGAAATTTTACTATTCCCTATTTATTTATTTTTAGTTAATTGTTAATTTGTAGTTATTTATCTTCTTATTGTTCTTAATCATAATATTTCAACGTCTAATTTTAATTAATTCAATAAAATTTACTTTTTTTTATCTATATGCATTTATTACAACGGGTGTCAGTCCAAGAAAATTTTATGCAAAATAGACGTTAAAAATATAAGTATATATATATATGGTGCCCTTCCACAACCACAGCTGGTTGAGTTTTGGTAACCATCCAACAAATCTTTTCCGTTAAATTGGAAAATGAACGGTGGAGATTAATTGCTACCGCAATGTTTCATTGCGGTAGCTCTCTTTACAGCAATGTTACATTGCGGGAGTTATAAAACTTGAAAAATACTCTTATACCCTTTTAATTACAAAGCCCACATGACATAAAACACACAACACTTACAGACACAGGGACACTAACACATCGCCTAAAACTTAAAAACACCCCAACACACCTTCTTCTTCGACGATTCCAGCTCTTTTCTTCTTCTTTTTGTTCGATCTACTCTTCAACTCTTCCATGTTCTGTGCTACTCGCGAGTCTCCATTAATTACACAATTAATTAATGCTTGCTCTCCTTCGTTTCTTCACTGGATTTAATGCTTGCTTAAATAGAGGGGACGTTCGTACCAATGTTCAACAGGTTATTTGCCTCCTTCAATAGCATTACTGATAAAAGCACACTAATGGATGTGAATATTTAAACCAAGCTTTTTTTTCCTTGGCAGAATTCGACAGAAGCTGCAGGCCACTCTCTAGTCTTCATCAAATCTCCATTGAGTCTTCACTCTTCAAGCACAAATATACAAATATACAATGTAAGTGAATATACAATATGAAATTTCTTATATATTATGTGCATATTATGTGCAATTGGTATTTGGTAGTGCATTAAAGTGTTTGATTTTATTCCTGTGAGAAATTTAGTAGTGCATTAAAGGTGTTTGATTTTATTCCTATGAGAAATTTATATTGTTTAAATGTTTAATGTTTGTAAATCAATTTCATGTTGAGATATGTTGCCTGCAAAGAGGAGAGAACAATGACAATTACTTGGAATGATGGATTAATTACTTTCGAAATTTGTTTGAATTTTTTGGCTTTCTGGAATTTAACTCATGGATTAATACATTGACAATTACTTGGAATGGAAGTCTTGTAATTAGACTGAAATGAAGATGATTTGAGTCTGTATATTTTAGCTTTTAACAAAAATCTATATCTAAATTCTGTATAAACATAAACATTGTAAACCAAAGAGCTTAACCACAATTTGATATATGAAATTACAAATACATATTCATTCAATTTTTATAGTTGCTTATTAAAATTGATTGTCATTTGCTACTAAATTTTTCTAGTTTGATTTAATTTCCCTAAATTAGGCTAAATCTCTCATAAATAGATTAAAAATGATTTTTTTAATTCAAATTCATCATTTATAATCCAAATTAGGCATAATTTATTACTTGATTTTCTTTTTTAATCTATAATTTGGTAATTGCATGTTAAATTATGTATATATGTTCAAATATTCAGTGTGCCTAATTTCTTTTTGATTTTGAATCGTTGCAGATATTATGGATATGGAGTGTGGTCCTCTTGATCGATCTCTCCTAGTTCAGCAGGACGAGCATATCAGAACTTTGATATGGGAGGGAGGTGACAGGGAGAAGTTGGATGTAAGGCAGTATACTACACAGCAGGGTGTATGGGAGTTACAAGCAGACCAGCGTGCACTTTTGCGTACTTAGGGATTTGGGGTGTTTCTTAATCCCCGCTCAATACCTCAGAATGACATTGCCCTGGTCAAAGCATTGGTGGAGCGGTGGAGATCGGAAACTAATTCATTTCACTTCAGTTTTGGTGAGATGACTATAACACTCGAGGATGTGTACATGATCATGGGTCTACCGATCAGTGGGCGTGCTTTGACCCATACTGAGCTATCTGATCTGATTGTCTACTGGATAAATGAATGGGAGGATTTGCGGTTAAATGTTCAGATGCGCAAGGACATGTATGCAGATGGCGGGGGCGGGGTAAGATTGTGTGATTTGCGGGAAAGATATAAGGCGAGAAGCAAGAGATCGAAGCGTCCAGAATGGGTTGCTCAGGATCCTGTAGTGTATAGCAGGGGATATCTATTGTATATTATTGGGGCCATACTATTTCCTACTTCCAACCGGAATCTTGTGCATCCCCGGTACATACAGTTTTTGCAGCAGCCAGATCAGATTATTGATTATGCTTGGGGCGCTGCAGTTCTGGCACATTTATATAGAGCCCTGTCTAAATCTGTGAAGAAGTCATGCACCTCATTCAACGGGTGCAACATGCTTCTTCAGTTATGGGCATGGGAGAGATTGAATCCGGGGCGTCCAGAGATTGCACCATGCCAGCAGCTTCAGTGGCCGAGAGCATTATCTTGGGCTGAGCCGATAAAGCGAAGGAGGGTTAACCCCCACCACCATATTGGTGTTATCGGGGAGATTTTGATAGCTTTATGCCGCACTGGGTCACATGGCAGCCATATGCCAGGTGAATACTTAATATTTTAGTCTTACTACATGCATTTTAGTACCAGTGATTGCCTTCCATTCTTTACTTTTTTACCACTTGCATTTTAATTTTAAGTGTAATATTTAAACAGATTTTACGAGGGGGAGGATGCTGATGAGGATGTTGATGAGGATGCTGACATGATGGTGGCCCGTCATATGGCTCTTGGGCGTATACCCTTTGTGTCATTTGAGTTTATTGAGTACCAGATGCCTGACAGGGTACTTAGGCAGTTCGGTATGTTGCAGCATATACCGTAGGAGCCGCTTGACCATACCTTTTTGGGGACGGAGAGGAAAACTCAATTCCAACGGGATGCACATATAGTTACTTACCGGAGCTATTTGGATGAGTGGGCTAGTTTTGTGGAGAGCGGTATGCCCATCACCGTGGAGGGCGAGTATGTACCTATTCAGGATTACTTGGATTGGTATAGGCGTGTTGGTAAACTCAGGATTGCTCCTTGTGTGGTTCGTACGGACGATAAGATTTTGCCTCGAGATTGGTTCCCGCAGCAATCTGCCATTGATGGAGTATGTTCTTAATACAGTTGCTGAATAATTGTATTTTTGTTATAATAATTTCATTTTAGACCTTATACTTGCATTTTAATCATAATTAAAGCATTTTTAGTCCTTATAATTGCATTTTAGTCATAATTATAGTGTTTTTGTTCTAATAATTGCATTAATGATATTTGTAGTTGGAGAGTGCTATGAGGTTGATACACCAAGTCCACTTGCACAAACCTGCTAAGTGGTTCTATGATTCCCTTCATGATTTTCTATACTCATATGATCGAGTCAACACAGAGTGGAGGGGTGCTGATTTTAGTCGACCCTCTTTTTTTGGAGAGGAGGATATAGATAGACCCTCTACATTTGGAGATGAGGATACAAAGGCTCATACTGTTGATCCTCCTATTGTAGATCCCATTGTAGATCCCCATGCACGTGAGATGGATGTTGATCCATCTGGCCCTGATGTTACTCAGAAAAGTCCTCTTGAGGTAGTAAACTTTTCTTCTATCGATTTAATGTCTTGATATTGAACATATTGATGATTGTTGTAATCCTATTGATAGGTTGAGACTAGTGCTCCTGATGCATTGCAGGACACTCCTCTCAGTGTCCCCCTTAAGCGTCCTCTTGAGGTAGTAATCTTTTCTTCTATCGATTTAATGTCTTGATATTGAACATATTGATGATTGTTGTAATCTTATTGATAGGTTGAGACTAGTGCTCCTGATGCATTGCAGGACACTCCACTCAGTGTCCCCCTTAAGCATCCTCTTGAGGTAGTAATCTTTTCTTCTATCGATTTAATGTCTTGATATTGAACATATTGATGATTGTTGTAATTCTATTGATAGGTTGAGACTAGTGCTCCTGATGCATTGCAGGACACTCCAGCCAAAGATTCCCTTAATCGTCCACGTCATGTATTAAACAATTGAATTTCATCACTTCAATCTTTGAATTTCGTGTAGTAAACAAGTGTCTGATTTGTGTATTGACACCTAATTGTAGGATGAGACTACTTCACCTTTGATGGATACCACTTCTCAGGCGAGACATGTCCCCCATACCTCCCAGTCTTTTGCTTTTACACCCATTCCACTAAAGGTATTGACTTGTAATAAGTTCTTTGTCATGCTTCCCTTTATTGTTATTTATCGTTCGATGTATTGAGTTTGTATATCTCTAATTTAATTGTAGGCTTCTACTAGTGAAGAAACTCCTTCAACGGAGCGAGGCGTACGTCCATTTGTGGGTTTTGGTAGTGGCTCCATACCTACCCATTTAAAGGATAATTTGATGTACGAATCCTTTACCATACTTCTTTGCTTCAGTTTTTCTGCATACCTACCCATTTAAAGGATATATTTAATGTTACTGACGCTTCTGTCCATTTTAACACTGCCGCAATGTTTCATTGCTTGTTGCATTGTTTCAAATTGGCTACCGCAATGAAACATTGTGGTAGTTAGAAATTAGGCAGAAGCTCCAGTCCCCTTCCCCTGTTTTTCCTCTATTTTTTGTTTACTTCGAATTTTCATTTTTTTTGTTAAATCATAATTTTTTTAAAAATTTTATCACAATGTATTGCATAATAAATTCAATTTGATATAATAAATTCAGTGTCGCATAATAAATTGAAAAATTAATTCAAATATCAATACATTCATTGAAGAGGAGGATTAGGACAATTTCTTCTATCATGATTTGTTCCTCTACCCCACACTTTCCGCACTTTCGTGGCTTGGCCTTTGAAGTCGAAGTTTCAACACCACTTTTATATCTTCTCGATTTCTTCCGTCCCTTAGTTTGTGACATTGGAGGATCGAATATCGGATCATGTTGGTAATCATCTTGGTCATGTTGGTAATCATCTTGGTTAAATGACTCATTCCTTTTCTCGTTACATTGTTCTTCCGGAAATTTGTTTTTCACATTATGTTTCTCTCTCTCAATCACGTTCATCACGTAATTGAATCGTGGGATGGAACAACTACCTACAGCACCCAAGTTTTGAAACAATTTGCACAATTCACTATACCTTGATGATTGTGATGCACCAATATTGGCAAGAACGGGAGGGGTATATGGTAGAGGTCCGGCAATTTTATTGCCCTCCATTGTCCACCTAGGCATGATGTAGAGGTCCGGTATTTTGAGTTTTTGCTTCTTGTCTAGGAACCGGATCATGTGTTTACAAATCATCCCGGAATGTTCAAAATTCTTACAAGTACATTCTAGCTTTCCGTCAAAGTGAGCCGTTAAAAGGTAACTTCTTCTACGATTCTCCGGAACCGTACACTTCTCAACCAAGTATAATTTAAACAAATAAGTTTCTCCTTTTCTAGCCCTCGTCACTTGGTATGATGTGCTTTTCAAAAGCTCCTTTTGGAAACGCTTAAACATTTCTTTCATGTAAATCTCGGATGCATTAATTTCCAAGGGCGAATGCAACACTAGTTTCCTATCCCATTCCTCGATCTCATAGTCACTTTCAACTTCCCTAAGATATTGTGACTCCAAAGCTTTTTGTGAGTTCTCAATAAATTCTTTCAATCCGGTTGATGCTCGCACATATTCATCAAAAAAAGAATTCATGGACTCGCTTCTTGAGGTTGTGGTCATACTGGCGGCAAAGTGTTGTCTCGTGTAAGCACCAATCCATTGACCTCTAATAGCATACATTTCATTTAGCCAATCATGATTCTCAAGATTTTACTTCTCGACCAATTCCTCCCACCAACCTTCAAATTCCGTGGGTGTCAACGACTTGTACACACATGCATTAAAATCCGTTTTGAATTCCGGATAATTGGTGTACAAGCTAGATAACTTCTCGGGGAACTTACTACTTATATGCCATGTACAATTACATGTGCTTTGTTTCTGGCATAATATCCACAATAGCATTTCCCAAAGCAATGTCTTGATCGGTAATGATTGTAATTGGTGCCTTGTTGTTAACGGCTTCCAACCATGTTTTCCAAACCCATTTATAAGATGTCTCTTTCTCATCCCTCATTAGTGCAAACCCAAACAAAATATTTTGGTAGTGGTGGTTTACCCCCGTAATAGGTATGAAAGGCATGCAATATCTATTCGTTCGATAAGTTGAATCGAACGTAACCACATCACCGAAATTCTTGTAGGCATTCAAGCATCGAGGATCAACCCACACCAAACCCCTAACACGGTTCTCTTCATCCACATCCATTCGATAGAAGAAATTACCAAAATTATTCTCTTGTAATTCTCATAGCAATATCAATCCACACTCGGCATCACCGGAATCAAACACTCGGCGCCGAATGTCACGTATCACATTGCGTACATCTTGATGAGAAAAACCTAGATTCTCAACACCACCACACGTCTCACTAAGATATTTCATCACTTTATTCGTCTCGATCCCCGATTTATTAAACAACTCAATCAATGATCGGGTGAGCGGATCTATGTTGCGTGATCTTTAAAAAAATTTCACCTTCTCCGGTGCCACCATATCATGATTGTGTTCCAAATCGACCTTTGTAACTCTCCATTTATTTGTCTTAATATTATGAGCGACACACATTCGAGCATGGCAATCCGTTCGTGGAATCGACTCCCTAATACGTTTCCCTTTACCACGATCTTCCGAATTCAATGGTGTCGTTCTTCCACCTTTTATACAGATATACGCACGAGATGATGGTTCTCTACTTCGTTGATACCTATGAGTACCGCAGATTATTATTTGAAACCCGACACTTCGACCATAATCTCTATAAAACCTTTCCGCATCGTCTAAAGTATTAAAATTCATACCAACACAAGGCACGACATCATTAATATTCGGAAATGTAAATCCAATATTTTCGTTTTCGATATTAATATCATCATCGACATCATTTTTTCCCTCCCTAATATTATTTTCTTCATCATCATCACTATCACTATCAATTTCTATGCCCACCTTTTTATCCATATGAACATCATTCTTTTTTCCACAAACATCATCCACATTCATCTTTTCTTTATCCATATCATAAGCATCAACATCTATAATTTTATCACCAACAAATAACTTTCGAAATACCGGATTTTTTCTTACGGGTGTAATGTTGCCCAGTAAATAACAATTGTAGAAGGGGGGTTGAATACAATTGTATAAGATTTTCGACTTAAACAGAAAATAACACAAGTATGAATCAATAACAGCTTTATTAATTCTGATATAAAACTGTTACAAACTCTCTTAAGAAATCCTTAAGTTCTTAAGAGCTGCTAGGTTACAAGATAACTCGTGTAAGCAATTACAATAATGTAAAACCTAAACTGTGTTTATATAGCGTACACAGTTACACTATCAATTACAAGATATTCTAAATCAATTACATATCACAATGAATGCATATCTTGTATGATAGCCGCCTTCCTATAATTTAGGAACTGACATATCAATCTTCTTTGATCTCTGGTCTGATGAGAATCTTCACGAAATACTGACCAGCTTCCAATCCTGATGATCACCTAATACTGACGTTGTATTACTGATGACGTCAGCATCAGTATCTGATCAGTAGTCCAGATCCTGATATCACTTGAATCAATATCTAACAATCTCCCCCAATTTGTACTTAATGAAATAAAACACAAATTATTTGATTCAATGATGTCAAAAACTCAAAACAAAATTCTACTCAGAATCTTCAGGCTCAGTCTCAGAAATTCTCACAAAGAAATTATTTATCCGCAAGAAACTTGATAATAACTCCTCTTCTTTTCCTTCCAGAATCTGAATCAATATTTTCTTCAAACTCCTGAGTTCTTCATTGTTCTTGTCAATCTGATAGATACCAGCCCTGAGATTTTGAATTGAGCTTCTTGGTAAATCCAACTCTCCCAACAGTAAATATGCAAGATCTCTTCCACCAGGATTCAAAGACAACTGTTCTTGCATCAGAATTACTTCTTTAACAGCTGAACCCTTTTGCATTTCTACTTCTTGACCTTCTGTATTCACATACATGGGAGTATAATTACCATCATACCTTGATCCTCCATCTAGATATCTGGATTTGATTTTCATGAAGATCATGGTACACCAGTTTTTGTAAACACGGGCTTCTGCATCAGGAATGCTTCTATTTTCAAGCAAATAGAGAACATATTTCAACTCCTTTGTTGATTTGCACAATACCTCATGAATGCTCAGCCTCTTGACACTTTTGTCTTTCATGAAGTACATTAATTTTTCTATCATCTTACCATCCATCTTGCATGCAACAATCGCAACAGATTCAAGTTCCCAAAGATCATCAACAGATAAACTGTCACCTAATCTTCTAGTAAGAAAATGTTGATCTGCTTGAAATAAAGATCTGAATTCCACATCCCTAGAACCAAACCCTCCTCGATTATAAGGTTCCAGTCCCTTCAGATCAGAACTCATCTTAATCCACCTTGGTGGACCTTTATCAGGCTTAGAAATTTTGCTTTCTGAAGTCCAGGAATCATTGGAGGTTCTGGGATTACTTTACCAGACTTAAAAACAACTGGTCCAGTATACTTTATCTTATCAACTTCCACCCACTTTTTCCTTCTCTTCTTTGTTTGTGGATCACTAGGTTCTGCTTCTTCCTCCTTCACTTGCTTAGATTTATCAACAAATAAATCCTTTTCAAAATTAATCAGCCTTCTGAAGTATTCTTTGCTAGCTCTTTCAGCAATATCATTAACACTGTCTCTGACTACTCTAGATACTCTAGCATTACCAATATCAGAATCAACATTCTACTTCTTTACTTCTTCAGCTTCCTTTTTCTTTCTCATTAAAGGAGTTTCTTCTTCTACTATAACAAGCTCATTAAATACATTTGATGATGGAAAAGTTTCAAGAGATAGTGAAGTTTTCTTCTTTGAGTCTTCAGTCATCTCCTGAATTCTGATTCCACTAGATCTTGTCTGCCTTGTACTAGCTTGTACAGGTTTCCTTCCTCTGCCTCTGTTTCTTCCTCATCTGCATCTTCCTCTTATTGTAGTAGGAGCTCCTTTCTGTCTAGAAATCTCCTCAAAAATCTTGTTTTTCTCCTTTACAATTTCATCAGTAGTCATATTAGGATTTTCTTCAGAAGTTAATTCAAGTGCCTTCTGAGCATGATACTGATGAAACTTATCACTGTTTCGATAAACAAGTTCACTTCCACCTGATTCAGTGACTATTTCTTCAAAAAGATGAGGAGCATCTTGTACATCAGTAATCAACATTTCTTCATCCCCTTCAAGAATTGTAGGAAGAATTTGCCTTTGACCTTGACCAGATGATGAAAATTGTTCTTCTGTCAGGATTTGAGATTTAACAACTGTTGTCACAGTTCTTTCTCAAGATTTAGAAACATGAGTTGACTGATTGGTTTGAGTCTGAGTTGAACTCCTCCTTTTTACCAAACCAGCATCGGAGGTTCCTTTTCCTTTTCCATGTTGTTGAGCAGCACTTATCCCACCATCATTTCCAGAAGTATCATCATCCTTTCTCACAACTGGATTAGGTGAACATTTTGTTTTTGTTTTGACTACTACCTTCTCCCCCCTTTTGACATCAGTATCCTCCTCAATAAAGAAAGATAAGATAAGCTTGAGAGTTTCATTAATAGTGTCAACTTTAGATTCCAAGACATCCATTCTTGAATCCATCTTCTTTTCAAGTGCCTTAATGTCATCGTTAAGAAGATGAACTTGAGAAGCAGTAGCAGATATGGATACAGTTGTATGAATGTCACCCTGAACTTTAGCATTATCAACCTTGATATCATCAATCTCATTCCTCAAACCTTTTGCTAGCAGAGCATTAGTCTTGAGAAGAGCCTTAAGCTCAAGAGTAGACATCCTTGTAGCAATATGACTGGAATGAAAAAGAGCATTAGTGAAACTCATCTCACCAGTCGGAGAATTCCATTCAGTATCCCACTCATATCTCCTTGCAACTTTAGTCTGTTCAGGAAGTAAAGAACTATACTCCCCTCTGAATTCTTGTTGAGTAACAGATTGCATATACCTACTAAAAGATCCATGAGCAGATCCTAGACTTGCTTTGAGAGCAACCTGCATTTGAATTGCCTCAGAATCATCATCAGCATGATCATTATCATCATCTGAGCTACCATCAGCCTCAGGAAGTTTATCATCCACATTATCTTCAGGATTCATAACTCCTTTCATTTTCAAATCAATAGTAGATGCAACTGTTGGTGACTAGTGACCTGCAATAGAAACATTTCCTAGATCTCTCTTTTCTTTTAAAGTGATCTCATCACTTCTCACAACATTACCTAAGTTGCTTTCAATAGCAACTTCTACCTCACTAGAAGTTTGTAACTTCTCACTCAAGTCTACCTCTCCTTTTGCCAGTTTAGGAGACTGCCTCTCATCACTCTTCTTTTTCTCTAATTGTTTTCTCTCATCCTCACTAGAAAGGCTCTGGCTCATTATTTGTGAAGAAATAAGAGGTGGCAGAGAAGAGTGGACTGAAGTCATACAAATAGAGGTATCCCTTGTATCAGGTCTATCTGTAATCATACTATCAGTATTAAGAGAAGTAAAGATAGAAGTATTACCTGATGAAGTAGTTAATGAGTCCATTAGCCTTGCAGAAATTGGCTCGATAAACAATTGAATATCTGGATCAGTAGTACTTGCATCAGGATTGACAACTGCAACTAAAGCATAACTTGCATTAGTATTTGCTACTGATGGTTCTTGTGTAGTCTGAGGTTGTAAAGCTTCTTCAACACTTTGAGTTGAAGGTTCTTGTGTGCTTCCCTTAAGTGCAGTGTCCTTCAGTATTTCATCACATTCAGCAATATGCTTGACATGAGCAGCTTTATCTACCAGACTTTGAACTAATTCAATTTCAATTTCAGAAGCCCCTTGAGCATTGTCAGGAAACTCCTTTGCTGTTGTGATGGTGCCTGCATCTTCACTTTGAGAAGATGGTTCTTGTGGGGCAGGAATATTCTTGTCTTCACTTTCCCTTTGAGAGAGTGGTTCTTGTGGGACAGTTCCTTCAGCAATGTCTGCATCCATACTTTGAATGGATGGTTCTTGTGTGATTGGATCTGCTGTAGCTGCTGAACTACTTTGAAGTTCAGGTTCTTGTGAGCTAGATCCTTTCAGAGGTGAAGTGGTCCTCTGTTTCTTTTGTCTCTGAAAAACCTTCTCAGAAGCATCTTTCTTTTGAAGTGAGATAGGTTTGAATCCAAGCTGTGCTGCAATCTTGTTCACATCATCTACAGACATCTTAATTATCCTTCTCTTTGGAGATGCAGGTGCTGGAGAATCAGAAATTTCAATAGTCTTCACAGGTGAAGTATCAGGAGTAGAAATATCAGGATTGGTAGTTGAGTCAGGAACTGATAATACAACCAGATTCTGATTATCTTCTATATTATCATCAAGATTCTGTATCTCCAGAGGAATGAAGTATGGACTCTTTTTATGTAATCTCCTTCTTTTCTTTGGCTTTTCAGAAATAGCCATTTCTTTGGGAGCTACAGTAATGACTTCCTTTTTCTTTAAAGCAACTGATAAAGGAACTTTGTCATCATCAGAATCATAATCAGACCCAGAATCATTTGTCTGACTAAATTTCCTCTTCTCCCCTGTTTCCTTATACACCCCTGTGTCAATCAAAGATTGGTCAACTTTAAGCACAGATTTCTCCTTAGCCAGGACCCCTTGTTCGTCCCCTTGTGACTTCTTTTGAGAGTGAGTTTGAGTGGAGAAATTCTTTGATCCTGATTGTCTTCCAGACACATCAGACCTAGCTAATTTCTTTGATTTTATAACTGATGCCTTTTGTGAGACACCAGAGGTGGATGACTGTTTGGTAGAGTATTTGGGTTGAGTGCTTTGGTCAGAAACGGGATTGGTAGTGTCCTATCTCATAGCACCAGAACTAGGTCCTAGACCATCAGTAATCGATCCATAATGAGTAGGCATTCTCTTGGCTAAAAGAAGCCTGACCTCATTAGGAATAAATGCAGTTATACCTTCAAAACCATTTGCCTTATCGCTCTTAAGCAGAGAACTGATGTTGTTAGCAAAAATCTTAAAAATAGATAAATCTATATCATCAGCAAATTCAACATTGGGACATAGGTACGAGAATATTAATTGAATAAATCTAATATAGCAGACAAAACCACATTTATCTTTCTTTCTAGCAGTTAATGCTCGCAATATGAAAGACCCATAATCAAAAGGAATTTCATAGATTAGAGAGTACCCAATGTGAACTGAAGCAGTAGGTAAGGCATCAAAGTTAGATACCTTATTCAGAAAACATATACTTATGGTATCAAAGAAGAAATTCCATTCCTTCTTTAGCTTGGTTCTAAATCTCCAAATTTCTTTGGTTGTCCATTGTAGCCCAACTTTAAAGCAAACTCTAAAAGAAAAGCATCAGTAATCTTTTCTGGAGTCTCACCATTTAAAGATGGTAGATGAAGAGCTTTACTAACAACATCTGGAGTGACTTGATGCGTAACACCATTGTATTCAAAACTCATATTTGGCCTTCCTGATGGCATACACTCACCAAAATCAGCAGTACGCCACACCTGCATAACACTCTTAAAAGAAACTTTGGCAGGCTGAGTTAGAGCATAATTGATTGGACTTGTGGCCAAAAGATCCTGAATGATTTGAAAATCATTCTCTAGTTCCTGATGATCAAGAACTGCAGTAAAGTTGTTAGGAGCAAAAGTGACACCATGAATTACAACTTTATTATTTATGAATGCAGGCGAAGACATTCTTAATTAGAATGAGTAGGAATTCATAATTTTAAGATTTAGGGTTTGAGCTCGCAAAAAGTGATAGAGAAGATACAATACTGATACTTTGAGAATAAAAGAATCAATTTAGAAAACTAAATTGATTATAAACAAAAATAATGATTTCTCAAAGACATGTGTCAGCAATCGACTCGTGCACACATAGGTAATGGACGAAATTACGTGTAAGAGAGGTGATAACCGCACGCGACACGATTTACAAACTGTATGTATATACTCAAGTGAGTACAATACATGCGCCCGTATTATTCGAGAAATAAGATTGTGATAAAAAATAAAACAAGGTAATTTGTTTTAATTAAAGAAATTAAAACATCACAATCTAAAAATGCCTGGTACTAACACCAGAAATATGAATCGTTTCATATTCTCGTTCCACTCTTCTCTATTTAATCCTAGAGACTTATCCACTTACTTTTTTACCCTTCTTCTTCTTCTCTCCTGCAAACCAAAAGCTTTTCTCACAAAATATCTTAGCATAGAGATGGCAAACCTTACCATCAAAGAAAAGAATCTTCATTTGGTCGAGAAAAGAGATATCTTCAGTTATACTCGTGAAGAGTTTAATGCTTTCGACTGGGAAAGACAACTTGAGACTCTTTGGTTGCAGATGGATGCTGGTCTCGAGGAAATCAAGAAAGAAAAACCTGCAAAAGTGATTGACATCGATGCTGCCCTTCAAGCAACATTAGCATGGCTTTCGTCTAAGGCATCCATTTTGAGTTGCACTTCTGGTTCTAACACCTACTTCAGGATTCCCAATAATTAAATCAGGAGTGTGACTTTTAGTCCATTTCCTTGCTGGTGGTAGATCATTCTTTGAATTTGATGCTCCCCCTTGATTGGTGTTATTTTCAAAAGAACTTGTGTTGCTAGAAACTCCCCCTGAGATATTGCTATATATTTCTGATCTGCTATCAGAATTGTCACTTGAATCTATTTCTGATGAATCTCCTCCTGATGTTTGATTCGATTCAGTGTTGATGGTTTCTTGTTGTTGCTCCCCCTCAACATTTGCATTTCCATCAATAATCTGTGTTTCATCAGGAATGAGTGGATCATCAGGAACTGATGGAATATCAGTATCTGACAAGATTTCATCAGAATTCTTGGAGACTTCTTTTGCAAAAGTCAAATCATCATGTAAGTCTTCAGCAATTCCTGTAATCTTCTTGTCATCGAAAGATACATTTATAGACTCCATGACTGTCTTTGTTCTTAAATTGTATACTTTAAAAGCTCTTGATGATGGATAGCCAATAAAGATTTCTTCATCAGCTTTAGTCTCAAATTTTCCAAGCTGTTCAGGATGAGGTCTTAGAACAAAGCATTTACAGCCAAATACATGCAAATGCTTCAGACTTGGCTTCTTTTCCTTGATCATCTGATAAGGAGTTACACCATGTCTGTTAATCAGTGTAATATTCTGAGTGTAGCATGTTGTGTTGACTGCTTCTGCCCAGAAATATGTAGGTAGTTTAGCTTCCTCCAACATAGTTCTTCCAGCTTCAATAAGAGTTCTGTTCTTTCTTTCAACCACTCCATTTTGCTGGGGTGTGCCTGGAGCAGAGAATTGTTGAACTATTCCTTTGTATTTACAGAACTCTTCCATTGCTGAATTCTTGAATTCAATTCCATTATCACTTCTTAAAATCTTGACTTTATACTTTGTGCCAATCTCAATGAGTCTTACATGGTCCAGAAGAATTTCAGCTGTTTCATCTTTTCTATGTAGAAAATACACCCAGGTAAATCTAGTATATTCATCAACAATAACTAGAGTGTACCTTTTCTTGCTGATAGACATTATGTTGACTGGTCCAAATAAGTCAAGGTGAAGCATGTGATATGGTTCATCAATTGAGGATTCCGTCTTACTCTTAAATGATGTTCTTCTCTGTTTAGCCTTCTGACAAGCATCACAAAGTCCATCTGGAGTGTACAGTACCTTTGGTAATCCTCTCACTAAGTCTTTCTTAACCAACTCATTGATGTTGTTAAAGTTGAGATGAGAAAGCTTCTTGTGCCAACTCCAACTTTCATCTACAGTAGCTTTACTGATGAGGCATATAGAGTGTCCATCAGTATTAGTATAGATGTTGGCTTCATAAATGTTACCATGTCTTTGACCAGTTAGAGCAACCTTGCCTGAAGTCTTGCTGATTACTTTAAAATGAGTATCATAGAAGTTGACATGATAACCTCTGTCTGTGATTTGACTAACACTTAGCAAATTGTGTTTTTGTCCTTTCACCAGAGCTACTTTTTCAATGATGACATTTCCAATTATAATCCTGCCATATCCCAAAGTTTGTCCAATGTTGCCATCTCCATAAGACACAGTTGGGCCAGCCTTCTCCTCAAATTCTGATAGCACGGTTTTGTCTCCAGTCATGTGCACAGAGCATCCACTATCCATGACTAACACATTTTTCTTTTTACCCTGCAATCAAAATCACAAATAGCTCAGTTAGAATTTTTAAGAACCCACACTTGTTGGGTTCTCTTTTCATGCAACTTAACATGTTTAGCAGCAGAAGATTTTTTTAGTAAAAACGCCTTCATCAGGATTGAATCCATCAGAATTAGTCTTTTTCTTAACATATATAATAGATGCATGCTTAGAATTCAAGTTCTTTGTTTTACCAGAATTTGCACTTTTATTGAACTTAAGCAAAGGCTCATAATAATTATAGTACAAATTATGGTATTCTTCACATGTATAAATAGAATGCCATTCACTGCCACAGTGGAAACAAGGATTCTGTGGTTTATAAAATACTGATTTATTCCTAATATCAGACTTAGGAACTACAGTAGCCTTCTTTTTACTCCTCCTGCAATCAATGGCAAGATGATTAGAGTTACCACAGTTAAAACATACTTTCCTTGGTGCATTTGGAATATACTTATAATTATTCTCCTTGTTTATTCCAACTTTACCATTCCTGCTCCTTTTGACAGTTGGAACTCTCTTCCTATCTGTTACACCACAGATTTTATCTCTCAACTGTTTCTTAGACAAAAGACCTACATTCTTGTCCTTGACAGTTCTAGTCTCAGAATGATGTGTAGAAGTGGATCCCTTTTCTGAAGTAGATTTGGAATTTTCTGGATACACATAATTAACAGGTTTTAACTTGGTTTTAGTACTGTCTGTAACATATCTGTAGGTTCTTGGATTTGTTGAGTCATTAACAATAACTCTTCCTGGATTTGATGAAATAACTTTTTCCTTGTCCTTTTTCTCATTCTCTGGCTTATAATCTAGACACTCTTTCCAGTTTTTATCTATGATAATTTCATGAGTTTTTGTTCCAGAATGTATCCAAGTTCTGAGTTTTCATTAGCATCCTTAAGTTGCATTTCAAGTTCATTACATTTAAACTCTATTTCAAGTTTCATGTGTTTAGCATTATCACATTCTGTTTGAACTTCCTGCAAGAAAAGTAACTCAGCTTCTAGATGATCATTTCTCTTTGCAACCTCTGCCATTTCAGATTTTATTCTTGCATTTTCAAGAGATTGACTCCTAAAACTAATGTGCAGAGATTTTAGAAAAGATCTTAGCTCAGAGACACTATTTGTATCAAAATCAAACAAAATTTTAGATACCTTATTTTCAGCAGCAGTAGTCTCATCAGTATTAGCCATCAAAGCATAATTCATTTTCTCTTCTTCAGAGTCAGATGATGAGTCCATCCAATCGTTACCTGAAGAGATGAGAGCTTTAGTTTTGGTCTTCTTGCACTCAGTTGCAAAGTGACCCATTCCATCACAGTTGTAGCATCTGACTTTTGACTTGTCAAATTTGTTGCTCTTGTCTTCTTTCTTCTTGTACCCGTCTTTGTCAGCATTGAAGTTTTTCTTCTGGAACTTCCCTTGCTTCCTAGCCTTTCTGAACTTCATCTTCTTGAAGCCATTGACTATCATAGCAACTATCTCCATCATATCAGAATCAGTAGAGTCATCATCAGTATCAGAATCAGACTTAGCATCAGTATCTGATGATGAGTCATCAGGAATTGACTCTACAACTCTACTCTTTCTGCTAGAAACCTCCTCAGCTTTTACCTTTGATTTTGATTCAACATTCAAAGCAACGGATTTTGCCTTGACATTCTTCTTATTCTTTCTTTCTTGAACCTCAAGATCATAGGTTCTAAGCATCCCATAAACTTCATCAAGAGACAGCATCTTCAGATCATACTGATGCCTTATGATTGAAGCTTGAGTGTCCCACTCCTCAGTTAAAGCTCTTAAAAACTTGGTGTTTGAATCTTCTGGATCATACTCTTTGCCAACTAGAGATAGATTGTTCAGTAGAGTCAGAAATCTATCATACATATCAGTGAGGCTTTCATCAGATTTAGCATCGAACTGCTCATACTCCTGAATCAACAGATCCCTTCTGTTTCTTTTGATAGATTCAGTGCCTTAACATTGAGTTTCCAAGGTGTCCCAAATTTCCTTTGCAGTCTTGCATGCTATAACCCCGTTTGACATCACATTATCAAGATTGTTATGCAAAATATTCTTTACCTTTGCATCTTTGAGTACTTGAGCCTTTTCTTCTGGAGTCCACTCATTGTTTGCCTTTATGACATAGTGTTCAGCAACAGTCTCCGTTCTTCCAACTAATCTTGTTGGTAGAAATGGTCCATCATTGATCCTATCAAGATAATCTGGATCAATTGCTTCCAGATACATCAACATTTTCACCTTCCATGTCGGATATTCAGTCTTCTTGAGAATGGGAATCTTAATTCTTTCATACTTGCTTGTCGACATCTTAAGATCGTTTCTGATTAATATTAATCAGTTTGCTCTGATACCAATTGTTGCCCAGTAAATAACAATTATAGAAGGGGGGTTGAATACAATTGTATAAGATTTTCGACTTAAACAGAAAATAACACAAGTATGAATCAATAACAGCTTTATTAATTCTGATATAAAACTATTACAAACTCTCTTAAGAAATCCTTAAGTTCTTAAGAGCTGCTAGGTTACAAGATAACTCATGTAAGCAATTACAATAATGTAAAACCTAAACTGTGTTTATATAGCGTACACAGTTACACTATCAATTACAAGATATTCCAAATCAATTACATATCACACTTAATGCATATCTTATATGATAGCTGCCTTCCTATAATTTAGGAACCGACATATCAATCTTCCTTGATCTCTGGTCTGATGAGAATCTTCACGAAATACTGACCAGCTTCTAATCCTGATGATCACCTAATACTGACGTTGTATTACTGATGACGTCAGCATCAGTATCTGATCAGTAGTCCAGATCCTGATATTACTTGAATCAATATCTAACATGTAACATAATCGAAATTATCATGATCACTCGATGAACTAGAAGAACTAAATAAATATTCCATGATAATTAGATAGCTAACCTTTTTTTGTTGAATTTTTGATCTTCAAGAACCTTCAAACCCTTAACTTTTGGAAGTGTATGTATATGTGAAAATTGGGGAAGAGCTAACCTTTTTGTTGAATTTTTAATCTTCAAGAACCTTCAAACACTTAACTTTTGAAAGTGTATGTATATGTGAAAAATGGGGAAGAGCTAACTTTTTTATGGAAGTGTGTATATGTGAGAAATGGGGGAATGAGAAGGTTACACAGCTGTTTAAAACTACTGGCTGACAAAAAATGGGCCCCGGAACTACCACAATGTTTCATTGTGGTAGCAGAATAGTTTTAAACATGCAGCAATGAAACATTGCGGTAGTGTTAAATGTTCTGCTTGCATTTATTACCCAACCACCAATCACAACTACCACATTTAATGCTGGATGAGAAATTGGTTTTCTAACAAAATTTTACGACTACCACAATGTTTCATTGTGGTAGTCTATTGAATTTTTTTTATTTATTTTTTATTTATTTTAAAATTTAATTATTAAAATATGTAAGTGAAATAATAATAAATTTATTTAAAATTTGAAATATCCTCAATTATAAGTTAAGAATATTTTTTTCATACTCACTATGAACACTACAAAACAACTAAAAATAGTAGTAGCAGTAGTAGTAGCAATGGAAGAACTGATTTTGGCCAGTGAAGAAGAATCGGGCCCAATAACTAAAATTAAAAAAAAAATGTTTCTCGACGACAAAACCGTACAGAGGTCAAGATCCATCCTATGTAATATTATTGCCAAAATTTCAGAAAAAAATAAATTTAGTTGGTTTGGTAATTTGACGGTCAACTAGTACTTTGACTAGAACCCCTAAACAGGGTTTCGTCAGGGTTTAGCGTTTCGATTTTTTTAAAAATATTTCTCGATAACCCAAATGTAAGGAGGTCAAGATCCATCCTATCTAATGTTATTTCCAAAATTTCAGAAGTAAATATTTTTATTTGGTTTGGTAATTTGACGGTCAAACTAGTACTTTGACTAGAACCCCTAACCAGGATTTCGTCAGGGTTTAGCGTTTCAATTTTTGAAAAATACTTCTCGATGACCCAAACATATGGAGGTCAAGATCCATCCTATGTAATGTTATTGCCAAAATTTCAGAAAAAAATAAATTTACTTGGTTTGGTAATTTGACGGTCAACTAGTACTTTGACTAGAACCCCTAAATAGGGTTTCGTAAGGGTTTAGCGTTTCGATTTTTTTAAAAATATTTCTCGACGACCCAAAAGTACGGAGGTCAAGATCCATCCTATCTAATGTTATTTCCAAAATTTCAGAAATAAATATTTTTATTTGGTTTGGTAATTTGACGGTCAACTACTATTTTGACTAGAACCCCTAAACAGGATTTCGTCAGGGTTTAGCGTTTCAATTTTTTTAAAAATATTTCTCGATGACCCAAACGTACGGAGGTCAAGATCCATCCTATCTAATGTTATTTCCAAAATTTTAGAAATAAATATTTTTAATTGGTTTGGTAATTTGACGGTCAACTACTACTTTGACTAGAACCCCTAAACAGGGTTTCGTCAGGGTTTAGCGTTTCAATTTTTTTAAAAATACTTCTCGACGACCCAAACGTACGGAGGTCAAGATCCATCCTATCTAATGTTATTTCCAAAATTTCAGAAAAAAATAAATTTATTTGGTTTGGTATTTTGACGGTCAACTAGTACTTTGACTAGATACCCTAAACAGGGTTTCGTCAGGGTTTAGCGTTTCGATTTTTTAAAAAAAATTCTCGACGACCCAAAAGTACGGAGGTCAAGATCCATCCTATCTAATGTTATTTCCAAAATTTCAGAAATAAATATTTTTATTTGGTTTGGTAATTTGATGGTCAACTACTATTTTGACTAAAACCCCTAAACAGGGTTTCGTCAGGGTTTAGCATTTCAATTTTTTTTAAAATATTTCTCGACGACCCAAACGTACGGAGGTCAAGATCCATCCTATCTAATGTTATTTCCAAAATTTCAGAAATAATTATTTTTATTTGGTTTCGTAATTTGACGGTCAACTACTACTTTGACTAGATACCCTAAACAGGGTTTCGTCAGGGTTTAGCGTTTCAATTTTTTTAAAAATACTTCTCGATGACCCAAACGTACGGAGGTCAAGATCCATAATGTTATTGCCAAAATTTCAGTAAAAAATAAATTTATTTGGTTTGGTAATTTGAAGGTCAACTAGTACTTTGACTAGAACCCCTAAACAGGGTTTCGTCAAGGTTTAGCGTTTCGATTTTTTTAAAAAATATTTTTCGATGACCCAAACGTACGGAGGTCAAGATCCATCCTATCTAATGTTTTTGCCAAAATTTCAGGGAAAAAATATATTTTTTTTTATTTATCCCCCATTAATAACTAGTTTGTAAAATAAATTAAAAAATTTGATATAAATAGGAAAAAGACAAAGTTTTGAATTTAAATTCATACACACCAAAGTGATCATATTCACTATTTATGTGATGAATATTATCCTACTTTCACTAATTTTGCATTTTTTAGAATTTTCCCTCATTTTTAACTAGTTTCTAAAATAAATTAAACAAATATAGGAATAATTAATTTAATTTTGGTAATAATGTATGTTAAGATTCAGTTTTGTGGTGGTTAAACACTTCTTCATCCTGACAAAAGGTCAGTGCTTCAAGTCCAACTACTCACAAATCATATATGTATATTTTAAGGTAATGTGACTACCGCAATGAATCTGTTCGAGTCCAACTACTCACAAATCATATATGTATATTTTAAGTAATGTGACTACCGCAATGAATCGTTGTGGCTGCCGTAGTGAAACATTGTGGTAGCCTCTGGACTAGGCATTGTTTGTGACTACCGCAATGAATCATTGCACAAGGTGGTTGGACAAATTTTGCTAGCCAGCTGTGGTTACGGAACAAAACCCATATATATATATATATATATATATATATATATATATATATATATATATATATATATATATATATATATATATATATATATTAAAATTTGTACAATTTTGTGTTACCTAATTTATTTAAAAATATTTTTTTGATTTCTTTCTTACATAGGCTATATTTTTAAAAAATTTAAAAAATATTAAAAGACCTTCGCGAAACGCGACTTATATGTATTTATTACAATGGGTGTCGGCTTAAAAATTCCTTTATAAACATTGACATTAATATTTAAAGACCTATTTTTTAGAAAAGAAATCAAAATTTCCTTTTTTAACATTGACATTAACATTTTCGAAAGCACTAACATCTTCGAAACAGAAAAGGTTTTCGAATTTGTAGGGAAGAAGAAGTCAAATTTATATATTCAAAATAGAAAAAAATAATTATATTTCAGAACTTCCTTTTTTTAATATTAACATCTTCGAAATATAAAATGTTTTTGAATTTGTATGAAAGAAAAATTCAAATTTACAAATTTGAAAGAGAAAAGAATTTTATACATTTATATATCTCTGAAATAGAAAAGAAATTTTATATTCATATATATATATATATATATATATATATATATACAATCATAGCTTATAACGATCAAATTTTATCACAATGTTTGTAACACTTTTTTTTTTGCTTCTGTTTGCTTTTGGCTTCATCTATTTTTTTGCTTTGCTTTAAATTTTGTATTTTTTTTAGTGATCTCGGTACATTTTTTTGCTTCTATTTGCTTTTGGCTAATTGGCTTCATCTATTTTTTTGTTTTGCTTTGGATTTTGTATTTTTTTTTTGTTAGTGATCTCGGTACAAAAACACCTGATCGTGTGAACAGGAATTAGGAGATCTTTCTCTATTTGAGAAGTAGAGACACTTGATTAACTTGGCACAAAAGGTTTGAACTTTTACCTTTCACTATTTATATATTTATTGTAAATTGTTAATATGTCGTTGTTATCTTCTCATTATTCTTGATCATAATATTCCAACACCTTTTATTAATTAATTCAATCAAATCTGCTCTTTTATCTATATGTATTTACATAAAGATAATGTGACACAAAATCGACTTAAAAAATAAGTATATGGTTTATTTTTTTGTATATATATATAGGCATTTGCTCCATACAGAACACTCTTATATAACAAACAACAAAGAACACCTTCGATCTATTAGATCCTTTGACCCCGCCAGGGGCACCCAATACAAAAAGTTGTTATTTTTTTACCCTCTATCAAGCCATCAAAAAAAATTAAAAATTTTACTGTTCATGATGACGTCATCGTCATGAACAGTAACTTTTTTTTTTGAGATGATGGATGGATAGAGGGTAAAAAAATAAGAACTTTTTGTATTAGGTGGCCCCGCCAGGGGCAATTGATCTATTAGATATGAGGTGTTCTTTATTGTTTGTTATATAAGGTGTTTGCTATGGAGTCCAACCCATATATATATATATATATATATATATATATATATATATATATATATATATATATATATATATATATAAAAATTTGTACAACATTGTGTTCATTAATTTATTTATACTCAATTTTTTTTAATTTTTTTCTTAAATAGTCTATAATTTCAAAAAAATATTACAAGGCCGCCGAGAAACATGTCATATATGCATTTATTACAACGGGTTTCGGCCTAAAAAACGTGATACAAAATCAACATAAAAAATAAGTATATAGTTTATTTAGTTGTCTATATATATAAAAATTTGTACTATATTATGTTCACTAATTATTTATATATTTATTCTTTTCTATTTCTTTCTTACATTTATATTCTGGATTATTTTAAGAAATATTACAAGGCCGCCGCGAAGCGCGGCTTAGTCAACGATATAGTATTATATAAAGGAAATTCCTCGGACATTTGGTGGAGCTTTGTAATCACTCCAAAACTATTTATCTAATTTTCTAAATTATCTCAATTTTCAAATATAAAATATGCAATTAAGGAAATAACTGTTGTTCTTAAAGGCAAGTCTCACCTCTAAACTATATTATCGTTAGGATATAAAAAAAAAGTTCTAACCTTTTTTTAAAAGAAAATCTCCCAATTCTAATTGTTTCATATAAGAAAATCTCGCCGGCGTTCAAACCGAAATCAAAGTCAAAGAGGATTTTAGTATTTAAATTTTTATTATTGTTGTTGTGGAATAAAAACTAGGTTACGAATATGACGGCTAGGGTTTGTGTGTATTTAATGTTAAGGGTGGTTGAGCTTCGAGCTTTAATGGCTGTTTCTGTGTATCGAGACTGATCGGTCCTCACAGAGTGCCTACGTATCTCGAATTGAGAATCAAGCCAAGACGTAGTTCTGAGAATGAGGGGTCAGACCCTTTATATAGGCTGAGAAGCCCTAAAATCGTAGTAGGGTTAGGTGACTTGGTGGGCAAGTCACCGCCTTGAGGAAGGTTCTAGACTCCTTCCTTGTAGGAGTCAGTTTCCATGTTGGAATATGTATCTTGGAGGCTAAGTCAGGCAGGAGTAATATCCTCGTTTGACTCTTATTTGCTGAGCTGTTTTATTACCCTTAATATTAATTACGAAATTAATATTATAACTAGGGATTGGGCCCCACTTTTGGACCATTCTAGGTCTAATTAACACCACATTAAATGTGTCTTTAGGGCTTACTTTTAGCCCATATCATTTGCCCCCCAACTTCTAGGAAAACTGATCAGGTTTTCCTTGAAATTTTAACGGCCTTATTCGAGACTTGGGTCAGGGTTTATTGCTCTTACGCGAGTATTTTCAACAATATCATCTTACTGTAAAGCGTGGAGCGACCGACGCATTTACGACGATGTTGAACGACACTAAACGGTGTTAAACGGCACTTGACAGCGCTATTGAGCCTTAAACAATGTTTAAACAGTGTTAAACAATGTTAAATGGCATAAAAACGGCACTAACGGCACTAATCAGCGCTAAACGGTGCTAATAGGCACTAAACAGTGCTTAAACGACACTAATTTGTGCTAAGTTTCCATTTTTCTTAACTTACTAAGCCAGAAAAACAAAAACAAAAAAAAACGAAATTTTGCAAACCCAACTCGATCATCGTTGTCGGTCAGCCGGGTAAAACCCGTACCGACAATCAGTACGGGTCGGCTGGAGCGTGTCAACAAGGGCTGGTCGGCCGGACACCCGGTCGGCTGGTTTTTCGGTCGGCCGGCTTTTCGGTCGGCCGGTTTTTTTTTTTTTTCGAAACGAAGGCAAAAACCCGTACCGGTGATCAATCCCGGTCGGCTGAAGGGCTCCCCGGAGGCCGGTCGGCCGGGCTCCCGGTCGGCTAGAAATTTTCCACCCTTTTTTTTTTTCGAAGCGAAGACAAAAACCCGTACCGGTGATCAATCCCGGTCGGCTGAAGGGTTCCCCGGAGGCCGGTCGGCCAGGCTCCCGGTCGGCTGGAAATTTTCCACCTTTTTTTTTTTTTCGAAGCGAAGACAAAAACGCGTACCGGTGATCAATCCCGGTCGGCTGAAGGGTTCCCCGGAGGCCGGTCGGCCGGGCTCCCGGTCGGCTGATTTTTTTTCTTGGTTGGCCATTTTTAACAACATCGTCCCCCAACATGGAACCGGCTTGGTCACTATTAGTGATTTTAATTTTGCATACCGATATCGGTCATCGATATTAAATCAATGTTGGCCATTCATGGCTAAAGTTACTTATTTTCGCGTACCGATATCGATCATCGATATGGAATCAATAATGGCCATTCATGGCTAGAGTTACTTATTTTCGCATACCGATATCGATCATCAATATGGAATCAATATTGGCCATTCATGGCTCTATTCGGGGTTCACATAGTACCTTGATTCACATCAATAATCCGGTGCTTAGTATTAATCTTCTCATTAAACTTTTCTTAAGCATACTTAGCTTTCCTAGCTCATCTGACTGTTCTGGTAAAATATTTTGCCAGCTATTCACTTAAATTCTTCGTTTCTCTCCCAAAATATCATAAGTTTTAACGACCTTTTCCGTCCATAACAGATAGCTTTGGCTCCATTTTCGTATTTTAACGATACTTGACCTGTAAACGCGAACCGAGCTGTGTTTGAACCTGAGATTACAGGTCACCTTTTCCTTATAAAAGGAGGGGAGCATCCTTCATTTTTCTTCACTTCTTCACTTCTCAAATTTTCTTAAGTTCTAAAGCTTCTTGAGTTCTCTAGTTTTCAAGCTTCCAGTTTCAAGATTCAAGATTCAAGATGGCTGACCAACAGGCTGCTGCCCCCCAACTCTCCATGGAGGAGGCTTTCAGTAAAAGGAGCATGGCGCGAACAATGAAAGGTAAGCTAAAACTCATGCCTCCTAAATATATTGAACGTCGGTTTGAGTCTACGCTAGATTTGCTAAACACTATGGGAGAGTCATTCCCAAATAGCTCCAACTTCGTTGCTTTTAATAGCCCTTCTAAATTAAGAAAGAAGGATGTTGAGAAGATTAGGAACACTTATGGCTTACCAAGCGCCATCAAAGTATGCCTTCCAAATCCAGGAGACAGAACATGCAACTGGCATCCCGAAAGGATTTGCGTCATGAAAGGAGCATTGGAGGCGGGATTTAGGTTCCCCGTCCATCCATTTATCATCAGGTTTTTAGCAGAACTTCAAGTCCATCCGTGCCAACTATACCCTAATTCTTGGAGGTTTTTAATCATCTTCTTGTTAAGATGCCACGAGTTGGAAATTCCTTGGAGTACAACCATGTTCAGAAGCATCTTCGTGATCAAGAACTCCATTGAGACTAAGCCGGGGTGGATCGGCTTTCAGCTTAGACACAAGCTTCCACATATAGTAAATTCTTTCTCCTTCCCTGGCTCCCACCATTTCTGGGAGAGGGAGTTTGTTGTTCTAGAGTAGGAAGGTGGCGACTGGGGTCACTTCTTCGTTAAGAAGTTTGGAATTGTGGAGGATAGTTCACACTTCGTGTGTGATCTTGACCTCAAAGAGTTGGCAGATCGAGATCGGCTACTTGCCGATAATGGTTGCGCCCACTATAAAACCATCTTGACAGAAAAGAAGCTCATTGAAGCTGGCTTAAGCTTCCTTTCTTTAGAGGGTAATTTTTCTTTCATTCTACCATTATGAACTATGTTAGTTCTTATTCCAATGTTTTTCCTTCATCTTTCAGCTGCTGAGGAGATAGATAGCCGACCCGAGAATCAACCTCAAGTTACTAGAAGGATGATAAAGAAAGCGACAGAGCAACTGAATCCTCCTGACCGAAGGGTTCCTTCATTCCTAGAGGGATGTTCCCAGGGGGGAAAAAGGTCCCGTAATGCTGGTGAGAGTGTGAGAGTCCCTTTTGCCCCAGATTGGGGTATCTGCTAGCAAGACTCCATCTTAGGGAGTACCAATTTAGCTGTGTCATGGTCCAGGCTATCTATCACCGCCCCTGATATCCTCACGGCCATGGCAAGAGACAAGATTGATGAAGCTGAGCGCCTTGGTGCTCAAGGTCTTTACCAGGTACCCTCTTTTACGTTCGATCCCCTTGTTTGCACCCCTTTTTTTTGAAGATGTCTTACTAATTTTTGTATTACAGGCCAATGTTTATCTTCAGTCTGCTGTTCGTCAAGGCCGAGCCTACAGGGACAATAATGAGGAACTGAAAACCGAGCAAGCAAAGTTCAAGGAACAACTCCAAGATTTGAACTCCAGAGTTGTCCGTTCCGAGGCCAACTGCTTGTCTTACCAAAAGCAACTTCGCTCTCTTGGCAGGAAAAAACTTTCTGATGCACATAAGATAATTGACTCATATCACAAGTCGGAGGACTTTATGAATTTTATGGACAAGCACGATGACGAGCTGCGGCCTTTTAACATGGAAGTTGGGTGGAACAAAGCTATCGGTGCTGTGAGCAATAAATACCCTTCGGTGGTGAATCCTGCAGACTTCCCATGCCCTAACTGGGCTGCTGCTAGCGGAATTCAAGATGTGGAGCATGCATCAGGCTCTCGGTGTAGTCGCCGTCCTTCTGGTACGAGGAAGGCAGCTAATGTTGTTAGCTCCGGTTCGACCTCTTCCCGTTCTGCAGGGAAGAAAGCCATGTCAGAGAGAGAGGCAGCTGCAAGGCGAGCTTTTCCCGGTAAGTAACTTCGTGCTAGAGTCGATTCATCAACCGAGAGTTCGGAAGAGGAAGGTGACGCGGCAAAGAAAGGGACGGCGCAGCCGATGGAGACAGAGGCCGAAGAAGCCGAGGAAGATGAGGAGAGCTCCGGGGAAGAAGGCTCTGAGGAAGATGGGGAAGAAGATGATGCTGAAGAAGAAGAGGGCGAGGAGGTGGTGGAGGAATCCTCCGAAGAGTGAGTGGCCTTGCACGGCCTTGTTGGCCGCTTGTGGCTTTATGATTTTCTACTTTCAATCAAGGTCCTTCGGGGCTTAACTTTTATTTGGTGATGTAATTTAACTTTGACCTTAGCCCCACGGGGGTGTTTATTTATGCACTTGTTTCATTTCCACTTGTGTTATCTTTATTTTCGTTACTTGGTCATCTTTGACTTGCACTCATCAGGTGCTTGGCACATAAATAAAATTACACAATCACAAATGAAAAACAAACTTGCATTAATAACTTGAAGCGGGTTCAACCCTTGGCAGGGGGAAACAATCTTTTGGGCAGGCGTCATTCAGATCGGTAAAGTCTATACACATCCTCCACTTTCCATTTGCCTTCTTGACCATCACAGGGTTAGCTAACCATTCAGGAAATTGAATCTCTTCAATGAACCCAGCCTCTAAGAGTTTATCAACCTCTTGCTTAATGGCCTCTTGCCTTTCAGGAGCAAAATTCCTTTTCTTCTGTTTTATCTTCTTCCTGTCAGGGTCAACATTCAAATTATGAGTTATGAGTTGGGGATCAATCCCTGGCATGTCAGCAGCTGTCCAAGCGAACACATCACTATTCTCCTGTAAGAATTCTATCAACTTGCCCTTCAGGGGTTCTTTCAGAGATGCTCCAACATAAGTAACTTTTTCAGGATCGTTCGGTTCTAGAGGTGTGGGAATCAAATCCTCTGCTGGTTTCCCTCTATGCTCTTCATCATTGCGGACATCCATGTCTTCAATCGGAAGGACCTGCCCCCCGACTCCATCAGCCCTCAACGCGGCTACATAGCAACTTCTTGCCATCTTCTGATCACCCTTCTGTTCTCCGAACACCATTCCATGTCGGAAACTTAATCTTCATTTGATAGGAAGAGGCCACAGCCTTAAACGCATGGAGTCCAGTTCTTCCAAGGATTGCGTTGTATATTGAGGCTGCCTTAATCACCAAGAAGTTCAGCATCTGAGTCGCCTCCTTAGGCTCCTGCCCAACAGTTACGGGTAAATGAATAGTCCCTTCAACACTGGACTCCACTCCGTTAAACCCGTATATGGGCATGTTTGTAGGGGTCAACTGAGAGTCGTTGTACCCCATCTTCACAAATGCATCATGAAACAAAATATCCACAGAAGCTCCATTGTCTATCAAGACTCGTTTTACTTCTGAGTTTCCAATCACAGGAGTTATGACCAGCGGATCATCATGGGGAAACTTCAACCCTTCCAAGTCTGAATCATCGAAACTAATTACCATCTCAGTTTTAGCACGCTTCGGGGCTTCTCCTACGATGTGCATCACTTCTCTGGCATACGCCTTTCGAGAGTTTCGAGTTGTATCGGCCGCTGTCGGGCCTCCCCAAATCATGTTGATAACTGGCCCTCGGGGCTGTGTGTTACGATCACGATCATTATCCCTTCTATCATTGTTTCTTCTGTTGTAATCCCCTCTTTGGATTCCATGATCTCCATTCTTTGTGAAATTACTCAGTTTTCCTTTACGGATCAAGAATTCAATCTCGTCCTTCAACTGTCTACAATCATCCGTGTCGTGTCCCACGTCTCGATGGAACCTACAATATTGATCCTTGTTTCTCTTTGCGGGGTCACCCCTGAGTGGCTTCGGCCATCGGAAGTCTTTATCCTTCTCGATCTCTAACAAGATTTGACTCCTAGGAGCATTCAACCTTGCATAGTCAGAAAATCTTGGTCCCATACTCTTTTTTGATGTTGACTCAGAATCTTTGCTAGTACGAGGATACTTGTCCCTAGCATCATACTCCTGGTCTTGCTTTCGTTTCTTGTAGTCATTGTTACCCTTGCCATTACCTCCCGTAGCTTCTTTCTTCATGCTATCCTCAGCTTTGATATACTTATCAACCCTTCGCTGGAGCTCAGCCATATTTTCGGGAGGATGCTTTGCCAATGACCTTTTAAAGAACTCGTCGGTGGTTCCGTGCTCCAGGGCTACCATGGCTACCTTATTCTCCAGATCAGTGATGTTCAATGTCTTCTTGGTGAACCTCTTAAAGTAGTCTCTCAGATTTTCGTTCTTCCCTTGTACCACATACATGAGGGATGCAGAACTTTTCTCGTGAACTCTTCCGCTGATAAACTGACTAACAAAAGCAGCACTTAACTCCTTAAACGAGCCAATCGAGTTTACAGGAAACCGACTATACCATCTTTGAGCCATACCAGACAGGGTTTGAGGGAACGCCCTACACTTTAAGGCATCACTTGCGGGCTGTAGCAACAGCGCATTCGAGAACGTCCTGACGTGGTTTGAGGGATCACCCGTTCCATCATAAGCTTTTATCGTTGGCATCTTAAACTTCTTTGAGATAAGAGCGTTCATCACCTCCTCAGTAAACGGGGGTGTAGGATCATTAGGATCCCCAAGTGGCATCAGATCCTTGGGGTTACTCTTGGGGGTTTCCACCCTCGTTGTTCTTCCAGTTGGGGCATCAGCCCTTCTCTGCCTTCTGGTAGTCCCCTCCAGATTTATAAAGGGAATTGGTCCTGAGGTTGGAGGAGGCTGAGTTTTACTCATCCTAGCCTGTTCTCTGGCAATATCTTCCTTTAGCCTTAAAATCTCGGCCTCATGAGCCTTGATTCTTTCAGCAACTGTTAAGGGGGGTCCATCATGGATAGTTTGTGTTATTCATCTTCGTTCTCTGCTAGCGCGTCGCCTTCTTGGGGCTTCATCGCGATCATCATCAGTCGATGAATCGTCAGTATAGGGGCCAGAGTAATCAAAATACTCTCGATCTCGGATCTGCAAGGCATGGCCACTAGGTCCAGGGCCTTGAGTAATTGGAGGGTAGTTAGGCAGACCATACATCGGGTTGGTATTCACGGGGAGATCCGTAGTATGGATCTGTACCCCTGGTGGTGGGTGACTGGGATTAACTAGAAGAGAAACTAGCGTCTAGAGAGCGCTGGTTCCTTGACCCGGATGGATGACCAAAGGCAACGTCCCCTCAGAATGGGGATTCGTCCCGGGAGGTTGGGAAACTTGAGGTTGAGTGATCGCCCCTGTTGTTGGGGGTACTTGTTCAGTGACAGGCGGAGCAGAACTTAGAGGTAGAGCCTCGGTAGCGATTGGGTCGGTGGTGTTCTTCGCGTATTTACCATGGTTGATGTCTTTTTCCCACAGACGGCGCCAAATGTTGTGGAATAAAAACTAGGTTACGAATATGACGGCTAGGGTTTGTGTGTATTTAATGTTAAGGGTGGTTGAGCTTCGAGCTTTAATGGCTGTTTCTGTGTATCGAGACTGATCGGTCCTCACAGAGTGCCTACGTATCTCGAATTGAGAATCAAGCCAAGACGTAGTTCTGAGAATGAGGGGTCAGACCCTTTATATAGGCTGAGAAGCCCTAAAATCGTAGTAGGGTTAGGTGACTTGGTGGGCAAGTCACCGCCTTGAGGAAGGTTCTAGACTCCTTCCTTGTAGGAGTCAGTTTCCATGTTGGAATATGTATCTTGGAGGCTAAGTCAGGCAGGAGTAATATCCTCATTTGACTCTTATTTGCTGAGCTGTTTTATTACCCTTAATATTAATTACGAAATTAATATTATAACTAGGGATTGGGCCCATCTGGTGGGCCCCACTTTTGGACCATTCTAGGTCTAATTAACACCACATTAAATGTGTCTTTAGGGCTTACTTTTAGCCCATATCAATTGTATACGTTTATTATTTTTATAATATATAAAACAGGTGTCGGCCTAATAAATAGTTAAATAAAATCGGTACAGAAAAATATATTAATAATTTATCTTATTATCATGTATATTTAATTTATAAAATATTGTGTTCACCAATCTATATTGATATTATAGATATATTTTTTTAGATTTTTTAAAAACTCGAAAGCTATTTTTATAAATTTCTAAATAATCTTAATTTTCAAACTCAAATATGCAATCAAGGAAAATATTAATGTTATTAAAGATAAGTCTCAGCTCTAAATTATATTATAGTTAGGATATAAAAATGAAGTTCTAACCTTTTTTTGACAACAGTATCTCGCAATTCTAATTGAATCCTAAGAAAATCTCACCGACGTGCAAATCGAAATCAAGGTCAAAAAGAATTTTAGTATTTAAATTTTTATTAGTGTGTACATTTTTTATAATATATACAACGGGCGTCGGCCTAAAAGACCGTGAGACAAAATCGGTATAAAAAAGTTGAATAATACATCTTATTATATATATATATATATATATATATATATATATTTAATTTATACAATATTTTGTTCACCAGTCTATATTGATATTATATATATTTTTGTCAATTTTTCAATAAATAATCTTTGTTCAAAATTAAAAAATATATATATTATAAGGCCAAAAAGCAAGTTCTAACTTTTTTTTACAATAGTATTTCCTCAAGAAAATCTCATCGGCGTAAAAACCAAAATCAAAGTCAAAGAGGATTTTGGTATTTAATTTTTATTATTTTGTATGCTTATTATTTTTATAATATATACAACGGGTGTCAGCCTAAAAAAGTGTGAGACAAAATTAGTATAAAATGAATAATTTATCTTATTATCTATGTATATTTAGTTTATACAATATTGTGCTCGCTAATTGTTATTAATATTTATAGATATATTTTTGTCGACTCTTTTATTAAATAATCTTTATTTAAAATTTTAATAAAATTGATATAAGGCCGCCGCGAAGCGCGGCTTAGTCGACTAGTATATATATAAAGGAGGATACGCAGGAGTTTAGGTGGCGCTTTAAGATTATCTCAATCTATTTTTCTAATTTTTTTAGAATTTTAGGATTTTAAACATTAATAAATATAAAAAATATCTTTTAATATATTAGAAGTAGAATATATGCTCGCATTTACGTAGGAGAGGAGTTCGAATTTATATAATAGAAGAATTCGAATTTACAGGAAAGACATATATACATTAAAAGTTTTATTAAATGTAAAATAGATGTTCAAATTTATATAGGCCTTTGCTCCATAAAGAACACTTTTATATAAAGAACAATAAAGAACACTATAAAATCATTTATTCCAATAGATCCATTGGCCCCGCCAGGGGCACCCAATACAAAAAGTTCTTATTTTTTTAGGCTCTATCCATCCAGCAAAAAAAAAAAAAAAATTGAAAATTTTACTGTTCATCGATGACGTCATCAGTGACGTCATCATGAACAGTAAATTTTTCAAAATTTTTTTTTTTTTGCTGGATGGATAGAGCCTAAAAAAATAAGAACTTTTTGTATTGGGTGGCCCCGCCAGGGGCAATGGATCTATTAGATATGAGGTGTTCTTTGTTGTTCTTTATTTAAAGTGTTCTTTATGGAGTCCAACCCATTTATATATATACTTTATTTGCAGATTCCCACCAAATAATTTAATAGGTGTTTGTTTTTTTTTAACCAGATTCTCATGGTTACCCTTGCAGTTCTATTAAAACTAATCGTTTTCTCCATCAAACGGTTACAAAGCAAGTACGAGTATCTTTTATTTGCTTTGATGATTTATCTATTATATGCAGCACTTAGATGGAATCCCTACACAAATAGCCTACTTTGTGTCAAGGTGCTGAAGCTTTATAGGAAGACGAAAAACAAAAGAGAACTCAGTAATTTGCGGAAGAAAACAAAACGAATTTGAAAACTCTTATTACTGTTCTCTTTGTTCATTGTTTTTTTCAAGCACACCGAATATAATTCTTTGATTGCTTTTGATTATGTATTGATTTTAGGGTGAAATACTCAAATACCCAACTTTTCAAACCAATTAACCAAAATACCCACATGCGGAACAGTCCGCCCAAAATACCCACAGAATACGCATGTCTGAAATGCGCAGCCTGTAACACGCATTTACATAATGCGTATTCTTCAGATTTTTTTTTAAGAAGTAGGCCACGCATTTGTAACATGCGTATGTTTTTTTTAAAAAAAAAAAGTTGATCTACGCATTTGAATTATGCGTGTACCTCAATTGTCTTTTTTTTAAATTGGCCACTACGCATGTGTAATATGCGTGTGGTTCATTTTTTTTAAATATCATTTAAAATTTAGGTTTTAAAAAGTCCGTACATTCTAAATATTTCTAAAATCCAAAATGGAAAAGTTGAACCCCTTAAGGGAATACAAATAAAATTTAAAATTTTAATAAAAAAAGTGAATCTGGCGGCCTGATTTTTAAACGCTAACGCGTTTAAAAATTAGGATAAATTAGGGTTTTGGGTCTAGGGTTTAGGGTTGTAAACAACCCTAAACCCTAAACCCTAAATTCGTATACGATTCATTCGTCATTCCAAATATTTCTAAACCTAAAATGGAACTGTTGAACCCTAGAGGTTAACCGTTGAAAGCGCGAGGGAATACAGATAAAATTAAAAATTTTAATAAAAATAATTGAATCCGGTGGCCTGATTTTTAAACGCTAACGCGTTTAAAAATCAGGATAAGTTAGGGTTTAGGGTCTAGGATTTAAGGTTGTAAACAACCCTAAATCCTAAACCCTAAGTTCGTATACGGTTTACTCGTCATTCTGAATATTTTTAAAACCCAAAATGGAAAAGTTGAACCCTTAAGGGAATACAAATATATTAAAAATATTTAATTAAAAAATTGAATGTTTCTAAACCCCAAATGGAACCCGTCAAACCCATGGTTGTAAAAATCGATAATCGGTATAAATCGGTTGAGATACCGATTTAAGATTAATCGGGTAATCGGAAGGATTATTAATCGGAGTATTAATCGGATATTATAATAATATTTTATATATTAATTTAATTTACAATTAAACATATCATTTTAAATAAATTCATAGGATTAATCGGATTTCAAAAATCGAATCGGTTGATTACCTTACAGAGGATTAATCGGCTAAATCGGGGATTTTTAAAACCGTGGTTAAACCAAAAAAGAAAGCTATTTTAATTCCAAAAAGTGTGGAGCCATACGCATTAACTATATGCGTACTCTTTATACATACGCATTGAGTACATGCGTAATCTTTATATTTTTCTTGTGTGGCTGACAAGCAAATCAATCATCATTCCATTTTAAGAGGGATGCGCATTAAGCACATGCGTGACGGGAATGCGCATTGGGTAAATGCGTGTTCAGTGGACAGAAAGGGCGGTACGTTCTACAGGTGGGTATTTTGGGTGGTGGGTTCCCAAAAGTAGTGTATTTTGGTCATTGTTAGTCACAGAGGCATGCCTGTATACATCATAACAAGCCTAATTGTTTGTAATGCTTTCCATTACTTACATGACCTCTTAACTGAGGGAACCTCTAGTTGTAGAGTTTCTATTTGTATTGTACTTGAAGTAGGCATCAAATCCTAGTTGTGTAACTGTACTTATAGAGTCTAGAATAATGCTTGAAAGAAGTTCCAAGGTTCATGCCTCAAGCAAGAAGATAAAGACTGTCAAATAATCACAGTTAGGATTTGAAGAAATGAAGAAATTTGCCTAAGTATCAATTCGAGAAGTATATTTGTCTATTCGAGAAGTCCAGCATTCGAGAAGTCAGGGATTCGATATCTCAAGACACTATTCGATATCTCAAGACACTATTCGATATCTCTGAATACACTGTTCGATATCTCAAGGACCCAGAAAGCTATTCGACATCTCAAGGATTCGACAAGTCAAATGTTCTATTCGACATCTCAAGGAATCCTGAAGAAAAGAGCTATTCGAGAAGTGATTAGATATGACAACATAATAGTGTTCGAGAACTCAGAGTTATCGATCAAGTCAATTCTAGTTCTCGAATCACTTACTTAGTCACTTCTCGAATACATTCTTGGAGACAAAATACTGAAGAAGTTGTACAAGTCTGAAACCTGCAACAAGCCAATGCACTTTATGGACCACAATCTGTAACGTGCTCTGGAAAGCCTACAAGGAAGCTTGGAGAGATATAGAAGAGACAAGGAGCTAAAGAAGTGGATCTGAACAGGCTTTGCAAAGTCAAATCTGTAACTATTTGGACACTTACTCAAAGAGGATAGACAGACTAGAAAGTAATTTGTTTAGCTACTTCATTTGTAGTAAGTAGGTTGTATCCATGTTCTATAAGGATACAGCCTCGCTTCCTTAGAAACTAACCAAGTGAGTCAAGTTTTTCAAACAATGTAAGCTATATCTCTCTGAGAAAAACGAAGCTGAGAATACTATCATTTGTATTCACAGATTGTAGCAACCTTTATCTAATAATACATTAGATTAAAGTGATATTGTGTTTTGTGTTGTTCTTTATCCGCACCTACATCTCTGCACACATAACACTTGTTTGCTACACAGATTCAAGGGCAAGAAAGGTTCAAGAATCCATTCACCCCCCCTCTGTATTCTTTCTCTGTGTTCAATACTCAACAAGTGGTATCAGAGCGGGCTGTTTGTTCAAAAACAGAAAAACGATCATGAGTTCGAATACACCAAAGACTACAGGAACGGTGAAGGTCCCTAAGTTTGACAAAGAAAACTTCAACCTCTGGAAGATAAAGATGATGTTGTTCATCAAAGCCTCTCATCCCTTGTATCCTGAGATTCTCAAGAATGGTCCTTTTGTTCCACAACAAGAGATACCAGAGAAGACTGTTGGAACCACAACTATCCCAAGATCTTATGAGGCCAAGGATCCATCTAAATGGATAGAATCAGAAAGAGAGAAGGTTGCTCTTGACAGCCACCTCATGCTGCTTATCATTGATTCCATGGACATGTCAATGTTTGCAAACATTGCATCATGTACGTCTGCCAAAGAAATGTGGGATCACATTGAGATGTTGTGTGAAGGAACTGATGAGGTTAAGGAAAACAAGAAACAGATATTGGTCACACAGTATGAAGCTTTCATGGCACAGCCCAAGGAAAGCATTACTGAAATGTTTGAAAGGTTTCACAAGCTAGTTACTGAGTTGCAGATGAATGGCAAGGTTTACAGCACCAAGGAGTTAAATATGAAATTTCTGTTATCTTCACCAAATCATCTAGAGCAAAGAGTCATTTCTCTAAGGGAGAGAGATTTGAACAAAGTCACCTATGATGTGCTCTATGGAGTCCTAAAGACTTATGAACTTGAGTTGCTTCAGAAAAGGGCTATCCAAGCCAACCAAGGTAGAATGATAAACACATCATGTGCCTTGATTGTCAACAAATCTATTCAAGACCTAGAAGCATCTACAAGCCAACTAAGGATAGAGGAGGTAGCAGATGATGAAGAAACTGAAGCTGAGGTATGTGAACCTGTTGAGGAAGAGGAAAAGTTTTACACTCTTGAAGAACTTGATGGGATGGAAAATACTTCATATGCTTTCATGGCCAGGAAATTTCCAAACATCAGATTTAAAAGAAATCAATCCTTCAAACCCAAAACTCAAAACCATTTAGTCAACAAGAACAAGGCACCTGTGAAATCAAACAGAAATAAATTCAAAACCAGTTATGTGGATAGGTCATCTGTAAGGTGCTATAGATGCAATGACCTAGGGCATTTTGCCAGTGATTGCAAGAAGCCTAAAAAGAAGGATAGAGATTATCTTGAGCTCGAAGCTAAGTATGAGGTCCTTCTGAAAAAGCAGACACAAGGTAAGGCCTACATAGCTGAAGGGAAGTGTTGGGATGATTCTGAGAGTGATGGAGAGGAACAAGAATTCTACAATTATGCCTTGATGGCCAACTCCAAGGATGACCCATCTCCATCTGATTCTCAGGTACCATCCCTCACTACTATAGATATGTCTGTTTCTGAGTATAAATGCATGATTGAACAACTATCTGTTTAGATGTGTAATATTCATACTAGTATGACTGCTGCTAATGAGGAGATTGCTAAACTGTCTACTAGAAATGAAATATTAACCAAAAAGAATGAGGAACTTGAGCTAACTGCTATGCAAGTAGAAAACCTTAAAAAAGAAGTTGAATATTTGCAGAACAAGGTTTTATGTGCTAGTCAAGTAGAGAAGGCTCTTAGGGATGAATTAGCTGAAAATGAATTCAAACTGAAAACTTTCAAGAAATCATCTGGTCTAGTGCAATCCTACTGTGAGAAAATTGAAGCTAAACCCAAAGCAGCTATTGGACTTGACTATGACTCTCTCAAACAGAGGAAAGGCTATGCTGTCATTGAAGAGGACACAGTTGTTCATGAGAAAGTGTCTCACATTTTGAAAAAGACTGAAAATCCAATTTTTAAGGAATCAACATTTGAAATTGATGAGGATGCCTTACTCATCAAACAAATGTTGAATGATGAGGATGAGGCACAATCCAGTGAACAACAAGCATCCTCCAAGAGTGAGAGTGTCAAGTCAAAGACCAAGGAACCAGTAGTTGTTAGGCCAATACCTAAGAAGTTTGTTAAGTTTGTTTCTGCTGGGATGAATGTATCAGAAAAGAAAGTGACTAAGAAGAAACATAACAGAAATGGTAAGTTAGGAATTAACAAGGATAACAATTATGCTTATATGCCTAATGCCCCTAGGAAAACTTGTCAGAATTGTTTCAGTACCAATCATTTAACTCATGCATGCAAGAAACATGCTGGTAGTGTATCTAAACCTTTCTATGATTCTTCTGTGCCTCTAAGACATAGAGATGCACCTTTTTGTGATAAATTTGACTGTATGCCATGCAATATGAATGTTATGACTAGCTGTTTCAATCTGAGAAGACAATTCATTGATGGTTGTATCAGTCACAATTCTCACACACACTACACCAGGGCAAAGTTGATAAGTGGATTTTATCTCCACTTGGAACATTTTATAATGGCTTAAATTGATTGTCTTGGGCTCAAGTTTCTTGTAGTTTTGATGTGTTTTGTTTAGTTGTGCAGATTTACAAGGATGTTGATTATGGTGGATGTTTTTGTCGTTTTTGGAGATTTAATTTATTAAAATTCGGATTTATTGGGCTGCACGCATGAGATTCACTGTTTGGGCCATATCTTGAGTTCTAGAAGTCAGTTTTGGACGATCTTACTGTCCACGCAAAGATAACGAGATTCTCTATCATTCTAAAGTGGTCCAGAGGCCCAATTGCAGTTGGAACGTTCCAGAATTACTGAAGAAAAGACAGCTGCGAATTTGCCTTTAAATCAGAATCAGTTTAGGAAACGTACTTCTATTATAATTCTGATTTGGTATTTTCTTGTTGGGCAAGATGTCTAGATCCTATATAAACACATCCAACCCTTATAATTTATCATCATTAGGATCATCATTAGGAGTAGAACCATTACATATCAATTACTTAGGTTTATTTATAACTTTTCATACTTTGTTTTTATCATGGTTTCATCAGATCCCATGATGACGAGAGGTTCAATTATGAGCTAATCGTTGTCATGGGATTCTAACGAATTTATTTATGGAGCTTTAGTATCTTGATGCTTTACAGATCTGTGTGTGATGTATATCTGATATCCTCGTATGGTTGTGTTTCATGTATTTAGATGCGTAGCTAACATCTAATTTGTAAATCTCTTGTGAAGCGAGAGTGGATCTTGAGATTTAGAACTTGCCATGCTAGCATAGGATAGGTTGATGTTTTAACATCATGATTTGTGGCATAAATAGAGATATTATGCTGCCCTATGTGATCAATATGGATAACTTGTTCTTCAACCGTTATGTTTTCAAATTCTATAGGGATATAGGGTCTAAGCATAATTGGTGTCTATTCATCTTCTATCTCTTTTGTGGATGTATGGATAGTTTGGTGTACGTATACTGAGAAGTAGCGTTTACTTGTTTCGTGTTGTCCGATCAGATATCATAACCATTGCATATAGTGATTAAAGACGTCAGATCTAAGCAAAGTATTTAATGAAGTTAGGATTCCATGTTTTCTCTTGCAGAAGTAATTAGATTTAAATTCTCGTTAGTTAGTTAATTCTTAGTTTGTTAGCTTACTTCTTAGTTAGTTAGTTAATTAAAACCCAAATTTTGTTATTTGTCTTAGCAGTGATTAAAAACCATACATTGTTGCATAGGTGCATGAACTGAATTGAAACCATAACCAGATCTCTGTGGGAACAAACTCGACTTATATCTGTATTACTTGTGACCACGTACGCTTGCGTGATTTAGTGCAAACAAGTTTTTGGCGCCGCTGCCGGGGATCATCGGTGCTTTATTTTTGGTTTATGTGCTTGTCAATAGTGGTCGTTAGAGTTCACTGACTCAGATTTTTTCTTATCTATCTTGTTTAGTTTGGTGTGTTTCAGGTACTTGAGTGTTTGAAGATGGCATGCGAGGAGTTGCCATGGTGGGCATATTCGAGGACATCCATGCCTCAGCAATGTGAGCGGTGTTTGGGCGTTCATGATCCCTCACAATATTGTTACTACGGAGGAGTTGATCCATATGTCACTTATGAGGAGCAACCATATTTTCAATACCATCCTCAACAGTACCAGCAAGATGTTCCAGATATGTCAAATGTCTTTGGTAGTGAAGAGTTTCAACATCAGCAACCTACTCCTACTTTTCAGTCAGACGAGGTTGATGATTTGAAGGAGATTAGGACGGAGATTAGGATGCTTGCAGAGAATAATGAGAAGCTTATCAAATCTATGGAGACACTAGTTGCTCAAGTTTGTAGTGTCTTGGAACAAGAGAAACAACAATTCATGGTAGAGGCAATTCCAGAGAGTAACGATGACTTGGAGCGAGGTACTGCATGCTTAATTGAGGAAGACAAATTCCAAGAGGAGGTTAGCGTTAACAAGCCATGTGAGGAATTTGATCATGTTAGGATGGTGGAAGATTTGGAAAGGGCACTATTTGGGACAAACACTGTTGAGCTACACAAATTTCAAGAATTGGTATGTGCGTACCAAGAGGCTGAAGAACATGGGAAAGATGCAGGTCTTCTACTTGTCTCAGAGTTTAAAGATGGAGGTAGCGCATTAGAGCCGATGGAGGAAGTTCTCGTTGAGGAACCAAAGGCTTCAGCAATTTACATTTACCCTCCTCCATTATATTCAAGCGAAGCCCGCGAATGTGTGTTGTTCTACAAATTGTTAGATTTTCGGTCAACAGATGAAGGCATTGGAAGAGGACATAGTTGTCATACGAATAGGCCAAGCGAGGAGAAAGGGCAAAAAGTGTGCCGCCGAGATGATGATGAAGTATTGCGAAGAGAGGACCAGGCGAACTATTATCATCCTTAATGGAGGCTTGGAAGTAACGTCAAGCTATTGACGTTAAAGAAGCGCTTCGTGGGAGGCAACCCATGAATTAGTGTAGAGAGGAAAAAAAAAAGTGTAGTGAAAAGAAAAAAAAAAGAGTAGTAGTGTTGTGCAAAAAAAAAAAAAAAAAAAAAGTGAACAGTATTTTTTCGCGCAAACTGCGCCCCTGTAACGCAGGTTGCGCCTGCGTTACTGCTTTCGGGGCAGTTTGTGCCCCTGTAACGCAGGTTGCGCCTGCGTTACCCGCTTATATTCCCCCTAACACGCAGGTTGCTCCTGCGTGTCTGCATCTACCGCGCCCAGCGCACCTGTAACGCAGTAGCAGGATGCGTTACACCCCTTTCTGCCCAGATTTTTTCCGAAAATTATTGTTTTTCACCTCTAAAATTCCCCAAAATTTAATCCTAACCCAAATTTCTTCAATTCTAAATTCCTATATCTATCCTACATCAAATCTTAATCTCTCCAAATCTCTCCTACACTCTAAATTTTTAAATCTCATCTATCCATCATCTTATATATATACACACCTCTACATACAAATCCAATTCCTCTTCTATTTATTTAAATCTCCAAAAATTCAATTCTAAAGAGGAATTAATTGCAAGTTCACCTCTCCAATTCGTAGTGGGTTTATTTCTTCTCTCAAATTTTATTTTGATTACGAATTTGTGTTCTTGTAAATTGGGTTTTGTATTATTTTTTATATATTGGGGTATTTTTGGTGTGTTATTGCTTGGTAATTTTCGGTGGAGCTTCTTGTGAGTTGGGTATTGATTATTTTGGCTCGTAAGCATGGGAGAGATAGTGCTAATGTTGGGAAATTTTCGTTTTCGACGGCGGAGGTTAAATTTAATCGGTTGTTTTGAGGCTAATTGCTAAGGAAAGGGGATTTTTGCGAGAAAAAAAAAATTGTTGGGTATGCTTCGGTATTCATGTATGTTTTCTACTATCCCTTGTATTTACTTCCATTCAATGAGGACATTGAATATTCTAAGTTTGGGGGTGGTTTGAGGGATAAGTAGTGTATATATATGTGATTGTTAGTTATGCGTTCATGTAGGATTTCATGCTTTGCATATTAGTAGTAGTAAATTATGCATTTATGTTCGTGATATCTACGTTTGTTTCATATAGGACATTCTGTTTTTATTTTTTGTATATCATGTGAGTTCATAATAGTTGCATTTGCACCCATGCTTTATAGGAATTTTGTGTTGTTGACGCTTTTGATTGAGAAGTGATATGCTTTGTTCTTGTGCACACACATACACTAGTAAGTTGAAGCTAGTAGACTTATTGAATGTTGTAAGTGATTAGAAGGACATGAATATGTGCAAGATGATTTAGTTTACATGCTTTGAATACAAGTTGGTGATTAGTTAACCCGTTGAGCTTAATCCTATTTTTTTCGGTGACATACCACATTACTTGCCTAGAACTTTTTCTTGTATTGGCCTTACATTAATTTGAACCCACATTGTCAAAGGCTAGTAGAGTGCTTAAGGGAGTAATAAGGTGTGCAAGGAGGGGTTTATTGTTGGTCGTACTTTTGGGGGAAATATTGAAAATTGGGTTTTATTGTTTACTTGATAGTCGGCATGTGTAGTAAATTCATGGGATCATTGTGTATTGTTTATATTATTGTTTTGTTATATTTAGCTCTCGAAAAAAAAGGGGAAAAAAAAGAAAGGAAAAAAAAGGAAAAAAAAGAAAAAAAAAAGAAAAGAAAAAAAAAAGAAAAAATAAAAAGAGAAAAATATATATTATGAGAGCATATTTGTGTTTGTTGTGATCCTACTTTAGTCGACTAGTCGAGTGTTTGTTTTAATAATAGATTATGTGGGGGGAAAATAGGGTGTTGTGTATGATTTATTATGGTACTTACTAGCTTTTGACACTTCACCTGTTTTGGCTTATTTGACATACCTTGTCCCTAGCCCCGTTACAACCCAAATAAAGACCTTTTGATTATCGTCATTGATGTATGTTGTGTTAAGAGTTAGATTGATACCAAATGTCAAGCATGCTTATGATTTTGTTGGAATTGAGTGATACACTTACCCTTGTTCTTGAGTGAATATTCTTTTGTGAGTGGATTGTGAGTGTTTGCTTGTTTTTGCGTATGAGATCCCGAGTTTTGTCTCAAAGATGTACTCTTGTAGGCTTAGCATGTTTACCAACTTATTCTTACACTTGACATGGACTTGTGAGAACTTATGCATGTTCTTTGAGTAGACTATGTGAATACTTGCACTTTCGACACCAAGACATTGCGTATTTACTATGATTCTTAAGTTGACATGGCATGAGAGGATTTGAAGGTATGGTAGGATATTAGTACTAGATTAATTGCATTTTTCATATTAGTTGCATTCATGCATTGCATTGCTTTAGGTTAAATGGATTTTGTGGGTACATTCGCTATAGGCCCTCACGAGACCTTACTCGTCCACTAGGGCTGCCTAGGGGTTTAAAGGGCTTGTTGCATATGCCAAATGCAACCGTGATCACCTACGGAAGTGGTACTAGTTGGTTAGTTAGTTGTAATTGTTTATGCTTGAGGACAAGCATCGGTTTAAGTTTGGGGGTGTGATAAGTGGATTTTATCTCCACTTGGAACATTCTATAATGGCTTAAATTGATTGTCTTGGGCTCAAGTTTCTTGTAGTTTTGATGTGTTTTGTTTAGTTGTGCAGATTTACAAGGATGTTGATTATGGTGGATGTTTTTGTCATTTTTGGAGATTTAATTTATTAAAATTCGGATTTATTGGGCTGCACGCGTGAGATTCACTGTTTGGGCCATATCTTGAGTTCTAGAAGTCAGTTTTGGACGATCTTACTGTCCACGCGAAGATAACGAGATTCTCTATCATTCTAAGTTGGTCCAGAGGCCCAATTGCAGTTGGAACGTTCCAGAATTACTGAAGAAAAGACAGCTGCGAATTTGCCTTTAAATCAGAATCAGTTTAGGAAACGTACTTCTATTATAATTCTGATTTGGTATTTTCTTGTTGGGCAAGATGTCTAGAGCCTATATAAACACATCCAACCCTTATAATTTATCATCATTAGGATCATCATTAGGAGTAGAACCATTACATATCAATTACTTAGGTTTATTTGTAACTTTTCATACTTTGTTTTTATCATGGTTTCATCAGATCCCATGATGACGAGAGGTTCAATTATGAGCTAATCGTTGTCATGGGATTCTAACGAATTTATTTATGGAGCTTTAGTATCTTGATGCTTTACAGATCTGTGTGTGATGTATATCTGATATCCTCGTATGGTTGTGTTTCATGTATTTAGATGCGTAGCTAACATATAATTTGTAAATCTCTTGTGAAGCGAGAGTGGATCTTGAGATTTAGAACTTGCCATGCTAGCATAGGATAGGTTGATGTTTTAACATCATGATTTGTGGCATAAATAGAGATATTATGCTGCCCTATGTGATCAATATGGATAACTTGTTCTTCAACCGTTATGTTTTCAAATTCTATAGGGATATAGGGTCTAAGCATAATTGGTGTCTATTCATCTTCTATCTCTTTTGTGGATGTATGGATAGTTTGGTGTACGTATACTAAGAAGTAGCGTTTACTTGTTTCGTGTTGTCCGATCAGATATCATAACCATTGCATATAGTGATTAAAGACGTCAGATCTAAGCAAAGTATTTAATGAAGTTAGGATTCCATGTTTTCTCTTGCAGAAGTAATTAGATTTAAATTCTCGTTAGTTAGTTAATTCTTAGTTTGTTAGCTTACTTCTTAGTTAGTTAGTTAATTAAAACCCAAATTTTGTTATTTGTCTTAGCAGTGATTAAAAACCATACATTGTTGCATAGGTGCATGAACTGAATTGAAACCATAACCAGATCTCTGTGGGAACAAACTCGACTTATATCTGTATTACTTGTGACCACGTACGCTTGCGTGATTTAGTGCAAACAAAAGTCTTTAAGTCCTCCTAAAGCTAGGAAGGTACCTCTGTCACCTAAGTCTGAAACCTCAAGTTCTAAGACTTCTAACAGTGATAAGAAGACTAATGCCAAGAAAGTTGATAAGCATGCTGTTTATGATAAAATTGTTTCTAAGTCACATGGACCCAAACTTGTTTGGGTACCAAAGGCAAAGTAATACCATTGTGTTTTCAGGGCAAAGAAAGTGAAAAGAAGGTCATGTGGATTTTGGACAGTGGATGCTCAAATCATATGACTGGTGATATGGCCCTGCTATCACAGTATGAGGAAAAGGTCGGCCCAATGGTTGCTTTTGGAGATGACAGCATGGGTAACACACTGGGATATGGCAAGTTGAAAGTTGGTAATGTCATCATTGAAGATGTAGCACTAGTCAAGGGGCTCAAGCATAATCTGCTAAGTGTTGGTCAGTTTACTGATAGAGGATTCAAAGTGAATTTTGACAAAGATGAATGTTTGATCACCCACAAGAAGACTGGTGATTTTGCTCTATCTGGAGTAAGGAAAGGTAGCTTGTTTGTAGCCAATATGGATTCTGCAAACAAGGACAAAATTTGTTGCTTTTACTCAAAAGCATCAAATGAAGATCGTTGGCTGTGGCACAAGAAATTATCACACCTGAACTTCAAAGCCATTAATTCTCTAGTCAAAAGAGAGTTAGTAAGAGGCATGCCTACACTTGAATTCTGCCAAGAAGGAGTGTGTGAGGCTTGTCAAAAAGGGGAAATGAAAAGATCAAGCCACAAGTCAAAGACAGTGACATCAATAACCAAGCCCCTACAACTCATTCATATGGATTTGTTTGGGCCTGTCAACATTATGTCACTTGGAAGAAAGAAGTATGCCCTGGTAATGGTTGATGATTTTTCAAGGTATACGTGGGTGGAATTTCTGGCATCAAAAGATGAGGCTCCACAAGTAATCATTGAGCATATAAAGAAAGTTGACAAGGAAGTAAAGGCAAACAATGCAAGTGTGATTGCACTGAGAAGTGATAATGGAACAGAGTTCAGAAATGCCATACTTGAAGCATTCTGTAAAGAGAATGGTATTTCTCAGCAATTCTCAGCTCCAAGGACTCCACAACAAAATAGAGTTGTTGAGAGGAAGAATAGAACTCTAATTGAGGCTGCTAGAACAATGTAACTTGATGCAAAAATGCCTACATGTTTTTGGGCTGAGGCTGTGAGCACTGCATGCTATATCCAGAACAGAACCCTCATCAACAAAAACACTGGAAAGACACCTTATAACTTGATGACTGGAAAGAAGCCTACTCTAAAGTATGTTCATACTTTTGGAAGCAAATGCTTTGTACTGAAGGATAATTCTGAATATGTTGGAAAATTTGATGCAAAAACATTTGAAGGAATTTTTCTTGGCTACTCTATGGAAAGAATTGCATACAAGGTTTATGTCATCAGTCAAAAAAAAGTTATGGAAAGCATAGATGTAACATTTGATGACAGCAAACTACCTGGACTAGAAGAAGCCAATGATGAAGACAAAGATCCATTAAGGTTTGATAATCTAGATGATTCTGATGAAGAGATTGAAACTGGAGTTGAAACTCAAGTTCAACAAACTCAAGTGAATGATGATACAAGAGAAGAATTTGTGCCAATCGATAGTGGAGAAACAAGCATCCAAGACACACCTGTGAGTAATGGCAACTTCACAGGGGGAGGAAATGAGAATGACCATGATGTGGATGATGAAGCAACATCAAGAATGAGAAGTCAGGCTGAACACTCAAGGAAATGGGATAGATCACACACTGCAGAGCAAATCATTGGAGATCCTAATGCAGGAGTAAGGACTAGGAGAGCAACTCAAAATGAGTGCCTCTATGGATGTTTTCTATCACAAGTTGAGCCTAAGAAACTTGATGATGCACTGTTGGATCCAGATTGGATTATTGCTATGCAAGAGGAGCTGAATCAATTTGAAAGGAACAAAGTATGGGAACTTGTGTCTGCACCAAAGAATAGAACCATTGTTGGAACAAAATGGGTTCTGAAGAATAAGATGGATGAAGATGGTGTAACAGTAAGAAACAAAGCGAGGCTGGTTGCAAAAGGATACTCTCAATAGGAAGGCATTGATTATGATGAGACATTTTCCCCTGTTGCTAGATTGGAAGCCATCAGAATATTCTTGGCATTTGCTGCTCATTCAAACTTTAAAGTTTATCAAATGGATGTCAAGAGTGCATTTCTAAATGGAGAGTTGGAAGAAGAGGTTTATGTGCAACAACCACCTGGCTTTGAGGATCCACATTTCCCAGAATTTGTCTACAGATTGCTTAAGGCATTGTATGGACTTAAGCAGGCTCCAAGAGCATGGTATGATACCTTATCGCAATTTCTTCTTGAAAATCAATTCACTAGAGGCACATTGGACAAGACACTGTTTTACAAGAAGCATGGTGATGACATTATCCTAGTTCAAATTTATGTGGATGATATCATTTTTGGCTCTACAAATGAGAAGCTGTGTGAAAAATTCTCCAAACTCATGCAGAGCAGATATGAGATGAGAATGATGGGAGAGTTGACATTCTTTCTTGGGTTGCAAGTCAGTCAAAGGAAGGATGGTATCTTTATCAGTCAGACCAAGTACATCAAGGATCTATTGAAGAAGTTTGACTTGGAAGATTGCTCACCTGCAAAGACACCCATGGCCACTGCAACTAAATTGGATGAAGATGCTAAAGGCAAGAAAGTAGATATCTCAGTCTACAGAGGCATGGTTGGTTCTCTGCTCTATCTCACCGCAAGTGGGCCAGACATCATGTTTGCTACATGTTTATGTGCTAGATTTCAATCAAATCCAAAGGAATCACATTTGATTGCAATAAAAAGGATCTTTAGATATCTGAAGGGCACTCCAAACTTGGGTTTATGGTACCCTAAGGACACTGGGTTCAATCTGGTTGGTTATTCTGATGCTGATTATGCTGGATGCAGAGTGGATAGGAAAAGCACCTCAGGAAGCTGCCAGTTTCTTGGACAAAGGTTAGTTTCTTGGTATAGCAAGAAGCAACAACCTATGTCAACTTCTACAGCTGAGGCTGAATACATAGCTGCTGGAAGTTGTTGTGCTCAAGTGCTTTGGATTAGAAATCAACTTAGAGATTATGGACTTGTGTTGGAAAGAATTCCAATCATGTGTGACAACACAAGTGCAATCTCTATAGTTGCCAATCCTGTCAATCATTCTAGAACAAAGCACATTGACATCAGATATCATTTCATTAGAGAACATGCAACTAATGGAACCATTGAGTTGCATTATGTCTCTACAGATAAACAACTAGCTGATATATTCACTAAGCCATTAGATGAAGCCACCTTCACAAGGTTGGTAAGTGAGATTGGAATGCTGAATTCTTCAGATTCTGGCTAAGTGAATACAACATCTAGATTGTTGCAGCAGTAAACACTTACTTTATCTAAATTCTCAATATTTTTGGAGTAAGTGTTGGCTGAAATATGATTTATAAATATTTCAAATCTGTTGCATATATTGAAAATCATATTTTTATAAACTTGAAATTTATATGAAATTTTGAGAAAATCACTGTTTAATTTGCTAGAATATTAATGAATGAATATGGCTGGTAAATTTTAAAAGATAGTGAAAATTGAGTTTCTATGAGTATAATTCGACAAGTCAGACTTTCCAAGTGATTCACTATTCGACATCTCTAACAAGTCTCATTAGAGCACTCTTGAGTTCTCGAATAGAGTCTTTTAGAGTTCTCGAATAGAGGTTTCCTTGACTTCTCGAATATAGTGTTTTAGATCTCGATTGTCTGAGTTCTCGAATACTATATTTGAGTTCTCGAATCATTTGAAAAGGTTGATTTCTCGCTGAATTTTAACCGATTTTGGATTTTTATTCAAAATTCAGAATTACTCATAAAAACATATTTTACCTAATTTAGATTTATTTCTAAGTTAGATAACTGCCAGATGTGAGTTACTATCTGCTTGAGTTATCGATTAAGCCTTTCTTGACTTCTCGAATAGTTGTTTTCTACTTCTCGAATGCCTGACTTGTCGATACAAAACATACTTCTAATCGACAATTCAAGTACTTCATACTTATACAATTCTACATCTATTCGATTAATTTCATTCGATTTCTCAAGCATCTTCACTCTCTAAACCTCTGAAACCCTAACTGCAAAGCAAAACTTCTTCTTCAACCTTCAATTTCTTTCTTCTCCTCCATACACATGGCAATAGTAAAGTTCAACACCAATTTCATTGCTCTAACTAGTGATGTGGAAGCACCCAACGCCAATTTTAAATGCTTTGTCAAATGGATGGCTGAATCATACATCAAGGATGCACTCTCTGCCAACCCAACCCTATATCTAGATATCCTGGAACAGTTTTGGAGCTCTGCTACTGTGGAGGCTGTAGCCCTGGAAAACGCAATCACTTCATATATCATCTACTGCAAGATTCAGGATCAGGAAATCACTATCACTACTGCAGACATGAATCAAGCACTGGGCCTACAACAAGAGTCATTTGACAGACTGGCCACGAATGCAGAGTTAGAGGAATTCTTTGAGTTCATCAACTACTCAGATGGGATCAATCTTGGAAAGCTAAACAGAAAGAATCTGAGGAAGGAGTGGAGTTATTTGTTTGCAACTCTTCTTCAAGTCTTCACTGCCAGGAAATCAAGCTTTGATCAAATTAGTGCACCTGTGCAGCAAATTGGTTATGCACTGGCCTATGGAAAGAAGATAGATGTTGGCCAAATCATCCTACAGGAACTATATGGGAGACTTGGTAAGAACACAACCAAGAGAGGTACTAATATTTTCTTCCCTCGCTTTATTCAATCTGTACTTAATTATAAAAATGCTCAATTGATTGAATTTCCTGGGATAGATAAAAATAGAATAGGCTATCCTAGATCCATGACCAAACTCATTTTTGGTAATTTGGAGACTAGGAATGATGTGGATGTAAGACTTAACATAACTCCCCATATGGAGAGTTTGTTTAGAACTTACCCCCACAACATGCCAACATTTGATGCAAAATCTCAGTTAGCATAGCTCAAGCAAGTAGAACAAAATGCTAACCCAGGGCTTGCTAACCAACCCTCTCAACCAAACACCTTACCACACACTGAGCCAACTGCATCATCCTCTCAAAAGGGTGATGTCAGTAAAAAGAAGAGAAAGGAAGTAATGTCTGCACCATTAACTATCTTATCTGAAGTAGCATTAGCTGTTGAACTAGGGCTAGAAAGTGAGGAACCTGAGTCACCCTTACTAAGGCCAAAGAAGAAGAAATCTAAGGCCACCTCTTCAGTCACACAAATGGCTGAAGTTGTAAAATCAGGGGCACACAGCTCACTAGGTGTATCCTCTCAACAGTGTGCACCTATAGAATCAAGTATCCTCCCCAATGCACCTTCTTGTACAGAGTCAGCACATGGGAGTGATAAGGCTGGCACAACACTGAGTGGAGAGCACATCACACTTGAAACTCCCTCTATTTCTCAGGGGGAGTTGCCAAAATCTACTCTACAACACACTTCTCTTCCAGAATCTTTCACAAATCTTTCTTTGGAGCCTGCAACTCAGGCAACTGAAATGCAAGGCATTGATCATCAAGAATTTCTTTCTTTTTATGAGCCAATGATTTCAAGTGACTTAGTGCATGACACTTTGTTCACCACCCAGGACCCACATTTAGATGGTGAGGGAATGCATGCTGGGGCATCTCCTAATGACACCATCACAAACACAGAGGTTCCACTAGTTTTTACTAGAGACTCTGTGCCAGTGTCAACTGCTGGTGTAACTCATCCCACTTCTGTGGAGACACCAGTAGTAGAGTCAACCCATCCGGTTACAGAAGTTGCATCTGTAACTGAGGAGTCTAGTTTTCCTAGCTCTAGCTCTGACTTTATGTCACAATGGCTGAAGCCTGTGCAACATGACAGTGCTTCAGGATCAAGGTCTGTTCCATAACAATTGACGATTGAAGCACTTCAAAGGTTAATTGTGGATCAGATTCCTGAGTTTGTAAAAATAGCTCAGAACCTTGTCACCTCCAACATCTCTAATCCAGACTATGAGGCCATCTTACTATGCCATAGAGATGATGTGGAGATGCAGAAGGCCAAGATTATTGATGATGCTGAGAGAGATGGTAATGCAGATGCCTGGATGCAAAGAAAGTATGATGTAACTCTCAGTGAAGCACTTCAATATCTTAGAGAGGAATACATCACTTCACTGGGATCCAATGCAAAATCCCTGACTCCTAGTGAAGTGTATGAAGCTGTAAATGAGTCCTACAAAGGTTTCCTCAAGGCTGCACACTATCTTGGCAAGGGAGTCAGATACGAAGTAAACAAAGTGTGTGACAAGACAGCCACTACAGTAGAAGAAATACAGAGGGCCTTTGATGCTAAATTCCCTCAACTAGACAGTGTGGTCAAAGATCTCAAACACTGCAACACCACCTGCACCAAGATGGACCATGGCCTAGCCCTTCTCACAGATACAGTCACAGGCCTAGGAAAAAGATTTCAAACTCTATCTGACCAATCTACAGAGGCCAATGCAATGCTCAGAACACTGTTCAAGAATCAGTATGGGGATAAGTTGGTCACTGAGGTCCCTGTACATGAAATGTCCAAATTTGAGGTGCAAAGACTGCAAGAGCAATCCTTATCTGGTTTCAAGGCCACTGCACTGCTATCCAAGGGTGATACTCTTGAACGGGAGGTGGTGTCTCTCCAAGAATCCAATGCCATTCTGGCAGACAAAGTTACAAACCTAACTGACCAATTGAACACTCAAGCCACAACCACTGCTAATGTTCTCTTGGATCAGCAATCTATGCTATCTACCATGATGAAGCACATGGGTATCCCTCAACTTGCAGAATCTTCAACTCCAAAGGCCCCTACTAAAGCCTCTGTGCCTGACAACAAGCCTAAGGGGGAGAAGAGGATAATAAGGAACTCAAAGACTAAGGGGGAGTCTAAGGGGGGGCCACAGACTAAGGGGGAGAAATTTCAATCTCAAACCAAAGGCATTACAATCATTGAGGGTGGCCAATCAAGAATTGCTAAGTCATCTCAGTCTGAGAAATCTACATCCAAAGATGACAAGCTGAAGCAAGTGGCTGTAGATGAAGTTGCCAAGCCATCTGAAACTGAAGGGAAGTCAGAAGAATATGAATTTGACATTCCTGACATTGCTAAACAATCCCTTCAATCTGAACCTTCAGAATTCAGGACTGTGCTTACTCAAAGGGTATGTCAAGAAACTGCAAACTCCAGACTCTACCATGACATAGCCTTTTTGAAGCATCTACAATAGTTAAGGAAAAGAGCCAATTTCCATTACTTTGACTACATCAAGCTTCTTGTGCAAGATGTGTTTCTAGTCACTGTAGTGAGAAGAGAAATTGTGCAAACCAATCCCCATGCCATCATTCTGTCAAATGAAAGAGAAGTCTTAGTTCACACTGCCAGGAACCTCTTTCACACATTGAAGCTTTTCAAATTCTATCTAGCTCTGAACTTAGAACAATAATCAAGAAGATAGAAAGGAATAACTCACAAGACAATGATATGCTCAAGAAGATTCTCACCAAGTGCATGAAAACTCAACTGCCTCAAGTGGTTCCTCAGCCTCATTGTATTCTATATGAAAAGGGTCAAGACATTGTTGCATTCAGATTTAGCCAACATCTAAAGGCAAACAACATGTCCACCATAAAGTTTCTGGCTGGGGTTCTACATTCAAGGAGTGAAAAATCTGAATCTGAAAAGGAGGCTCTTAGCATTCTGGTGAAGTTTATCAACTCTCAATCAGACATCAAGCCAATTGCTCAAGGTGGAAAATCAAATCAAGACAAGGATGATCATGATAAGAGTGGAAGCAGGGGTGGAGATCAAGGGAGATATAAGGGCAGTGATGACAAGAAGAAAAGGGATGATAAAAGCAAAAAGAAGGATGATGACAAGGGTAGTGGAAAAGTGTATGAGAAGAAGAGTGGAAAACAGCAAGCCATGAACGTTATTACTGACACCTCCACCACAACACAAGGCTCAATGTCTAGGGTGGATGTCACTAGTAATGATTCAACAAAATCTACATCTCTGGCACATGCAACTGTTTTGGCACCTCAAGAAGTAAAGGAAATTCAAATCAAGAAACCATATGTATGTTTCAAAAAGCAAACTGCTAATGGAACACTGCTATGGTCAGCCAACAAAGGTCAGAAGTTTCTGCTAAACAATCAAGTGAAAAAGTTTAAACTCAAGCATGCTGCTAGGAGAATAAAGCCATCCAGGTCAAGGGCCCTAACAATCATTCCAGGATTGAAGCTCCAACAACTTGATGAAGACTTTGATTTAGACCAACTGCAATTCCTAAGAGCTCAGAGAATCTACCAAGTTGCCATTGTTGATGATTGCCTAGAAGTCAAATATACTGATGGAAGAAAGGAGAAATTCAGACAAGGGCAGTGTCAAAGGTATGCCAAGTTGGATGACATAGAAAGGATGATTGCATTGTTGGATGCTAATGACAAAGTGGAAAGGATTTGGAAACTAGAGCTAGCTGCTTTTGTAAAGATGAAAAGAGATCATGGTGAAGCAATAAGGAAGGGGTGCCTTGAAAAATGGTTAGAAAGAGAGAAAGAACTTGATAGACTGGAGATTGAAGCAGATAAGCTAAGGGCCAAGGGACTGTGTAGAGTTCAGTTTGATCCATATATGGTGAAGTATAGGAGGAGAAATGGAGACAATGTCAATATCAGAATGAATCTACTCAGTTACTATCCTGCCAACATTCTAAAGCCAGTACTTGAAGATTTCAAAGACTCTATTTTACTTGAAGAACTGGATGCTATGGCAGAAATCATAAGAGCTATGGATGAAAATGCAAGGAGGGAGAAGGAAAGAAAACAGAAAGCATATGATGATTTACAGGCCAAGGCAATGGAGATGGAATCAAATGAGAATGGCTAGTATTTCATCATACTGTAAGACTATTTATCTTGTAACTTCATTCATGTACTCAATCAATCTACATACCTGTACTTTTAAAGTTTTATCTTTATGTATGTTAGGCTTGTTATCAGACATGAAATTGTGACTAAGGGTCTTACTCACGATTTGGGGGAGATTGTTAGTCACAGAGGCATGCCTGTATACATCTAATAACAAGCCTAATTGTTTGTAATGCTTTGCATTACTTACATGACCTCTTAACTGAGGGAACCTCTAGTTGTAGAGTTTCTGTTTGTATTGTACTTGAAGTAGGCATCAAATCCTAGTTGTGTAACTGTACTTATAGAGTCTAGAATAATGCTTGAAAGAAGTTCCAAAGTTCATGCCTCAACCAAGAAGATAAAGACTGTCAAATAATCACAGTTAGGATTTGAAGAAATGAAGAAATTTGCCTAAGTACCAATTCGAGAAGTATATTTGTCTATTCGAGAAGTCCAGCATTCGAGGAGTCAGGGATTCGATATCTCAAGACACTATTCGATATCTCAAGACACTATTCGATATTTCTGAATACACTGTTCGATATCTCAATGACCCAGAAAGCTATTCGACATCTCAAGGATTCGACAAGTCAAATGTTCTATTCGACATCTCAAGGAATCATGAAGAAAAGAGCTATTCGAGAAGTGATTAGATATGACAACATAACAGTGTTCGAGAACTCAGAGTTATCGATCAAGTCAATTCTAGTTCTCGAATCACTTACTTAGTCACTTCTCGAATACATTCTTGGAGACAAAATACTGAAGAAGTTGTACAAGTCTGAAACCTGCAACAAGCCAATGCACTTTATGGACCACAATCTGTAATGTGCTCTGGAAAGCCTACAAGGAAGCTTGGAGAGATATAGAAGAGACAAGGAGCTAAAGAAGTGGATCTGAACAGGCTTTGCAAAGTCAAATCTGTAACTGTTTGGACACTTACTCAAAGAGGATAGACAGACTAGAAAGTAATTTGTTTAGCTACTTCATTTGTAGTAAGTAGGTTGTATCCATGTTCTATAAGGATACAGCCTCGCTTCCTTAGAAACTAACCAAGTGAGTCAAGTTTTTCAAACACTGTAAGCTATATCTCTCTGAGAAAAATGAAGCTGAGAATACTATCATTTGTATTCACAGATTGTAGCAACCTTTATCTAATAATACATTAGATTAAAGTGATATTGTGTTTTGTGTTGTTTTTTATCCGCACCTACATCTCTGCACACACAACACTTGTTTGCTACACAGACTCAAGGGCAAGAAAGGTTCAAGAATCCATTCACCCCCTCTGTATTCTTTCTCTTTGTTCAATACTCAACAGTCATTATTTCTTGATTTTATATTGCTTTTGGTACACCATGTTAACTGGGAATTTATAAAAAGAAAATTATAAATTCTTTATCTATTCTATTTTTTTATCCAGTGTTCTGTAAATTTTTATGTTTAATATATATGTGTTCTCTATAGTGTGTTTCTAGACTTTGTTAAGTTCCTTTTTCTTTTTATTCAAAAAAAAGTTCATTTTTCTTTAAAAAATACCTATCTTTTCATATAAACTTTATTTTGTGTTCTTTATTTTATATATATATTTTATTTATTTTATTTGATTTTTCATATAAACTTTATTTTTCATTTAAACTTTATTTTTAGTTTTGTGGGTTTTATAAGTTAGATTTATTTTTCATATAAATCAAATTTATAGAGGTGAAAAGTTCGAATTCATTTAAAAGACATAACATAGTGTAAAGTAGAAAATGTGATTGAATTTATAGTGAAGTAGAGTTTGGATTCATATTACTTATTTTTATGTCGATATTAACATTAGTTGTTTTTTGCTCTTTTGATTCTATTTTAAGACATCATTAGCGTAAAAGCCCGTGCAAGGCACGGGCCTGTTAATAAATTGTTAAATTAAATTTTCAATTAGTTATATTATTTATTTTAATTAATTTTATTATTTGTTTTAAAAAAATTTAGTTTTAAACTCATTTATACATTTTGATAAAAATATTTATTGACCAATATAAATTTCTTATTAGTATAAAAAATAAATATCATATTTAAAAGATAATTAATAAATTACATGTATATTATGAACTTATATCTATGATTATTATATATTTTAATTTTAATTTTAATTTATGACTAAATTATATTTGTTATAATTTAATGTATTTATTCTAAAAAGTTCTATTTTACAAATTTTTAATTTTTTACACAAATTTACTACTCCAAACTAATTTCTTATTCTTAAATATATTTTTTTCAAACCCATCTATTTAATTGTATATATTGCAATTGATTGATTATTATATTTTGTATAATTACATATTATGACCTCACATTAATATTTTCTTTTTCTCGCAATCACAAATTTTTGCGGATACCCACGACCTCTCGTGAATAGCCACTTTTACTCATACTCGCAATCTATAAATGTGATTATATATCATGAGATTACTGGTTCGATATCCAACAATGACACAAATTCGTTATTATCTTATATAATATTAATATCGCAATTAATCATAACTCAATTGCATATTTTATTTAAATATTTAACATATTTCAAGTCTAAATTTGTTATATATTATTTTGTTTTTTTTTAATATTTTTTAAAAAATTTACTAACAAAAATTTTAAATTCAACTTTATGAACTTCATTTCTCATATTTAAAAAATTATTAATAAATAACTCACATATGATGGTGTGACAAAAAAAACACATATATAATGCATTTATTACATGAAAAGTAAATATATGATAAAATGGGTGATGGTTTGTGCATTAAGATTTTTAAAAGGAAGATTAAAATCTAAGTAGATCAAGTGGTCTTAACAACAAACTATGTATCATGAGGTTGCTGGTTATATCCAATGAAGACGAAAATATAAACTTTTTTTAGCAAAACTTTCTAAATAGTGGTACATGAATAATTATACAAAATAAAATGGCATAATAGTCATTTCACAGCCATTAAAATGGCAAACTTTGTCCTTGTATTTTCTTAACATATATAGTAATAGATAGATGTTTTGTTTTAAGCTTTGGTGTAATTATATACATATGTTGTGTTTTTTATCACATAAATATTTGATTTTAGAAAATTTGAAGGCACAAAAATGGATGCAAAAATAGATGTAAGAGTTCTATCCAATCTTACAAGTTATTGAGCACAGGTTATTCACTTACAGTTAAACCTCTTTAAAGTATTACTCTTGGAACCGAAAAAAAATATTATTTTACCGAATTTATTACTTAAACGATATAATAATATTTTATTACTTTATCGATAAAGTAATATTTTATTACTTTACCGAATTTTTATGTTTATGTATTACAATACTTTACGTTTGAAAACAAGAATCAATCACATGTATTTGATCTAAAATTACTTTTGTTATGATTAATTATATCTAAAAACTAGATTCCTGCATATAAAAAATTGCACCAGATACATGTAACATGTGTTGTGTACATCGTATAGAAACTCAATCATCTAAAATTTATTGTAATTCTAAAATTTAAATTCATGAACATACCACATAATATTAAATGATAATATTAACATGATAGAATTTCATCGGCACTTTTGAAGAATAAACAAGGAACAAAATAAACAAACGCCAATAAAAATTAGTTACATAAAAAAAATAACAAATAAAATCTAAAAAACACAAAAAAGAAGAAGAAAATCAATCAAATGAAAAGAAAACAAGTGATATCGGGAATTAAGCTCATCGGACTGTTGGATATAAATTTGAGATGAGGGGTAGGAAAACTCAAAAAAAATAAAATAAATATAAAATGTTGAAATGTTGTGCTTGACTTTCGTTTGTTTTTTATTATGAAATCACGATAATTATTTAAATAAATTTATCTGAAAGCTCCTAATATGTTGAACATCTAATATTAAAAAACTTGACAAATTCAAATTTAGAAAAAGAATAAAGAAACAATCACCAATAAAATTAGTTACATTACAAAAACTTCAAATAAAATATAAAAGACACAAGAAATTAATCAAATAAAAAAGAGGAAAACAAGTGATAATCATTATTGTACTATGTCGACTAATTGCCACCCCTAATGTGACTAATGTCGAGATGAGGGATATGGGCAACCTTGTAAAAGTCGGGTCCTTGTTCACCATTTTTGGAGCGCAGCCTATCACAGAATTCTGAAGGCATGAAGTCCAAAATTAGTTTTCGAAGGGAATTGAGTCCTTCTGGAAGCTCCTCCAACTTTCTACAACTCCTAATTTCCAGGTGTTGAAGAATGGGCATGCTTCCTTCCTCCACCCTCCATTTTTCCAAATTGGGAAGATTCCACATACGAAGGCGGGTGAGTGTTGGGAAACCCATGGCTGAGCACACCATTTCCTTCCCCATATATGACCCAATCATAGACAAATCCCTCAAAGTTGGAATCTTCTCAAGTACTGCCATCGGGTCTTCCTTTAGGCACGACCATTTCAATTCTAGTTTGGTGATACGAATGAAAGATACATCAAAATGAGTATGATTAAGTTGTTGCTGCTGCTCAAATAATTCACACAACTCCGGGAGCCGTCCAGTTATTGTTAATTCCATTTCATGAAGGTTGAACTTATGATTCCACAACAACTCCTTTATCATATCTGGATTATCTACCAACCCCCGATCAGATATCGAAATAACAAGGGCCAAGTACTGGAGACAGGAATTTGATGACACCAATTTATGAAGGTACATGAACATCTCTTTCACTTCATCATAATTACCCACCGCTTTTAGCTTCAGTCTCCTAAGACTGGATAATTTTGGTAGATCCTTAACCTCACACCCCCTAGTATCAAAATTCTCCAGTGTCTCTAATTTGCTCAATCCATTGAACCTTAATTTGAAATTCTTCCTTGAGCTGGCATCGTACTCATCAAGTGGTAAATACAAATGATGCAAATGTGCCAACTTGCCCAAAACAGTACTTGACCCGGGTGACATATTGAAAAAATTGTAAAAATTCTCTCTGTCTAGTTTGAGAGTCTGTAGCAGCACCAACTTTTGTATCCATGGTATAATAATCAAATTAGATTCCCTTGCACTAAGATATCTCAGGTAAATAAGGCTGCCTATTACTCTTCCAATACTAGTACCAAAACGATTACCTGAAACAGTTTGACAATCAAGGTAAACATTTTCCAGAGCCAAAACTCTTAGCAACTTAAAATTAGCAAGATGCGACCCCAGTACTGGTTTCAGACTTCCACATTTATAAGCATCATTCATAAGTAACATTGATCGATACTTCTGGTGATTGGGTTTCTTGAAATTTAAGGATCTTGCTTTTTCCCTACTATATTCCCCATGACAATGAACTACAAGTTGTCGAGTGTAAGCAAATTTGGAGAGATGAAAATCATTTCCTTCTCGAAGATCAATTGCTTCGAAAAAGTCTTCTTCTTTTGCCTTAGATAGAGATAGGTCTCTCATAAGGTCATGAAGAGAATAACTTTCGAACTTCGTAACCGATGATTTCAAATCATTAAATCTTACTTGAACCATACTCCTATGGACCAGTTCTCGCATGTAAGACTCAGCGACTTGCATCATTGTCTCTCCTTCCCTTTTGTCACTGGATAGTACTATTCCCTCAGCAATCCATAACTGATATAAAGTTTCTGCATCTATCCATTCATCTTCCATAAATTTACTTAAATATATAAAGCATGGTTTCAGTTGAGGAGGCAAAACGTTGTAACTCCGAACTAAAATGTCAAATAGTTGTTCTTGTTGCTTTTCTCCCAACCCTTCCCTTTTCTTTAGAGATGATAGACTATCATTATACACCTTTTCCCACTCTATCAACGATGGTTTAGTTACAAGGATTCCCCCCAAAATCACTATAGCTAGTGGAAGACCTGCACAATATCTGACCATTTCTCTTCCCAAATTTTCCATCCTTTTAAAATCTCTGGCAATGTCTGTTACAGCCAAAACAACAAGAAGGATATTAAGTTGGGCCTATTATTGAGGCAAAAGAAAACACTTAAAAGTAGGTAAGACTATAAATTGTATGTAACATATTCTTCTGCTTCCTTTCTCTGAAACAAGTCACTTACAGTGACTGTAAGCATTTCTAGCAACTGGTGGTTCATAAATTACAAAAGATGGTTCAACTACGTTTGTTTTTCATGATGTATGAGTTTCAGAGTACTTTACTGGATTTTCCAAATATTTTTTATTTCACATGTACACTTATCAGCTGGTTCATCAGAGGTGCGTGTCATAACTTCGTAGTCTATTCTGTTTTTGGAATATAGATTACCTTGAACATATGAAATGAAACATTATGAATGCGTGTAAATTACATACATACCTAGATAATCTCCTCTTGTAGGAAGTGCTTTCAACTGTAGTAGCTCCCAACTTTGATCTTCGCTTAGATATCCTGGTAGGTGAATGAGTCCCTTTGGATTTATATACTCAGCAACATTAACATTTCGACTTGTAAGCAATAATTTGCTTAAAGATTTTTCAGTTGTGAATGCTGCTTTTATAGAATCCCAAGCATCATTTGACCAAATATCATCAAGGACAATCAAACATTTTTTCTTTTGCTGGATTTGTAGCAGATTATTAACTAGCTTGTCGTCGTCCCAAGTAATGATTTCCTCTTTCTTTTCATGGACGAGACAGATAAGTATTCGCTGCAACACCTGTTTTGTTTGCCACTTCTGTGAAATGGAAACCCAGGCTAGACCAGCAAAGTACTTCTTAATGGCGGCATGATTGTATATTTTTTGAGCGAGAGTGGTCTTACCCAGACCTCCCATTCCACAAATAGAGATCAGCGGGTAAGAGTCATCTCTTTCATCCACCAGATATCCCACCAATCGATCAACATCTGCCTGAAATCCAACAAATATTTCAGGTTCAACTGTAGTGAAAGTGTGAAATCGCTTTAGCATTCCCGGTGGTCCCTCAGATGAATTTGATGATTCTGGGGATTCTAATGTTGATTTGATATTATAATCTCGAAAGCGATTGAAGAGAAGAGACTTCTTTCTTTGAATATCTTTGATCTTGCTTAAAAACGTCCTTTTGTTCATCCATTGCATTATTTTCCCAGGGGATGAAGAAGCTTTGACAAGAAAACTTTCGACAACATGTTCAGCATCATAGGCAAGGTCTCGTATCTCCGTAAGTAAAATGCGGACATCTTTTTCACTTTTTCTTGAATCCGCATGTCTTAGAAATGTCTTCATGCGCTTGAGTTCTGTCACCACTTGTTGAATTTCGTCTTTTACCCCCTGGAGAAGTTGTGCATCTTCAATCAATAAATCAGTGATCCTTCCCATAACAATAGACACAATTGCTTCAGCCATTTGCAGTTCTTTAGCTTTTTTTTTTTATGAAATGAAATATTGAAATGAAATAAATATAAATGAAATGTTGAAATGTTATGCTTAACTTCTGTTGTTTCTCTTCTATGGAATCGCTTGTGCAATATGACATACTTATTATATAGTTTTCTTCTTTGAAATAGATTCTTTTCTTATAATGGGATTTTCGTATCCTTGCACTACATTATTTCGAATAACTGGGTGACATTGTTAAGAAAAGCCCATGCAACAATCCCTTTCTTCTAATGCTAATTGTCTAAAAAGTACATAAAATACATATCATTCTTATTTTATGTTACAAGAAACTTTAGTTCATTATTCATATTTAAATGATATAAAAAAATTTGGAAGAGATTTGTGCAACCAGATATCTTTCGATGAGGAAGCAGAAGCTGTACAGATGTTTCAACTATATGGCTAATGACATACATGTAATTCAGCTAAAGTATTTAACAAGGTTCAAACTCTCTGCGACGGCAAAAAGATAAAAACATGCACTACATTCCGGAAACCAAAACACAAACACAATTACACAAATGAGTATGCTGCATAATTCAGACTCTTCAAAGTCTGCTATCCTTGCCGAGGCTGCAAAACAGTCCACGGCTTAGTTTAGTCACTTAAGGGTTCTTCAAACCAGCTTTCCTTTAGATTATTGTTAGGGTGATCAAGTTACAAAGGTGATCAGTTCAGGGTCTTCCAAACTGGCTCTCCTGAATAATCTGTGCAAGCTTTGTGTACAATGCCCGTTGCTCCTCGAAGCGAAGCTGAGGTTCATCAATATCTATATCACAGCAAACTAGCTCAGTATCTAAATCCAGTAAAGCTATGAAATAAACATAAAATTGATATGATGTGTGCTTCGAGAGAAAGAGATGAAATACTTCCCACAACTTTACCTGGTCCAAAATCATATCGACTGATACCATTTGAGGTGTAATAAATGACTGGTGGTATATGTACGCAAACACAGCCATTACCATCTGCAGAAATATCCGATTAGCTGCACAAATGTAGTAGTGTGCGATAAGGAATGAGTGGACAAGGTTTCTCAATCAATAAGTTACTCAACCTTCCCCTGTTCCCCACACAAATGTAGTTAATGTAGATAATTATTATGCATTACAAATAATTTTTGATTTTGTAACTGAATGTACAACAGAGAACATACAACAGAGAACATACAAATCGTTAATAGTAAATCGTTAAAAATCGTTAATATATATATATATATATATATATATATATATATATATATATCTATACTATTATATTAAAGCCGAAACATTGAAAGTTTTGGTTTTCTCCTAAGTTTTGGTTTTCACTCTAATTATTTAATTTTAAATTATTTATAATATAAAACAAATCAAATGAATTCCGTTAAACCAATACAGAGTAGTATTTTATATTTACACCATTACTAATACAGCTAAACTTAAAACCTCCGTTATACACAATCTTTTCGGCTTTTCTCTTCTTTTTCAACACCATATATCAAACATAAATACTTTTCACATAGTCGTTAGATCTAATAATAAGGAATATTCTTTATTTAAATCCCTCTTCCAAAGATCAAGGTTCAAATCCCATCAACAACAAATTTACATTAAGATTTTATATTATTAATTCTAATCAATACATATCATTTATTAAACTATTATTATTACTAATAAATTCGTAATAAATTATTCTCTATTTTATTTAATTATATAATTTTAAAAGTATTTAAAAGTAACCCGTGCTTCGCACGGGCTATAGGCTAGTATTTATTAAAAGCAGAAACCCCTTTTAAATGGTATGCCATGTATACCACGCGGTATGCACGGTATGCCATTTAATTAATTAATTAATTAATAATAACTTATTTTACTATTTAATCTTACTTTAAAAACTGTTTTTTAAGTGTATAGAAGACCAATAAGAATAAGAACTACTAATGAAACAAGTCATCTCTGAACTAAAATACGGTATGCCAATTAATTAATTAATTAATTAATGTATACATCGGTATGCCATGTATACAGCGGTATGCCACTAAATATTAATTAATTTAATTAATTAAAATCATAATATTAAATATTAATTTAATTTAATAATGAAGTTATATACTAGGAGTCTATTAACTAAAAATTGAAATAAAAATCGAGAATATAGGACTTAGGGCTCCATTAATTAATATTGAAAATATATCTATAATAGATTAATAATAAATACAATTAATAATATAACTATTCTTATATTACCAGAGATAAGTTATATAAATTTAATTAATTAAAATAATAAAATTAAATATTAATTTAATTTATTATTGAAATTATATACTAGGAGTCTATTAACTAATAATCGAAATAAAAGTTGAGAATATAGTATTATATACAACTTGGTGGTTCAAGATTTTTGGGATAGTTTCAAAACTACCCATGTTAACTATTAGATTTTTAAATATATACTACCAACCTTTCTAAAATTCTAAAAATACCGACCTTGTTTTCAAAATTCCAAAAATACTACATTCTTCAATTGCAACTGTTGCAACCTCATTTGCAACTAGAAACTAAACATAAATTAAATATTTCAAGCTAATCTAATGACCAAATTAGGGGTACCCCAATACAAAAAGTTCATAATATTCTTGGCTCCATCCAGCAAAAAAAAAAAAAAATACTGTTCACTGCTGACGTGGCAGTGACGTCAGCGTGAACAGTTTTTTTTTTTTTTTTTTTGCTGGATGGAGCCAATAATTTTAAACACTTTTTGTGAAGGTGCCCCTGGCGGGGCCATTAGAATAAATGAAATATAATTTATTTAGTGTTGGTTTCTAGTTTCTATTCTAAGATTGGTTTCTATTTGACCACTAGCCTATATATATATATATGATTATAACCATTAAATTTATTTGTAAAAAAAATTCCTTCTTTTATTTTTTTTATTTATTTGTCCCAGAAGACCAAGTTTGGTACTCCCTCTGTCTCTTAATATGTTTCCTGTTTACTAAATCGGGAAAATCAAAATATCCTTCCTGTTTCTATTTTAAGCCATAAACAATAATATTCAATACTCACTATTCCACCCACTACTCCTTAAAAACAATATTTAATACTCACTACTCCACCCACTACTCATTAAAAACAATATTCAATACCCACTACTCCACCCACTACTCCTTAAAAACAATATTCAATACCCACCACTCCATAAAAAATAATATTCAATACCCACTACTCCTTAAAAACAATATTCAATACTCACTTTTCCTTAAAACTCGTGTTTTTCACCAAATGAGAAACATATAATGGCACGGAGGGAGTAGATCTTAACATCACCTCAGTTTTTGTACAAGCTTTCTTTTTACCTGTGAGAATCTGAAGACCGGACAAATTTTAAATTAAAGATGATTCAATTCAAGTAACATTTTTCAGCAGTAGTAAATATCTTTGGATGAGGAAAAGATGTAAAAGAATGGAAGAGAGACTTCTGCAACCAGATATCTTTCGACAAGGAAGCAACGTTGTACAGATACTCCCTCCGTCTCTAAATAAGTTCCCTGTTTTGACCGGGCACACTTGCCAACGCACATTTTTTATCGTTAATATCTTGAATTTCGTATTAGTTTTAAATATAAAAACTTCACTGTATTAAAATACTCATAAATACGAATTCAACAAGATCACTCATGACTATATTTGGTCTTATAGATTAGACGTAAATTATTAATTTGTTTCTTGTTATGAACAGTCCCGACATTTGAAACGAGCAACTTAAAAAGAGATGGAAGGAGTATTAAACAAGGTTGCACTTTCTGCGACAGCACAAATACTAAACACCTTGCAAAGGGTGCAAATGAGATTTACATATTTCATTGCCCACAGTTTGGTTTGGTCACTTAAACCGGCTTTCCTTAGATCGTTTTAAGTTACAAAGGCTCTCAAGTTACAAAAATGTCGAGTTCAGGATCTTCCAAACATATATTTTCAAATTTCAAATTTTGAAATAAACATATTACAGTACTTATTTACTTGTTCGATTGTTTTCTTCAATTTCTTTCACTTGATGTAGCTTTGAGAAGATATGTTTTAGTAACATGTTCAGCATATATCATATGCCAACTCCAGCCGTACCCCGCAAGAAAATTGCAGATTTTGTCTTCACTTATCCTTCATTCCACATATCTTAACTTTAATTTGTTTCTCTTCCTGAGGAATCCCTTGTGTATAACATGGAATACTACTTTATAAGTTGTCAGCCACTTGAGAATCCTTTCGCTATTTTTGGGTTTGCAAATTTTTGGACTACTTTATTTTGTGAAGAAAATTGCATTCCTTTAGGAAGCCCCTCGGTTGAGGAAATAGGAAAATCATTTACAAACACGTAGAGTTGATTAGCCATTTACTCTACAGCAGAGGTCAGAATTTAGCTTCGGTTTAGCAACATTGAAATTTAATCAACTGATAGCATCGGGTCTTCCTCATAAAAAGATAGAGATAAAATGAAGGTGGTATTGCTAGGAGAGAGATAACTTTATCAATGGTGTCTTTGCTTGTGATGACAATTGAACAGTGGTGACTACTTCATAACGAATGAAGTTACTAGCTAGTATATATATTACATCTGACCAACATATTCTAGGGAGCATAACTAAGATCTGCATAGCTGCATAGCAAGGAATTCACATAATTTCATCTGAATGAATCTCAGCTTGTAATAGAAATTTCACCTGCTAAAGCTGGACCATAGGATAGTTCAGTCCCAACACTGTGGCAGGGTTGACCCATTACTGCAGTATGGTCCGGGTCTAAGATATCTCTCGTTACTCGATTTCTTATGATATTGACTATGAAGTGATCATCTTACTTCCATAATTGACAGATTCCCCTTATAAAACCAGTTCCTACACTAAATTAATGTTACTCTTTGTTGTAGCAAGAACAGAGTTAAAAATGAAGTACATACTCTGTCACACACATGAACTTTGAAGACATAGCCATATCTGTGAAGCACCCTGTAACAAATATATTTGGTGACAACAATCGGAATAATCAGAAATATTCGCAGATTATAACTAAGAATTTGTATTGTGAATACTTTCAGCAGAGGAATTTAATTATAGGTACATCTGAACACAACAAGATTTTATTAAACAATGACAAAACGACTTGGCAGTTGGCATTCAAATGAAATTTGAAAAACACAAAATTAATCAAATAAAAACGGACTACAGGAAATTACAAACAAATCACAAAGTCAGTAATCCAAATTGGGAAGATCCCACAGATCAAGACGGGTGAGTCTTGGGAAACCCATGGCTGAGCACACCATTTCCTTCCCCATATATGACTTCCGTTCTAAACCCAAATGCCTCAGAGTTGGAATCTTCTCCAGTACTGGCATCGGGTCTTCCTTTAGGTGCGAATTACACAATTTAAGTCTGGTGATACGAATGAAAGATACATCAAAATGAGTATGATTGAGTTGTTGCTGGTCAAATAATTTACACAACTCTGGGAGCTTTCCAAGTATTGATAATTCATGAAGGTTGAACTTTTGATTCCACAACAACTCCTTTATCATATCTGGATTATTTACCAAACCTCGACCAAATATGCAAATATCAAGGGCCAAGTACTGGAGACAGGAATTTGTTGACACAAATTTATGAAGGTTGAACATCTCTTTCACTTGATCATAATTACCCTCTGCTTTTACCTTTAGTCTCCTAAGACTGGATAATTTTGGTAGATCCTTCACCTCACACCAGCTAGTATTAAAATTCTCGAGTGTCTCTAATTTGCTCAACCCATTGAACCTTAATTTGAAATTCTTCCTTGAGTTGCCCAAATCCAAATCTGGTAAATACAAATGACGCAAATGTGCCAACTTCCCCAAAACATTGCTTGACACCGATGGAATTAACCGAAAAATCATTTTGTCTAGTTTGAGAGTCTGTAGCAGCACTAACTTTTGTATCCATGGAAAAGTTTTCAAATTAGAACCCCTTAGACTAAGATATCGCAAGTAAACAAGGCTGCCTAATTCTCTTCCGATATTAGTACCAAAGAGTTCACCTAAAACAGATTGTCTACTAATCGTTAAGTTTTCCAGATCCAAAACTCTTAGTAACTTAAAATTGGCCAAATATGAACCCAGTCGTGGTTGCATCCAGCTGTTCCATCTATCCACATTTACAAGTAAGATTGATCGGTACTGTTGGTGATTGGGATTATTGATAAAGTAAGAAGCATCTTTTTTGCCTCGATAATAAACCACAAGTTGTCTACTGTTAGCGAACAAGGAGACCCCGGAATGATTGAGATGAAAATCATTTCCTTCTAGAAGATCAATTGCTTCGAAAAAATCTTCTGCTTTTGCCAGGAATAAAGATAGGTCTCTCATACGGTCATGAAGAGAACAACTTTCAAACTTCGTAGACGAGGATTCCAAATCATTAAATCTCACTTGAACCATACTCCTATGGACCAGCTCTCCCATGTAAGATTCAGCGACTTGCATCATTGTTTCTCCTTCCCTTTTGTCTCTGGATAGTACAATCCCTTCGGCAATCCAATACTGATATAAAGTTTCTGTATCTATCCATTCATCTTCACGAAATTTACCTAAATATAAAAAGCATGGTTTCAACTGAGGGGGCAAATCATCGTAACTCCTGACTAAAACATCACAATATTCTCTTTCATAACGTTCTCCAAATCCTTTCCCCCTCTTTGGAGAAGAGAGACTATCATAATAAACCTTCTCCCACTCTATCAAAGAAGGTTTTGTTACAAGAATTCCCCCCAAAATGACTATAGCTAGTGGAAGACCTGCACAATTTGCAACCATTTTTCTTCCCAATTTTTCCATCATACTAACATCTCTGGTAATGGCTGTAACATGTAACAGACAAAAGAAAAATATAAGGCACATAGAAATAGATGAGGAAAGACCTGATCCGGGTTGACTGTAAAATATTTTTCTCCTACCCTTCTCGATAACAAGCCACTTCTAGTGAGTAGGGCTTTCTAGAAACTATGTTTAATTGTAAGTTTCAAAACTTGGTCAAAGTACACAATCTTTACTTTTTCATTTCTTTCAACTTTTAGAATAGTTTGTTCGAATTGTCCAGTCTTATTTTACTTAACATGTCAGATAAGCTGAAATTTTGTCATTGGCATTCAGGTTGCACCTAATATATATAATTCAAATATAATTATTGCTTGTAGATTGTGTATGTACCTAGACAATCTTCTTTCGTGGGAAGCGCTTTCAACCGAAGTAGCTCCCAACTTTGATCTGCGCTTAGATATCCTGGTTGGTGAATGAGTCCCTTTGGATTTACATACTCAGCAACCTTAACATTTCGACTTGTAAGCAATAATTTGCTTAAAGATTTTTCAGCTGTGAATGCCGCTTTTATAGAATCCCAAGCATCATTTGACCAAATGTCATCAAGGACTATCAAACATTTTTTCTTTTGCTGGATTTGTAGCAGATTGTTAACTAGCTTGTCGTCGTCCCAAGTTAATATTTCCTCTTTCTTCTCATGGACGAGACAGATAAGTATTCGCTGCAACACCTGTTTCGTTTGCCACTTCTGTGAAATGGAAACCCAGGCTAGACCAGCAAAGCAATTCTTAATGGCGGTATGATTGTATATTTTCTGAGCAAGAGTGGTCTTACCCAGACCTCCCATTCCACAAATAGAGATGAGCGGGTAAGAGTCATCACTTTCATCCACCAGATATCCCACCAATTGATCAACATCTGCCTGACATCCAACAAATATTTCTGGTTCAACAGTAGTGAAAGTGTGAAATCGCTTTAGCTTTTGAGATGAATCTGATGATTCCGAGGATTCTAAAGTTGATCTGATATTATGATCAGCAAAGCGATCGTAAACGATGGATATCTTTCTTTGAATATCTTTGATCTTTATTCTGTACTGGTTCTCCTGTTTTCTTCTCTTTCTTTCACTGGATGATGCTTTGACAAGAAAAGTTTCGACAACATTTTCAGCATCATAGGCACAATCTCGTACATCGGCAAGCAAAATGCGTATTTTACCTTCATCTAACCTTGAATCAGCATCTGGTAAGAATGTCTTCATCCGCATGAGCTCCGTCTTCAGTTCCTGAATTTCATCATGCACTCTGTGCAGTACTTGAGCTTCTTCGGTCAATAAATCAGTGAGCCTTTCGACAACAATCGACACAATTGCTTCAGCCATTTAGAAACCAAGCACAAATGTGGTAGTGTGGAGATGAAATGGCTTATTCCTTCGGCCATTTAGAGTTGTTCCTTATAGCGAGAGCCGATAAGGAATGTGTGGAGAAGGTTTTCAGAGTGATCAACTTTTATTGGGTCCTTTGAATACTTTTTTATCTTCTTTGACAAAGACACAAAGCAGTTAAATTTATTATTTATGAGTTAATCATGGCAAATTAATTTATGAGCATTTGGGTAAGTGTATAACATATCCGTAAATTAGCAAGCAACTTCCGACAACTTTATCCAGCAACAACATACATCAAGTAACAAGTTTATGATACTTCCATGTTACCCAAATTCTTCATTTTGCTACGATTGAATTATATAAATTTCAGCTTTGAACTCAGATATTTCAAGTTAACCAGCTTTCTGATTACCTGTCCAAGATTTGTCAGAAGATGAAGACCGGACACGTAGTTCACATAAATTAACATGATTCCTTTTTAGGTAATAAAAATAGAAGAGATCTGTGCAACCAATCTTTCGATGAGGAAGCAGAAGCTGTACAGATGTTTCGACTATATGGCTAATGACATACCTATATGTAATTCAGCTAAAGTATTTAACAAGGTTCAAACTCTCTGCGACTGCAGAAAGATAAAAACATGCACAACATTCCGGAAACCAAAACACAAACACAAATGAGTATGCTGCATAATTCAGACTCTTCAAAGTCCGCTATCCTTGCCGAGGCTGCAAATGAGATGTACAAATTACAGTCCACAGCTTAGTTTAGTCACTTTAGGGTTCTTCAAACCAGCTTTCCTTTAGATTATTGTAAGTTACAAGGGTGATCAAGTTACAAAGGTGATCAGTTCAGGGTCTTCCAAACTGGCTCTCCTGAATTATCTGTGCAAGCTTTGTGTACAATGCCCGTTGCTCCTCGAAGCTGAGGTTCATCAATATCTATATCACAGCAAACCAGCTCAGTATCTAAATCCAGTAAAGCTATGAAATAAACATAAAATTGATATGATGTGTGCTTCGAGAGAAAGAGATGAAATACTTCTCACAACTTTACCTGGTCCAAAATCATCTCGACTGATACACTTTGAGGTGTAATAAATGACTGGTGGTATATGTACGCAAACACAGCCATTACCATCTGCAGAAATGTCCGATTAGCTGTTTTTCGAAATGCATCTAATATATATTGTAGTCATATCGGGAACACATGGATATTTGAGGCAACAATGAACCACTTGAGCGATGTTACCGCATTGGAACATATTATAAAAACATTTAAAAACAGAAATAAAAAAAAGTGAAATACACTAATGCAGGAAAATTATGGAAACACACAATGTTTAATATCCAATAAAAATTCATGGCCACTCCACGTTAAAAATTCAAGATTACAGTTAACTGGTACACTCACAAATTTTCACTTTGAACGCAGATCTAGAAAAATGGAAAACATAAACCACTGTTTACGTGCTTTCTCTGGCCCTTAGTTTCCTATAGGATGACTATCTATGCCTTGCTTTTTTAATTTTAGTTGTTTCCGATTTTAGGTTCCTTTTCTCGTTTGCAGAGTTCCTACTATTTTTACCCAGGAATATCCGGAAAACTTTGCAATCTAAGGAAGAAGTCTGGTTGAAAAATCCTGTTGGAAGAAGTCACAGACAAAAAAAGTTGTCTGCACCACATTATCCATTTGTTAACTTGCTTCTTTTACAGTTACGGGTGCAGGGAAAACAGATTTGGCTCACAACTAGATAATTTCCGCACTCTTTGCTAACAAATTTAACTTTGTATAAAACTGCAAAATAAGTTTTCTGTACTTAATTCAATTAATTCAAAGCCTACCTGGCAATCCATTCTATCTGTCATTCCACCATGACCAGGAATACTATCACCAAAATCCTGCATCAAACACCAAAATGCAAAGCTAAAAGCTTGGGAATATTCCTCTACACAATTTAGATTACAAAATGGAAGGAGAAATAAAAACCTTGATCTTGAAAGCTCTTTTGAAACCACTAGCAAAGAAACCACCAAAAGGTGCAATTATAGATGCAAAAAGACCGAGCCACAGTGCATGCCATTGCACTGGAAGAACTTCGATTTCTTTCCACGGGAACTGTGGAAGAGTGAAAAGATACATTAAATATTACCTTAATATTATAGACGCTTATATTACCTTGACATAATAGATGCTGAGCACAAATTAAAGACATAACAATAGACAGAAATAATCAGGGGCATAGCCAGAAAATACTATGAGTGGGGTCAAATAAAAAATGATATTCATTAAACATATTATTAAATATTTATTAAAAATTTTAATTTATTAATGAATAATCAAAAACATTAAATAAGAATTTTGAAATGTATTTTATAGATTAATAACATGTATAACAGATAAATATAATATGATATAATAAAGATCCTAATTATCAAAATAATATATAACAATAATATTTATACTTTATGATAACTACTATACGATCTTTGCATCTATAAATATAATTATTAAGTAAAACTTTCCATGTGTAAAACCATTATTCCACACACAAACTTTCCATCAAGTAAACCATTAAATTGGAGTCACAATTTAAACATACAAAATAGTGGGGTCAAGACTTATAATTTAGTGAGGTCAAAATCTTATATAATCAAATTTAACCGTGAGTAATATAGTAAAGAAAGGTATAAACGGAAGGTTGAGTGTGGTCAGTTGATCCCATTAGTTTGTATGTGGCTACGCCCAGAATAGTAGTAAAATACTAGAAGGGTTAATGAAGGAAATAACAAAGTTTGATGTGAAGTTTACATGGCTTCATTTACAAATAGAATGAAATTTTTTCAAAGGTTTTAATTCACTTTCAAAGTGCAAGTTTTGCAATGAAATTGAAGGTAGTTTTTTCCTCTTTTTAAGATCCTGTTGGGGCCTTAGTTAGGGGTCTTCCTCAGACACCTTAAGGTTTTAAAGAGACTGGTTACTTAACATGGTATCATAGCTCGGTTTAGGAGGGGTCTTAGGTACGAGTCCCTCCACCCCCCATTTATTTAATTCATTATCTGAGACATATTTGGGTTCCGTCCGCCGTCTATCTCATTAATCGTAGCGAAACGATCGTACGATTGAGGGAGAGTTTTGAATAATATTTGTTGTAGTATAAGATCTTGTTGGGGACTTCCTCTGACACCTTAAGGTTTTAGAGCGACTGGTTACTTAACATTTTACAATTGTTTTCCTTCCAACTGCTAGCTTTGGAGTACATATAGGAATCAAAATTCAATTTACTTCCATTTCATCTGCTTTCCTCTCCCCTTAAATTCTCATGAGGACAACCTTAGTCTTTAATGTTTGCAGACAAAATGATGACACATTGGTTAATATTGAGTTAAACATGCATTAAATAATCTCAGATCAGGAAGTGATACAACAGTTGCAAAACTACTGATGGTACATAAACATGGTACACGAAGTAGGCAAAACTTCCCCGAGGCTACTGGAATCGTAGCTCGTACAAGGTAGCTAAGTACTCCAACCACTAGCACTATTCCTTTTATTTTAATGAATAGTTTCCAAAAGGGAAGTTGGTAAGCTTCATATATGCATATGCCCAAGTTCTTACTACTAAACCCATCACTAAGCAAACCATCAAGGTTAAGAACTCCGTGAACAATGCATGCATCTTATCCTGGGAACGTCAACAGTCTACTAGACACAGGCAAGGTTTTCCAGTGGTTCATATGCATGAGTACCCAGTGCTACTTGCATCTGACAACTAATTGCCGAAAAATAAAACAAACAGTTTCTAAAAATATTTAAAACTGAAAAGCATATACTTTTCATATGCCAACCAGTAACAAAAGAGCATTTAAATAGGTCAAAGAAATTGTAAGAAACTGTCTAATTTAACAACTAGTTACCCAAGCTGGAAACCATGCAGGTAGTGCAAAATATTCTGGCTTAAACAAAGGACCCGGATCACAATGAAGCCAACCAGTTAACAAATCCTGCAAGTGTTGTTATCTTAGTTAAATTTTTTACAATTCTGATTAACTGGCCCATATAAGCTAAAACAAAATATCTTTCTAGAAAACTCACCTTCCGAGGACATGTGAGCCACTGAGACTTGCCCAAAACATTAGCAAGCTGCATAGATATAAGATTATATTTCAGCATTGGAATTCTATAAGAACTGAGCAATCTATAAACACTTATAGCAAAATTCTATTTCACACATGTAGGGAGTTATACAGAGGCCACATTTTAGGCATGTCGAAGTTCGGGGAAAATTACTCTCTTCTGTAACTTCGCATAGCCTTCATAACTTCGAAATATAAAAAAAAAGCAACAAATTGCATAAGCAGACAGCAGCCCAGTCAGGCAGCAACGAAGTCAATGACTAAAATAGATGTATACAGTAATTAAAACTGATATTCTATGCTCACCACAAATGCCGAAATTATAGTTGTAACAGATGCTCCAATAAAACCTTCCCATGTCTTCTTCGGAGACAACTTGATCAGAGGGGTTTTACCAAAGAAAAATCCAAATATATAAGCAGCAATGTCATTGATTACAATAAGTGATGCTGGAAGAAGAAACCTGCATGATAGTGCACACACTTAAATCCTGGTACACTGTGCATAAAAATCAAATTGCATATTTTTTTACAGATTTACTAAGCAATAATATATAAAACAACTGGATGCCAATTCAGAAAAAAATTACTATAGATCATTTAGAATGCCGAATATCAAATGCAATTCAATAAGTCTGCATAGTGCATACAGATCTTATAAAAATACCAATTACAGATAATCACTTATGAGCTAAAGAAGTAGGAGAAATAATAATTGCAATTTCTTATGGAAGTGTTGAGAAGACAGGCATAATACAATAATTTACTGTAGTGATTCAGATAGAAGACAAAAAATTTAGAGGATTTTAAAGAATATGAAGGGAAGATAGGCAATAATTAGAGAGAACTGGGACAGATTAGAGAAGGGGAGGGGGGGATAATGAACAAAGAAACTACTTCTTTGCAGTACCTGAAAAGACTCACAAGGCATGATAGTTAATATCTAACAAGCTAATTTGCACTCCTGAGAGGATGTGAGGGAAAGGGAATGTGAAGCTAGTGACTACAATGAACAAAATAACTACTAAATAAAGGTTCCGAACAGCTAACAATTAACAAGTTACTCACTAACAACCTACCTAGAACTAACTAGTTGCAATACAAGCTACAAGCAGTAAAAAAAATAGGGCAACACAGGACACCACCATCATCTACTCCGGAAAATTTTAAACAATTAAAAGCACTTTTTTAAGTTTATAACTTGAATCATATGAGACTTGGTAGGGACACATCCTCATAAACACGTCAATGTCCTATAGAAGTACTTGAACTAATAACCATAAGCCACTCATATATGAAAGATTACAAGTTAACAAGCACATTACAAAAACATTAAAAATTATATCGTACATTACCAGAAAATTCCTTCAAATATGTTGGCTACAGTGAAAGAAGACTGTGTGAAGACCACAATAAGAATCATGTGTGTCCATGCATATTGACCAAACTGATACTTGTACATCTTCTTCTTTAATGTAAGAATGAACCACATAAAACCTGATGCCAATAAAAATCAATTTAAGACTGGGTCACTAATACGAATGTGGAATAAATAGATGATGTGATTAATTACAAAGAAATTTACGAGGATGGAAAAAATTAGCATGTTCTTAGCTATTTCAACTTCAGTTGTGCTAATCTGAAGATTGTGTATATAATATAAACACAAAACAATTGCCATTATCATAATTTTCCAAATGACTTCAAGATCAAAACAATTGGGAAAGCAAACGAACCTGCAATATACAAGAAATAACAGGTTACCATATGATATTTGACAAGTCTTCCCACAAGTTGATATAGATATTTGTCTGAAGTTACAGTATTAACAAGCCGTTGACTGAGAATGCGGCCGTATACAAATAGCATTGCAGTGAAGAAAAAGTGCCTGCAGAAGTAGCAAGTACAAAAATAGGATCACTTCCCCTTACTATTATAAGAATTTGTTCCGATCCCTTAGAAATGGATAAAAAATCAAATAACTGAACAGCTTGACACATAGAATGCCACTAACTAACAGTATCAGATTGCAAGCTGATACAAGGTACACTTTAGGGGGGGGGGGGGAACGGGTTTTATCTATACCAATATCCAGAGCGATGTTGACCACATGACCAACCAATCAAAGCAGCACAATGTACCAACTAGTTAGACATAATAGACCAAAGGTACCAACTAAACAGGGAGATAATTTACACACTAGAAAAATGTAATTGCTTACCAATTTAACAGTCTAAATCCAGGAAGATGACTGTCTTCATGTGTTTTTCTTAATAGACTAAACAGCTCTTTCGCCATGAAAATTTGGATGATGACAACCATAGCCCAAATATAGAGATGCCCCATGTAGATTGTGAAGACAAATCCGCCAATCATCCATACAGTTGAGTATGCACGTACTAACATTGACCTGTATTTATTTTTATCACTGACCAGTAGGTGGTTTCCATTTGCTTTGCTCACGTCCGGAGAATTCTGGTATCACATTGATAACGAAAAATTTTCAAAGAAAATAACAAAACAAAGAATATGAAATATAGAATTATAGAACTATTAGAAATTGCTATCCAACTGTTGAAACAAATTAAGGGATTACCAAAATTGTTTACAAGAAGAAAATAATAATAGTTTGTTCTAGGATTCAACTTAAAAAGGACAATGAGAAATTGAGCAACAACGTAGCTTTCGTACTTTAATTATAAATCTACTATGTACAAATATACCATGTATGATACCCTGAGCCCTCATCAGTGGGCTACTCAAACAGTAGAGACTCCACGTTAGAGATTACAGTAAAGAGATTTTGAGGGAAATTCGAGGCCTTCTTTGCCAGCCTCGTAAAATTTACTATTCAAAAATGTGATGGACTTGTTTATAACTACAACCGAGTCATCACTGTATAATTATCAAGACATTTTAAGTACGCAGGCTTCAAATTTAGGTTCTATTATCAAACCTCTACTCACTAATACAATACTCAATATAAACTATCCCTCACTTTCTCTTGAAATCTGTGTAGGAGCTTAAAAGATATTTATTGAGCTGTTCCCCCACTTTGCTACATACCAATAATTCTAGAAAAATCTTAAGTAGTTGAAAGAATTGACTATGTAATCGTGATTAGTTTTATGGACAGGAGTACTTCTTAGAATTCAAGTCAGTTATGAATTACAATTCAAGTCACTACAATCTTAACTCCTGGTATAGCTCTAAATGAAGCTATGTAAATATCATATAAAACGTGCAATAGTTCCAGCAATAACTTACCTCACTTGATCCTCTACGCCGCCGTAGTCGTGCAGTGGGTGTTGCAGGCAAACTGCTGGTACTCTCTTTATGCATGTCGTTTTTTTATCAACTTTACACTCAGCCAGGTTCTGCCAGTAAAATTGTTGAGGGGGAGCCAAATTGCACTTGTAATTTTCGAGCAGCCAAATTATAATTACTGACAAGCCAAACAAAGTGAGTCCCTTGACTTATATCCTAGTGTATACTCTTCTTCTCTTCCCTAGCTAATTTTCCTTAGCTAATGCCTAACAAGAGATTAAAGGCATCACTGAGACATGAGTGTACAAATATTCAATTTTTGTATTTGACCATTAACAAAAAGAGATGAACATACAATGGCAGTACTCCCTGGCACTAAATAGCTCTGCCTGTACACTCAGCCAAGAACAAACATAAATGTGCACATATTAGTAATACCTGAAACAAGAATAACAAATTGAAGAAAACTTAGAAGTTCCAAGAACATAATCTAAAAGCGCATGCGTAAGTAAAAGTCATTTATTCAAACTTGGAGTTAACTTAGAGTGCTAATTGTGGAATGAAGTGATGACCCACGCCAAAGAGATGTATACCACAAATAATATACAGATATGAAAGTTCAAAAAGCAAACAAGGAAGTACATTTGTGTAATAAGTTTCTAGAAAGTTTAAAATTTCCTAAAGTAGTAATCATTGTTGAACCAAACACCTAGGTATCATGCTGATACTACGTCATAATACAGATGTTATAAAAACCACGGTCACACGGGTCAAAATGTAATCTTTTTCTTTGTATTCTATTGTGATTGGCTGTACAAAACACCCAATATCTATCTTTTTCTTGTCTTAGCAGTTTCGCATCCCTGCTTCTGTAAGTTGGTGTGATACCACATCAGCATTCTAACATGGCATCACCAACATACCAGATTTTTCTAGTTTACTTACTAGTTACGCAAAAAATGATAATTGCTTTCTTGATGTTTTCTGACATTTTTAATATAACCTTAATGTGATACATAAAACTTTCATTTCATTATTCGATATTACGGTAATGAATGGTAAGAAAATCCGTAAATATCTTTCTAGACAAAAATAATCCAAGTAAAGATTGTATGCAATGTATACACCATATAGATTTCTTACCAAGAAGTAAGATTACGCAATACTAAAAGTTCAAAATTTCCCAAGAAAGTCAATCATTGTTTAACCAAACACCTAGGCACCATACTATTATCAAGTAATAATGCTGATGTGGTATCACGACAATCACATAAAAAAGACAGAGGAAGTAATAAAACAAAATTTATTTTTCGATAGCTTATACGAAACTCCCAAAATCTATTCTTTATCGTCTTACCAGTTTCTCCCCGCCCCCCTCTCCCGTATACGTTAGTAAAATGCAATACCACGTCACCATTCCAACACACCATAAAACAAACTACCCTACAGGCTACATATTCAACTTAATAATTACCAAACAACAACACCGCACAAACATTAAAATTCCAATTCATTCCTACTCATTCGAAAACGGTAATAACAAAAACGATAAACAAACATTTTACTCTCCGAAACCAATCCAAGCAGCCACCTTTCCACCACACCCCACCAAATCAAACAAACTTTTCCACAAACCAAGCACCCCCTTCAACTAATTGCACTACAAACACACAACTTCTAAATCAACTACAACACAAACCACTAAAAATCACCAATACAATCAAAACCCATGTCCAAGATTCAATCTTTAACTTAAAATACCAACTAAATTGAAGCTAAACATGAAAATAAACAGAAACAAATCTGACCCACAAGCCAATTACTTGAGTAAAACATATACAGTTAATTATACATACACAAACATATAAAAACATAGGTGTAGATATACAAAGTTGAGAAATAACCTGTGAAATAAGTGAGGAATAAAGAGTGACCCAGGTAATTGTTGCTTGTGTTTCTTGGATTTCTTGATTCTTAGCACCAAAAGATTTGAGTTTTGATACCCACCGAATGTTTATAATACACACACGATTTGTATGTATAAAAATATGTGTTTTTGTGCAAGGTAGACTTGGAAGTGAGTAGATAAATATTGCGAAATTAATTTTGTGATCTACACGAAAGTGATAATTTATTTTAAATTTTATAAATCAATTTTTTAATAAATGAAATTATTGGATTGATATTTATTGTGATCGGTAAAAATTTTCTTATATACAAATTTAAAAATTGTTTTCGTTTAATGAATTTATAACTTGGGTGAGTTCAACATTATTTATTAATTAATAATTTAAATTTTATTTTATTAATCCTTTATTATCAAACCTGAGTCTACCACACCATCCAGTTAATTAATCACGTACCCAGTTAACCAATCAGAAAACTATGAATTATTTTAGAACCAATCATAGGCCACTTCTAAATCATGGACCAATCAAATTAAAACAAATTTGTTTCCTTATATAATTTAATTTGCTATTTTTTAACCAAGGTTAAACCCATCAATCATTGTAAATATATTTAAAATTTAAATCATGGACCAATCAAATTAAAACAAATCTGTTTCCTTATATAATTTAACTTGCTATCTTTTAACCAAGGTTAAACCCATCAATCATTCTAAATATATTTAAAATTGAATTATAATCCTAAATAGAATTACAAATAGAATCATAATATTATTAAAATTATTAAAATAGAAATCAAATCTGAGTCTACCACACCAATAATATTATATTAAAAGTTTTGCTTATTTATCATTCTCATTCTATTATACTAACCATTGTTAGTTAACAATTCTAATTTAAATAGAGTAACTTACTTGATTTAACATATCCATATATTTTTTTTAATGTCAAAAAATAATCATAACAAATTAATATTTTAAATCAAAATCAATTAGGATTATACAAATATATAGTATGTAGTTAACCAATCTAAAATTTTTGAATTATTTTAGTACCAATCAAAGGTCATTCCTAAATTTTAGACCAATCATATTATATTAAAAGTTTTCTTTATTTACTATTTTCATTCTATTATATTAACTATGGTTAGTTAACAATTCAAATTTAAATAGAGTAACTTACTTGATTTAACATATCCATATATTTATTTTTTTAATATCAAAAAATAATTATAATAAATTAATATTTTAAATCAAAACCAATCAAGATTATATAAATATATAATGTGAAGCAATTTTCGCAATATTAATTTTTCACACTTTTGATTTATAGTTAATCATAATAACATTATTATTATATTATATAATACAGATTAATTTTCATAAATATATATAAGAGCCAATCAAAATTAACCACTAAAATTAAATTAATCATAGCATTCTCATCCTAATTTACTTATCGTGATTACTTAACCTTCAAAATTTAAGTTATATAAACTTTTAAATTAATCAGTTATCAAAAAAAGGCTAAATTCAACCAATTAAAATATTAAAAATGAAATTTAAACCAGTTATCATTAAAATTTTACTTATCGTTATTTTTCAAGAATTAATGGGACAAATAAATTGACTTGACGATATATTTGAATTTTTCAAGATACTGAATAGACTCTCAAATAGTATTAGACATTATTTGGTGTATAAATTATCGATCCAAAAAATAAAATTCATTACAGAATCAATAAAAATATTGTTAGTGAATATTTCTATAGCAAATTGGTTAACTCAGCGCAAAAATTCTAAAAAATCATTTTTTTTATATTTCATAGCAAATTGGTCAACTCAGCGTAAAAATTCTAATAAATCACTATATTTTCTATGGTTAATTATTTATCAACAAAAGGGCATATATCATCCACAAAAATAATCATTCAAATTTTCTTTTAAATCACTAATTTTTTTATAGGTAAATGATTTATCAATAAAATGTCATACATCTACAAAAATAATCAAGATTGGACAACACGTATTAAAATAAAATAGATCATATCAAGGTAACAAGGTTTCCTTAATCCAAACTACAATCGTTGATTAGATCTTAAATTGTGGTACATCACTCGCTTATATCCCTGAATTATATATACTCTTTGGCGAAATAATCCAACAATTTATTCTAATCGTGTGGGAAATACATATGTGATTTCTGAGAATGTATTCGAACAACTGACGAAAACTGCGATTCTATACTATCCAAATCAATGAATCAATATAACATAATCCTGCAAATCTAAATAAAGAACAAAACCCAATATATAGATAGACAAAATCCACGGGATACTAGAATCTCAATAAAGAGATACATTTATTGAAAAACGAAGTAAAATCAAGGAAAAGAAACAGGAGTTATCATTCACAAGGAGAAGGTGCAAAATCCAATATATCAGTTGATAAAACCCACCAACGTGGTAATAGACTCTCAATAAAGAGAGATATTTATTGAAAAACAAAGCAAAATCATGAAAAACAATAAAAATGGGTTTATCATCAACCAAGATGCAGATATCAACCCCTAAACTTTGGTTTAATATTTTTTAGGAGAGGAGATAGAATGACGGCTACAGCAATCGTTTAAAAATCAATATTATTGATAACTAGATAGGTCGATACATATAAAATTATATATTGTTTCTAATAAAAGGTGTTCATTTTAATTTTGTATTCTTTAATTCTCATATCCTAATCTATGAACAGACATATCGAATTGTGCTTGGTTGGTTAATAATATTTATTTTTAATATCAACAAAATCTTAAAGATAGGTAAAAAAAATTAAATAACTTGGTAGATAGATTCTAATCAAACAGAGGTATTTATTAACAATAAACAAAATTAAAGAAAAGGGCTTCATTTTTGTGTACTCTACTTTTAGTTTTATTTTGTAGTAATTCAATGTTGTTTTCAATTATATAGTAACATACTTAGATGACTTGGTCAGAGAGTAACATTACATGTAATTGTCATATTTTTTCATTTTGAGTATTATTTTCGTTTTGTGTACAAAAATAAAAAATGCGTAGTTTAGTAGCATTTTGTGTTCAAATATGGGTACACAAAATAATTTCATGTCATTTTAATGCAAAACCCAAAATACACATGGTATGAATGTATATAACACAAACGATTTTCCAGATCTACGTAAACTCTTTCTTTTAATATGTCGGTAAAATATACTCATTGTTAAATGAAAATTAATTGCATGTTTTTAACTCGACAATTAAATTATAAGGACAAATATATAATAATGTGATTACGTGTTTATATATTACACATTTGATTTTAGTTTCATGTACAGTTTTCTATTTTAACATGTTAATCAAATAGAAAAAAGATAGGTGATACTCATTTTCAAATATTTTATTTTACGCGTTTGGATGACAACAGATTGGGTTTGATCCGAATTTTGTAAAATTCAAACCCACATCCAAATATTTTTGGGTTTTAAAAATAAATCCAAATCCAAAATTCAATATCTAAAACCAAATTTGTCGGATTTCGGATTAGATTTGACTTTTTTGGGTATCCAAAATTAGTAATAATGTAGTCAAAATTAAAATAATTGTTACACGCAAACAATATTAATTATATTTATACAAAAATTAAAAAATAAAATGATTAACTTAAGTAGTCAAAATATAACATATTATACGAATTAATATAGTAAGTAAAATTTAAAATATGTTAAAAAAATAATTCTTTTTATACATAGAAATGAAAAATTAATGTAAACAAAATTCATCTTGAATATATCAATAAAATTAGATATTGAGAAATATAAGTTCTAATTACTAAATTAGTAGTGACGATTTCTAATGAAATATTTGAATAAAAATAAATAAAATAATATGTCTTACATCTAAAATATTACATGAAATAATTTCAAATTACAATATTATATTACATATGTATAGGGTTTCGATAGTGTATTGGGTTTCGGATTTTGGATAGGCTATCGTACAACATAAATCCAAATGTAAATCGAAACTATTTCGATTTTAAAATTTATATCCAAACCTGAATCCAAAAAATTGGGTTTGGGTTCAAATCGGTTACCATCATATCGAATTAATTTCCCTTCCTTATTTATGAGTAAAAGAAAACTAATATTTAATATACCATATTCTGATAGAAAAGAATAAAAAATTCAATATAAAAATTCCCAAACTAAATATGCACATTTAAAGTCGTCATTAAAAACAAACTGACCATAAACTCTAACAGATATATCTTACTCAAATAACGGGATGTATTGGATTTGTTTGGTTAATTGATAATGTTTATTTTGCTATAGTACTAAATCAATAACTAATAAAAGAACATAAAATTTGAAAAAATGATATGGAACAAACACATAGGAGACTTAAAATATGGATAAAAAACTTATGAACTTGGTTGAAATATTCTAAAAAATGAGAGAAATCAAATTTAAAATATAATTAATAAAAAACAATAAAGAGGGGTTTAGAACGTTTGAGCGGGATGTGAATGGTATGATAATTGTTTGATAATATTGATATTAATGCAATTGGTATAAATTGACGATAATTTATACTTAAATTATAATGAAATTATCTTTTTTTATAAATAATTATTAATAATATGTTTATATTAATTAATTAATTAATTTTATCATTCGGTGCGTAGCACGGGTAGAACGCTAACCAATCAAAATATGATAACTAACTTTTTGAGATTTTTTTAGGGACCTCTAGAATTACTCCAAAAAATTGCTCATTTCCTATTTTATTTGCATTTATAGAATGAAAAATATGTATTTGATTTATTTTTTCTATTACTAATTATGTTTTTACTGTTTTCAACGCTTGATTCTCAAACATGATTATATTGAAACGAACTTTCTATAAAAATAGCATAAAATGTCGTTAAATTACTTGGGGAAAAAACAAAAAGGAATAAGAAAATTGATATGTATCTCAGATAAATTTTTTCATATATCAAATGAATGTGTTTTGACATTAATCTTTTTTTTATATAAACAAATTTTCAAATTGTTTTAACACGCATCCATACAATTATACATAATTTGAGAAAAGTTACTTAGAGATGCATATTGGGTTCGTTACACTCAAAACAAAATATAACAAAATATTTTATTTTTTGGCACACTCTACATTTTTGTAACTATTTTAAAAATTTTTAAATTGTGTTTTCGGTGCGTAGCACGGGTAAAATGCTAGTATATATAAGTTTTACATTGCTATGAGTAAGAAAATTATATTAAATTAAAAACATTAGATATTTTTATATAAGATAGTTGAAAATTATATAATATTTATGTAATAATTTTTTAACTAGGTCAAACACACCCTAAATAAAATAATAAATATAATTTAATATTTCTATATTCAAATTTTGTACACCCTCTTGATTTTTGATTGGTCATGTCCAAAGGTTGATCGAAATTTATGTGTATTATATAGTTGAAAAAATATCATTAAAAAGTACATGTAATTTATTTTAAAATGTAACTTTTAATTTTTAAAAATAATAATTGAATTGTTTTCAATGCTTAGTCAAATATTGGTCAATTTAAACATTAAAAAGAAAAAAGAATTTGTAAATTGGAACGAAGGGAGTATTGATGAACTCAGATTGATATTGATATTGAAGAATTAAATTCTGTGTATTTATTGAAATATTAATTAGTAATTATTAAATGATGTTGAACGCAAGTTATAAATATTTTAAACAAAAAAAGTTTGTAAGTTTGTATTTAAAAAAAGTTTGCATTTTATTCTAATCTTATATAGGGTCTTGTTCTAATAGAAACTAATTTAGAATAGAAACTAGAAAATAAACTTAAATTAAATATTTCAAGCTAATCTAATGACCAAATTAGGGGTACCCCAATACAAAAAATATTTAAAATTATTAGTTCTATTCAACAAAAAATTAAAAAAATTAAAAAAATTAAAAAAAAAAAGTTACTATTCATGTGATGATGTGGCACGTGAACAGTACTTTATATATATATATTTTTTTATGAATAGAGCCAAGAATTTTATAAGTTTTGTGTGAATGTGTCCCTAGCGGGACCATTAAAATAAATGAAATATAATTTAATTAGTGTAGGTTTATAGTTTCTATTTTAAAGTTGGTTTCTATTTGAACGCTAGTCATCTTAGGGCTGAGCATTCGGTCGGTTCGGTTGAAAAAACCGAAAAACCGAATTAGCTTTTTTTTTTGGAACCGAACCGGACCGAATAAGCCTTAAGAACCGAACCGAACCGAAATAATTCGGTCGGTTCGGTTCTGTCCATAAAAACCGATTTTTTTTATCCATATTAAATCACCTGCTACCTGCTAGTCTGCTACCAGTACTTTGCACGAGAAATTTTTTACCAACAACAAGAAGTAACAACATCGAATTTCTTCCAAGTTAAGTAGGTAAAACAGATATTTTTAAACAAAGTTACAAAGTTGCAAGCTAATAAAATAACATCAAAGGTACACAACTGCATTGCAGTTAATAACAACATTTGGAGCATGTTTGGGGTTCCTTTAATTTTTTTTTAGCCAACTTTAAGTAGAAATCATCTGTTTGGCTAACCTTTAAGTGGAGCCACTTAAAGTGGAAAGTAGGCTAAAAAAAAAAAGTAGCATGGAGGTACTTTTTTTCCACTTATTTTTTTTCGTATATCAATTTTTATGTATTTGAGTCACCTTTTAACTTGTATTGTATTCTTTGCATATATTTGTATTTTATACTTTCAAAAAAAAATATATTTTTTTTTAATTAATTTTTTAAAAATAAATTTACTTTAAGTGGAATTAGCCAAACAGATACACCTAACTTTAAGTAAAAATTATCACTTTTCACTTAAAGTGAGTAAGTAGCACTTTAAGTGATAAGTAACATTTTTTAAGTTAAGCCACGCTCTTGCTATTTTGCTTGAAGACTTGCAGCTTGCTTCATGTCACACTCCAATTCCAAGTTGCAACCTGCAGCGCCAGTACTCAGTAGATGACTTGCATCATCTGGACAAACCGACAAAGAGAACAATACATCAGTACATGTAATTTAACCACCAAAAACAAAATTGTTAAGTTACGTACGGTACGGACTCTCCTAAAACTGGAAGTGTTAAATGTGCTTAGTATGTAAATTTATATATTAAGGTACAATTATAAATGTGGCGAAACTTGATTAGTCTGCACCATTTTTCTACCACAAAATCATCTGTAGCAAAAAAAACTTAAAACCTCTGGATATATTACAAATCAGGCAATTCAACCAGAAAAGAATTATTTAAAAAAGGGGTTAAGTATCAAAGTGGTCACTGAAGTGGAAGCCAAATATCAATTTGTTCACCGATCTTTACGGGGTATCATTTGAATCATTAAAGTCATAATAAATATCAAACAAATACCTGTATATTTGTACTCGGGAAGTAAAAGTAATTTTCATCAAGTTCTACACGTTTTCTTTAAATGCTACTATAATAAAATGAAAGATTATGAATTCCAATATTTTTGATAATATATTTAGAATTTAAAAAGTTTGTTTACTATTTATTTTTAATTAAAACAAGGAAAATGACAATAAAATTAAAAATAAATAGTAAATGAATTTTTAAAAATCTAAATATATTATCAGAAATACTAGAATTATTAACCTTTCGTTTGGTTATGGAAGCATTCAAGAAAAATGCCTAGAACTCAATGAAAAATTATTTTTACTTTTCGAGTACATTTTAAATATATCTATTTGATATTTATTATAACTTTAATGATTCAAATGATACCCCGTAAAGATTGGTGAACGAATTGATATATGGCTTCCACTTCAGTGACCACTTTGATACTTAACCCTTTAAAAAAGTTGCAGAAACCAGATGTAAAAAGGTTGGCTATGCACAGGTCCATCCAATGCTTGTCACCCCTATCTTTTAACAGCCCTTTAAAGTGCTAATTGTCAACCAAATCTTTATCATTCATTCCCTCAACTAAGCTTTGGGGGGTAAGATTAACATTAACTTCAAATCAACTAAAGTTTGTACAAACATAAATTTAGCATAATTAGATAACTTAAAAACATGAAGTATCAATCATTAATTAAGAAATCTAAGAAGCAAATTAAGAAATCTATGATTCTAAGAATCTATTAACAAAACCTATTAACGAATTAAGAAAAGCAAATAAAGAAAAAAAATTGAAAGTGAATCTATGATTCTCCAATAAAGCAACTAACAAATTAAGAAATCTATGAATCTAGCACTCTAGCAGGCTGCAAATTTGTGACTACAAATTAGATACAAATTAGAAGAGAAATTTGTAATTACCAACCTTAATTTAGAATCTATGATTCGTGGAAGACGAGGACCGTCGGGCAGCCGCAGTCGGGCGGTGGGGGCGCTGGTCGCAGGTAACTAGGTAAGGAATTTAGGAATTAGGTTATGATAGATACACGCGTATGGTTACTGGGTATTAAAATAAATATTATATATATAATTATAAATGTAAATATTTCGGTTTATTCGGTCCAGAACCGAATTTTTTTGAAAAAAATCGGACCGAACCGAAATATATTTCGGTCCAAACCGAAATAACCGAAATTTCAAAATATTTAGAACCGAACCAAACCGAAATAACAAATTTCGGTTCGATTTTTCGGGTTCGGATCGGTTTTGCTCAGCCCTAAGCCATCTTATATATATATATGATTGAGTAAATATGTATAATCTATTATCTATTATATATATAATACCACAACTTGTCACATTTTATTCTTTGCAAAGTTACTATTTTAGCCCTGCATTTTAATCCATTTAGTCTTTTTCCAAAAAGTTGTTGTTGTGGAGAATCGAACCTAAGTCTTTCCATTCATATGCACATCACCTTACCACTAAGCTAACCAATCACTTGTGTTATAAATCATAAATATGCTATGTAAGTCGCGTGATGGATGAAGAATATTTGGTATTTTAATTTCAAAGATATTTTATATGTTATAGTTTAGTATAAATTAGTGATACATGATATGTAGTGAACTTAGATACTCCGTGTATACCATAACATGTCACATTTTATTTCTGGCAAAGTTATATCATTTAATAAACTTATATTCAATATGATTATTTAATATCTACTTTAATATTACGTAATTAATTACAACAAACTAATAATAGCCATTAACTTTTAATAATTTATATTGGTGCATATATTTTGATTAAAATTTTTGGGTCAATTATTATATAATTACGCCAATATATGAATAATAATTGTATAAAAATACTTATAAAACTCGAGAATCGGAACTAAACGATTGTGTTCACGATTAGGAATTAAGCTTGGGAATAACAAGAATAATAAACATATATATTTTAGTAATAATAGTATTTAATGTATTAGTCTAATTTGTAATAAAATATACTATTTAAAAGTTCATAGCAAGTAATCAGATTTAGATTCTCAATTCTGAATAAAGTGAATTTAAATTCACAACTGAAAACATTGAATTAAATGACTATTTTAATAGATATTATAAATCTTAGTCAATTCATGTTGAAAATGAAGCTCTCGAGAAGAGAGTTGCTAAGCTATATTTAGGCTACACCGCTACAAATTGAAAGATGTTCACGGCTACAAATTCGAACTACTAAAATCCAAAATATCACAATATTCCACATTTTATTTAATATCATTTCACATTTATGCCTTCCACTTTTCTATGATTTAACTCTAAAATCCCCCTAAAGTCGAATGCTATGAAAACGTTAGTTAATCTTCACATTTTCCAGAATCGAAACTGTGACATCCAGTTCTAAGTATAAATAATTTAAATTTATAGCTAAAATCATTGAACTATATGACTAATTGAATGGATATTAGAATATTTTGGACACAACCAGTTAGAAAGCGAGAGCACTTGAAAAAAGAGTAAGTTAATCTATATTTAGGTAACATTGCAACAAATTGAAGAATATTCATGTCACAAATAATAAAAAACAAAATTTCACAATAAAGCTAGAATATCCCCGTGCCTTGCACGGGTAACGAAGCTAGTTTTTATTTAGATGAGGAAATAAAAGAATATTTTGATTGGGTATTCGAAATGCAGGTTCGTGTCGGGTATATAAATTTATTGATTTTGTTAATTTTATGAATTTTGAATAATTCATGATTATTATTTATTTATTAAATAATATATTATTTATTAAATGAAATATAAATTTTATTTGTGAACAAAATAAACGGGTAACGGTAACAATTTTTATGTTTGACTAATCAGAGTTAGTTATGATGTATTTGGAGAACTTATTTTTTTGAATAAGTTAACTTATTTTTTTATTTTAAGATAAAGTTAGAGATTCTTAATTTTTTTTTACAAATTATAAAATCTCAAATATACATTGAATATTTGTATTAAAAATTTTTATTAAAATTTTGTTTCAAAATTTTTTTTATTAGAATATGAAATTTTTATCCGAATATAAATCTACAAAAACTTATTTTAAATATTGGGCTAACAGACCCATAATCTGTTGAGGAAGACCCACTATTATAGGGGTGAAAGCCCTGTATATCACATTTACATGTGATTGTGCCCAAAATATCATTTGGCGGAAAAGCTGACCAAAATAACAAGTCAACTACGCATATGGAAAATGCGGACACTGAATACGCATATGCGCGAAGCGTAGCCTTCAGGTTTTTATTTTTATAATTGACCCACGCATTACCCCGCTGCGCGGCCCTCGTATCCAGAGGTCGACTACGCATAAAGGATATGCGATGTAGAATATGAAATGTGGATGTACGCATATACGAGATGCGCTCCACTTATTTGACATGATGTTCAAACCAATCGACCAGGGAGTTTGAATTAATGTTAGCATACGCATATGAGCTATGCGTATATGTTTGGGTAGAAAGGGCAACATTCCCGACAAATGTCAATTTGGGCAATTCAACTCTAAAAAGATGATATTAAGGGCATTTTCTCCTATTATAGGGCCATCCCAAATTCCCAATGACCAATCACACTAGCTTCAAAAAGTAAAAAATAAAAATAAGTTCATGATACGTTTCAAAAAAAAAAGTTCATGATAATTAACGATTAATTTAACTTACGTTTAATAATTAATGAACAATCATGTATAAGTATAATTACCATAATTGAATTATGATAAAAAAAAATTCAAAAATTTACTCTTATTTTGTATAAAATTATACATTTTTAATCAATATAAATGAGTATCTATTCTTATCACTTTAATTGTTTTACTGTGTTCATGTATTTAAAATAAAATAAAATAATTTTGCAAAATATTATGTTAAAAGTAACAAATATAAATAGTGATAAAAATAGGGGCTTTTTTCAAAAATGCCATGTTGCAGTTTTTTTTTTCAAACCTCAATCAACTATGCAACCTGAAATACGTAAGTAACGTAACTACAGTATATGTGCAATTTTGAACATTTTTTTGGAAAAAATATTAAAAATATAGATATTTTTGAAAAGTTCCTAGATGATCTTTTTAAGTATTTGTAACAGGCTGTTTTCAAAAAAAAATAAAAAATATTTGTAACAGGCTTTTCATCACAGCACCACTACACTGACAAACCTTGTTTAATTACTTTTTTTTAAGCAACCTTGTTTATTTAATTATTATACTTAATTATGAAACGTATCAGTCAAAAAAGGCTGCTTATGCATGCAATTACATAAGGATCTATTTGGGAAATCTTATTTTTCAGAAATAAGTTACTTATTCTGGAAAAAAGTTAGGAAATATGTACTTTTTTCTGAAATAAGTAACTTATTTTTTCAAGATAACGAATATTAAACTTCCCATACACATTTTTCTCTAAAAAAGGACATATAAATAAGAATTTTTTTCCGAAATAACTAACTCATAAGTTGTAAATAAGTTGTAAATAAGAGGAGGCAAACGGGTCCTAAGTTTGCAGTAGTTTAGTTGGTTGCTAGTGGTGATGTAGATAGAACTAAACAGAATTGTCTTTGAGATTAAAATTTAAGATTTGTATAATCAAGTACTCCAAGATATTTTGATCTGTATTAATTTATTGCATTGGCATATGTCAAACAGTTGTGGTGTTAGTTTAGTTGTATACTTGTATACAAACACCATTAGTTCTTGTAAACAACAGTTCTATTAAACAAATCAAGAACGTTTTTTTCAAACTTCTTCCTCTCCATTTTCTCATACCCTGCATTTCAATTAAACATAAATCAACTTAATTGTTCTATCAAAAAAAAATCAACTTAACTAGTGGTTTGAATTTACGTCGCATTATGTTGACATATATATTAATATCCGATGATAATCCATTCTAACATTGTCTCGAAAAAATTAATTTAAAGTGATCATTAATTTATAATTTTGAATGACCTTAAAAAATTATGTTATGTTGAATGATTTAAAAAAAATTGTTATTTATACAATTCAGTAGGAGATAGGGGTCAAAAATAAACCTTAAGTACGTAAAAAAAAGGACAAAAATCAGCTTGCGCTCGTTTTTTTAACTTACATAGCGTTTTTAAGCGCTATGCAGCGCAATGCAAGTTCAACCAGCTTGTATAGTTATGGAAGTAACGTCATCGAAGCGCATCAGTTATATAGCACTTTACAAAGCGCTATATAACTACTATGTACATCATTTCTATATTTGTTGCATAACTTCTAAGAAAACGCTATGCAAGTGGAAAAAAATCATATGTAACCATTTATTACATAGCACTTATAAAAGCGTTATTGAAGCCATATCTTAAACCATTTTCAGAATAAATCCTATTTAAATTTATTTTGGCCATTTTATTTAAATTATATATTCTAGAAAAGTTAAAATACAATAATAAAAATAAACACCCCAATCAAAGTTCTTGTAAAAACTAAACTAACTCGTAAAAATGAAATTAATTCCAAAATTGTACAATTTTCATTAGTGTTAATATCATCGAACAAGTCAAATTTTCCAAAGTACTACTTAGATAGCTACTACTAATCATTACAATAGAACTCAAAAAACTACTTGATTAATAACTTATCATGAGAAATCGATTATACAAGTAGTCTGCCCAACTTTTTTGAAACGTATCATTTTGTCACGAAAATAGGACTCTGAACCCGGGGAATATGAGAACTGTACACCAATAAAATTGTAATTGAATTAAGATCATATAAAAAGTACAACGGTAAAGACTAGTAGTAATTTCAAAATTTTGGAATATACTTATGTTAATATTCACATTTGTTTCACCGGTAGACAATATGTCCTCAATTAAGCATCTTCTATATATATAAAGGCACAACATGTCACATTTTATTTCTTGTAAAATTACTATTTTAATCCTTAGATCAAATAAAATTGATAAAAATGATCTATCTGAGCCAAGTTTTGATCCTAGGACCTGTGGATTTGTGCGCCATCATACTTCCACTTCACCACTCTGATTTGGTGAATATACTTAGAATTATATGGTATCACCTTTTTATTATAATTTTGTCAAAGTAATAATCACAACTATTAAAAATCAAAATCTTCAAAAAAGTTAGAATATCCCGTGCCTTGTACGGGAAATGAAGCTAGTTCAACATAATATCCCAAAAGATTCCATCATTCAACACTTGCTTGGGGCACTATAAAATTTTAAAACATACAAAATCAGTCTCACACATATTAGACTACTTGCTTTACTTGCAAGTCAAAAATAATTGAAGTATTAAACAGATTAAACAAATTCAACAGTATTAGACTACTAGTAACTCAGAAAGATAGAAACAACGTAATTTTGGAAATCAATTCACAGATATACTAAGTGATAATTAATACAAGTATGTACAAGAAAAATTTTAGATTAGGAATAAAATAAGTATTCATTAACTATCCACAAGGATAAAATAAATAACTATGGATAGTTAATAGATAACTTACCCATCATGTGATGCAGAGAGAAATCCCAATCCTAGCATCATGGCCAAGCTTCTAAGTTCTAACAATATCTGAACAATTTGCAAAGTGCTTGAGTAATCAGATGGACACATACTAAAACTCAAAACCAATATTTCATATTAAAATATAAGCAGCTCTAAGTGTTAAAACTCATGTTAAAACCTTGTTAAAATATTTCACTCTCGTCGAACCTTGTTTTTAAACTTATATATCCCTTGTTAAAACTCAGACAGCCTACATAGCGTGTGCATTCCATATTAGTTGATGTAAGCGGAGAAACATGGAGTTGTAGATAGTGACAAGAAAATTGCAAGATAATGCAAACAAATATTTAGATGGAACAAGGCCAAAAAAATAGTGAAATAGAAGATACAAAGAAAAAACAGAAAATATAGTCAACTAAATAAAACATACAAAATTGGTAGATTAAAAAAATTGTCATCATACTCCTACACCAATTTCTACTGGAGGTATCTGTATTCTGCTCCATTCACGATATCTAAACAGAAATAATATATATAACATGACACCAACGCACACAATAAAACAACAGCAAAGCAACATAAGTTCACACTTTCAAGTGACTCCAAAGCCAAACTCTTGCAAACAAATAATGATCTATTACATGTTACAGTCTAACCTGCAGAACCAATATAAAAATAAAAATAAATAAAAAGAGAAAGAGAATGAATAAACACACCCGAATGCCCAGATAAGGTATGTAAACTTGTCTTTCCATTCCAAAGCTTTACTGTTTTGTCACTAGAACCTGGAACACACTATTGACAAACTGTTCAAAATCTATCACCGTAACCATCCACTTTCAATACCAATTGCATTCTTTTCCAGATTATCCGAGATGTAATGAGATCATGGTACATTAACCAAGATAGAGGTAGATATGGTAAAAAGACAAAGGAAAATAGAATGCCTACACAGTCACACTGAAAAACGGGAAAAACTAGATTATAGCCACATGTTATCAAGTCTCCTGACGGAAGCTTCATAACTGCTTGGATTGTTGTGTTATGAGCCTTCCAAACCTCAACTTGCTTGCCCCCTCTCCACCGTCTTAATGTACTACAATGAGTATATATCTCGATTCAGAAAATTAGACAAATACTGCTGTAATTTAGAAACTAGAACTATATTCATCCTACAATTTGACCAATAAATATAACAAGGGAATATTAAAGGGTTAAGGGAGCAAATGACAAAAAATGACATTGACATTTTTTTGAAAAACGTAAACTTGAATAGCATTTCATAATAACATCTCAAGCACCCTTAATGAAATTTCATAATAACATTTCAAGCACCCTTAATGAAATTTAAACAATTTACCATCACGAATTGGTAGATGGCCAGTAATTCAACAAGGAAGAGAATGAAGGGTAAGGTTTGATATACAGGGAATTTAGGATGACTTGAAGTTGATAAGTGGATTTTATATCCACTTGGAACATTCTATATCGGCTTAAATTGATTGTTTTGGATTCAAGTTTGTGTAGTTTTGATGTGTTTTGTGTAGTTGTGCAGGTTTGCAAGAATATCTAAGCTTTTATCGTTTTTGGAGATTTAATTGATTAAAATTCGGATTTTCCGGGAAGGCTGCGCAGCTTATACTGTTTTGGCCATATCTGGAGTTCTAGAAGTCCGTTTTCAGCGATCTTACTGCCCACGCGAAGCTTGAGAGATTTTCTACAACCTGGGATAGGAAACAAGTGCAAGAAATATGCTGAATTAAGTCGCGCACGTGATCTTGTTAAAGAAGGCTGGGAATTTACTGTTTTGCCCTTTTTCTAATTCTAATTGTATTCTGGGCAGTTTTGGGTACCTTCTTTAAATCCTAATTGTAATAGAAGGCAATTTCTTGCTAGGCAAGATTTGTAGAGCCTATTTAAACACATCCTACCATTGTAAATCATAACAATTCATAGCTTTTAATCGTATCAAGGTACTTTCGATCTTCAATTCTTTCTTCAATATTATGTTTTCATTCAATATTATTGTTTTGTTTTCTTCTTTAATTATGTGTAACTAATTCTCTAATCTGAGAATTGGGTAGTATTCCTTGGTATTCATGTGTGTTTAATTATCTGTGATTTTCTTTCTTTGCTGATCTGTTATTGAGGGCTTAACACAATTAGGGGAGTCATGAACCTTTGATTGGATTTTAGGGATTGTAATAACTTGGAAGAGGAGTTGCAATTTTAGTACATGATTTAACAGACATAACTCGAATATTTGATTGGAAGATTAATAGGAGAGTTGTGAGACTTATAATTCTTGGAGCTTGATAGTTTATGATTGTCTTTGATTGTATCACGGAAGTGACAATTAGGGTATAGTTGTAGACATTATATTGTATCTTGGAAGAGAACATTATAACCTTAGAAGAATTGTTTTCAGCAGAATAAGAACGTAGACATCACATAGATATTGAATGTGCATTGAAACCAAGTGAAGAACCCCAGTTCTTGGATTGTTTTCCTCATATATTTTATTCTCGATTTATAATTAGTTTAATTTAGTTTATAAACAAACCAAACATTTTTCTACACTTCTAAATTGTGAGAGATAAGATACTTGAACTTGATATTACATTCAGTCCTTCCCTGCGAACGAACACATAAAAATACTACTAACAAATTAGCGCCGTTGCCGGGGAAGGCAGTATACTTGAGTTTAGGTTAATTGTTTCTTATTGTTTAGATTTTAATTGGTTCCACAAGTTGTTTTGTTGGTGATTTTCAGGTGTATGCGACGTTCATCTTGCGTTAGAAAATTGGAATTTGACCCTGAAATCGAGCGTACTTTGAGAAAGATCAGAAAAGAGAAAGCTAAGATGGGAGAGCCGACAGTTCAAGCTGTTGTTAATGATAATGTTGATGAGACTTCTATTTGGGACCATGAGACACCTAATCCTGCCAATTGCATGTACAAAACTCCAGAGATTGGTGCAACCCAATTCAACATTAATCCAAGCTTAATTCAGATGATCAGCAATCAAGCTTTTGAAGGAGACATTGAACTAGAGGATCCACACAGACATCTAGAGCGTTTTGTGCAGATGTGTGGCTCATTCAGAATCAATGGTGTTACGAGTGACAAGATTCGTCTCCATATGTTTCCCTACTCTATTAAGGGAAGAGCTTTGGAATGGTTTCAACAACTTCCAAACACTACGGTTGCTACATAGGATGGTCTTTCTACTGCATTCTTGTCCAAATATTATCCTTCTGACAAGACGCAACAATTGAGGACTATGATTATGAGTTTCAAAGCACAACCGGATGAAGGTCTATATCAGGCATGGGAGAGATTCAAGGCACTATTGAGGAAGTGTCCACATCACGGCTTAGAAGATTGGCAGATCATTAGTACTTTTTATGGGGCCATGAATGCAGATATTCGTTTGAGTTTGGATGTGGCTGCTGGTGGAAATTTCAAGAAGGCACCAACTACACAGGCTAAAGCACTCCTTGAGGAATTGGCATCTAATAACTATTCATGGGCACCTAGTGGGACGAGCTCAGCTAAAGTAGCACAAGACTCTGAGATGATCAACATGCTGGCTCAGAAGTTGGATACTCTAACTCAGGAGATGCGAGGACAAAGAGCAAATGTGAATGCTATTTCTTCACCTATGGAGGGGTATAATGATTATGGTGCTAATCAGAACTCTTATGTGCAACAATTTCCAGAAGAAGCATCTTTTATTCAGGGAAGACAGCCGTGGCCTGTTCAGAATAACTCCTATTACAATCCAAATCAAAGGCCAAACAACAATCTTTCTTACAGTAATAATCATGCGGCTAATCCTTCTTATTCATTTCTAAGGCAGAATCAACCTTCTGGTTTTCAGTCACGACCACCGTATCAAGCACAGCAGCAGTATCTACCTCCGCCAAAGAAAGAACCAGCTGATTGGGAGGTTGCACTAAATAAGATTATGCAAGGAACTTCTGGGGCATTGGCTAATATGGAATCAAGAATAGAGCAGATGACATCATCTCAAAAGATGCTAGAAACACAGATTGGACAGATTGCCTCCAAGATGGGTGTTCGTGAGCAAGGATCACTTCCTAGTCAACCCGACCAGACTGGTAAAGAGCAATGCAAAGCAATTACTTTGAGGAGCGGGAAAGAGTTGCCCGAGGTTGAGGTTCTTGAGCCTAAAGAGAAGGATGCTGAAAAAGAAAGTGAGATAGTAGAGATCGATGCAGAAAAGTCAGAGAAAGTAGATGAAGAGAAGAAGGAAGAAGAACCAGAAAAGCCATATGTTCCTCCACCACCGTATGTTCCTCCTATTCCATTTCCACAGAGACTTCACAACAGGCAGTTAGAGAAGCAGTACGAGAAGTTCTTGACTATGTTCCGGCAGTTGCATGTCAATATTCCTTTGGCTGAAGCTTTGAATCAAATGCCACTCTATGCTAAATTTCTTAAGGAGATGTTGACAAAGAAGAGGAAACTTGAGGATGCAGAAACCATTACTCTCAATGCTGAATGCAGTGTAGTCATCCAAAAGGCCATTCCTCAGAAATTGAAAGATCCGGGAAGCTTTTCTTTGCCTTGCACTATTGGGAAGATGGAGAACATGAAAGCCTTGTGTGATTTAGGGGCTAGTGTGAGTTTGATGCCATATTCAATCTGCAAACGACTTGGTCTTGGAGAGCTTAAAAAGACACGGATTTCACTTCAGTTAGCGGATCGTTCTGTTAAATATCCGTTGGGGGTCGTTGAAGATGTGGTTGTCAAAGTTGATAAATTTGTCATACCTTGTGATTTTGTGGTGTTAGAGATGGATGAAGATGTTGAGATACCCATTATCTTGGGAAGGCCATTCTTGGCTACTGCTGGCACTACTATCGATGTTAAAGCTGGAAAATTGACATTGAATGTTGGAGAGGACAAAGTGGAATTTGATCTAAACAAAGCAATGAAGATGCCTCCTTTTGGAGCAACTTGTTTTACTGTTGACAGAGTTGATGAAATTGTGCAGCTAGAAAATGAACACTTCATGGGAGCAGAACGGGTGTTAGATGATGTATTAGAAGAAGAAGCACTTGTTGTTCGAGACACAGAAGTTGAGATGGTTTTTACACTTTCAGAGGCACCACAGGTGGAACTTAAACCTCTACCTGCTAATTTGAGGTATGCCTTTCTTGGTCCTAATGATACATATCCTGTGGTAGTTTCTGCCTTGCTTAGTGATGATGAGCTAGAAAAATTATTACATGTTCTTCGGCAATATAAATCAGCTATTGGTTGGACAATTCAAGATATCAAGGGAATTAGCCCTGCTCTTTGCATGCATAGAATTGCCTTAGAAGATAATCATAAGCCTGTGATTGAGGGACAAAGAAGATTGAATCCGAATTTGCAAGAGGTGGTGAAGAAAGAAATCACTAAGTTGCTTGACGCTGGTATCATATATTCGGTTCCACACAGTAAGTGGGTTAGTCCTATTCATGTTGTGCCTAGAAAAGGTGGGATGACTGTTGTTCACAATGAGAAGAATGAATTAATTCCCACAAGAACAGTAACAGGTTGGAGAGTTTGCATTGATTACATGAAGTTGAATAACGCTACTCGCAAAGATCACTTTCCCCTCCCATTCATTGATCAAATGCTCGAAAGGTTGGCGGGTAATGAGTATTACAACTTTCTGGATGGATTCTCGGGCTACTTTCAGATTCCTATTGCACCCGAAGATCAAGAGAAGACCACCTTTACTTGTCCTTATGGTACTTTTGCTTATCGGAGGCTTCCTTTTGGTTTGTGTAATGGCCCTTCGACGTTTCAACGGCTCATGAACCACATATTCTCAGATTTTATAGGGAAAGACATGGAGGTCTTCATGGATGACTTCACGGTGTATGGTTCTTCCTTTGAATCCTGTTTAGCCAGTTTGTCGAAGGTGTTGCAGAGATGTACTGAAACTAATCTTGTTCTTAATTAGGAAAAATGTCACTTTATGATGAAGGAGGGCATTGTGCTTGGGCATAAAATCTCTAATAAAGGCATTGAGGTCGACAGAGCAAAAATTGAAGTTATTGAAAAATTGCCACCACCTTCATCTGTGAAAGGAATTCGAAGTTTTCTTGGTCATGCTGGTTTTTATCGACAGTTCATCAAGGATTTCTCCAAGTTAGCTCGGCCTCTCTGTAATCTTCTCGAAAAGGATCGTGTCTGTTAGTTACAGAGGCATGCCTGTATACATCTAATAACAAGCCTAATTGTTTGTAATGCTCTGCATTACTTACATGACCTCTTAACTGAGGGAACCTCTTGTTGTAGAGTTTCTGTTTGTATTGTACTTGTAATAGGCATCAAATCCTAGTTGTGTAACTGTACAAATAGAGTCTAGAATAATGCTTGAAAGAAGTTCCATGGTTCATGCCTCAAGCAAGGAGTTAAAGACTGCCAAATAATCACAGTTGGGATTTGAAGAAATGAAGAATTTGCCTAAGTACCAATTCGAGGAGTATATTTGTCTATTCGAGAAGTCCAGCATTCGAGAAGTCAGGGATTCGATATCTCAAGACACTATTCGATATCTCTGAATACACTGTTCGATATCTCATTCGATATCTCAGGGATTCGATATGTCTACTACTCTATTCGAGATCTCAAGAAGTCAACAAGTCAAGATGGTATTCGAGTTCTCAAAGAGTCAACAAGTCAAAGTTCCATTCGATATCTCAAAGACTCAGAAAGCTATTCGACAACTCGAGGATTCGATAAGTCAAATGCTCTATTCGACAACTCAAGGAATCCTGATGGAAAAGAGCTATTCGAGAAGTGGTTCGATATGTCACTATAACAGTATTCGAGAACTCAGAGTTATCGATCAAGTCAATTCTAGTTCTCGAATCACTTACTTAGTCACTTCTCGAATACATTCTTGGAGACAAAATACTGAAGAAATTGTACAAGTCAGAAACCTGCAACAAGCCAATGCACTTTATGGACCACAACCTGTAACGTGCTCTGGAAAGCCTACAAGGAAGCTTGGAGAGATATAGAAAAGACAAGGAGCTAAAGAAGTGGATCTAAACAGGCTTTGCAAAGTCAAATCTGTAACCGTTTGGACTCTTACTCAAAAAGGATAGACAGACTAGAAAGTAATTTGTTTAGCTACCTTATTTGCAGTAAGCAGGCTGTATCCATGTTCTATAAGGACACAGCCTCACTTCATAACTTAGTAACTTTTGTGAGTCTAGTTTTTCATACACTGTAAGCTATATCTCTCTGAGAAAAACGAAGCTGAGAATACTACCATTTGTATTCACAGATTGTAGCAACCTTTATCTAATATACATTAGATTAAAGTGATATTGTGCCTTGTGTTGTTTACTTATCCGCACCTTAATTTCTGCACACACAGGCACTTATCTGCTACACAGACTCAATCCAAGAAAAGTTCAAGAATCCATTCACCCCCCCCTCTGTATTCTTTTACCGTGTTCAATACTCAACAAGTGGTATCAGAGAGGGCTGTTTATTCAAAAACAGAGAAACGATCATGAGTTCGAATACACCAAAGACTACAGGAACGGTGAAGGTCCCTAAGTTTGATAAAGAAAACTTCAACCTCTGGAAGATAAAGATGATGTTGTTCATCAAAGCCTCTCATCCCTTGTATCCTGAGATTCTCAAGAATGGTCCTTTTGTTCCACAACAAGAGATACCAGAGAAGACTGTTGGAACCATAACAATCCCTAGAGCTTATGAGGCCAAGGATCCATCAAAGTGGACAGAGTCAGAAAGGGAGAAGGTTGCTCTTGACAGCCACCTCATGTTGCTCATCATTGATTCCATGGATATGTCAATGTTTGCAAACATTGCATCATGCACGTCTGCTAAAGAGATGTGGGATCACATTGAGGTGTTGTGTGAAGGGACTGATGAGGTTAAAGAAAACAGGAAACAGATATTGGTCACACAGTATGAAGCTTTCATGGCACAGCCCAAGGAAAGCATCACTGAAATGTTTGAAAGGTTTCACAAGCTAGTTACTGAGTTGCAGATGAATGGAAAGGTTTACAGCACCAAGGAGTTAAATATGAAATTTCTGTTGTCTTCACCAAATCATCTGGAGCAAAGAGTCATTTCCCTTAGAGAGAGAGATTTGAACAAAGTCACCTATGATGTACTCTATGGAGTCCTAAAGACTCATGAACTTGAGTTGCTTCAGAAGAGAGCTATCCAAGCAAACCAAGGTAGGATGATAAACACATCATGTGCCTTGATTGTCAACAAATCCATCCTGGACCTAGAAGCATCTACAAGCCAACTAAGGATAGAGGAGGTGGCAGATGATGAAGAAACTGAAGCTGGGGTGAGTGAACCTGTTGAGGAAAAGGAGGAAGAAGAAGAGGAGTTTTACACTCTGGAAGAACTTGATGGGATGGAAAATACTTCATATGCTTTCATGGCAAGAAAATTTCCAAACATCAGATTTAAAAGAAATCAACCCTTCAAACCCAAAACTCAAAACCATTCAGCCAACAAGAACAAGGCACCTGTGAAACCAAACAGAAATAAGTTCAAAACCGGTTATGTGGATAGGTCATCTGTAAGGTGTTATAGATGCAATGACCTAGGGCATTTTGCCAGTGAATGCAAGAAGCCTAAAAAGAAGGATAGAGATTATCTTGAGCTAGAAGCTAAGTATGAGGCCCTTCTGAAAAAGCAGACACATGGTAAGGCCTACATAGCTGAAGGGAAGTGTTGGGATGATTCTGAGAGTGATGAAGAGGAACAAGAATTCTGCAATTATGCCTTGATGGCCAACTCCAAGGATGACTCATCTTCATCTGATTCTCAGGTACCATCTCTCACTACTATAGACATGTCTGTTTCTGAATACAAATCCATGATTGAACAATTATCTGTTGAAATGTTTAATATTCATACTAGTATGACTGCTGCTAATGAGGAGATTGCTAAACTGTCTACTAGAAATGAAGTATTAACCAAAAAGAATGAGGAACTTGAGCTAACTGCTATGCAAGTAGAAAACCTTAAGAAAGAAGTTGAATATTTGGAGAACAAGGTTCTATGTGCTAGTCAAGTAGAGAAGGCTCTTAGGGATGAATTAGCTGAGAATGAATTCAAACTTAAAACTTTCAAGAAATCATCTGGTTTAGTGCAATCCTACTGTGAGAAAATTGAAGCTAAACCCAAAGCAGCTATTGGACTTGACTATGACTCTCTCAAACAAAGGAAAGGCTATGCTGTCATTGAAGAGGACACAGCTGTTCATGAGAAAGTGCCTCACATTTTGAGAAAAACTGAAAATCCAATTTTTAAGGAATCAACATTTGAAATTGATGAGGATGCCTTACTCATCAAGCAAATGTTGAATGATGAGGATGAGGCACAATCTAGTGAACAGCAAGCATCCTCTAAGGGTGAGAGTGTCAAGTCAAAGACCAAGAAGCCAGTAGTTGATAGGCCAAGACCTAAGAAGTTTGTTAAGTTTGTCTCAGCTAGGAAGAGTGAATCAGAAAAGGTAGTGACTAAAAAGAAACAGAACAGAAATGGCAAGCTAGGGATTAACAAGGATAACAACTATGCTTATATGCCTAATGCCCCTAGGAAAACTTGTCAGAACTGTTTCAGTACCAATCATCTAACTCATGCATGCAAGAAACCTGTTGGTAGTGTGTCTAAACCTTTCTATGATTGTTCTGTGCCTCTAAGACATAGAGATGCACCCTTCTGTGATAAATTTGACTGTATGCCATGCAATATGAATGTTATGACTAGTTGTTTTAATTTAAGAAGACAGTTAATTGATGGTTGTATCAGTCACAATTCTCACACACACTACACAAGGTCAAAGTCTTCAAGTCCTCCTAAAGCTAGGAAGGTACCTTTGTCACCTAAGTCTGAAACCTCAGGTTCTAAGACTTCCAACAGTGACAAGAAGACTGACACTAAGAAAGTTGACAAGCATGTTGTTTATGATAAAACTGTCTCTAAGTCACATGGACCCAAACTTGTTTGGGTACCAAAGGAAAAGTAATACCTTTGTGGTTGCAGGGCAAAGAAAGTGAAAAGAAGGTCATGTGGATTTTGGACAGTGGATGCTCAAATCATATGACTGGTGATATGGCCCTGCTATCACAGTATGAGGAAAAGGCTGGCCCAATGGTTGCTTTTGGAGATGACAGCATGGGTAACACATTGGGATATGGCAAGCTGAAAGTTGGAAATGTCATCATTGAAGATGTAGCACTAGTCAAGGGGCTCAAGCATAATCTGTTAAGTGTTGGTCAGTTTACTGATAGAGGATTCAAAGTGAATTTTGACAAAGATGAATGTTTGATCACCCACAAGAAGACTGGTGATTTTGCTCTATCTGGAGTAAGGAAGGGAAGCCTGTTTGTAGCCAATATGGACTCTGCAAACAAGGACAAAATTTGTTGCTTTTACTCAAAAGCATCAAATGAAGATTGCTGGCTGTGGCACAAGAAACTATCACACCTGAACTTTAAGGCCATTAATTCTCTAGTCAAAAGAGAGTTAGTGAGAGGCATGCCCACACTTGAATTCTGCCAAGAAGGAGTGTGTGAGGCTTGTCAAAAAGGAAAAATGAAGAGATCAAGCCACAAGTCAAAGACAGTGACATCTGTAACCAAGCCACTACAACTTATCCATATGGATTTGTTTGGGCCTGTTAACATAATGTCACTTAGAAGAAAGAAGTATGCCCTGGTAATGGTTGATGATTTTTCAAGGTATACATGGGTAGAATTTCTGGCATCAAAAGATGAGGCTCCACAAGTAATCATTGAGCATATAAAGAAAGTTGACAAGGAAGCAAAGGCAAACGATGCAAGTGTGATTGCATTGAGGAGTGATAATGGAACAGAGTTCAGAAATGCCACACTTGAAGCATTCTGAAAAGAGAATGGCATTTCTCAGCAATTCTCAGCTCCAAGGACTCCACAACAAAATGGAGTTGTTGAGAGAAAGAATAGAACTCTAATTGAGGCTGCTAGAACAATGTTACTTGATGCAAAAATGCCCACATGTTTTTGGGCTGAGGCTGTGAGCACTGCATGCTATATTCAGAACAGAACCCTCATCAACAAAAACACTGGAAAGACTCCTTACAACTTGATGACTGGAAAGAAGCCTACACTGAAGTATATTCATACTTTTGGAAGCAAATGCTTTGTACTCAAGGACAATTCTGAATATGTTGGAAAGTTTGATGCAAAAGCATTTGAAGGAATTTTTCTTGGCTATTCTATGGAAAGAATTGCATACAAGGTTTATGTCATCAGTCAAAAGAAAGTTATGGAAAGCACAGATGTAACATTTGATGACAGCAAACTACCTGGACTAGAAGAAGCCAATGATGAAGACAAAGATCCATTGAAGTTTGATAATCTAGATGACTCTGATGAAGAGACTGAAACTAGAGTTGAAACTCAAGTTCAACAAACTCAAGTGAATAATGATACAAGAGAAGAATTTGTGCCAATCAATAGTGAAGAAACAAGCATCCAAGACACACCTGTGAGTAATGGCAACTTCACAGGGGGAGGAAATGAGGATGATCATGATGAGGATGATGAAGCAACATCAAGGGTGAGAAATCAGGCTGAACACTCAAGGAAATGGGATAGATCACACACTGCAGAGTAAATTATTGGAGATCCTAATGCAGGAGTAAGGACTAGGAGAGCAACTCAAAATGAGTGCCTCTATGGATGTTTTCTATCACAAGTTGAGCCTAAGAAACTTGATGATGCATTGTTGGATCCAGATTGGATTATTGCCATGCAAGAGGAGCTGAATCAATTTGAAAGGAACAAAGTATGGGAACTTGTGCCTGCACCAAAGAATAGAACCATTGTTGGAACAAAATGGGTTCTGAAGAATAAGATGGATGAAGATGGTGTAATAATAAGAAACAAAGCAAGGCTGGTTGCAAAAGGATACTCTCAACAGGAAGGCATTGATTATGATGAGACATTTGCCCCTGTTGCTAGATTGGAAGCCATTAGAATATTCTTGGCATTTGCTGCTCATTCAAACTTTAAAGTTTATCAAATGGATGTCAAGAGTGCATTTCTAAATGGAGAGTTGGAAGAAGAGGTTTATGTGCAGCAACCACCTGGCTTTGAGGATCCACATTTCCCAGAATTTGTCTACAGATTGCTTAAGGCATTGTATGGACTTAAGCAAGCTCCAAGAGCATGGTATGATACTCTATCACAATTTCTTCTTGAAAATCAATTCACTCGAGGCACATTGGACAAGACACTGTTTTACAAGAAGCATGGTGATGATATGATCCTAGTTCAAATCTATGTGGATGATATCATTTTTGGTTCTACAAATGAGAAACTGTGTGAGAAATTCTCTAAACTCATGCAGAGCAGATATGAGATGAGTATGATGGGAGAGTTGACATTCTTTCTAGGGTTGCAAGTCAGTCAAAGGAAGGATGGTATCTTTATCAGTCAAACCAAGTACATCAAGGATTTATTGAAAAAGTTTGACTTGGAAGATTGTTCACCTGCCAAGACACCCATGGCCACTGCCACTAAATTGGATGAAGATGCTAAAGGCAAGAGAGTAGATATCTCAGTCTACAGAGGCATGGTTGGTTCTCTACTCTACCTCACTGCAAGTAGGCCAGACATCATGTTTGCTACATGCTTGTGTGCAAGGTTTCAATCAAATCCAAAGGAATCACATTTGATTGCAATAAAAAGGATCTTTAGATATCTGAAGGGCACTCCTAACTTGGGATTATGGTACCCTAAGGACACAGGGTTCAATCTGGTTGGCTACTCTGATGCTGATTATGCTGGATGCAGAGTGGATAGGAAAAGCACCTCAGGAAGCTGCCAGTTCCTTGGACAAAGGTTAGTTTCTTGGTATAGCAAGAAGCAACAATCTGTGTCAACTTCTACAGCTGAGGCTGAATACATAGCTGCTGGAAGTTGCTGTGCTCAAGTGCTTTGGATTAGAAATCAACTTAGAGATTATGGACTTGTGTTGGAAAGAATTCCAATCATGTGTGACAACACAAGTGCAATCTCTATAGTTGCCAATCCTGTCAATCATTCTAGAACAAAGCACATTGACATCAGATATCATTTCATAAGAGAACATGCAACTACTGGAACCATTGAGTTGCATTATGTCTCTACAGATAAACAACTAGCTGATATATTCACTAAGCCATTAGATGAAGCCACCTTCACAAGGTTGGTAAGTGAGATTGGAATGCTGAATTCTTCAGATTCTGGCTAAGTGAATACATCATCTAGATTGTTGCAGCAGTAAACACTTACTTTATCTAAATTCTCAATATTTTTGAAGTAAGTGTTGGCTGAAATATGATTTATAAATATTTCAAATCTGTTGCATATGTTGAAAATCATATTTTTATTAACTCAAAATTTCTATGAAATTTTGAGAAAATCACTATTTGATTTGCTAGGATATTTTTCAATGAATATGTCTGGTAAATTTTTACAAGATAGTGAAAATCAAATTTTTATGAGTGATGGGTATAGTTCGATAAGTCAGATTTCTCGAATGATTCACTATTCGACATCTCTAATAAGTCTCATTAGAGTACTCTTGAGTTCTCGAATAGAGTCTTTCTGAGATATCGAATAGAGGAATTCTTGACTTCTCGAATATAGTAACTGAGTTCTCGAATGACTGAGTTCTCGAACACTATATTTGAGTTCTCGAATCATTTGAAAAGGCTGAATTCTCGCTGAATTTTAACCGATTTTGGATTTTTATCTAAAAATTTAATTCACTCATAAAAACACATTTTATTTAATTTAGAATTATTTCTAAGTTAGATAACTGCCAAAATTGATATGAATCGAAGCTAAAATTGATATAGATCGATGCTAAAACAAAGAGAACAGAGAGAAGACAAATTCGAAAGCTAGAATTGATGTAAATCAAAGTTAAAACTGATCGGTAGAGATGAGAAAATACAGAGAAGAGAGATTAGTGAGAGTCTGAGAGAGAGGTGTTAATTAATACGGAATATACGTATTAATTACTGTGTATCTTTGTCTGTTATAGGAATTAGCGTTAACGGATCAGATTTAGAAGTTAACAGTAAAAAAGGAAGGGCTGGGATTAATTCTCAGTTCTCATAATAAGGGGGGTCTCATTTGAGCACAAGCCTATATATATATATATATATATATAGGGCTATTCTAATGAGACCCCTGTTATTGTGAGAACTACACATTGGGCAACAAAGCAGGCCCAATAACCAAACACGCAGCCACGCAGGCGTCACTTTTGCAAAAAAAGAGAATTTGTTTTTCAAATTACATAGAGCCTAATTACCTTCTTTATTACTCATTGTTATCGATAAACACACCCTCTCTGTTGCAAAATTATACACCATTATCTTTGTTGTTCACCGTTATCTCTGTTGTTCACCTTCAAATCACCCCCAAATTTGCCCTAATTAAGCCTCTAAACCGTTCGAAATCTTCATAACACTACAATATCGGTATTATATGCTTCATTATTCTAAATATTACGACTATAAATCACTTTGTTACATTGGGGAAGAAGATGACTCACTTTATAAACTGCTTTCGCTCATATTTTGCTTGAATCAAGTTTTATTATACTTGAATCATATATTTTTATTTTTTTTACAGAAATCGAAGGAACGAGTTGAGGAAACAAAAACACAGGTAGATCTCCTTATACAGCGCGTAATTGACATTATTTGCATGTTACAACAAAGAATATTTTCGTTTTAAGTGATTTTTGATGTTTATGTTTGTTTCAATTGATTGTAAAGTGATTCTAATGTGTGTGTGTATGTTTATTACTATTTTTTGCAGGATCTATTCACTCATTTTTTTTAATGGATAATAGTAAATGAGGTAATATTTTTTTAATTTTTGTAATGAATGAGTATTAGAAAATAGTGATTTTCTATATAAAACTAATATAGAACAGTGATTTGTCATAATATATTTGTGATTTGTGATTTATGATTTGTGATGTAGAAAAGTGATTTGTGATATAGAACAGTGATTTGTGTGTATGTGTTTGTGATTTATAAAAACAGTAATTTGTTATAATAAAAGATGACTTGTGAGTTATGATTATATTGTGGTTTTTTGTATATAGTGTAGTTATTTGTTCAGAGGTGCTAGTTCTTTTTAAAGTGGTATAAAATAGTGATTATAATAAGTGATTTGTAATGTGTGATTTGTGATTAAATAGTAATTTTTTATATGTACAGATATAAAATCAGTGATTTGTTATAATAAAAGGTGATTTGTTAATTGTGATTATATTGTGCTCTTTTGTATATAATGTACTCATTTGTTTAGAGGCTATTTCATCTTTAAAAGTGATATAAAAACTGTGATTTGTTATAATAAAAGTGACTTGTGAGTGGCATGCTACAATTACTTTATCGGTCTCATTTACTCAAGGCGATAAGAAAAATCCAAAAGCAAGAAATATTCAGGAGGGAACGGTGCTGTTTTCAGAGGATGTTGCAGATGCAGATCATGTTGAGTGATTAAACTCTACTAGACAGAAAAAGAAAGAATTTACATACTGTTTGATTCAGATGTTATCGTTGACAGCGTTTCTATTTGACATTGTTCCATTCAGAGATAATCATTTGACATTATTCATATTACAGTAATATGAAACAAGCGTGTCTTAAGTATTTGTTGGTTAAATGTGATTTGATGTAATTTGACATTTGAAAGTTTATTCCGTCTTGACTTCGTTTTGTATTTTAGGACAATTTATCTTTGTGTTTTCATGGAAAACGTAAGATTGTTATACCAAGTCACCTTTAATTCATATTTTAAATAGAAATCACTTTTTTTGAAAGAATAAATCTTGGTTTACACCCTTATATACTACTAAAACACTACTAGTATTAAAGGAGTGCCCCTTGCGGGGCCCAATTTACGAAAATTAAAAATAAAAAATTTAATTATACAAACATAAAAGGAAGGGAAAATATCATTAAAAAATTACAAACATATCAATAAAAAAATAAAAAAAATTACAAACATATCATTTTTGAATCCCCAATTTAAATATAAATCATGTTTTTTCTAGAAAAGTCACCAAAAAACTTATATTCAAATTACACTAACTCACCAAAAAAAAAAATACAAAACATATGATCTTAAAATTGGATATCATAAATCACCTTTAACACTGAATTATTGTTTACCCTTTAAATAAAAATTATTTTAAAATTTAAAAGCAAATCACCTTTTACAAAAAACTAGTCACCAAAAAAAAACTTATTCAAATGACATTAACAACTCCATATCAATTTACACCAAGTTCTTGTCTTTATATAGCAAAAATGAAAAATAAATTTTCTACTGTTACACCATATGTATTGAGATTAATATCTATATTGAATATAATAGGAGACAGTTTTGTTTACTAAACTAATTATTTATTGTTGCTTGATCTTCATTTGCTGCATCAACTGTTACTCGATCTTAATTTGCTGGATCAACCTTGGCAACCAATGTAGTTGGTTTTATTCTTTGTGGACAGGTTCTAGCATCATGCCTAGACGAAGTACATAACTTGCACTGCCTAGGTTTTTTTCCCTTATTTGCTTGCCTTCTCCCTTTGACTGACCAACCTCTTCAAACCAACATAAAAACAAAAATGTACATAACTTGCACTGCTAACACCTAAACGCAAAACATAAAAACACAAATGTAATGAGCTACGAACAGGACAACTGCACATCACCAAATAAAATACAAATCACTAAAATAAAAGAAACTATTAATCAATAATCACTACTGTTAACACCTAAAGAAACAACATAAAAACACAAATAATGAACAATGAACAGTAAAATAACAAATCTATCATTTAAAAAGTTATGCTTATATATTTACAGAACAAATTAATGTAAGCTACTGTGAACTTGTTAAAAACATAAATCACTAAAACGAATCAACACTATTCTAACAAATCATTAGAAAACAACTAATCACCACCAGTACCACAACCGCCACCAAATACCACCACGAATCACCGTTATTGTCATCACATGTTCCACTATGGAACCACCACCATCGTCGTCACTTCACTACCACCACCACAAACATAACCACTTCGATTAACTACCGTTACAATCGCCATTTCCATCACATACAAAATTATTGTCACTATCTTACATAATGAATCACTAAATTTTAGTATAAATCACAAAAAAAAATTGCACGAACCATCAAATCTCAACACGGATCACCAAAATATTTAAAGACAAATTACTTAAATACATTATCTCCACTATACATACCACCACCATATCAACCATCTCTGACATAATCTTAATCCCCATGCCTCTTATACTGCCGACATAACCGTCATAATTACCATCTCTACTAAAATTATTATATCCGAAAAGTTACTTATCCGAATCAGGCCATACACGATATGCTTTATATTTAGACTACATTAGTCGGAAACAAGAGGTGAAAACATCAAGAAGTGATTGAGAAACAAGGATAGATCGGCAAAATACAGATCGAAAGTGGTGTAGCAATGTTATTGACTTACTCTTCATGAAGATATTTTTCGGTGACGATGTCGGTGTGAAGAAAGACGACCAGAGTGTGTGGAGAAAATATGAGTTTCTCGGAGAAAAGTATATATATATATATATATGTGTATGTATATAAGTATGTATGTATGATTGGGGTTGTGGATTGACTGTGTTGCAGATCTGATAAGTGTTGGTAGGAGAGGATGGGAAAACAGATGTATGGTCCAAATTAGAAGATAATGTTATAAAATAGAGGGCTAAGATTTGGTCTCAGTTCTCATTTTAAGGGAGGGTCTCATTTGAGCATCTGCCTATATATATATATATATATATATATATATATATATATAACCTCCTTAGAACCCTGTTCGGCATACATGGTTCCCTTCATTATTCGGGCTTGTGTGGTACCCTGATCGGCACACCTGGATCCCTTCAATACCAGACATGTATGGAACCTTGAGTGGTTCACATGGCTTACTTGGTTACCAGGGCATGTATGGAACCCTATTCGGCATACATGGTTGTTCCCTTCATTATTCGGGCTTGTATGGTACCCTGATCGACACACTTGGATCCCTTCAATACCAGACATGTATGGAACCTTGAGTGGTTCACATGGCTTACTTGGTTACCAGGGCATGTATGGAACCCTGTTCGGCATACATGGTTCCCTTCATTATTCGGGCTTTTGTGGTACCCTAATCGGCACACATGGATCCCTTCAATACCAGACATGTATGGAACCTTGAGTGGTTCACATGGATTACTTGGTTACCAGAGCATGTATGGAACCCTGTTCGGTATACATGGTTCCCTTCAATATTTGGGCTCGTGTGGTACCCTGACCGGCACACTTGGATCCCTTCAATATCAGACATGTGCGTAACCTTGAGTGGTTCACATGGCTTACTTAATCGATAGTCATATATGGAATCATGACTGACATACATTGATCATTCAATCATCAACCTATGTGGTTACGAGAGTTAACCCATATGGATTACCAAATACCCTACTAATGCAGCCTCGCAGAAATGGCTTGCGTGGCACTACCATGAATGATTCATTAAAACAAGCTAGTGATCCCGGAACAAAGGCTTCCCGGCTGAGCCTCCGGTCACCCAGGGTTACCGCTTTGGGTTTCCAAGGCCAGGTTCCCGCCTTTGAGGCTTCCAGATGCTACAGGGTTACCAGACGGTACCCCCACACCCAGAGGGGCAAGCACGCAGACTAAGGTGCAAGTAGTTTGTCATTCTTTGTGACTGATTATCCGGGTATGTATTACCATAACTGCTTGATTACACCTCTGCACGACATTATCATCTAATCGCTCAGTTCTTGATTCATGATTTATTATCCATTTGATCAACGTAAATATGACATATATCCTCTAGGTGCTTGTATGAGCTTGTCTTTGGATCAGTCAGAAGAATCATATTACCCGTTAGAAATCGATAGTTGCGTTTAGTTATGAGTTGAGATAAATTACAATATTACCCTTTTTACGTTGCGTTAATGCCCTAGAGTATGAATATTCAGAAAATAATCCATGTACGACCGAGTTAAAGAAACATGGTAGAAGCCTTAGTCCAGATAGAGTTACTTGTGCAATAGCTACGGTAACTTACGAGCATCCCTCGCTAACGAAAGGTACCTAGGGCACAACCGGTGGTAATGTGGTGAATTCGTTAGGAATGGCACAGCAAAACAAACACACATTAATTAGATAAAACCAGTTCAAACTACCAAGGCCCCATGGCCGTAGGACAGTTAAGTTACGAATTCAAGAATACATCTGTGGAGCGTTCTAGGAGCCCACCCCCTTAATTAAAACCATGAGTTCATAAAGCCAACTAGATAAAAGTTCGGATTGACTAGAAGGAAAGGTACTGAGAGAAGGATGGATCTTTGATGGCCTCGGAGCTAGGGGAATCCTCGATAGGGTCGGTCTTCTTGACGGAATCACCTGGAGCAGCCTCGACCACATCTGTGGGAGCTTCGACCCTAGTTACCTGAGTGTCTTCATCCACAGTCTCTGGGATAGTTGATGGCTTAGCAATTGCCTTAGTAGCAGGAGCTTGGGATCCAGCAGCCTCCATCTTGAAGCTTTCCACTTGCTTCACTGCATCCTCACCCAAGAGTGCCCAATTGAGGTCCGGCATGGCCTTCCAGGTTGACTTCATGTAGTCCCGGATACCCTTGTTAAATCCCATCCGATACCTCTCGGGCAGAGCTTCTTTGTATTTTCTGGTAGCAGTCTGCAAGGCATCCACCTGAGTCTGTAGCTCTTTAACCACGATTGAGTGGGAGGCAACCAGCTCCTCTTTCTCCTTATCCTGATCGGACACCAACTTGCTCAATTTATCCTTCTCCTTGCTCACATTCGATAGGTCACCTCTCAATTTCCTATTAGAATCCAACAGCTTCTTCTTATCACCTTCAAGAACTTGCATATCTGCTCTCAGCTGCTTCATTTCCTCCCTTAGTCGCATATCACCTCTGGTGGCAAGGGCAAGCTGGTTGGAGAGCCTCAATTGATGGAAGAAGCTCTCACCTGCAGAGCATAGCATAGACTTAGCTGCATCAGAACTTTTCTGCTTAGACCACCCGGAGATAACCTCAACGAGGATATGACCACCAGCCAACCGGTAGAATTGCTCAACATCGCTCATGGGAGTGCTTGGCTGTGCAACCTTAGCCTTCTTGGAGGACCGGGTTTCCGGGGTGGATGCCAGGTTTACAGAAATTTGAGAATGCCTGCGCTTGTCCTGGACTGAAGACTCAACCTTAACAGTGTTGGATCCGGGAACCCTGGAAATGGGAGTAGCAGCGATGGGGGTCTCGAACATAAATATATCATCGTCGGGAAACAGGTCTTCGTATTTTTCGGAAAGCTGGATGAAAGACGGTATAGATCCCGACATACCTGAAAAGGGAGACATAAAGAGCAAATGTTAGTCAAGTAACTTACGCTATATGAAAGACAGGAGAGAATACATGAAAATGTGTACTAGTAAAAAAACAGAGTACCGAAAAGAAGACACAAACCAGAAGTAACCTCAGCGGAACCTTGGGCCCTGGGAGCGAAGACCCGCTCATCCAAGGCCGAACCGGGAACCCCCTCACCGATATTCTCATTGGGAGAGGTGGACGAAGCGTTCATGGATAGGCCAAAGCCCAAATCAACCAGAACTTCGGGTGTAAGCAAGCTGTAACCGTCCCCTAATTTAGATGCTAACTTGGCAACTCGCTTAGCCCGCTTTTCTTCCACACCCTCTAACAGAGTTGGATCCGGGAACCCTAGGTGGAATGACTCGACATAAGAAGGATTGATAGTAGGAAAACACAAAAAAAAGGAAAGAAAATTCGAAGAGAAGGTGCTTACTCGGAGACATGTTGAAGTCCTTTCTAATCTCCCCACCATCATAACAGTACAAGAACAACTCTTGCCAGTCATACATCCCTCGCTTGTTGCCTTTGGCACACTGGCCATGGCAGTTATTCCAGGATGTGAGATAGTATATCCCCGGTTTCCTCGTGACCTCCTTAAGTTGATAAAAGTACCCTAGTTCTCTCACCGACAGAGGAACCGCAAAGTGTCGATGGTAAAGAACATACATACAGGCTGCTACCCGGAAGGAATTAGGGGTCAGCTGGAGAGGAGCCAGTTCATAGAATTCGAGAAGCTCGAGGAAGAATGGGTGCATAGGCAGGGAAAACCCAAGCTTAAAGTAATTAGCAGACAAGACAGCGCCAGGAACAACCTGGTCAGGTTCAAAATTGTCAAATCGGTGGCATCTCTCCCCCTTGTCAAGGACTATCAATGAGCATCCCGGATTGCAAGACTTGAGCAGCCTCTCTAATTTTTCAAGGTTCATTAAGGAATCCATATTTTCACAAGCGGGTACAGTCCTACCCACCTTCCTTGGCTTCACTTTCCTCCCACCTTCCTCATAATTACCACTACTATGAAACGGTTGCTCCTCGCTATTCCAAAAATCTCCATGGGAGTCAGTAGGAAAGTCTCCAGAAGCAATTCTTTCCTCCATACTAGTATTGGAACTTAAGGTTACCAGATCTATGGCGGCTACCCCCAAGCTTGAAGAGCCTGCCTCTTGGGTATAGGTAGGGTGCCTATTTACTATCTCAGCCTCCAAGGGATTGACTACCTCTACCCTAGAACGGGTATGAAACCTCACAAAAGGCCTCACGGGAGATATAGAATGAGGAAGAAGAATATCGTTCAAGTGGGAAGACCAGGAATCAGATGGACCCCCAGAAACTGGTGACAGATTTCCCGGCTGATTGAATGAACTCTCTGGGGAGCAAGACATCTGCAACCAGGAAAAGGAAGCAGGTCAGTAGGAGAAGTTGAAAAGAGAACTACTCCCAAACATGAAAACCTTGGTTGTATGACGGTTACCCCAACAAAGCCAGGGTGAAAAGAACCTTCGAAGTGACATTCGTTCAAGGCTAGGCAGATTAAGGCTTGGGGGGAGGTTACTTGTGCGGTATCCCAGAGCGATAATGCCAGGGCCACACAGTCAAAACAAAAAATAAAAACACGGACCCAAGGTATCGAAAGCATGTTCAAGTCAACAAATTACAAGTGTTTATTCAACAAAACTCCTCCCCAGATAAGCGGAATTCACAGAGAGCGAACATCAAGCACGTTGTGGGCGTATCTGGAAGGATAGCCGGAATACTAATCACCCCTAACCCATTTAACACATGTTCGCAAAACACAAGGTCGTACATATGTTCTACCATTTAGGCATACAAATCTAACCTAGATACGATCCTGAGTCTAAGAAGGACGACACAAATATATGACATAACGTACCCAATTCGGACAAGTCAAAGCGAATCGCATGCAATAAACTATCAAGGGTTCAAATCAACCATCGACTCAAAAACCTAAACGCAAATTTGTATATGAAGACGACAGTGGGTGCGTGGGAACTTCATACGAACGATTAACTACACACCTCAGCATACAAACCAAGTAAAGAAATCGGAAAAACGTACCTGAATAGGGGCAAGAAGACGAGTATACGAGTGCCTTAGCCTTCACCGGAGACTTCGTTGGAGATCTTCGAAACCTTCCCGGTCGTTGGAAAGGAGTATTTCGTATGGATAAAAAGAAAAAATGAAAGGCCTAAAGGCGTTTATATAAAAAGAGAAGAGGCACAGCCCCTGTTGAATGAATGTGGCACAGAAAACGAGGCATGGGGGGAAGTGTGTTGATATAGGGAATGAACCACTTCTAGCCTATCCCAAAGAGAAAATAGAGTTTAAATTCAAATTATCCTTTCTTGATAATTATCTCTTCATTTATCGAGAATAAACAAGTCAGCTTGGCAATTATACGAATTAAAAAGGGATTTCTACCCTCACAGATTATTTATTCAGGATACCGTAATGTAATCGCCGAATGAAAATGGTGATACTTTATTCAAACGTTTACGAACGATAGTTCTTTATATTCATACCTCCTGTTCAGCTGTGAGTTTCTATCTGCTTGAGTTATCGATTAAGCCATTCTTGACTTCTCGAATAGTTGTTTTCTACTTCTCGAATGCCTGACTTGTCGATACAAAACAGTCTGCTAATCGACAATTCAAGTACTTCATACTTATACAATCTCACATCTATTCGATTCATTTCATTCGATTTCTCAAGCATCTACACTCTCAAAACCCCTGAAACCCTAGCTACGAAAAGCCAAATTTCTTCTTCAACCTTCAATTTCCTTTCTCTCTTCTACACGAATGGCAACAGTAAAGTTCAACACCAACTTCATCGCTCTCACTAGTGATGTTGAAGCACCCAATGCCAATTTCAAGTGCTTTGTGAAATGGATGGCTGAGTCATATATCAAGGATGCACTCTCTGCCAATCCAACTCTGTATCTCGATATTCTGGAACAATTCTGGAGTACTGCTATTGTGGAGGTTGTAGCCCTGGAAAACACAATCACTTCCTATGTCATCTACTGCAAGGTTCAAGATAAGGAAATCACTATCACTACTGCAGACATGAACCAAGCACTAGGACTACAACAAGAGTCATTTGACAGAATGGCCACTAATGCAGAGTTGGAGGAATTCTTTGAGTTCATAAACTACTCAGATGGGATTAATCTTGGAAAGCTAAACAGAAAGAATCTGAGAAAGGAGTGGAGCTATGTGTTTGCAACTCTTCTCCAAGTCTTCACTGCCAGGAAATCAAGCTTTGATCAAATCAGTGCACCTGTGCAGCAAATTGGATATGCTTTGGCCTATGGAAAGAAGATAGATGTTGGCCAAATCATACTTCAAGAATTATATGGGAGACTTGGTAAGAACACAACCAAGAGAGGTACTGATATTTTCTTCCCTCGCTTTATTCAATCTGCACTTAATTATAAAAATGCTTCATTGGTTGAATTGCCTGGGATTGATAAAAATAAAATAGGCTATCCTAAGTCCATGACCAAACTCATTTTTGGTAACTTGGAAACTAGGAATGATGTGGATGTAAGACTGAACATAACTCCTCATATGGAGAGTTTGTTTAGGACTTACCCCCACAACATGCCAACATTTGATGCAAAATCTAAGTTAGCACAGCCCAAGCAAGTAGAACAAAATGCTAACCCAGGGCCTGCTAACCAACCCTCTCAACCAAACACTCTACCTCTTACTGAGCCAACTGCATCATTCTCTCAAAAGGGTGATGTTAGTAAAAAGAAGAGAAAGGAAGTAATGTCTGCACCTTTAAATATCTTGTCTGAAGCAGCATTAGCTGTTGAATTAGGTCTAGGAAGTGAGGAACCTGAGTCACCCTTACACAGAACAAAGAAGAAGAAAACTAAGACCACCTCTTCAGTCACACAAATGGCTGAAGTTGTAAAATCAGGGGCACACAGCTCACTAGGTGTATCCTCTCAACAGGGTGCACCTATAGAATCAAGCATCCTCCCCAATGCACCTTCTTGTATAGAGTCAGCACATGGGAGTGATAAGGCTGGCACAACACTGAGTGGAGAGCACATCACTTTTGAAGCTCCCTCTATCTCTCAGGGGGAGTTGCCAAAATCTACTCTAAAACACACTTCTCTTCCAGAATCTATCTCTGAAATTTCTTTGGAGCCTGCAACTCAGACAACTGAGATGCAAGGTATTGATCATCAAGAATTCTTTTCTCTTGATGAGCCAATAATTTCAAGTGACTTAGTGCATGACACTTTGTTCACCACTCAGAACCCACATTTAGATGGTGAGGGAATGCATGCTGAGGCATATCCTAATGACACCATCACAAACACAGAGGTTCCCCTAGTTTTTACTAGAGACTCTGTGCCTGTGTCAACTGCTGGTGTAATTCATCCCACTTCTGTGGTGACATCAGTAGTAGAGTCAATCCATCCGGTTACAGAAGTTGCATCTGTAACTGAGGAGACTAGCTTGCCTAGCTCTAGCTCTGACTTCATGTCAACATGGCTGAAGCCTGTGCAACATGACAGTGCTTCAGGATCAGGGTCTGTTCCACAACAATTGACGGTTGAAGCACTTCAAAGCTTAATTGTGGATCAGATTCCTGAGTTCACAAAGATTGCTCAGCACCTTCTCACTGCAGACATGCCCAATCCAGACTATGAGGCTATTCTGTTATGCCATAGGGATGATGTGGAAGTGCAGAAGTCAAAGATCATTGATGATGCTGAGAGAGATGGCAACATAGATGCCTGGTTGCAAGGAAAATATGATATTACTCTCGATGAAGCACTTCAGTATCTCAGAGAGGAATACATCACTTCACTGGGCTCCAATGCAAAATCCCTGTCACCTGGTGAAGTGTATGAAGCTGTAAATGATTCCTACAAGGGTTTCCTCAAGGCTGCACACTATCTTGGCAAGGGAGTCAAAACTGAAGTCAACAGGGTGTGTGATAAGACAGCCACTTCAGTAGCAGAAGTCAAGAGGGCCTTTGATGCTAAATTTCCTCAATTGGATAGTGTGTTCAAGGACATCAAACACTGCAACTCTACCTGCACTCAGGTGGACAATGGGCTGGCTGTGCTAAAAGATGCTGTCACAGGTCTGGGGCATAAATTTCAGAATCTATCTGACCAGACTACAGATGCCAATGCCATGCTGAGGATAATGTTCAAAAATCTTTATGGAGATCGACTAGTGACTGATGTCCCTGTGCATGAATTGTCTAAATATGAAGTGAAGAGGCTTCAGGATCAATCTTTATCTGGTTTCAAGGCCAATGAGTTATTCACTAAGGTCAACACTCTTGAGCAGGAGGTAGCTACTCTCACCAAGACCAATGCTCATCTCACAGAAAAGGTTGCATTGCTAAATGATCAGTTGGACACTCAAGCATCCACCACAGCTGATGTCCTTCTGCATCAACAATCCATGTTAGCTGCAATGATGAAGCATATGGGTCTCCCTCTACCTGATGAATCTTCACTCCCAAAGGACATTTCTACAGCCTCTGTGCCTGACAACAAGCCTAAGGGGGAGAAGAAGGCTAGGAACTCAAATTCAAAGGGGGAGACAAAGGGAGAGAAAGGCATAATAATCAAAGAGGGTGGTCAACAAAGGGCTTCTAAGTCTCTAGCAAATGTGCCTGGCAAGGGAAAAGCCAAAGTAGATGAGCCTCCATCTATCTTGCCAGTTGTCACCTTACCAACTGTGCACATCACTACTCCTGGAGGACAAAAGCAATCCATAACTACCACAGTGGTTGCAGGGAGTATGCCATCTGACAAACCTCCAATCTCTATATCTGAGAGTGCCAAGCCTGTAGAAGTCAAAGTTGTTACTGAGGCCAAGCTACAAGAAGTTGCTAACTCCAAAGTCTATCATGATAAAGCCTTCTTGGAGTTTCTGAAAGCCATAAGGGAACAGGATGGTGACACTCAGTTTTATCTGAGGGAGGTGAAGAAGCAGATAGACTACATCACTGTCATCCCCAAGAAAGTCAACAATTTATGGGTCAAGGAGATAGTGATGGTTTCCAAACTAAAGATATGGCATCTAACATACCAGACTCTACAAGACCTAAAGCACTCAGAGATAGATGCCATACTTGAGCTCATTGAGAAGAAGAATGAGAACAGCAAGAGTCTGTTTGATGATTTGAGGAATGGTCAACCTACAAGGCTACCAGAAGTGATCAAGAAGCCATGGACAATCATTTATCAGTCTGGTACCAGAATTGTAGATATCAAGCAACTGGTCATTCCCCATGATCTCACCACCAAAAATCACAGACTGATCATTGCTATCATTGATCAATTACAGAAGAAGGTTGGAGCCAGAAATGCTGAAGAAATTGAGGCACTGCATATCCTCAGAACCTATATTGCAACTGGTGAAATTCCAGAGATGGCTCAACCTAGGAGAAATAAGGATGATGACTCTGAAGACAAAGGTGATGGGAGGAGAAGACATCACAGGAGAGATAAGGGTGATGAAGATAAGAAGAAAAAGGGGGACAAGGATGAAAAGGATGATGATGACCAGGGTAAAACATATGTGAGAAAGAGTGGAAGACAGCAAGCCTTAGGCAATGCTAGCAGTAATCTCACCACAACACAAGACTCTAAGTCTAGGGTGAATACTGTTAGTAGTGACCTAGCAAAATCTACATCTATGGCTTCTGCAACTGTCTTACCATCTCAAGAAAAGAAGAAGATTCAAGTCAAGAAACCATGTGTATGTTTCAGAAAGCAATCTGCTAATGGAATACTACTATGGTCTACCAACCAAGGTCAAAGATTTCTGCCAAGCAACCATGTCAAGAGGATAAAATTTAAACATGCTGCAAGGAGAGTGAAGCTATCCAAATCTAGAGCCCTAACAATCATTCCAGGATTAAAGCTCCAGCCACTTGATGAAGACTTTGATGAAGAGCAACTGCTATTTCTAAGAGCTCAAAAGATATGCTATGCTGCAATTGTGGATGATCACCTTGTAATCAAGTACACTGATGGGAAAGAAATGAAATTCAAACAAGGGGGTTGTCAACATTGGGGTAAATTGTATGAGATAGAAAGAATCATTGCATTGCTGGATTCTAAAGACAAGGTGGAGAAAGTATGGAAGCTGGAATTGATTGACTCTGTGAAAATGAAGAAAGATTATGCTGAGAAGATAAGAAAGGGCTGCTATGAGAAATGGTTAGAAAGGGAGAAAGAAATTGATAGACTGGAGATTGAAGCAGAAAAGCTAAGGGCAAAGGGATTGTGTAGAGTTCAGTTTGATCCCTATGTGGTGAAGTATAGGAGAAGAAATGGAGCCAATGTCAATATAAGAATGGACCTACTCAATCACTATCCTGCCAACATTCTGAAGCCAGTGCTTGAAGATTTCAAAAACTCTATTATGATTGAAGAATTGGATGCTATGACAGAAATCATGAGAGCAGTAGATGAGATTGCAAGAAAGGAGAAAGAAAGGAAACAGAAAGCATATGATGATCTACAAGCCAAGGCAATGGAGATGCAATCAAAAGAAAACGGCTAGTACCTCATCATACTGTAAGAAGTATTTATCTTGTAATTTCATTTAGGTGTTCAGTCAAATCACATACCTGTACTTTTAAAAGTTTTATCTTTAATGTATGTTAGGCTTGTTATCAGACATGAAATTGTGACTAAGGGTCTCACTCACAATTTGGGGGAGATTGTTAGTTACAGAGGCATGCCTGTATACATCTAATAACAAGCCGAATTGTTTGTAATGCTCTGCATTACTTACATGACCTCTTAACTGAGGGAACCTCTAGTTGTAGAGTTTCTGTTTGTATTGTACTTGTAATAGGCATCAAATCCTAGTTGTGTAACTGTACAAATAGAGTCTAGAATAATGCTTGAAAGAAGTTCCATGGTTCATGCCTCAAGCAAGGAGTTAAAGACTGCCAAATAATCACAGTTGGGATTTGAAGAAATGAAGAATTTGCCTAAGTACCAATTCGAGGAGTATATTTGTCTATTCGAGAAGTCCAGCATTCGAGAAGTCAGGGATTCGATATCTCAAGACACTATTCGATATCTCTGAATACACTGTTCGATATCTCATTCGATATCTCAGGGATTCGATATGTCTACTACTCTATTCGAGATCTCAAGAAGTCAACAAGTCAAGATGGTATTCGAGTTCTCAAAGAGTCAACAAGTCAAAGTTCCATTCGATATCTCAAAGACTCAGAAAGCTATTCGACAACTCGAGGATTCGATAAGTCAAATGCTCTATTCGACAACTCAAGGAATCCTGATGGAAAAGAGCTATTCGAGAAGTGGTTCGATATGTCACTATAACAGTATTCGAGAACTCAGAGTTATCGATCAAGTCAATTCTAGTTCTCGAATCACTTACTTAGTCACTTCTCGAATACATTCTTGGAGACAAAATACTGAAGAAATTGTACAAGTCAGAAACCTGCAACAAGCCAATGCACTTTATGGACCACAACCTGTAACGTGCTCTGGAAAGCCTACAAGGAAGCTTGGAGAGATATAGAAAAGACAAGGAGCTAAAGAAGTGGATCTAAACAGGCTTTGCAAAGTCAAATCTGTAACCGTTTGGACTCTTACTAAAAAAGGATAGACAGACTAGAAAGTAATTTGTTTAGCTACCTTATTTGCAGTAAGCAGGCTGTATCCATGTTCTATAAGGACACAGCCTCACTTCATAACTTAGTAACTTTTGTGAGTCTAGTTTTTCATACACTGTAAGCTATATCTCTCTGAGAAAAACGAAGCTGAGAATACTACCATTTGTATTCACAGATTGTAGCAACCTTTATCTAATATACATTAGATTAAAGTGATATTGTGCCTTGTGTTGTTTACTTATCCGCACCTTAATTTCTGCACACACAGGCACTTATCTGCTACACAGACTCAATCCAAGAAAAGTTCAAGAATCCATTCACCCCCCCCTCTGTATTCTTTTACCGTGTTCAATACTCAACAGTGTCTTTGACTTTGATGAAAGTTGTCTTGTTGCTTTTAGCAGGCTGAAGAAGGAACTTACTTCTGCACCTATAGTTACATCTCCTGATTGGAGCTTGCCATTTGAGCTTATGTGTGATGCTAGTGACTATGCTGTGGGTGTTGTTCTTGGGCAAAAGAAGGATAAGCGTATGCACGTGATAGCTTATGCAAGCAAGACTCTTGATGATGCACAAATCAACTATTCCACTACGGAGAAAGAGCTACTTGCAGTGGTGTTTGCACTTGATAAATTCAGATCCTATCTTGTTGGGTCTAAGGTGATTGTCTATTCAGATCATGCTGCGATTCGTTTCTTGATGACAAAGAAGGATGCCAAGCCTCGTCTAGTTCGTTGGATTCTCTTACTCCAGGAATTTGATCTTGAGATTCGAGATAAGAAGGGGTCCGAGAACTTGGTAGCTGATCATTTATCTAGGTTGGATCAAGGAGATGGAGAGGTAGGAGGTGAAAAACCTATCAATGATAAATTTCCGGAAGAGCAGCTTCTAGGTGTGTCCTTGTCTACACCATGGTATGCAGATTTTGTGAACTACATTGTGGGAGGAGTTGTGCCGGATGATCTATCTTATAACCAAAAGAAGAAATTCTTTTATGATGTGAAGCACTACTATTGGGAGGAACCGTTACTTTATAAGGAATGTGCTGATGGAATGTTTCGTAGATGTGTACCTCATGATGAAGTTCCTCATATTTTCAGGCATTGTCATTCTCTGGAGTGTGGAGGTCATAACAGTAGTATGAAGACAGTGGCGAAGGTTTTGCAGTCAGGATTCTATTGGCCAACCATGCATCAGGATGCTAGAGACTTTGTGGCAAAGTGTGATAGATGTCAGCGAGTTGGAAATATTTCGAGGAGGAACGAGATGCCTTTACAGTCTATTCTTGAGGTGGAGATATTCGATGTGTGGGGGATGGACTTCATGGGTCCATTTCCATCTTCTTATGGGAACCAGTATATTTTGGTGGGAGTTGATTATGTCTCTAAATGGGTTGAAGCTATTGCATCTCCTACTAATGATGCTAGAGTGGTGAAGAAGTTCCTAAAGAAGCATGTGTTCACTAGATTTGGAGTGCCAAGGGCTATTATCAATGATGGAGGTGCACACTTTTGCAATAAACAGGTGGCTGATCTCTTGAAAAAATATGGTGTGACACAAAAGGTGGCAACTCCTTATCATCCGCAAACAAGTGGACAAGTTGAGATTTCGAATCGTGAGCTGAAGTCAATTTTGGAGAAGACAGTGGCAATGTCGAGAAAGGATTGGTCAACAAAGCTTGATGATGCACTATGGGCATATAGGACGGCGTTTAAAACACCTATTGGCATGTCTCCATATAGGTTGATTTTTGGGAAGCCATGTCATTTGCCGGTGGAACTTCAACATAAGGCATTTTGGGCGACAAGAGAGTTGAATTTTAATCTAAAATCTGCGGGAGAGAAGCGTTTACTTCAACTAGGAGAGCTTGAGGAGATTAGGCTCCAATCTTATGAAAATGCTAGTATCTACAAGGAGAAGACCAAATTATGGCATGACAAGCACATTCAGAAGAAGGAATTTGAGGTTGGGCAACATGTGCTATTGTTTAATTCAAGACTCCGTTTATTCCCGGGAAAGCTTAGATCACGATGGTCCGGACCTTTTGAGATTGTGAAGGTCTATCCTAATGGGGTTTGTGAGATTACTAGAGAAGGGTCAGATGTATTCAAGGTGAACGGGCAGAGACTTAAGCCATACCTGCTTGGAGAAACAGTGGAGCGATGAATGAGCATTCTTCACCTCCAAGAACCTATCATCAGTTGAGAATCGGCGTCGGGCTAACGACGTTAAACAAATGCGCTTCGTGGGAGGCAACCCACGCCCTTGTATTATATTGTATTATTGTTACTTTCACTTCTTTAAAAAAAAAAAAAACAGAAGCAGAATGCGCCAGCGCATCATGCGCCAGCCGCGTGCAGAAGCGCCCAGACACGCCGATGGCGCCTGCGCATCATGCCTCCTCCAGCGCAGGTGCGCCCAGACGACGCAGTAACCTCCCGCGCGTGATGCGCCACACCGCGCGTGATGCGCCAGTCCCCCCTGTTATGTGCGATTTTTTGTAAGTTATAATCCGATTTTTGTAAGTTATAATCCTAATGTTTCATATCTATTCTCTTATCCTACTACAACTCTACAAAATCAAGAACCCTAATCCCTAAACTATATCCTACATCTAATTCAATCCCCAAAAATCCTTTTTCATCTCTAAATTAAATTCACCATTATACATTACATACACCCACATCACCTATACTTACACAAACCCATCTATATAAATCCCAAATTCTCAACTTTCATCCATTCAAAGTGTAAGGGGGATTTAAATTCGAAATTGTGGGGATTCATATTGCAAGTTCACCTCTTGGATTCAATTGGGTAACATTCTATTTTATCTTTTATTTGAATTTGTGAATTTTACAAACTAGGGTTCTTGGTGTGTAATTTGGGGGTTCTTTATTTGGTGAATTGTTTGGAGATTATTGTGCCTTGCTTGATATTTGTTGTTTATGGCTCCTAAAAGGCAAAGGTTAATGGGTAGTGGTAGTAGTGCTCCTCCATCTTTGGATGAGAATGATGTTGTGGGTAATGGGGTGGAAAGATTTGTGAATGAGGATGCTAAAGCGGAGTATGGTAGGTTAGTTTCAAAGATGGTTATTCAGGAACGGAGGTTTGTGCCCGGTGGTAAATATCCGGAGATTGTGGATATGATTAGTGAGCGGGGTTGGACATTATTTTGCGAATTTGCTAATGAGGCAGCGTTGGATGTGGTACGGGAGTTTTATGCTAATGCTTCTGTAGCAAGGAATAACTCCGTAATTGTGAGGGGTCAGAAGGTGGATTATTCGCCTCGTGCTATTCGTAATTTGACTAGGCTACCACCTAAACCTAGAGGTGCTACGGACTGGGGACAGAAGACTAAGGATGATGTTGATCTTGATGCACTTATTGAGGAGTTATGTGTTCCGGGAACGGAGTGGAAACGTAGGTTAGGTACGGACATAAAGTGTACCTTTTCGGCTTCATCATTGTCTGGTTTTGCAAAGGCATGGTTCTTTTTCATTAGTTCTAATATCATTCCGTCAAACCATGTTTTCGATGTTACTGTTGATAGAGCTATCTTGCTATGGGATATTCTCAAGGGTGAGTATGTTGACCTTGGGTACCTTATTAATCAAAATATTCTTCGGTTTTTGGGAAGCAATTCGTCGGCTAGTATTCCTTATGCTTCTATCATTGCGTACTTGTGTGATGCATCGAAAGTCAAGTGGTATGAAGGAGAGCCAGTGCATAAACCTACGGCTTCTGTTACGGATGCTACTATTGACCGGTTGAGGTTGAAGGAGTGGCTGGGCGGCACTCCTCATCCTAGGGGTCTAGGCTTTGTTGTGAATGATGCTAGTGGTCAGGGAGCGGGCGCTCCGCCACATGTTCCAAGGGCACCGGCAGTGGCGAGGGCAGGTTCTTCGCAGAATACGGTGGATATGTCCGCTCTTGAGTCTTATTTTCGTCGAATGACTAGGCGGTTGGATGCTATGCATGTTAGCAGTCGCCAGTATTCTGAGGACATGGGCATAGCCTTGGAGGCAAAGTTTCAGTCACCCGATACTGCTGTTCAGTGGCCTATCTTTGGAGCTCGGACTCCGTATCCTCCACCTGATTCTTCGGACGAGGATGATGAGGACGATGAGGGTGACGAAAGCGAGGATGAGTAGGTATGTTCTGCTATCCCTTGTATTACTTCCATTCAATGCGGACATTGAAAATTTTAAGTTTGGGGGTGGTTTGAGGGATTAGTAGTTGTTGTGTATTATGTGTTCATGTAGGATTTCATGCTTTGCATATTAGTAGTAGTAAATCATGCATATATGTTTGTGCTATTTACGTTTTTTCATATAGGACATTCTATTTTTATTTTTCGTATACCATGTGAGTTTTCATTTAGTTGCATTTTCATGGCATGCATATTTCATGATCCCTTAGGACGAGCTGATTCTGATTGATAGGAAGATGTTGATTTGGGTGTGATGATGATGAGTAGAGGGCTGATTTATAGTTTCTATGAAATTGACTTGCATGTTACAGGAACAAAATTTATTACACAGTCTCATTGGGGTGCTTTTGGGCTAGGTTAGGGTCATGCCTGTGGGATGTTTTGAGATTTAATCACTTGTTTATATTTAGAATTTTCGTTATTCCCTTTATAGCGTAGGAACATTAAAGTCTAAGTTTGGGGGAAACTAGGAATTTTCATGCTAGTTGTTCATAATTGTTAATAATGGCTAGGCGTCAAATGGCTAGTAGCCGGCTCATATTTATATGAGTAGTCTAGGGTTGGAAATGAGAAAGGCTCATTCCAGATTGTAGAAAAAAAAAAGGAAAAAAAAAAGAAAAAAAAAAGAGAAAAAAAAAGAGTCAATAAGTTATTTGTTTATATGCAAAATTAACCAGAGTGAGCTCTTTAATACTCGAGTAATTAAGTCTGAGGGGACTTAGTCCTAGTAACCTAAAGCCCTTGAGGTTTGGGATTGCTGACCTAACACTCGCTACATGGGTATTATTGTATAAGCCTTTTGGGGTCTCATTCATTGCACGGTTAAATAAGCATGCGTATTGTATATAGTGTCGTAGTTTAGTAATAAAGCATGAGTTTCTGTCTACCTTGGATAAGGGTGGAGGTGTTCCTAGGTTATGAAGTGTCTACAGTCTATTCTGATTATAAACCTGTGATTGTCTTGACGGAAAGCATGTATGATTTTTGACCTAGTTTTGGGAGTATTTCTGATGAGCATCGCACACACGCACGTTTCTGTTCATGTATTTGTTAGTATACGGGAACTTAGTCGAGCTCTGCTTGGATTTGTTACATTCATTGAGATATTTGCTTGTTAGTTGGTTTTGGTGAGTTTGAAGGGGATCTTGCATTTTCATAGTAGTTGCATTCATGCATTGCATTGCATTAGGTTAAATGGATTTTGTGGGTACATTCGCTATAGGCCCTCACGAGACCTTACTCGTCCACTAGGGCTACCTAGGGGTTTAAAGGGCTTGTTGCATATGCCAAATGCAACCGTGATCACCTACGGAAGTGGTACTAATTAGTTAGTTGTAATTGTTTATGCTTGAGGACAAGCATCGATTTAAGTTTGGGGGTGTTTGATAAGTGGATTTTATATCCACTTGGAACATTCTATATCGGCTTAAATTGATTATTTTGGACTCAAGTTTGTGTAGTTTTGATGTGTTTTGTGTAGTTGTGCAGGTTTGCAAGAATATCTAAGCTTTTGTCGTTTTTGGAGATTTAATTGATTAAAATTCGGATTTTCCGGGAAGGCTGCGCAGCTTATACTGTTTTGGCCATATCTGGAGTTCTAGAAGTCCGTTTTCAGCGATCTTACTGCCCACGCGAAGCTTGAGAGATTTTCTACAACCTGGGATAGGAAACAAGTGCAAGAAATATGCTGAATTAAGTCGAGCACGTGATCTTGTTAAAGAAGACTGGGAATTTACTGTTTTGCCCTTTTTCTAATTCTAATTGTATTCTGGGCAGTTTTGGGTACCTTCTTTAAATCCTAATTGTAATAGAAGGCAATTTCTTGCTAGGAAAGATTTGTATAGCCTATTTAAACACATCCTACCATTGTAAATCATAACAATTCATAGCTTTTAATCGTATCAAGGTACTTTCGATCTTCAATTCTTTCTTCAATATTATGTTTTCATTCAATATTATTGTTTTGTTTTCTTCTTTAATTATGTGTAACTAATTCTCTAATCTGAGAATTGGGTAGTATTCCTTGGTATTCATGTGTGTTTAATTATCTGTGGTTTTCTTTCTTTGCTGATCTGTTATTGAGGGCTTAATACAATTAGGGGAGTCATGAACCTTTGATTGGATTTTAGGGATTGTAATAACTTGGAAGAGGAGTTGCAATTTTAGTACATGATTTAACAGACATAACTCGAATATTTGATTGGAAGATTAATAGGAGAGTTGTGAGACTTATAATTCTTGGAGCTTAATAGTTTATGATTGTCTTTGATTGTATCACGGAAGTGACAATTAGGGTATAGTTGTAGACATTATATTGTATCTTGGAAGAGAACATTATAACCTTAGAAGAATTGTTTTAAGCAGAGTAAGAACGTAGACATCACATAGATATTGAATGTGCATTGAAACCAAGTGAAGAACCCCAGTTCTTGGATTGTTTTCCTCATATATTTTATTCTCGATTTATAATTAGTTTAATTTAGTTTATAAACAAACCAAACATTCTTCTACACTTCTAAATTATGAGAGATAAGATACTTGAACTTGATATTACATTCAGTCCTTCCCTGCGAACGAACACATAAAAATACTACTAACAGAAGTCTCCCGCATTGGTATGTTGGTAGCAATATTTCAACACCTACGATTGTTTAAAGAGAACCATGCTATTATATGCTTAACTAGATCCCTTTATAGCTGTACTAAGGAATAGAGGTCTACCGAGTCAAATGAAAAACAATTAAATAAGTGAAGCTTAAAATTATCCTTAAAACATTTGGCAGAGGTGGCTTGTTTTGGTTTTGCACAAAATGGTGATTTGGTTGGTTTTCAACTTTTTATGTAACTGTAGGGGGGAGAGATGTCAAGTAACCTTATATCAAGTAAGATGCGGATACTTACAACAGACACTTACTAATTGAATCGAAGCAACAGAGAGATGACCAGAGAACAGAGAGATGTGGAGATGTTGATGTTGCTCGAGAGATTTATGTGTGTGTTTGATTTTGAAAGAACTATTTTGGTTTTACTTAACTAATTAATTAAAAGCAAAATAATTGTTTTAGGATACGTATATTAACACAGCGTTTGTAAAAGCATTTTAGTACTATTTAAGTAAATAAATAATTAAAACTTAATTACTTAAAATATGGTTCCTTACATAGCTCTTGTATAAATAAATGCTATAAAACATGTTACTTAGATAGCGTTCGAATAAGAAACGCTATTGTAGTGTTTTTTTTAAAAAAAAATCATTTATTTTTTATTGCTTACATAGCGTTTTTTTTAAAACGATATGTAAGTAGCATCCTTGCATATCACATTAGAAAAACGCTATGTAAGCAGCATTGTGACAGCCCCAAATCCGGGGTCATGAATTTGGGCCATCACGGACCAACTTCCATTCAAAATCAATATCTCTTGGTTTTTTTTTTAATACTTATGCAATTGACCCCACTGTAATACACACACACACACCAGTCATATGCTCAGAGAACAACATTCACCATAATAAAAGTTTAGAGTTAAACAGTTATTACAAACCCAGAATCATACTTAAGTACATTGTTGAGTGATGCTTCTACAAGAAGCATTTCAACAACCAAATTTATTACAACCTTACACACTTACACACTTAATATACATAAGACCACTAAACCCCTTGCGCTGGTCATCTACCTCGGGGATTGATGCTAACGAGCTCTCAGAAGGTCGCCTTTCCCTTACCCTCTTGCGGGGCGTTCTGCGTATTATTGGCATACCTAGCTGTATATAGATAAGTAGCAAGAGTGAGCTATAATAGCTCAGCAAGATAATATTGTAAACTAGAATTTAAAATGTAACCAAGTATACATGTATATACATATGTAAGCAGTAACCAAATTATAAACTTTAAGGAAGAGTGAAACTCTTATTTAATAATACATCATCCACTTACTTTTATAAGAAAGAAATCTAGAATAATACAGTATCAGTTTCTCTTCTTAAATAATATAACAATCAATATAATCTTTCAGTGTAAGATTTCAGGATAATATGAATATTTACTTAAATCTCTTACTATCATCTTCTCATTTCCCTCTTATGTAACAATTTTTATAAATTAATATAAAATCAGTTTCTCTTCATCTATAACAATAATTCCATCTTTCATATCATATTCCCTTTTCAGTATACCAATCTGACTTTATCATTTATTCTTTATTCAAATATCGTAGGGGTTTTCACTGTTGCCGAATACGTGAGGCACGATGATCAGTCGCCCTCCGTATCCGTCCCTTTTTACTACCGGTAGACGGAGGTAGGTCTGCCACCATCCCCCAGGAGGAAGGTCTACCACTACATCCTCCTTCGGCAACTCTTGGGCCGAAATGAAACATTAAGTGCTGGACTGTGCAACTTCCACACGGCCTCTTACGCTTACTGTTGTAATATTAAGTGCTGGACTGTGCAACTTCCACACGGCCTCTTACGCTTACTGTTGTAAATTCCCCTTTTTATAAGATCATTATTCAATTTATCAACACCATTTCACATTTCCATTCCCGTATATCACTTTCATTCTCGCACATTATTTCTATAAAATATATGTATATAACATACACTAAAAAGAATGTTTATAATATAGCATTATAAACCATATAACCCTAGATAACAACTGATACCATTCTCTTTCATATCTCTTTTACCCTAGAGCATATTCGCTCCATTCGTAATCATCTCTATATTCATATTTCAGAAAACATATCCATCTCTCTTTAACTTCCCACAATCAAGAGAATATATTCTTTGCAATATAGCAACAAAAGCATCACATATACATAAATATATTCCATGATATCATTATTATTCCGAAGATAAATAATTTTTAAAGTAGGGATAGAAGGATCTTGCCTCGGTTTCGGTATCCTGATGGTTTGGCTCGTCCCTCTTTCAGAGTTTCTATAAACACAAAAGGACCGTCATTAGAATACCACATCTCTTACTCACTACCCTCTTGTATAACAAAACCCTTTACACTTCAACATATGTTTAACGTATTATTATTACCCCAAAGGTTCAAGGACTTAACCATTTACAAGCTCAATCGAAGTTTCAGTGGTTTTTCACCATTTCTCCTAACGACCACACTTAACTGTAAAAATCCCCATAAATTATAGATTTTGACTTTTACTACAAGGTCAACTGGTAATGTCTCTTTGACTACCCTACCATATTATCCCAAAGTTTCATAATTTTTAAAAATGTCTAAGTAGGTTGATCATAGCCTCAAAGTTGATACAATTACGGTTTCTCGGTTTTCGAACACCTTTCACTAAAACTGACTTTTCTCCTAAACCGTTCATCAGATTTTAACGCACCTTATATCGAAACGATCTATGAACCAAGCTCTATCTCATCATGGTCAATTGGTGTTCTAAACAGGAACCTACCGTATGCCTCTGTTGTTCCAAAACAGGGCAGTTTCTTGGTTTAACGAAAATCGGACATTATAACGGCTATATTTTCGTACTTTCCAAAATCAAACTCCTCCAAATCAATCATCCACCTTATACACCATCACCTACACCATGTGGTCATCTTACCAACCATGGTTACAAGCACATACTCCTTCCAAAATCAACTTTAATCACTTACAAACACTTATAACATCATAATCATAACATTTTTACCACTTAATCACTAAACACAACCATATCCATCATAAATATAAAAGAGCAAGCATGATTATACCTTCTTGAAGCTTTGATAACCCTTAACAATCCTTGGGTAGTCCTTAAATAACCTTATACTAGCTTGGATCAACTAAATAAATCATAAAAACAAAGTTAGAAATTCGGATTCACTGGACACCAGTTGAAAGAATCGCACAAACGAAGGCCTTACCTACGTTTTCTGGATGAGGCTTCTAAAGGAGAGTTGTAGAGCATCTCACCAGCTTTCTAACCATATAAAGAACACAAAATTCCATTGAGAAATGAAGGATATATGGCCGTTTGAAAATCATCCCCGAAACTGTCAACAATCTGGACAGGTTTGGTTCTCCCACTTTGAGCATGGATTTGACTAGGCTATACTACTTGGATTGCTATGAAATTTGGAGAGAATCATTCACATGGAGTGGAGAGGTTGTGGTTAAAATTTGGTGATTTTATCATGGATAGAAATGGAGATATTAATTTTTCTTTCATCCTTGCTTTTCCTGGACAGATTGTAGAGAAGGAAAGAAATGGATTTTCTCTTGCTTGTTTTGATCTCATCTTGGCTAAGTTCTTGATAATTCTAGAGTCTAGTGGAAGCTTAAAGATTTTTGTTGGTAAAAACCTTGCAAAAAGACTAATCTACCCCTTAACAAGTGTTAGTGGATAATGATGTCATTAATGATGTCATTGATGAGTATTTAGCAAGCTTGGTTATTAACCTTAGGTAATTACTAATAACCTTGGTAAATACTAATGTGGTAAATATCCTTATTATGTAATAACCTTGGTTACTTGGTTTTCATACTCTCCTAATTGTGGTTCGTTTCGAATATATCTCATTATCCAGTGGTTTTGAAATCATTTATAAAATCCAAATTCCCTTAGCATTCTCTTGACTTAAAAATCCCTTGGTTTAACTTAAATTCACTAATTCCTCAATATATGTAAGAACCCAGATTTTGGGCAGAATTAAAACTTTTTATTAAGTAATAATATGGGAGTGAATAGTGGTTATGACTGCGATGTAACGATTGTCTATTTAATAAATGGAATGGATTTGGATTCAATTATTATATGTCATGCAGAATACCTTTGGTTGACAACTTAGATTAGAATAATCTATCTCCTAGAAAGTTAAGATAAGATTCCCTAGAGAGAAATAGATACCCTCATGTCATCCAAATCAGTATCTATTATAAGCCCAGCGGTTCCGTAAAAAGGTTAAGGAACACTCGAGGGTGAACCAGGTTCATTTTCCTAATTATAGGAATTAAATAAAAATAAGTGATGAATAGTGATTTTGGTGGAATTTAGAATATTATTATAATAATGCTATAGCCGGTATTCGGAACGGATTTCTGAGTTCGTATTAGTGATCCAGGAGGAAAATAAGTGTATGTAAAAGCTGTCGGATTCAGAAAAAGAGCACTTTTATTTTCTCCGAGATTTCCCTGGACACTGCAAGACTTAAGGATTTATAAAAGGGAATTAAGGAATTTAAATTCGAGAAGTATTAAGAAAAATGAGGAATAGTATTATAAATATTAAGAAGGTTTTTGGTAAAACCCTAACTAGAAACGAATGAGTTATTCCCTCGAACGATCAACGAATTAAGCAATAAACGGACAAGGAATCAAGCAGAGGAGGCAAGATGCATGCATGGGTGCAAGTGATAAATATCTAGAAACCATATAGTTACTTAAGTAACCAATACTTAGTGAATCAACTAAGTACTTAGAAAACAAACCACTTGGTTAAGCCTTAACCATCCAATCTTCAACACTTGTCATGGTAAATTCTCATCCAACAATTCACACTTTAATAAAGTAGCCTTAAGATGAGATATTATCTAAAAACCTCACTTTACACATCATTATTCAAAGATCAACCAAGCCAAAGAAACTCTCCCCCATTTACACTCCATTCGGCCCTTCCTTTAATTCCAAAACAAAAATCAAGCTTCCAACCATCACTTGACCTTGTAATTTTTATGGTGAGTTCCATAATTCATAAAAGTGATCTCCTAAAAATTTCAAAGCCAAACACCTTTGTTTCCATTTTCAAAGAATTCATCCAAGAGGAGGGTGAATAGTGATTCTATGAACTAATCTTGTTTTTTCTTGTTTTTCATGGTTGATTTAGCAAGCTTAAGCACCTCTAAGGATCATACCAAGCATAGTGAGGCTAGATCATACTCCAAGGAAGGTATAGCAACTTGAAACCCTAGACTTTACCTTGAGATTTTGCATGATCTTGGTGGGTTTTAGTATAAGATGTGTTATTAGCATGATTTTAAGCATGATTGTGATTTAGATTTGATAAATGTTAAAAATAGTTTAGATGAATGGAAAGGCATTGCTTGGCCTCAGTTCATGGTGATATATCATGTATATGTTGTTTGGGATGGATACCTTGATTATTTGAAGGTTTGGAATTTAGAAATATTCGATTTATAGCCGTCGTAATGCCGAAATTTCGTTAACATTAAGAACACGAATTTGACAGAAGGTATAACTCACTGATTAGCTTCGACTTTTGCCATGATTAGCTAGATTATGTTATGGGCTTCGTTTTGATATAAAGATCGCATGAAACGGACTTACGGTTTAGGAGTTATGATTAAATTCGTAAAAGGGGTTCGGAACCGTAATCAAAAGTTCGTAATTGAAATTGATTCCCTTTAATGTTGTTTAATCAGTGGCGAATCGTGATAATTAAATAATAGAGATAAAAAGGAAGGTGTGGGAGAAGACCGCATGTAAAAAGGATCGTTTTCCGATTTTATAAAAATGTTCGAATCATGGTTAAGTACGAAAGTACCCCTAAGAGGTATACTTGGTTATAACTTCGGTAAACCACTTAGAAAACGATCGATAAATATCGAGGTCTAATCTTTCGACTTTAAAACTTATACGATTTAAATACTTACCATATGTAAGTATAAGGTCATGCTTTAGTAACGAACAAGTGTCGGATAATAAAGGCAATAATAAGAGTGAATTAGAGGGGTATAACGAAACGACTTGAAAACGTGTTTCGATTTAAGTTAAGTTTATACGTAACCTTTTGAAAGGTGTTAAGTGATTAATCCCGAATGCCTTGGCTAATTATAGATCATCAGGCTGACCCGGGACACGCTACTACTACCCCTACTCGTACTCGATTTCCAGGCAAGTTTCCAATACTTGGAACTGTTGTTGTGATAATATATATATGATGATTGTTGTATACATATGCCATAGCATGCATGTCTACTTTCAAGTTATATTGCAATACTTGTTCCCTGAATTGATATTGGCTTATAGACTAGATACGATATATCAGTATAAGCCGGATTTTTGGTTAAGACCCTTAGTGAAGGGCATGTGATATTCATTCTTTAAATGTAGACCGGGAGTCGGTATTTTGAGATATAAATGTAGTCTTGGAAACCCGGAGGGATTCCAACGACAGATTAGTATTCCTTTTGAGGAATGTTATTATTAAACATTAATTATATTTCCATAAAGTATTATTTACTTAGAAATCTTTCGAGAAATGTTATTTGAGCATTATCTCAGTCGAGAAATAGTAAATGAATATTATTTCGAATATTCATTCAGAGTTTGATTATTTCATGAATATTATTTCAAGATTCATTTAGAATATTGTTTATTAAATGAATATTATTTTCAAATATTCATTTAAGGTTTTATCTATTCAATGAATATTACCTTAAGATATTTCTTTGAAATTCTAATTACTTAAGGAACATTATTTCAAATATTCCTTGAGAGTATTGATTACTAAATGAATATTAATTAGATATTCATTTAGAATAGTATTTATTAAATGAATATTATTTGGATATTCATTTAAGGTTTTATTTACTTAATAATCATTATTTTAAATATTTATTTGAGTTTATCTATTTATCGAATATCATCTTGAATATTCATTTGATCCTTATTTATTTAATGAATATTACTTTCGAATATTCATTTAAGGTTGATTTACTTAATGAATATTATTTTAAAATATTCATTGGAAGTTCTATTTACTCAAGGAATATTACTTCGAATATTCCTTTAAAGTTTTGACTACTAAATGAATATTATTTTGGATATTCATTTAGAATATTATTTGTGTAATGAATATTATTTGGATATTCATTTGGAATGTTATTGATTAAATGAATATTATTTTCAAATATTCATTTAAGGTTTGATTTATTCAGTAAATATTATTTTAAATATTTATTTAAGTTTATTTATTCAATGAATATTATTTTAAATATTCATTTAAGAAGAGATTTATTTAATAAATAATTCTATATATTCATTCGAGGATTACTTACGAGCAATATTATGATTTAATAATATTCCGTAATTATTATTGACTTAATAAATATTCTTGGAATATTTAATAAAATTCTTTTGAATTCTTTTTGTAATGATTTATATTATTCAAAGGTTATCCTTCACCTTCAGATATTATGTAAAATATTTCGAAGTCTTTTATGACTATTTATATCAAGGGGAGGTTCCTAAACTTTAATTTCATTTAAATCTATCTTAAAGAAGATTTAAATACTCGCTCAACTTCCAAACGTATATAAGGGGACCTCACTTGAGCAATGTTATTTATTGGACTGCCCGGTCCTATACTTGCTAAAACTATCTTGTCACTCACATCTTGATTCTTTCAAGCATCGATATGAGTCTTTTGGTTACCTCCTCAACGCTCGAGGGGTATGATTGATGTAACAAGTTTATATCCATTAACAAGCATCAGCTTGGGAAATATTGGTGAATTTTCCTTTCCAATTAGATACGACTACTTTGTGGAGTCCTATCAACAAGTGTTACACTTGGGGAAAAAGGGGAACGAACTTTACGTTTCAGAGTCATGGATGATATTCGAACTAGGAGACGCGTAAGTGGCCGAGTGGCGCCGGTCCAGCAATAGCCCCACCGTTGGCTGAGGAGTTCCAGAGGGCGGTAGATAAGTAATTCCGTCGGAGCTACCTTCTACATGTAGAGAACGACTGATGAGATGCATGACATACGACTGATCATCGTAAACGTCAGGGCATCTGGCGCGGCAATGCTCCCGTATTAGTTCATCTTCTAAAAGTGAGAAATTTCTACAACACTGTTGGTGTTGGCAATGTGAAAAAGTGTTGAAACCGGAATTGCAATATTTTTCCTGCAAGTTCCTCTTTTATGATAATTGAGAATATCTTGCTTATCTTTTGCATAGCAGATATTTATTCAAAACAAATATATTTTTGAGTTACCTTGTAACTTCATCTCATACCTCATATTGGTACTGCATCGTTAATGCATGGCATATGGTTTCAAAGATATTTTGGACTGTCATATATTATCACTGTTCAATTATATTTCTGGTGGGCTATTGCTCACCCTTGCTTTATTTATTTATATCACAACAACAGCTAGATCAGATGGCCGCGCAAGGCGCACGCAGCGTAAACAGGTGTCAACCGTCAGAAGTTTACCGCCAAAGTCTTGGCTACCTTTGTTGAGGATGCAACTACTGGTAGGCTAGTTGTTAGCAATTGAACCTCAAATGTATTTATATTATGGTATCTATTAATGGATGGCAAAGAGTATGTAATTGTACAATTGTAATTCTTTGGGTTGTAAGAACTCAAACTTGTGAATAATAATATTGTTGGTTACTCTGATTTCATCTCTGGGACTATAACGGGTGTGTTTTATGTTGTTGTTTTGGGTCACAAGGTTGTAATTTAAATTATGTTGGTTTTGTGGTTGGATATTGAGACCGTAACGACCAGATCCCTGACCCTGGATCTGGGGGTGTTACAGAAATGGTATCAGAGAGAGCGTTATATATCCCAGAGATGATGCGACGTTAAAACAATAAATTCATTAAGATAATAAGAACTCTTGCCAAGTTCATAGTCGGACTACTTAATGTAGTATTGACATATAAAACCCTTATGGGAACTATTAAGTATCATGATAGTAACTTAGCTCGTTCTTGTACCGACTAGTAAGGCGACAGACCTTGAGGCATACGAGCAGCAGCACGATGATGCCTGATTATATGCTGACGATCGGATGGTGAATGCGATAGAGTACCCTACTGAGGACCCGGAAGAGGTTCCAGCAGAGGGGGAGAATCCTGTTAGAGACAGGGAGTTTACCTTGAGGAGATGAGGCCTGCAGCCAGAGAGACTGTAAGAATCTAGATATAGTGCTCAGAGAAGTGAGCGTAAAGAACTGTTATATTATGAAGAGAATTAAAGAGGCATATTGGATTCATAGCCGGACTACCGGATGAAGTGCCAGCAAGTAAGATGGATTTGAGGAATTACTCAAGATCTTATGTAAGGATAGATAAGAATCCTTGGAGACTTTCAAATTAATGAGAAAGGAATTAGAATGATGCATGATTATCAAAGACATTGATATAGGACGGGGAGCATAGTCCCTAGGAACAGTTAAGACATAGGTGGCAAGTGCCATATCTTCAGATAAATGGATTAGTGTGAATATTGTCAATGGTAATTCGCCGTGAGGAGACAGATTTCATAGGTTTTAATTTATGAAACCAAATTGAGATTGTTAAGGTGATTTTATTCAGGGAAATGCCCATCTTATAAATGGATCAACTTAGAAAGAAAAGACATTGAAAAGTGATGGCCTGAACGGATAAAGTATATAAGGAAATAGTAAGCAAGACAATGATCTCAGAACCTACAAGACTAAAAGACCAGTGAGTCTATGATAAACTAGTAATGAGGCTATCGTCAAGAAACCAAGTATAAGTTCAGTTCAATTCAGTGAAATGATGAACCAGAAACATTAGTTGCATGTGATTCAGAAGAATATTAAATTCTTTCTTTTCCTTGAATGGATTATGGTAGTTACCTTAGGTTTATTCTGACAATGAATCATAAATGAATTAGGCAAGGCGAGCAGTGGTCGAGATGTAATTGAGAATGCTTCTAGGTGTAACCTGATAGAACAGGTGTAGGACATGTTCTCGAAATAAGAGTTTTGGCAAAATGAAGTCCAGCAATAGGACACATGATCAATAAGAGTAGTGTTGGTCGGCCCTACCAAGTTAAAGACAGTTTCAAATGAAGATTGGCCAACCACACTGGCAAAGGTGAGAAATTTCATAAAATTCACAAGGTATTACCAAAGATTTGCTCAGGACTTTACAGAAAGTGTAGTCCCGTAACCCGACTTATTATAAGAATAAAAGTTTGAATGGACAAGATAAACGTGAGAAGATCTTCCTGGAGCTAAAAGTAAAGTTGGTGATGACCAGGGTTGGCGTTGCCTAATGGAAGAAGGAAACTTTGGGAGATATTATGATGCAACTCATACAGGTATAGGTCTGCGCTTAGGCAGCACGACAGCGTAATTTCGAATACATTTAGACAGCGCAGTTTATCGGATTCGGATGGCCTTGGCAGTGCCAATGTTGAGGAACGACTAACCCCGACGGTAGTGTTCCTTCTGAGACTAGTTGTTAAGAAGACTGGTATTCGGTAGTATCGACTATTAGGACAAGCATGTATCGGGGAGGTATGGCATGTTTAGTTTGAAACTTTTGATTCCCCTTCTAGGGACGATGTATATTTGGGTTCCTTCTAATGATTAAACTCCCAGCTTTATGTCAATCATTTCGCTACTGTAACTGTTTATGGCTCGACCAACTCGGATGTTCATAGAAATATTCTTTGGGTATCGGAATGGATTTTCTTAATGTAACCAGTGGGTGGATAGATTAACTGAAATTTCCCCAAATTCTGGAAAGGAATTCAACGAATTTTGGCAAACCTTGTCTTTCTGATTATCAAACGACGTCATTGAAGAGAGTGGAAACTGGAGCTAACCCTGTGGATTGGGTAAAGTAGCCGCTATACAGGTGGGTAGACATACCCCGATTATTACAGTTGAATGTAGGGATAAAATTATGAAGTTGAATGTAATTAAGAAACAAGCCGGACTGAGAAATTCTGGGATTGACTTAAATGAAAAGGTTGTTATGCCAGAAGTGTTAAGTTTTTGTGGTACGTGAAATTGATAAGAGAAGTTGAAATGATAAAAATAAAGGAAAGGTGACCGGAGACGGTACCGAGAAGTCAAGTGAGACTTATATGGAGTAAAATTTTGAAAAGATCAAAAGGTATCAAGTAGAAGGCACTATGCCAGCAATTGCTAGAAAAGTAATGCTATTAGCCGACCCCTAAACTCACATATTTTAGCATGGCCATTGGGGCCAAGTCACTAAGGATTATCAAGTGACTGAATCAGCAATGTAAGGACAAAGCGGGGTGCTTCTAATCAAGTGCCAACCGCGAGGGCTTTTGATATAAAATGAATTGAGATACAGGATGATGGATTTATATATATACCATGGACGTATCAGGATTGAGGGTAGTGACCACTGAAAAGTTACGAAAATTACCAAAGTTAGTGCACTGTGATGCATAAATGTTATCTGAAGCTTAGTGTCCTCAAAAAGAGCATTAGGCATTAAGAGATTCACGTTGAACGCGACCAATATCTTCCAGAACATCCTTGCTACCATTACCAAGTTCTGTAAGAAAGAGCAGATAGACATGTGTTGTCTTTTGGAAGGTCATATAGACTATCAAGATGAGAATGATTAAAAGAGACCCTTATTAAGGATATATGATTGAATTGCCAAGTACAGGATATAAGTATTCCTTGAAACTAGAATTGAGCATAGAATGTCCATATATTAAGACGAACCCTGGGGGATGCACAAAGAATAGCATCACCCCTAACAATAGACATTGTGAAATCAGATGATATAAATGAATAGACCAAGGTGTCAATAACCTATAAGGAATTGTGGAAAGGAGTCTCAAAAAGTATATAGACAGAATTGTTATAGAATTGATTGATGATGTTTGATATACCCTGTACCCGGAAGATACAGGAGGAATGATGAGGATGACCGAAGAAACCTTATAAGGGAAGAGGTAATACTCTGAGTTCAAAAGGGAAGTTTGGTAGAGAATATATGATATAATAATAATGAGGTCGGATGAGGCATGTAAGAAACCATGAGAAGGTATGGATTGAACCAATAAGGTTGAGATTATCCTAAAAACAAGAAGGGAGTTAAGTAAGGAAATATCCTAGGTATGATTTGGAGTACCTGTAGTCAAGATCGCACTAGAAAGGTGGGAGCAATGACTTTTGGAAAAGACTGATAGATGCTTTCTCTCGTTCAGCAGAATTTAAGGGAGAATGCTTCCACCCTGAGTCGGAATAGATCCAGAAAACATGGGTCTCAAGAAATTATTATAATCAGGAAAGGCCAACGAGGTGGCCGACACTTTAAGTATAGGGGAGTAAGTATAAATGCTCATACCAAAGAAATAGAATGATAATGTAAGGACCTCGATGGTCATAATGTGGTAGAGGAAGTTACATTCCGTCTAATGATTTTGCCAGGATCAACTATAAGAATAGTTTAAGTAAAGATTCGATTCCTGATGTTGCCAGTAGCACCTTACCGACATTAGGAGGCTCTACGACAGACCAGACCAAATTCCCCAAGAGACTCGCCTTTTCTTTGGAAAGAGAGAGGGGAGGTTAAGTAACAATGAATTGGCAGTAAATGACCAGAAATAGAGAGGGTACAAATACTGATAAGCCAAATGGCACGATGATGAATGACAAGCAAGTTTATGTTGGTGTATTTCTGTGCAAACAAGATAGAGAATTATGAGATTGGCAAGCGATTAAGCAAACCGCTAAGCTTTTAGTCTTCTACCGGAGATATATGATTAATAATCTCACCAGCCTGTTCCAGCTGCAATGCTGGAAGCTTTCCTGCAATTTTATCTGCTTCATGTAATATCTACGTCAAGTTCAGGAAGCGTTTCTTATGGATAGGAAATAGTGATTATTTTGTTTTCCTAGAGGATCTTGAATTGACAATTATGATGCTTAGTTGTTAAAGCACTAAGTAAACGATAAGCGATGGTGATCCTTCTGAGAAATTAGGTGGTAACGACTGTGGAAATGTCGAAGTGAATCTAAGTTAGAGAAATCATCCAGGTTTATTTCGGATGGTGTAATTTCTGGAACGACGGGATATTTGAAATGAAGAATTAGGTTACGATGGTTCATAAAATGATTATAGTAGAAATAAAGACAAGAGACTGATAGAGATGGAAATAGAATTGGGAATTAATAAGAGAGTCAGATAGGCAGACTCATGAGAATCTCCAGTAATGAAGTGAGGAAAGTATGGAATTGGCAATGTAAGGGTATTGGCCAAAACGGAAAGTTGGAATTAGGAGCATGAATGACATACAAATTGACTCCTTTTAAGTTTAGAAAATCCGAGGAAATATGGAATAGTTTGATTGAGTAATAAAAGAGACTCATGGAATGAAAAAGTGAAATCTAGATGGTTGAACAAAGGAAAAGTTTGACCACAAACGTGCCACGTATATTGAATAAAGGTAACACGCGTTCCCCTAATAAGGTGACGATGGAGTTCAATAACAGAAGTGAGTGAGAACTAGATGATGGATGTGATTGATAAAGAAAAGAATGGGAAATAATTATGGAATGTGAAGCAAGAAATGTTATGAATGGATTGATGAATGGGTTTTTCCTAACGAGCACTCGGAATGACAACCTGATAGTGTTAGAATTATGAGTATGAAAGAGCCAGTGTCGGGGCGTGAAATGTGAGTAATAATAATGTCAAGCGGGAAATCCAAGATTTAACCTGAGAGGTTAAAGGATTTTCCAAAAAGTAAGTGGTGCTAATATCAAGCAAGAGTATAGGTCCATAGAATGATGGACAGAGAAACAAGGACATGTGATATGTGAGATTACGATAAAGTAGTATTTGATACGAATACGATTACTTTCTTCCCTAATAAACCTCTATAGTTCAGAGGTAAATTCTGAGTATGATATTTTGACAATCATAAAAATCTTCTTATATAATTCTCTGAAATTTTTTCCTTTTAATATCCCTTATTTATTTTCTTCTAAATTGAGAAGAACAACCCTTTTAAGGAGGGGAGGTACTACTACGTGACTCTCTGTCTGTGTGATAGGAGTCTAAGTGGAATGCCATTAATTGTTTAATTGCTTGTCAAGTACTAGAGGCTGGCCCCCTTCTGTACTAGCTATGCAATGTAACAAATGTTCATTGATCACAGTGATCTCTCAATAAATTTTTCCACCTAAATATATATACATCGAGATTGCGAAGATTAAAGCGATCAGGAATTGCAAAAATTACGAGTGAGGTTATCTCCGGAATTCGTAGCACGTTAGTGATACCGAAGTCACTGCACGTACCAATAAGGTTAATAGTGTAAGACCGGACAAGAGCGTATACCGGATAATGTGTTATGCGAAAGTATCAAAGAATCGGTAGAACGGATAAAGGGTGTATTGTAACACCAGTACGATGTGCTTTAGAAAGATTGGAATGTGTAAGGATCGACCAGAGAATTGGAAAGCGAAATAACCAACAAGTACCCAATTGTCTTCTACCTGATTCCGGGACGGAATCCTTTTAAGGAGGGGAGACTGTAAGAACCCAGATTTTGGGCAGAATTAAAACTTTTTATTAAGTAATAATATGGGAGTGAATAGTGGTTATGACTGCGATGTAACGATTGTCTATTTAATAAATGGAATGGATTTGGATTCAATTATTATATGTCATGCAGAATACCTTTGGTTGACAACTTAGATTAGAATAATCTATCTCCTAGAAAGTTAAGATAAGATTCCCTAGAGAGAAATAGATACCCTCATGTCATCCAAATCAGTATCTATTATAAGCCCAGCGGTTCCGTAAAAAGGTTAAGGAACACTCGAGGGTGAACCAGGTTCATTTTCCTAATTATAGGAATTAAATAAAAATAAGTGATGAATAGTGATTTTGGTGGAATTTAGAATATTATTATAATAATGCTATAGCCGGTATTCGGAACGGATTTCTGAGTTCGTATTAGTGATCCAGGAGGAAAATAAGTGTATGTAAAAGCTGTCGGATTCAGAAAAAGAGCACTTTTATTTTCTCCGAGATTTCCCTGGACACTGCAAGACTTAAGGATTTATAAAAGGGAATTAAGGAATTTAAATTCGAGAAGTATTAAGAAAAATGAGGAATAGTATTATAAATATTAAGAAGGTTTTTGGTAAAACCCTAACTAGAAACGAATGAGTTATTCCCTCGAACGATCAACGAATTAAGCAATAAACGGACAAGGAATCAAGCAGAGGAGGCAAGATGCATGCATGGGTGCAAGTGATAAATATCTAGAAACCATATAGTTACTTAAGTAACCAATACTTAGTGAATCAACTAAGTACTTAGAAAACAAACCACTTGGTTAAGCCTTAACCATCCAATCTTCAACACTTGTCATGGTAAATTCTCATCCAACAATTCACACTTTAATAAAGTAGCCTTAAGATGAGATATTATCTAAAAACCTCACTTTACACATCATTATTCAAAGATCAACCAAGCCAAAGAAACTCTCCCCCATTTACACTCCATTCGGCCCTTCCTTTAATTCCAAAACAAAAATCAAGCTTCCAACCATCACTTGACCTTGTAATTTTTATGGTGAGTTCCATAATTCATAAAAGTGATCTCCTAAAAATTTCAAAGCCAAACACCTTTGTTTCCATTTTCAAAGAATTCATCCAAGAGGAGGGTGAATAGTGATTCTATGAACTAATCTTGTTTTTTCTTGTTTTTCATGGTTGATTTAGCAAGCTTAAGCACCTCTAAGGATCATACCAAGCATAGTGAGGCTAGATCATACTCCAAGGAAGGTATAGCAACTTGAAACCCTAGACTTTACCTTGAGATTTTGCATGATCTTGGTGGGTTTTAGTATAAGATGTGTTATTAGCATGATTTTAAGCATGATTGTGATTTAGATTTGATAAATGTTAAAAATAGTTTAGATGAACGGAAAGGCATTGCTTGGCCTCAGTTCATGGTGATATATCATGTATATGTTGTTTGGGATGGATACCTTGATTACTGGAAGGTTTGGAATTTAGAAATATTCGATTTATAGCCGTCGTAATGCCGAAATTTCGTTAACATTAAGAACACGAATTTGACAGAAGGTATAACTCACTGATTAGCTTCGACTTTTGCCATGATTAGCTAGATTATGTTATGGGCTTCGTTTTGATATAAAGATCGCATGAAACGGACTTACGGTTTAGGAGTTATGATTAAATTCGTAAAAGGGGTTCGGAACCGTAATCAAAAGTTCGTAATTGAAATTGATTCCCTTTAATGTTGTTTAATCAGTGGCGAATCGTGATAATTAAATAATAGAGATAAAAAGGAAGGTGTGGGAGAAGACCGCATGTAAAAAGGATCGTTTTCCGATTTTATAAAAATGTTCGAATCATGGTTAAGTACGAAAGTACCCCTAAGAGGTATACTTGGTTATAACTTCGGTAAACCACTTAGAAAACGATCGATAAATATCGAGGTCTAATCTTTCGACTTTAAAACTTATACGATTTAAATACTTACCATATGTAAGTATAAGGTCATGCTTTAGTAACGAACAAGTGTCGGATAATAAAGGCAATAATAAGAGTGAATTAGAGGGGTATAACGAAACGACTTGAAAACGTGTTTCGATTTAAGTTAAGTTTATACGTAACCTTTTGAAAGGTGTTAAGTGATTAATCCCGAATGCCTTGGCTAATTATAGATCATCAGGCTGACCCGGGACACGCTACTACTACCCCTACTCGTACTCGATTTCCAGGCAAGTTTCCAATACTTGGAACTGTTGTTGTGATAATATATATATGATGATTGTTGTATACATATGCCATAGCATGCATGTCTACTTTCAAGTTATATTGCAATACTTGTTCCCTGAATTGATATTGGCTTATAGACTAGATACGATATATCAGTATAAGCCGGATTTTTGGTTAAGACCCTTAGTGAAGGGCATGTGATATTCATTCTTTAAATGTAGACCGGGAGTCGGTATTTTGAGATATAAATGTAGTCTTGGAAACCCGGAGGGATTCCAACGACAGATTAGTATTCCTTTTGAGGAATGTTATTATTAAACATTAATTATATTTCCATAAAGTATTATTTACTTAGAAATCTTTCGAGAAATGTTATTTGAGCATTATCTCAGTCGAGAAATAGTAAATGAATATTATTTCGAATATTCATTCAGAGTTTGATTATTTCATGAATATTATTTCAAGATTCATTTAGAATATTGTTTATTAAATGAATATTATTTTCAAATATTCATTTAAGGTTTTATCTATTCAATGAATATTACCTTAAGATATTTCTTTGAAATTCTAATTACTTAAGGAACATTATTTCAAATATTCCTTGAGAGTATTGATTACTAAATGAATATTAATTAGATATTCATTTAGAATAGTATTTATTAAATGAATATTATTTGGATATTCATTTAAGGTTTTATTTACTTAATAATCATTATTTTAAATATTTATTTGAGTTTATCTATTTATCGAATATCATCTTGAATATTCATTTGATCCTTATTTATTTAATGAATATTACTTTCGAATATTCATTTAAGGTTGATTTACTTAATGAATATTATTTTAAAATATTCATTGGAAGTTCTATTTACTCAAGGAATATTACTTCGAATATTCCTTTAAAGTTTTGACTACTAAATGAATATTATTTTGGATATTCATTTAGAATATTATTTGTGTAATGAATATTATTTGGATATTCATTTGGAATGTTATTGATTAAATGAATATTATTTTCAAATATTCATTTAAGGTTTGATTTATTCAGTAAATATTATTTTAAATATTTATTTAAGTTTATTTATTCAATGAATATTATTTTAAATATTCATTTAAGAAGAGATTTATTTAATAAATAATTCTATATATTCATTCGAGGATTACTTACGAGCAATATTATGATTTAATAATATTCCGTAATTATTATTGACTTAATAAATATTCTTGGAATATTTAATAAAATTCTTTTGAATTCTTTTTGTAATGATTTATATTATTCAAAGGTTATCCTTCACCTTCAGATATTATGTAAAATATTTCGAAGTCTTTTATGACTATTTATATCAAGGGGAGGTTCCTAAACTTTAATTTCATTTAAATCTATCTTAAAGAAGATTTAAATACTCGCTCAACTTCCAAACGTATATAAGGGGACCTCACTTGAGCAATGTTATTTATTGGACTGCCCGGTCCTATACTTGCTAAAACTATCTTGTCACTCACATCTTGATTCTTTCAAGCATCGATATGAGTCTTTTGGTTACCTCCTCAACGCTCGAGGGGTATGATTGATGTAACAAGTTTATATCCATTAACAAGCATCAGCTTGGGAAATATTGGTGAATTTTCCTTTCCAATTAGATACGACTACTTTGTGGAGTCCTATCAACAAGTGTTACACTTGGGGAAAAAGGGGAACGAACTTTACGTTTCAGAGTCATGGATGATATTCGAACTAGGAGACGCGTAAGTGGCCGAGTGGCGCCGGTCCAGCAATAGCCCCACCGTTGGCTGAGGAGTTCCAGAGGGCGGTAGATAAGTAATTCCGTCGGAGCTACCTTCTACATGTAGAGAACGACTGATGAGATGCATGACATACGACTGATCATCGTAAACGTCAGGGCATCTGGCGCGGCAATGCTCCCGTATTAGTTCATCTTCTAAAAGTGAGAAATTTCTACAACACTGTTGGTGTTGGCAATGTGAAAAAGTGTTGAAACCGGAATTGCAATATTTTTCCTGCAAGTTCCTCTTTTATGATAATTGAGAATATCTTGCTTATCTTTTGCATAGCAGATATTTATTCAAAACAAATATATTTTTGAGTTACCTTGTAACTTCATCTCATACCTCATATTGGTACTGCATCGTTAATGCATGGCATATGGTTTCAAAGATATTTTGGACTGTCATATATTATCACTGTTCAATTATATTTCTGGTGGGCTATTGCTCACCCTTGCTTTATTTATTTATATCACAACAACAGCTAGATCAGATGGCCGCGCAAGGCGCACGCAGCGTAAACAGGTGTCAACCGTCAGAAGTTTACCGCCAAAGTCTTGGCTACCTTTGTTGAGGATGCAACTACTGGTAGGCTAGTTGTTAGCAATTGAACCTCAAATGTATTTATATTATGGTATCTATTAATGGATGGCAAAGAGTATGTAATTGTACAATTGTAATTCTTTGGGTTGTAAGAACTCAAACTTGTGAATAATAATATTGTTGGTTACTCTGATTTCATCTCTGGGACTATAACGGGTGTGTTTTATGTTGTTGTTTTGGGTCACAAGGTTGTAATTTAAATTATGTTGGTTTTGTGGTTGGATATTGAGACCGTAACGACCAGATCCCTGACCCTGGATCTGGGGGTGTTACAATATATAATCCCTTTAATATTTCTATACTCCTTAATATCCAATAAAAGCTCTTTGGAAGTCAAAATCCTCAAAAATCCATATTTAGGAATTTCTGAAATCCCTCGTCATTTCGAGTCACTTAATTTCAATATACAACACTAATATGGTTTCTGTTCATTCCTTTTCCGTTTCCATTATGGAGTACTTATATACCCTTTCTCTAAATCCTCGAAATTTACTATTCATGTGATCACTGTAGCTTTGTTAAAGTTAGGGTTATTACAAGCATCATCTAAGATTAAATTTGTGGCATGACAACCACTACGTCCTTGGTGTGCCCTCGCCGCCATAGCCCGAGGGTGAACACCAAGAACTACGTTACTGGCTTGATTCTTGATATTAACATCAAGTACGTAGCATCTCACAAGGATCGATTAGTCGCGAAACGTGAGAGCACTCATTAAAGCTCGAAACTCACCAATCCTAGCATTAAATATGCCCAAGCCCTAGTTTTTATTCCACAACAATAGGTTATAATAAAAAAACATTTGTATATACTACAAAATTTTAGTAATTTCGGTGGATACGAATCTTGGGGTGAAATTAAATTTGGAGACTGAAATATCATTAGAACGGATATTTTACTTATTAAAAAATTGTTTTATTCATTTCAATTTATGAATATTTTAAGAAAATCGAGAAAATGTGATATTTATATATGCTTCTCATAGATATATTATTTTGTAACTCAGTACGTACGGTTATAACAAAGAATTGCAATTGTTCTAGGATAACAATTATTTTACTATGGTATTGAAGATAACATAGAGTTCCGGAAGAAATAGGAATAAAGGGACGGAAAGAATTATAATTGTTCTAGGAGTATAAAACGTAGATTTCTAGGAGAAATAAGAATAAAGGGGTAGAACCAAAAAAAGTGTGTAACCAAATTTGGTATCGTATTAACATTTAAAAGAAGGTTTCGCTTATTAACAAAGATTATAGAAGGCTAATGATGAATAAATTGACCTTAAAGTACAATTAGGATGATTCTCCTTACTCTGGAACTGTAGTTAAATTTAATTCGAATTTTTTAAATATAATGAGGCTAGTCATAAATAAATTAACCTTAACAGGACATACACAACTGAATTCAGTTTATGCAATTGTGATTGGTGACGTAAATATTCTATTTTTTTTACAACCAATTTGCACGCAGGATGCTTTAACACCTTCCCTTGGTGGTATATTACTGAAAATCCTCTTTCTTTTCTGATAAGTAACAACAAAAATTAAAGGGTTTATGCAGATGGGCACCAGCACCACCGAGGACGATGAGAAGCTAATATAAACATGATGAAAAGCTAATTTGTTGCAAAGATTTGAGTTTTCATGAAGGTTTATCTAAATATAATTAGGCTAATGACGATGTTAGGTTCGGAATAACGTAGAAGGGGGGTTGAATACGTTATTTAAAAAAAATTCGATTTTTGATGTGGATATGAGATCAAAAATACTAAATCGAAATAACACAACTGTTTGGGAAATATCTTTAAATAGATAAAACCCAGAGGTTTGTTACACAATCTAATCCTATGGATCAGCTACAAAATCAAACACTCCTAGGATAGTTTAGGCACGAGGACCTTCTACCTGACACTTCCTGAAAGCGGGCTAAGTCGGCTTTCCTACTAGATGGACTGTCTAGCAGCTTACGCAGAGAAGAGAGAGTTGTGTGTTGAGCTTTCCTAAGAGAGAGAAGAGAGAGTTATGTGTTGAGGTGTGTTTTGAAATGAAATACAACAGGCCTATTTATAGGTTTTAGAAAGTCACTATTTGACACTATTCCAACAACCCCTAAATAGTAACCGAGCACTATTCCAACAACCCCTAAATAGTAACCGGGCACTATTACACCAACTCCAGCTACTATTCCAACAATCGCAGCTACTATTCATATGAATAGTACTATTCATATGAATAGTGATTTCGGATACTATTCATTTTCCTCTTAATTTGACATCCTTAAATATTCAGCTTCCAACTAACTAGAGGATATCAATACTGCTCTAAACTCAATCATATCTCTTAACAGTTTTTCTGAGTTAGATACTTTGATTCCTTTGTGAGGTGTTGACGCCTAGTGCAACTGGTCTGGTTCATAGACGACTAACATTCACTCATGGTCTTCGTATCATGTCTTTAAGAACACTCCTAATATTTGTGCAACCATAAAAACTTTATCACTGGAATCTTTTGGCCCTTCAACTGAATCATCTGTACATCTTATTTTGTCATTGAGGCTTGATCATGTTAATGAACTTCTTTCAGCGACTTGATCCTTATTGATGCCTGTTCTTCAACTTTCACGATCCCTGTATAGAGTTAATATTATTTATCTTTTATCCTAGTTGAGTTATATATTTCCTCTATTACATATTACATTACATTATGCTTTACAATCTCCCCCTATTTGATTGTTAGGGTTTGACAAGCAAATACCTAGAGGATAACTCAACTGATACAAATAAAATACAAAGATAAATAATATTAAAGCGCATTCTGGATCATATATATACATTTTCCAGATTTCTAAAATTTGAACAAGTACAAGACAATTGTTCCTCTAGACTGAACATATCTTCAAGTTTTACCTTGCTTTCTTTCCACATAGCACGAATATTCCAATTAGCTTTTCCTTTCCCAAAATAAAGTTAATTCTGTGTCAACAACCTTTTCCTTGCCCTTATTACGCCTAGTAGCTTCTTTCCCACCCACCTTCTCCCCCACAGTTGGGTTATCCTCCAGAATAGTAGGATGTGATTTGGTAAATTGGACGAAGCTGTCTTCACCAAGGAATTAATTGCATGACTAAACTGGGCTGCCATGGAACTTAATTGAACCTGGAATGCATCATGTTGAATAAGTTGCAAATTTTTTATTTCTGCAATGGACTTACAGATATTTAACAACTCTTTCTCCATTGTCCGACCCCGTGTAAGGAGTCTGCTGTATTCCTTTCTGGTTACAGGTGCATGTGGTTGAGTAGGTTGCTCACTCGTACGTTCTACAGGTGTTTCACTCAACACTCTATATTCACTCGGTTTAGTGGTATGGGTTACACTTACATGTTCTGTTCGTGTTTCCCTCAACTCTCCTCCAGAGCTTCCACCGATATGTGTACCTACAAATAAAATCATCCTAGCCCCTTTTTCAGAGGTCACGGATGGTGCAATGAAAGTTCGTGAGCTTTCGTCCTCGCGTGAAGCGAGTTGCCGACCACTTGTAAAGAGTGGTAAATCTCGAAAGAGATCCAGAGATTTTCCCTCCAAATTTTCAATCAACTTACCTTGAGTTTTCAACTCATTAAGACTTGTCTCAACCTCTTCATTCTTGTTCAGCTGTGCAACAATAACTCCTTCCAAAAGATTTTCCAAGTTGGATTTCTGTGGTGGCTGAGGTGGATTGTCTTGGTAGGAAAAATTAGTGTAATCTTCCAAACCAGAAGTGTAAGTATCAGCATAAGGATTATATTGTGGTGGCTGGTGAGGGTGGTCATGGGTATTGTAATAAAAATTACCATCCCAAAATTGTGTTTGATTTGGGTAGTAAGGGATATTAAATTGACAATTATTTTGAGTATGTCCCTGTATACCGCAAACATCACAAGTGGCAAACAAAGAAGAACTTCTTGACTCAATATCATCGATCTTTTGAGAAAATGCCCGCATAGTCTCTACCAATGCCTCCATGCTTTCTTCTTGCTCCTCTCTTTACTCGTTAATTTCTTGTTATAGGAATCTGAAAATCAATTTTACAAGAAACAAGAAAAACCACAAACAAAGATCAAACAGAACAAGAATAATAGCCGAAGCAACACAACTAAACAACTTGGCCAAACTAACTCAAAAATTAACTAATCTAACACTGCTTTGTCCCCGGCAGCGGCGCCAAAAATTTGATAAGGCTGTCGCGTGCCTATCAAATAATAATATCTAACAAATCCTTCTAATTATGTAGTAGGGTAAGTCAGAGTCGATCCCACAGAGACAAACGTGTCAATCACCAGTTGTTCTCGATTCAATTCAGCCAAGCAAGTAACACAATAAAATATCAAAGATTATTATACTAATTCTATACTAATTCAATTAATCAATTAACTAAAACATCCAGAATTAAGTATCCCCACTAGCATGAATTAATGCAATCGTGAATTCCCTCCCCAATCAATCGTATAATACTCAACAGGAAAGGTGCGCCCTATAAATTACCAATAACCTCTCTCGAGTATTAATGGCTTCTCTAAAATACAATCAAGCCTATTCTCATGGTATCATGAAATTTAGAGACATTAATCACAACACCCTAACTTCCTAACAATCCGTTCTACCTATTCTCATGGAGAAGTTCATGTCCTCATTGGATAAATCACAACCATCTAAATCCAACTCTCGTTGATAAATAGACAATGGTTCAAACAATAAACATAATCACGTCTGATTTGTAATTGCTAATTAAAACAACTCAATAAGCCAGAGCAATTAAACAATCAAATTGGGGGAATTGGGAAAATCACACATCAATCATAACTAGGGTTCTACTTAACCCTAGATTAATTATCTACTCATACATAAGTAAACTAATAAAACAAGAGATATAATATGAACACATAATATTATAAAGAATAGAGAAAAACCTTCAATCTTCAAAGAAAAGCGAAAAGCTATCTCCAATCTCTCTATACTAGAATATACAAGTTATGTACAAAAATTGTGTCTAATGTATAATAATGTTTCGATCCCCAATTCTAAACCCCCAGATGTGTTTTTATAGTCTTTACAGGTCTAAAACAATGGCCCAAAATAAAAGCCCAGCTGGAAATAATAATTAGAGTCAAAATAGGAGACAGAAACAAAATAAAAATCTGTTTCCTTCAATTTTCGCACAAACCAAGCGCTGCTGCTCAACTCCATGCGTTGTTGCGCCGTTGCAACATGCGCGTCTCGACTCTTCCAGCAATTCCTTCGCGCAGCTACGCCAATTCTCGCGCCGCAGCGCCTTATTTCTCCTGTTGCTCATTTTCGAGTCGCGCAACAGCCCTTTAATCCTGCGCTCCTGCACTGTGAGCCTCCTGGAAATTCACTTGGCTGCTATTCCTGTTCTACCACAGCGCTCTAGCGCCTCTTTTGGCGCTCTTGCGCTTCCAGATCCCTGGAATTTCACTCATTCTGCTCCAAAAATTGTTTAGCAGCGAACCAAAATTTATTCATTTCTTCACGTAAATTCACCAAATTAATTTCTCGAACATAAATCATTGAATAATGCCTGATTTCTTTCAACTTGACAATTATTTATTTCCTGCAATAAACTCCAATGAAACTCATTAAATCGACACGATTATTCGCAAAAGCACCGTAAATGCGGGAATAAAATCCTATAAAGTATATATAAAATACACTCTATCAGTAGGCACATCCGTATATTTCTTTTTGCTTATGTAATTAATTACATTCGTCTTCATGGAAGAACATTCCACCTTTTGACCATTTTCCAAGCGTACCCTATCTTCATCATTCAAAAAATCATTTAATATTAACTATAGAAACCTTGGATATAGACATTTGTTCCCAAGCGTTTCATTTTTAAAATGATTTGACCAAACACTATTTTCCCAAAATTAATCCTCAAATTATTGGCGACTGCATACCCTATTATTTGAATAAATTCAGGTATTCGATCTTGATTTGTTCTATCTGAGGAAAAAACATGGTTAAGAGTGTGAAAGAAGAAATTCCAGTACTGGGTTAGAAATGTTCTAGAAAGATTATCAGTATTGAAATTGCCATCTTGGTACCTTATAAAACGAAAGAACATTTCAATCTATTCAGGTGTAGGATCAGAAACGAGATTTTCCATAGGAAAATGAAGAATTCGATTAAAATCTCGTTCAGTGACCCTAATCGACCTACCAAATAGTCGATATGTGAATGCACACCCGTCCTGTCCAGAAGTGTTAACTGCACTACAATATAGTTCACGCAATGCATCATGGTTAAGCTGCACTTGTGTAACTAAAGCATAGCGAATTAATGAATGTTCATTCAGAAATTGTGTCCAAGCCCGAAATTGCTCATCCTGAATGGTTTCGATTTGCTGAATGGAAACAAGATTAACTTTAGCAATTAAAAAACTTCCCTGCAATGCCATTTTCAAAACTTTGAGGAAACTCAAAAACAAGGGTTAGTTTTTATAAAGGATGATGTATAAAGCAAAGAATATGAAATTCGATCTAAAAACCACCAGCTAGATTGAGAGATCTTTCCGATCAAAGCTCGAAATATTCAGCAATTGTGTGTATATGCTCTGTATATCTGAAAAATGATGATGTTAAACACAAACAAAAACTCATCATTTATAAGGTTTCAAGGATTAGTGGGTTAGGTGTGATAGTACAGGTTATGTTGAATAACACTGGTCAATAATTTCTCACATAATCAACCTAACTAGCCGAAAAACATCTTATCACCGAAACCTATCAGCCTATATACACACACACACTTATTATTTCTAGTTATTGTGGATTTAAAATAATCAATCAATAATTCAAGAATTATTCCACAATAATCAGACAAACTCACAATTAAATAGACATAAAATTAACAAAATATCATTAATTGATATATGTTAATAAAATATTTATTTAATTATGATACAATTAACACAATTATTTACTAACTAATTACCATAAAATATAGCATTTATAAGTGTGGTAATTAATATAGAGATAACTATAATATGAGGACTGAATGCAAATAAATTCACAAGTTCTAAACATATGGACATTTAAAGTACATGTGAACTTATAACAAATTGTAGTTATTGATTATCCAAAATTAATTAGACAGATTTAACATCCCAAGTTCACTAACTAACCTGGAGAAAGTGGATTCATCCAGTGGTTTAGTAAAGATGTCTGCAATTTGTTGATCTGTGGGAACAAAATATAATACCACAGTTCCATTCATGACATGCTCTCGTAAGAAATGATACCTGATATCAATGTGCTTAGTCCTGGTGTGTTGAACTGGATTGTTGGCAATGGCAATGGCACTCGTGTTGTCGCATATAATTGGAATTTTGTCCAACATGAGTCCATAGTCCTGAAGTTGATTCCTCATCCACAGGATCTGAGCACAACAACTACCTGCCGCAATGTATTCTACTTCGGCTGTCGAGGTAGATACTGAGTGTTGCTTCTTGCTGTACCAAGATACCAACCTTCTTCCTAGAAATTGACAGCTTCTAGAAGTACTTTTCCGATCAATCTTATAACCCGCAAAGTCAGAATCTGTATAGCCAACTAGGTCAAACCTATTCCTTTAGGGTACCAAATCCCAAGATTGGGGGTTCCCTTAAGGTATCTGAAAATACATTTAACAGCTATAAGATGTGACTCTTTAGGGTTAGCCTGGAATCTAGCACATAAACAAGTTGCGAACATAATATCTGGTCTACTAGCAGTTAAGTACAAGAGAGAGCCGATCATACCTCGATACTTCGTGATGTCAACTGACTTACCAGATATATCTTCATCAAGCTTGACTGCAGTTGGCATCGGGGTCTTGGCAGTAGCTGCTTCTTCCATCCCATACTTCTTCAGAAGATCCTTTATGTATTTTGATTGGTAGATGAAAATACCATCAGGCTTTTGAACAACTTGAAGTCCAAGGAAGAAGGACAACTCACCCATCATTCTCATCTCGTACCTACTCTGCATTAGCTTAGCAAATCTCTTGCATAGCAAATCATTAGTAGAACCAAATATTATATCATCCACATATACTTGCACCAGAATTATATCATTTTTATGCTTTTTATGAAAGAGAGTTTTGTCGATGATACCTCTTGTAAAACCATTTTCAAGTAAGAACTTGGAGAGAGTATCATACCATGTTCGAGGGGCTTGTTTGAGACCATAGAGAGCTTTGAAGAGAAAGTACACAAAACCTTCAAATTCCTTGTCTTCGAACCCAGGGGGTTGTTCAACATAGACTTCTTCCTCTAGATCTCCGTTCAAAAATGCACTCTTCACATCCATCTGAAAAACCTTAAAGTTGGAGTGTGCAGCAAATGCTAAGAACATCCTGATTGCTTCAAGCCTTGCAACTGGAGCATAGGTTTCATCATAATCAATTCCTTCTTCTTGAGAGTAACCCTTTGCTACCAATCGAGCCTTGTTCCTCGTAACAATACCATTTTCATCCAGTTTATTCCTAAACACCCATCTAGTGCCAATTACAGATTTATCTTTTGGTCTTGGCACCAGCTTCCAAACTTTCTGCCTTTCAAACTGATTGAGTTCTTCCTGCATTGCAGTTACCCAATCTGGATCATCAAGAGCTTCATTAACCTTTTTAGGTTCAATTTGAGATAAAAATCCAGCGAAATTGCATTCATTCTGTGTTGCTCTTTTAGTCTGTACACCTGTGTCCAGTTCACCAATGATCTGTTCAAAGGGATGCGCTCTACTCCATACCCTTTGTCTCGGCAGATTTGATCTTGATGATTCCCCAAGTTCATAATTGTGTTGAGTGTGGTGACTAGTAGATCCAAAATCATTGTTTGCTCCCCCTGAGCTGTTGCTTTCAAAGTTTGATGAATCAGAGTTTAATGAATCATTAGTAGTAGATGCATTCTTTGATGTTTCTTCACTTGATTTGGGTTCATTTTCATCGTTCACTTGCTCCCCCCCAACATGTGCTGCAGTTTGATCTACTTGTATAGATTGAACAGTATAGTCTGAAAGAGTATCAGAATTTTGTAGATCAACATTTGTTTCTTCATTCTCAAATCTCAGCTGGTCATGTTCATCAAAATCTTCAAGTCCTGTTATCTTCTTATCATCAAAAGACACATGGATAGATTCCATGACCACTTTTGTTCTCAGATTATAGACTCTGAATGCTTTTGTCGATAGTGGGTATCCAACAAAGATTCCTTCATCAGCTTTTAAATCAAATTTGGAAAGCTGTTCTGGATGAGTCTTAAGAACAAAACACTTACATCCAAACACATGAAAGTACTTCAGGTTCGGCTTCTTATTTTTCACCATCTCATATGGTGTTTTACCATGCTTGTTTATGAGTGTAGCATTTTGTGTGAAACAAGCAGCTTGCACAGCTTCAGCCCAGAAGTAAGTTGGCAGCTTTGCTTCATCAAGCATGGTCCTTGCAGCTTCTATGAGAGTCATGTTCTTTCTCTCGACTACTCCATTTTGTTGTGGAGTTCCAGGTGTAGAGAATTCTTGCTTTATTCCATTTTCTTTACAAAACACTTCCATGGCTACATTCTTGAACTCAGTTCCATTATCACTCCTTATGATTTTTACTATATGCTTAGATCCTTTGTCCAATTGTCTGACATGCTCTGTTAAGATTGATGCAGTTTCTTCTTTCTTGTGCATGAAATACACCCATGTATATCTGGAATATTCATCAACAATAACCAAAGCATATCTTTTCTTTCCAATAGACATTATATTTACTGGACCAAATAAATCAACATGCAATAAGTGACATGGCTCAAGAATTGATGATTCAGTCTTACTTTTGAATGATGTTTTCCTTTGTTTTGCCTTTTGACATGAGTCACATAGGCCATCTGGAGTAAAAACTGATCTGGGAAATCCTCTCACAAGATCTTTCTTCACTAGCTCATTAATGCTGTTGAAATTCAGATGAGAAAGTCTCTTGTGCCAATCCCAGCTTTCTTCAATTGATGCTCTACTCAGTAGACAGATTGCAGAGCCATCAGAGTTTGTTGAAAGCTTGGTTTCATAAATGTTACCATGCCTATATCCCTTCAGAACAACTTTTCCTGTAGATTTGCTTACAACTTCACCGTGTTCTTCAAAGAAATCCACATGATAACCTCTGTCACAGATTTGACTCACACTTAGTAGATTATGTTTGAGTCCTGAGATTGATATTCCCAAGATTCAATTATGACATTCCCAAGATTGATATTGCCATATCCCAGAGTCCTTCTTATGTTGCCATCTCCATAAGAAACACTTGGACCAGCTTTCTCCACAAATTCTGATAGCAGGGCTTTATTTCCAGTCATGTGTCCTGAGCATCCACTGTCTAGAACAAGGATATTTTTCCTGTTACCCTGCAATCACAAAAACCACTAATGATTAGTTTTAAGGACCCAGACTTGCTTGCATCCTTTGGCCTTATTAAGTTAGCTTTTGCAGCAGAAGTCTTATCAGAATTTGTGCTAACATTCTTTTTATCAGAATTTATACATGTAGAATCAATCTTGAATTTATTCAAAGAGGGTTTAAGTTCATAATAATCATAATACAAATTATGATACTATTTGCATGTATAAATAGAATGCCAAATACTTCCACAGTGAAAACAAGGATTCTGTGGCTTAAACCTAACTGAACCACTCTTAACTCCTGACTTAGGAGGTATAGAGTTTATATTTTTATTCTTCTTGCAAAAAGTAGCAAGATGGTTAGGATTTCCATAGTTGTAACATTTCTTCCTAGGAGCATTGGGAATAGGCATATAGTTATTGCTTTTATTGATGCCTACCTTTCCATTTCTGTTTTTCCTAGGTTCTTTTACCTTGTTCACTCTTTTTATCTCCTTCATCTTGTGTTTAAGCTATTTCTGAGACATTAAGTCAATATTTACTGATTTGACTTCCTTTATTGGTTTGTCAGATTTTGGTACAAACCTCACAGGATTAATTTTGGGTTTTGCAGCCCTTTCAGTAAATACAGGTTTAAAGGTCTCAGCTTCTAGGTTGGCAGTTTTCTTTTTATCAGTGTAACCTAGACCTTCTTTCCAACAATCATTCTCTATGATAATCTGAGTAGTTTTCCCAGAGTTAGTCCAAGTTTTAATAATGTTTCTTTCTTTAGCAAGTTCAGATTCAAGATAAGCATGCTTTTTCAATAATTCAGTTTTAACAAAAATAGCATCATCTCTCTCTCTTTCTGAATTTTTAACATCTGGACTAATTCTAATTCTAGATAGTCATTTCTCTTTCTAAGGTCTAGACTTTCAGATTTTATTCTTTCATTTTCTAAAGTCTGATCTCTGTAGCTAACATACAAGTTTTTAAGAAAGAGTCTTAACTCAGATATATCAGTAGTATCAAAAGCTAGAGTAGAGTGAGGTACCTTGGTCTCAGTTGCTTCAGAGATACTATCAGCATTTGCCATCAAGGCATAGTTCACCTCATCTTCAGAGTCTGAATTATCAGCCCGGTCCTTCTTTTTTGTGATGTAAGCTTCACCTTTATCAACTTTGACTTTCTTGCACTCAGATGCAAAATGTCTTTTCTTACCACAATTACAGCATTTGATCTTGGACTTGTCCACTTTCCCAGATCTGTCTTCCTTTCCCTCAGTTTTTCTAAAATTATCTGTCATGATTGTATAGCTTTTTGGATCTTAACTGTTGTATAATAACAGAGTAGCTCTGATGCCAATTGTTAGGTCCGGAATAACGTAGAAGGGGGGTTGAATACATTATTAAAAAAATATTTCGATTTTGATGTGGATATGGAATCAAAAATACTGAATCGAAATAACACAATTGTTTAGGAAATATCTTTAAATAGATAAAACCTGGAGGTTTGCTACACAATCTAATCCTATGGATCAGCTACAAAATCAGACACTCCTAAGGATAGTTTAGGCATGAGGACCTTCTACCCGACACTTCCTGAAAGCGGGCTAAGCCGGCTTTCCTATTAGATGGACTGTCTAGCAGCTTACACAGAGAAGATATAAGAGAGAGAAGAGAGAGTTGTGTGTTGAGGTGTGTTTTGAAATGAAATACAACAGGCCTATTTATAGGTTTTAGAAAGTCACTATTTGGCACTATTCCAACAAACCCCAAATAGTAACCGAGCACTATTCCAACAACCCCCAAATAGTAACCGGGCACTATTACACCAACCCCAGCTACTATTCCAACAACCACAATTCATATGAATAGTAATTTCGGATACTATTCATTTTCCTCTTAATTTGACATCCTTAAATATTCAGCTTCCAACTAACTAGAGGATATCAATACTGCTCTGTTAGTCACAGAGGCATGCATGTATACATCTAATAACAAGCCTAATTGTTTGTAATGCTCTGCATTACCTACATGACCTCTTAACTGAGGGAACCTCTAGTTGTGGAGTTTCTATTTGTTTTGTACTTGTAATAGGCACCAAATCCTAGTTGTGTAACTGTACTTATATAGTCAAGAATAATGCTTGAAAGAAGTTCCAAGGTTCATGCCTCAGGCAAGAAGATAAAGACTGTCAAATAATCACAGTTGGGATTTGAAGAAATGAAGAATTTGCCTAAGTACCAATTCGAGAAGTATATTTGTCTATTCGAGAAGTCCAGCATTCGAGAAGTCAGGGATTCGATATCTCAAGACACTATTCGATATCTCTGAATACACTGTTCGATATCTCATTCGATATCTCAGAGATTCGATATGTCTACTACTCTATTCGAGAACTCAAGAAGTCAACAAGTCAAAGTGGTATTCGAGTTCTCAAAGAGTCAACAAGTCAAAGTTCCATTCGATATCTCAAGGACTCAGAAAGCTATTCGAGATCTCAGGGATTCGACAAGTCACAATGCTCTATTCGAGAACTCAAGGATTCCCAGAGAAAAGAGCTATTCGAGAAGTGGTTCGATATGTCAATATAACAGTATTCGAGAACTCAGAGTTATCGATCAAGTCAATTCTAGTTCTCGAATCAATTACTTAGTCACTTCTCGAATACATTCTTGGAGACAAAATACTGAAGAAATTGTACAAGTCTGAAACCTGCAACAAGCCAATGCACTTTATGGACCAAAATCTGTAACGTACTCTGGAAAGCCTACAAGGAATCTTGGAGAGATATAGAAGAGACAAAGGGCTAAAGAAGTGGATCTGAACAGGCTTTGCAAAGTCAAATCTGTAACCGTTTGGGCAATTACTCAAAAAGGATAGACAGACTAGAAAGTAATTTGTTTAGCTACCTTATTTTTAGTAAGTAGGTTGTATCCATGTTCTATAAGGATACAACTTCACTTCCTTAGAAAAATAAACACGAATAACTTTGTGAGTCAAGTTTTTCAAACACTGTAAGCTATATCTCTCTAAGAAAAACGAAGCTGAGAATACTATCATTTGTATTCACAGATTGTAGCAACCTTTATCTAATAATACATTAGATTAAAGTGATATTATGTCTTGTGTTGTTCTTTATCCGCACCTACACCTTTGCACACACAAACACTTATCTGCTACATAGACTCGAGCCAAAGAAAAGTTCAAGAATCCATTCACCCCCCCTGTTGAGTATTGAACACGGTAAAAGAATACAGAGGGGGGGTGAATGGATTCTTGAACTTTTCTTGATTGAGTCTATGTAGCAGATAAGTGCCTTTGTGTGTAGAAGTGAAGGTGCGGATAAATAAACAACACAAGACACAATATCACTTTAATCTAATGTATTATTAGATAAAGGTTGCTACAATCTGTGAATACAAATGGTAGTATTCTCAGCTTCGTTTTTCTCAGAGAGATATGGCTTACAGTGTATGAAAAACTTGACTCACAAAAGTTACTAAGTTACGAAATGAGGCTGTGTCCGTATAGAACATGGATACAGCCCACTTACTGCAAATAAGGTAGCTAAACAAATTACTTTCTAGTCTGTCTATCCTTTTTGAGTAAGTGTCCAAACGGTTACAGATTTGACTTTGCAAAGCCCGTTTAGATCCACTTCTTTAGCTCCTTGTCTCTTCTATATCTCTCCAAGCTTCCTTGTAGGCTTTCCAGAGCACGTTACAGATTGTGGTCCATAAAGTGCATTGGCTTGTTGCAGGTTTCTGACTTGTACAATTTCTTCAGTATTTTGTCTCCAAGAATGTATTCGAGAAGTGACTAAGTAAGTGATTCGAGAACTAGAATTGACTTGATCGATAACTCTGAGTTCTCGAATACTGTTATAATGACATATCGAACCACTTCTCGAATAGCTCTTTTCCATCAGGATTCCTTGAGTTGTCGAATAGAACATTTGACTTATCGAATCCTCGAGTTGTCGAATAGCTTTCCGAGTCCTTGAGATATCGAATGGAACTTTGACTTGTTGACTCTTTGAGAACTCGAATACCATCTTGACTTGTTGACTTCTTGAGTTCTCGAATAGAGTAGTAGACATATCGAATCCCTGAGATATCGAATGAGATATCGAACAGTGTATTCAGAGATATCGAATAGTGTCTTGAGATATCGAATCCCTGACTTCTCGAATGCTGGACTTCTCGAATAGACAAATATACTTCTCGAATTGGTACTTAGGCAAATTCTTCATTTCTTCAAATCCCAACTGTGATTATTTGACAGTATTTAACTCCTTGCTTGAGGCATGAACCTTGGAACTTCTTTCAAGCATTATTCTAGACTCTATTTGTACAATTACACAACTAGGATTTGATGCCTTCTACAAGTACAATACAAACAGAAACTCTACAACTAGAGGTTCCCTCAGTTAAGAGGTCATGTAAGTAATGCAGAGCATTACAAACAATTAGGCTTGTTATTAGATGTGTACAGGCATGCCTCTGTAACTAACAATCTCCCCCAAATTGTGAGTGAGACCCTTAGTCACAATTTCATGTCTGATAACAAGCCTAACATACATAAAGATAAAACTTTAAAAGTACAGGTATGTATTTTGATTGAACACATAAATGAAATTACAAGATAAATACTCTTACAGTATGATGAGGTACTAGCCATTTTCTTTTGATTGCATCTCCATTGCTTTGGCTTGTAGATCATCATATGCTTTATGTTTCCTTTCTTTCTCCTTTCTTGCAATCTCATCTACTGCTCTCATGATTTCTGTCATAGCATCCAATTCTTCAATCATAATAGAGTTTTTGAAATCTTCAAGCACTGGCTTCAGAATGTTGGCAGGATAGTGACTGAGTAGGTCCATTCTTATATTGACATTGGCTCCATTTCTTCTCCTATACTTCACCACATAGGGATCAAACTGAACTCTACACAATCCCTTTGCCCTTAGCTTTTCTGCTTCAATCTCCAGTCTATCAATTTCTTTCTCCCTTTCTAACCATTTCTCATAGCAGCCCTTTCTTATCTTCTCAGCATAATCTTTCTTCATTTTCACAAAGTCAATCAATTCCAGCTTCCATACTTTCTCCACCTTGTCTTTAGAATCCAGCAATGCAATGATTCTTTCTATCTCATACAATTTACCCCAATGTTGACAACCCCCTTGTTTGAATTTCATTTCTTTCCCATCAGTGTACTTGATTTCAAGGTGGTCATCCACAATTGCAGCATAGCATATCTTTTGAGCTCTTAGAAATTGCAGTTGCTCTTCATCAAAGTCTTCATCAAGTGGCTGGAGTTTCAATCCTGGAATGATTGTTAGGGCTCTAGATTTGGATAGCTTCACTCTTCTTGCAGCATGTTTAAATTTCATCCGCTTGACATGATTGCTTGGTAGAAATCTTTGACCTTTGTTGGTAGACCATAGTAGTATTCCATTAGCAGATTGCTTTCTGAAACATACACATGGTTTCTTGACTTGAATCTTCTTCTCTTCTTGAGGTGGTAAGACAGTTGCAGAAGCCACAGATGTAGATTTTGCTAGGTCACTACTAACAGTATTCACCCTAGACTTAGAGTCTTGTGATGTGGTGAGGTTACTGCTAGCAGTGCCTAAGGCTTGCTGTCTTCCACTCTTCCTCTCATAGGTTTTACCTTGGTCATCATCATCCTTTTTATCCTTGTCTCCCTTTTTCTTCTTGTCTTCATCACCCTTATCTCTCATGTGATGTCTTCTCCTCCCATCACCTTTGTCTTCAGAATCATCATCCTTATTTCTCCTAGGTTGAGCCATCTCTGGAATTTCACCAGTTGCAATATAGGTTCTGAGGATGTGCAGTGCCTCAGTTTCTTCAGCATTTCTGGCTCCAACCTTCTTCTGTAATTGATCAATGATAGCAATGATCAGTCTGTGATTTCTAGTGGTGAGATCATGGGGAATGACCAATTGCTTGATATCTTCAATTCTGGTGCCAGACTGATAAATGATTGTCCATGGCTTCTTGATCACTTCTGGTAGCCTTGAAGGTTGGTCATTCCTCAAGTCATCAAACAGACTTTTGTTGTTCTCATTCTTCTTTTCTATAAGCTCGAGTATGGCATCTATCTCTGAGTGTTTCAGTTCTTGTAGAGTCTTGTATGTTAGATGCCATATCTTCAATTTGGATATCATCACTATCTCCTTGATCCACAGATTATTGACTGTCTTAGGAATGACAGTGATGCAATCAATCTGCTTCTTCAACTCCCTCAGATAGAACTGAGTGTCACCAACCTGTTCCCTTGTGGCTTTCAGAAACTCCAAAAAGGCTTTATCATGATAAACATTGGAGTTAGCAACTTCTTGTAGTTTGGCCTCAGTAACAACTTTAACTTCTACAGGCTTGGCACTCTCAGATATAGAGGTTGGAGGTTTGTCAGATGGCATACTCCCTGCAACCACTGTGGTAGTTATGGATTGCTTTTGTCCTCCAGGAGTAGTGATGTGCACAATTGGTAGAGTGACAACTGGCAAGATAGATGGAGGCTCATCCACTTTGGATTTTCCTTTGCCAGGCACATTTGCTAGAGACTTTGAAGCCCTTTGTTGACCACCCTCTTTTATTATTATGCCTTTCTCCCCCTTTGTATTTGAGTTCCTTGCCTTCTTCTCCCCCTTAGGCTTGTTGTCAGGCACTGAGGCTGTAGAAATGTTCTTTGGGATTGAAGATTCATCAGGTAGAGGGAGACCCATATGCTTCATCATTGCAGCTAACATGGATTGTTGATGCAGAAGGACATCAGCTGTGGTGGATGCTTGAGTGTCCAACTGTTCATTTAGCAGTGCAACCTTTTCTGTAAGATGAGCATTGGTCTTGGTAAGAGTGGCTACCTCCTGTTCAAGAGTGTTCACCTTAGTGAATAACTCATTGGCCTTAAAACCAGATAAAGATTGATCCTGCAGCCTCTTCACTTCATATTTAGACAGTTCATGCACAGGGACATCAGTCACTAGCCTATCTCCATAAAGATTCTTGAACATTATCCTCAGCATGGCATTGGCATCTGTAGTCTAGTCAGATAGATTTTGAAATTGATGCCCCAGACCTGTGATAGTATCCTTTAGCAGAGCTAGCCCATTATCCATCTGAGTGCAGGTAGAGTTGCAGTGTTTGATGTCCTTGAACACACTGTCCAATTGAGGAAATTTAGCATCAAAGGCCCTCTTGACTTCTGCTACTGAAGTGGCTGTCTTGTCACACACCCTGTTGACTTCAGTTTTGACTCCCTTGCCAAGATAGTGTGCAGCCTTGAGGAAACCCTTGTAGGAATCATTTACAGCTTCATACACTTCACCAGGTGACAGGGATTTTGCATTGGAGCCCAGTGAAGTGATGTATTCCTCCCTGAGATACTGAAGTGCTTCATCGAGAGTAATATCATATTTTCCTTGCAACCAGGCATCTATGTTGCCATCTCTCTCAGCATCATCAATGATCTTTGACTTCTGTACTTCCACATCATCCCTATGGCATAACAGAATAGCCTCATAGTCTGGATTAGGCATGTCTGCAGTGAGAAGGTTCTGAGCAATCTTTGTGAACTCAGGAATCTGATCCACAATTAAGCTTTGAAGTGCTTCAACCGTCAATTGTTGTGGAACAGACCCTGATCCTGAAGCACTGTCATGTTGCACAGGCTTCAGCCATTTTGACATGAAGTCAGAGCTAGAGCTAGGCAGGCTAGACTCCTCAGTTACAGATGCAACTTCTATAACCGGATGGATTGACTCTACTACTGGTGTCACCACAGAAGTGGGATGAATTACACCAGCAGTTGACACAGGCACAGAGTCTCTAGTAAAAACTAGTGAAGCCTCTGTGTTTGTGATGGTGTCATTAGGAGATGCCTCAGCATGCATTCCCTCACCATCTAAATGTGGGTTCTGAGTGGTGAACAAAGTGTCATGCACTAAGTCACTTGAAATTATTGGCTCATCAAGAGAAAAGAATTCTTGATGATCAATACCTTGCATCTCAGTTGCCTGAGTTGCAGGTTCCAAAGAAATTTCAGAGTTAGATTCTGGAAGAGAAGTGTGTTTAAGAGTAGATTTTGGCAATTCCCCCTGAGAAATAGAGGGAGTTTCAAATGTGATGTGCTCTCCACTCAGTGTTGTGCCAGCCTTATCACTCCCATGTGCTGACTCTATACAAGAAGGTGCATTGGGGAGGATGCTTGATTCTATAGGTGCACCCTGTTGAGAGGATACACCTAGTGAGCTGTGTGCCCCTGATTTTACAACTTCAGCCATTTGTGTGACTGAAGAGGTGGTCTTAGTTTTCTTCTTCTTTGTCCTGTGTAAAGGTAACTCAGGTTCCTCACTTCCTAGACCTAATTCAACAGCTAATGCTGCTTCAGACAAGATATTCAATGGTGCAGACATTACTTCCTTTCTCTTCTTTTTACTAACATCACCCTTTTGAGAGGATGATGCAGTTGGCTCAGTATGTGGTAGAGTGTTTGGTTGAGAGGGTTGGTTAGCAGGCCCTAGGTTAGCATTTTGTTCTACTTGCTTGGGCTGTGCTAACTTAGATTTTGCATCAAATGTTGGCATGTTGTGGGGATAAGTCTTAAACAAACTCTCCATATGGGGAGTTATGTTCAGTCTTACATCCACATCATTCCTAGTCTCCAAATTACCAAAAATGAGTTTGGTCATGGACTTAGGATAGCCTATTTTATTTTTATCAATCCCAGGCAATTCAATCAATGAAGGATTTTTATAATTAAGTACAGATTGAATAAAGCGAGGGAAGAAAATATCAGTACCTCTCTTGGTTGTGTTCTTACCAAGTCTCCCATATAATTCTTGAAGTATGATTTGGCCAACATCAATTTTCTTTCCGTAGGCCAAAGCATATCCAATTTGCTGCACAGATGCACTGATTTGGTCAAAGCTTGATTTCCTGGCAGTGAAGACTTGGAGAAGAGTTGCAAACACATAACTCCACTCCTTTCTCAGATTCTTTCTGTTTAGCTTTCCAAGGTTAATCCCATCTGAGTAGTTTATGAACTCAAAGAATTCCTCCAACTCTGCATTAGTGGCCATTCTGTCAAATGACTCTTGTTGTAGGCCTAGTGCTTGGTTCATGTCTGTAGTAGTGATAGTGATTTCCTCATTTTGAACCTTGCAGTAGATGACATATGAAGTAATTGCGTTTTCCAGGGCTACAACCTCCACAATAGCAGTACTCCAGAATTGTTCCAGAATATCTAGATATAGAGTTGGGTTGGCAGAGAGTGCATCCTTGATATACGACTCAGCCATCCATTTCACAAAGCACTTGAAATTGGCATTGGGTGCTTCAACATCACTAGTGAGTGCGATGAAGTTGGTGTTAAACTTTACTGTTGCCATTTGTGTAGAAGAGAGGAAAGAAATTGAAGGTTGAAGAAGAAATTTGGCTTTTCGTAGCTAGGGTTTCAGGGGTTTAGAGAGTGTAGATGCTTGAGAAATCGAATGAAATGAATCGAATAGATGTGAAATTGTATAAGTATGAAGTACTTGAATTGTCGATTAGCAGAGAGTTTTGTATCGACAAGTCAGGCATTCGAGAAGTAAAAAACAACTATTCGAGAAGTCAAGAATGGCTTAATCGATAACTCAAGCAGATAGAAACTCACAGCTGGCAGTTATCTAACTTAGAAATAATTCTAAATTAAATAATATGTGTTTTTATGAGTGAATTAAACTTTTAGACAAAAAGTCCAAAATCGGTTAAAATTCAGCGAGAATTCAGCCTTTTCAAATGATTCGAGAACTCAAATATAGTGTTCGAGAACTCAGTCATTCGAGAACTCAGTTGCTATATTCGAGAAGTCAAGAATTCCTCTATTCGATATCTCAGAAAGACTCTATTCGAGAACTCAAGAGTACTCTAATGAGACTTATTAGAGATGTCGAATAGTGAATCATTCGAGAAGTCTGACTTATCGAACTATACCCATCACTCATAAAAATTTGATTTTCACTATCTTTTTAAAATTTACCAGACATATTCATTGAAAAATATCCTAGCAAATCAAATAGTGATTTTCTAAAAATTTCATATAAATTTTAAGTTAATAAAAATATGATTTTCAACATATGCAACAGATTTGAAATATTTATAAATCATATTTCAGCCAACACTTACTCCAAAAATATTGAGAATTTAGATAAAGTAAGTGTTTACTGCTGCAACAATCTAGATGATGTATTCACTTAGCCAGAATCTGAAGAATTCAGCATTCCAATCTCACTTACCAACCTTGTGAAGGTGGCTTCATCTAATGGCTTAGTGAATATATCAGCTAGTTGTTTATCTGTAGAGACATAATGCAACTCAATGGTTCCATTAGTTGCATGTTCTCTTATGAAATGATATCTGATGTCAATGTGCTTTGTTCTAGAATGATTGACAGGATTGGCAACTATAGAGATTGCACTTGTGTTGTCATACATGATTGGAATTCTTTCCAACACAAGTCCATAATCTCTAAGTTGATTTCTAATCCAAAGCACTTGAGCACAGCAACTTCCAGCAGCTATGTATTCAGCCTCAGCTGTAGAAGTTGACACAGATTGTTGCTTCTTGCTATACCAAGAAACTAACCTTTGTCCAAGAAACTGGCAGCTTCCTGAGGTGCTTTTCCTATCCACTCTGCATCCAGCATAATCAGCATCAGAATAACCAACCAGATTGAACCCTGTGTCCTTAGGATACCATAATCCCAAGTTAGGAGTGCCCTTCAGATATCTAAAGATCCTTTTTATTGCAATCAAATGTGATTCCTTTGGATTTGATTGAAACCTTGCACACAAGCATGTAGCAAACATGATGTCTGGCCTACTTGCAGTGAGGTAGAGTAGAGAACCAACCATGCCTCTGTAGACTGAGATATCTACTCTCTTGCCTTTAGCATCTTCATCCAATTTAGTGGCAGTGGCCATGGGTGTCTTGGCAGGTGAACAATCTTCCAAGTCAAACTTCTTCAATAAATCCTTGATGTACTTGGTTTGACTGATAACGATACCATCCTTCCTTTGACTGACTTGCAACCCTAGAAAGAATGTCAACTCTCCCATCATACTCATCTCATATCTGCTCTGCATGAGTTTAGAGAATTTCTCACACAGTTTCTCATTTGTAGAACCAAAAATGATATCATCCACATAGATTTGAACTAGGATCATATCATCACCATGCTTCTTGTAAAACAGTGTCTTGTCCAATGTGCCTCGAGTGAATTGATTTTCAAGAAGGAATTGTGATAAAGTATCATACCATGCTCTTGGAGCTTGCTTAAGTCCATACAATGCCTTAAGCAATCTGTAGACAAATTCTGGGAAATGTGGATCCTCAAAGCCAGGTGGTTGTTGCACATAAACCTCTTCTTCCAACTCTCCATTTAGAAATGCACTCTTGACATCCATTTGATAAACTTTAAAGTTTGAATGAGCAGCAAATGCCAAGAATATTCTAATGGCTTCCAATCTAGCAACAGGGGCAAATGTCTCATCATAATCAATGCCTTCCTATTGAGAGTATCCTTTTGCAACCAGCCTTGCTTTGTTTCTTATTATTACACCATCTTCATCCATCTTATTCTTCAGAACCCATTTTGTTCCAACAATGGTTCTGTTCTTTGATGCAGGCACAAGTTCCCATACTTTGTTCCTTTCAAATTGATTCAGCTCCTCTTGCATGGCAATAATCCAATCTGGATCCAACAATGCATCATCAAGTTTCTTAGGCTCAACTTGTGATAGAAAACATCCATAGAGGCACTCATTTTGAGTTGCTCTCCTAGTCCTTACTCCTGCATTAGGATCTCCAATGATTTGCTCTGCAGTGTGTGATCTATCCCATTTCCTCGAGTGTTCAGCCCGATTTCTCATTCTTGATGTTGCTTCATCATCCACATCATGGTCATCCTCATTTCCTCCCCCTGTGAAGTTGCCATTACTCACAGGTGTGTCTTGGATGCTTGTTTCTCCACTATTGGTTGGCACAAATTCTTCTCTTGTATCATTATTCACTTGAGAATGTTGAACTTGAGTTTCAACTCCAGTTTCAGTCTCTTCATCAGAATCATCTAGATTATCAAACTTCAATGGATCTTTGTCTTCATCATTGGCTTCTTCTAGTCCAGGTAGTTTGCTGTCATCAAATGTTACATCTGTGCTTTCCATAACTTTCTTTTGACTGATGACATAAACCTTGTATGCAATTCTTTCCATAGAATAGCCAAGAAAAATTCCTTCAAATGCTTTTGCATCAAACTTTCCAACATATTCAGAATTATCCTTGAGTACAAAGCATTTGCTTCCAAAAGTATGAACATACTTTAGTGTAGGCTTCTTTCCAGTCATCAAGTTGTAAGGTGTCTTTCCAATGTTTTTGTTGATGAGGGTTCTGTTCTGAATATAGCATGCAGTGCTCACAGCCTCAGCCCAAAAACATGTAGGCATTTTTGCATCAAGTAACATTGTTCTAGCAGCCTCAATTAGAGTTCTATTCTTTCTCTCAACAACTCCATTTTGTTGTGGAGTCCTTGGAGCTGAGAATTGCTGAGAAATGCCATTCTCTTTGCAGAATGCTTCAAGTGTGGCATTTCTGAACTCTGTTCCATTATCACTCCTCAGTGCAATCACACTTGCATCGTTTGCCTTTGCTTCCTTGTCAACTTTCTTTATATGCTCAATAATTACTTGTGGAGCCTCATCTTTTGATGCCAGAAACTCCACCCATGTATACCTTGAAAAATCATCAACCATTACCAGGGCATACTTCTTTCTTCCAAGTGACATTATGTTGACAGGCCCAAACAAATCCATATGGATAAGTTGTAGTGGCTTGGTTACAGATGTCACTGTCTTTGACTTGTGGCTTGATCTCTTCATTTTTCCTTTTTGACAAGCCTCACACACTCCTTCTTGGCAGAATTCAAGTGTGGGCATGCCTCTCACTAACTCTCTTTTGACTAGAGAATTAATGGCCTTGAAGTTCAGGTGTGATAGTTTCTTGTGCCACAGCCAACAATCTTCATTTGATGCTTTTGAGTAAAAGCAACAAATTTTGTCCTTGTTTGCAGAGTCCATATTGGCTACAAACAGGCTTCCCTTCCTTACTCCAGATAGAGCAAAATCACCAGTCTTCTTGTGGGTGATCAAACATTCATCTTTGTCAAAATTCACTTTGAATCCTCTATCAGTAAACTGACCAACACTTAACAGATTATGCTTGAGCCCCTTGACTAGTGCTACATCTTCAATGATGACATTTCCAACTTTCAGCTTGCCATATCCCAATGTGTTACCCATGCTGTCATCTCCAAAAGCAACCATTGGGCCAGCCTTTTCCTCATACTGTGATAGCAGGGCCATATCACCAGTCATATGATTTGAGCATCCACTGTCCAAAATCCACATGACCTTCTTTTCACTTTCTTTGCCCTGCAACCACAAAGGTATTACTTTTCCTTTGGTACCCAAACAAGTTTGGGTCCATGTGACTTAGAGACAGTTTTATAAAAAACAACATGCTTGTTAACTTTCTTAGTGTTAGTCTTCTTGTCACTGTTGGAAGTCTTAGAACCTGAGGTTTCAGACTTAGGTGGCAAAGGTACCTTCCTAGCTTTAGGAGGACTTGAAGACTTTGACCTTGTGTAGTGTGTGTGAGAATTGTGACTGATACAACCATCAATGAACTGCCTTCTTAAATTAAAACAACTAGTCATAACATTCATATTGCATGGCATACAGTCAAATTTATCACAGAAAGGTGCATCTCTATGACTTAGAGGCACAGAACAATCATAGAAAGGTTTAGACACACTACCAACAGGTTTCTTGCATGCATGAGTTAGATGATTGGTACTGAAACAGTTCTGACAAGTTTTCCTAGGGGCATTAGGCATATAAGCATAGTTGTTATCCTTGTTAATCCCTAACTTGCCATTTCTGTTCTGTTTCCTTTTAGTCACTTCCTTTTCTGATTCACTCTTCCCAGCTGAAACAAACTTAACAAACTTCTTAGGTCTTGGCCTATCAACTACTGGCTTCTTGGTCTTTGACTTGACACTCTCACCCTTAGAGGATGCTTGCTGTTCACTAGATTGTGCCTCATCCTCATCATTCAACATTTGCTTGATGAGTAAGGCATCCTCATCAATTTCAAATGTTGATTCCTTAGAAATTGGATTTTCAGTTTTTCTCAAAATGTGAGGCACTTTCTCATGAACAGCTGTGTCCTCTTCAATGACAGCATAGCCTTTCCTTTGTTTGAGAGAGTCATAGTCAAGTCCAATAGCTGCTTTGGGTTTAGCTTCAATTTTCTCACAGTAGGATTGCACTAAACCAGATGATTTCTTGAAAGTTTTAAGTTTGAATTCATTCTCAGCTAATTCATCCCTAAGAGCCTTCTCTACTTGACTAGCACATAAAACCGTGTTCTTCAAATATTCAACTTCTTTCTTAAGGTTTTCTACTTACATAGTAGTTAGCTCAAGTTCCTCATTCTTTTTGGTTAATATTTCATTTCTAGTAGACAGTTTAGCAATCTCCTCATTAGCAGCAGTCATACTAGTATGAATATTAAACATTTCAACAGATAATTGTTCAATCATGCATTTGTATTCAGAAACAGACATGTCTATAGTAGTGAGAGATGGTACCTGAGAATCAGATGAAGATGATGATAGTATTTTGTCCTAAACCCAATCATGTATGATGAGTTAGGAAATACTTTCATGTAATCTTATTTGATTTTATTTATATTAATAAAAGACTTGTTGTTTTTATTACGGGCTTTATCTATTTAAAGTGTTTAAATAAGAAGTTCCATAGTTTAGAGTAAAGCTTCTAGAATTATAATGAGATTATAATAATGAGATCTAGAAGATGATAACACTAAACTTAAATAGTTCCCGATCGTAGGATAACTAATTGGGAGTTAGTCAATCCGTAAAGATCGGTACATACTATGCTTGCTTCCTCGGAAGGATGTCTGTTCTCATAGACATTCGTGTGGTGACACTATAGCTAGTATGTAGGTGCTTATTGGAGAATAAGTTCACTGAACGTGACTTGATCAAATGAACGACTAATGGAGTTTACTCACGTGTTAATAGTTGTTCATAAGTTGATGGTGGTACAAGTGTCCTTAGACTTGAGACCGTTAAAGTAATCTTATATACAATGAACTATGTTTTGGTTTAGTTCTAAGTCCTCAAGGGACAATCATTAGTTCTATTCCGGGTATAGGAATTTGTATATGAAGATAGTTAACGATCGATAAAGAATCTACCCCTTTCAGTAAAAGAAAGTGAATATCCTATGATGTTCTTACTATGTTAGTTCAGGAATCTCTGGCCAGAGTAATTGAAGTTAGAAAGAGTTTCTAATTCAAATGAACTAGACATAATGTATAAGAAATTATATGATTAAATTAAATAGGCTTGACACGCGTTCCATGCCTTGTATTTAATCGGGATATTGTCGGGTAGAAGGAATTGATTGTACGGTAACCATTTGCTGAATAGGTTTTATATATTCTAAGCAATGAATTCATATTATCCGGATAGTCGCGATATATTCAAAAGTATCACTCACGATGTAGAATAAATATTAATTACTTATGTAATTATATTTAACGAATTATTTAGTAATTCGTATAAGTAATAATAAATAGTTTATTATTATTTATTTCTACTACCGGCTTAATATTGAACCTAAAGGGTCACACCATAAAAAGGTTAAATATTTATAGATGATGAGAATAATTAATAATGGCTATGAATTATTTATTTATTGAATAAATAATTAATTAGCAATTATTTATAATTTATTAAATGAGATTTAATAGATTATAAATAAATTAAGAAAAGTTCTTAATAATTATTAATTAAAAAATTTAGTTTGAGAAATTAAATTTATGAGAGAATTATTTTCAGAATGGGATTAATAATTAAAAAGGTTTTAATTATTAAATGATTATTTAATTAGATAAAGTAAAGACTTTATTTCTTTAAATATCAAACATTCCAAGAGTTGGAAGATACAAGATATCAAACACATAACACAAAACATCCCAGGGGATTTTAAGAGCTTTTGAAGTTCATCAAAATCATTCCAAATCTTTTTAATAATTTTCTCAATTGTTCTTAATCTACTATATGATATTTGATCTTGGTGGATACCATTAGAGCACTCCACACTTGAGGGGTGATTGCTGGAAATCAAAGATACATTCATAACAATCCCAGGAAAGCTATCAAGGTATTTTTTCTTGTGTTCATACAATTTTTAAATCTATATACATGATTAATTAGGTTTTTATGCAAGTAAATGTGATTTACGCTTCCGCTACGGCCATAAATTCCTACAATGGTATCAGAGCATAGGTTGCATGTATATAGATCCCAGAAAAAATTTCGGAATTTTTCAAGCTTGTATGAATTAGTTATGAATTTTTGAAGTTCATGGAGGCTATAATCAAATTAATTACGAATTAATTAATAAATTATTTTTAAAATAATTTTGATCACTGATATATTTTCTACAAGTGTTGTAGAAGTCCCAGAAAAAGTTTCATAATTTTCCCATGTATAGATTATTTATTATTGATTTTTAAAGAGTTTAGAAATTAATAAATAATAATCTGTTTTATAAATATATATTATTTATAAAATATCTAGATGGGTTATTAAAGTTGGGGGCCCAAACAAGAAATAGTGGGCTGTTAAAGTGGGCTGTATATATATATATTATCTATCCATCCAGCCGACTGAAAACAGAAACCACTGCGCGCGACTGTAACCCGCGCGTGGGCCTCACGCGCTGGCGGCTCACGCGCCGCGCGTGTCAGCCACGCGCCGGGTCGGATTCCGGGTCGGGTCGGGTCGGATTCGGGTCGGGTCGGTCATGGGTCGGGTCGGATGCTGACGTCAGCATGACATCAGCATGACGTCATCTATGGATAACGCCTCTGTTGAATGCGTTACAGGATTATATGTTATTTTTGGCCTGTAACGCATTCTGGTAATGCGTTACAGCGTCTGTTGATGACAGAAATGGTCCTGATTCGTATTTTGAATTTTCCCGTTGATCCGTAACTCCGTTTGAGGCGTATAATATATCGTTGGATTCGTTTTTCCGAGACGGATCTAATGGAGTGGTCAAATAAATTTTAAAAATTAATTTTGAAATGGTTATAGCTTCCGGAAGTGTTTTAAAGCCCGTTTTAATTGTGTTAAAATGCTTTAAAAATACTAATATTGTTTCATATAAATGTTTAACAATGTTTAACATGATATAACATGTTTGCCTAAATATATGTGTGCATAGAAATGCCATGAGATGATATATTTAGTTTTATATATCGTATATAATTGCATGTTTGTCTTTAGGTTCTAACGAAAAGGTTTCGTAACCTAAATAATATAAAATCCCTCGTTATTTAATATCAAGTAATAAAATGGCCAATGTCACAACGGGCTTGTGTCGGTCATAGCCTTCCAACATGGTAGAAAGTAATTCTTAGTTTTGAGCTTTGTCATTTCGTGCTACAGCCGAGGGCTTCGTTTTCAAAATAGGAATTACTTGTCTATTACATGAGATGCGTATAATTAATTAGAATCCAATTGTCGTTACGTGCTACAGCCGTGGGCTATTGAGATCTTATTAATTTAACGAGATGTTGGGTCTCACTTGACTTAGAATATTGAATTTAGACGTGCTACAGCCGTGATTCAATGATTCAAGAGGCTAAATGGAATTAGGGAATAACATGAGATGTAATTGATAAAGAGTTATCTGCCTATGGAACATTACATAGCGTTTCGTGCTACAGCCGAGGTTATATAATGGAAAGTAGGATCCCTATTCTCACATGCATTGAGAATGCTTAAGTTATACATTTGAGGGTTGTATAATTTTAATAAAACTGTGGGAGCCACCTATGAATAAAGACCCGATTCATAAGGTGTTATAATAAAATTGGATATCTACTAATGTTGTTATGTATTCACAAATTTCAGATTTATAGATCATGTCTTCTACTCTATCACTCCGTAGCATACTTGATGCGAACAAATTGACTGGTCCCAATTATGCTGATTGGCTTCGAAACCTGAGAATCGTTCTCAGGGCTGAGAAGAAGGATTATGTGCTTGACTCGCCTTTACCTGTACCTCCTTCTGATGATGCACTTTTCCATGAACGAGAAGTGTATAATGACTGGTTAGATGCTGCTAATGTTGCTCAATGTGTCATGCTAGCATCCATGACACCTGAGTTACAGAAGCAACATGAGAAAATGGATGCTCCTACCATTCTGATACATCTACAGGAGCTTTATGATGTACAAGGGAGAACCGCTCGATATGATATATCGAAAGAGCTATTCCAATGTAGAATGGCTGAAGGGTCGTCTGTGAATGACCATGTGCTTAAGATGATCAATCTGATTGAGCATCTAGGGCAGTTAGGTTTTGTCATGGATGGGGAGTTAAGCCAAGATTTAGTCTTGCAGTCACTCCCAGATTCGTTCTCGCAGTTCGTTATGAACTTTCACATGAACAAGCTGGATGTCAGCTTAGCTGAGCTCCACAACATGCTGAAAACTGCTGAGGCGAATTTTCCCTCCAAAAGGGGTTCTGTTCTTATGATCGGTGCCAGTACCTCTACTAAGAGGAAGAGGAACTGGAAGCCGAAGAATAAGAAAAAGGGTGAGAATAAGCCTGTTCCACCAAAGGCTGACCCGAAAAGCAAAGGAGTTTGCTTCCACTGTAACAAGGTGGGACACTGGAAGAGGAACTGCAAGGTTTACCTTGCAGAGTTAAAGAATAAGAAGGGCAATGAGATTACCGCTTCTGATTCAGGTATGTTCATGATTGAACTAAATATGTCTTTAAGTCAGATTTCTACTTGGGTATTGGATACTGCTTGTGGGTCTCATATATGCAATTCGTTGCAGGGACTAAAGCAAAGTAGATCTCTGGGGGAAGATGAAGTGATTCTATTGATGGGCAATGGAGCAAGAGTTGCTGCTGCAGCTGTAGGATCATTTCCTTTGCATATGCCTACGGGCAAAACTATTGTGTTAAATAAATGTTATTATGTACCATCAATTGTAAGAAATATTGTTTCTATTCCTGTACTTGATTCGGATGGTTTTACATTTATTGTTGAGAATAATAAATGTTTAATTAAGAGAAACAATATTATTTATGGATACGGTACATTACATAATGGTTTGTATATATGTGACTTAGAACATAATTTGTTTCAAATTGAACAACCAAATAATAAAAGAAAAAGAGATAATAAAAATCCAACTTATTTATGGCACTGCAGACTAGGTCATATTAGTGAGAACAGACTTCGCACATTACATAAGGATAAGTTACTAGAACATTTTGATTTTGAATCATATCCTACATGCGAGTCTTGTCTCATGGGTAAAATGACTAAATCTCCATTTACTGGACATGGAGAGAGAGCTGAGGGGTTGTTAGACTTGGTACACACAGATGTGTGTGGACCAATGTCAACAAGTGCTAGAGGAGGATTTTCATACTTCATTACTTTTACGGATGATCGATCCAGGTTAGGATATGTATATCTTATGAAATACAAATCCGAAGCTTTTGAAAAGTTCAAGGAATATAGAAATGAAGTAGAAAAACAAACCGCACGTAGTATAAAAGTTCTTCGATCAGATCGAGGAGGTGAGTACTTAAGCGGAGAGTTTTTAGGTTATCTTAAAGAAAATGGTATAGTTTCTCAATGGACCCCTCCCTATACTCCACAATTAAATGGAGTATCTGAGAGAAGGAATCGTACTCTATTAGATATGGTGAGGTCCATGATGAGCTTTACTGATCTTCCAGTATCACTATGGGGTTATGCTTTAGAGACGTCAGCGTATTTACTGAACAAGGTGCCTTCTAAATCGGTTCTCACGACCCCACATGAGATGTGGAGTAGGAAGAAACCAGGTCTTAAACATGTTAAGGTTTGGGGGTGTCCAGCTTATGTCAAGAAAGTTGAACATGATAAGTTGGAACCTAGATCCGTGAAATGCAGTTTTGTGGGATATCCTAAAGAAGGTCATGGATATTATTTCTATGATCCTTCTGATCAAAGGATATTTGTTTCTAGACACGCACACTTCTTAGAGGAACAGTTCCTCCTTGATAGAAACAGTGGGAGAAATATTGAACTTGATGAAGTTCAAGAAACACAAAATGCAACGATTAGAGAAGAAGTACCTGTTCAGAAAGAACAACCTTCTGTAGAACAACCTTTACGTAGGTCAGAGAGAGTGTCCCGCCCAATCGAAAGATATTACGGGCTTGTCATTGAAAATGATGATGATTTGTCATTTGTTGATGATGAGGACCCTATGACTTATGAAGAGGCTATGAGTTGTAATGACTCAGAGAAATGGCAGGATGCCATGAAATCCGAAATGGACTCGATGTATATAAACCAAGTGTGGACTTTGGTTGAGGCACCTGAAGGATTTAAACCCATTGGGTGCAAATGGATATACAAACGAAAGTTAGGAGCAGATGGCCAGGTGGAGACCTATAAGGCCAGGCTTGTGGCAAAAGGATTCAAACAAAGACAAGGGATTGACTTTGATGAAACCTTTTCGCCTGTAGCCTTGCTCAAATCCATTAGGATTTTGCTTGCGATTGCAGCCTACTATGATTACGAAATCTGGCAAATGGACGTAAAGACGGCCTTCCTCAATGGGAAACTTGATGAGGAAGTGTATATGACACAGCCAGAGGGGTTTGTTTCCAACGGAAACGAACATCTAATATGTAGACTACTACGAACCATATATGGTTTGAAGCAAGCTTCTCGTAAATGGAACATCCGTTTTGATGAGACAATCAAAGAGTTTGATTTTATCAAAAACTTAGATGAACCATGTGTTTACAAGAAGGTTAGTGGGAGCGCGGTAACATTTCTTGTATTGTATGTGGATGACATACTTATCATAGGAAATGATATACCGATGTTACAATCAGTCAAGGTCTGGCTATCAAAGAACTTCACTATGAAGGACTTGGGAGAGGCATCCTATATTTTAGGGATGAAGATCTATAGAGATAGATCTAATCGAACGATTGGCCTATCCCAAGGTACATACATCGATAAAGTGCTAAAACGGTTTAGCATGGAGAACTCGAAAAGAGGTCTCATTCCTATTAGTCATGGGATTACTCTTTCCGAGAAGATGTCTCCAAAGACATATGAGGAAAGGGTGCGCATGAGTAGGATTCCTTATGCCTCGGCAATAGGATCCATCATGTATGCGATGTTATGTACTAGAGCTGATGTTGCTCATTCACTTAGTGTGACGAGCAGATATCAGTCTAACCCAGGTGAAGAACACTGGAAAGCAGTGAAGAACATATTGAAGTACTTGAGAAGGACTAAAGATGTTTTTCTTGTTTTTGGTGGATCTGAATTGAAAATTGAGGGTTATACTGACTCTAGTTTTCAATCAGAAGGCGATGGTAGCAGATCCCAGTCAGGGTATGTATTTACTCTAAATGGGGGAGCGATAAGTTGGAAGAGTTCCAAACAGCCTACAACGGCTGACTCCACAGCGGAAGCGGAATATATAGCTGCATGTGAAGCTGCAAAGGAAGCTGTCTGGATGAGGAAATTTGTTTCTGATTTGGGAGTAGTTCCTAGCATTGAGGATCCTATAGTGTTGTATTGTGATAACAACGCTGCGATAGCTCAAGCTAAGGAACCAAGATCCCATAAGAATTCTAAACACGTGTTGCGGCGCTTTCATCTGATTCGAGAGATCATAGAAAGAGGGGATGTCAACATCGTAAGAATTGACACACATAACAACATAGCGGACCCATTTACTAAGGCATTGTCTCAGGCTCACTTTGATCGACATAGAGATAAGATGGGTATAAGATACCAGAGTGATTGGCTTTAGTACAAGTGGGAGTTTGATAGTATTTTGTCCTAAACCCAATCATGTATGATGAGTTAGGAAATACTTTCATGTAATCTTATTTGATTTTATTTATATTAATAAAAGACTTGTTGTTTTTATTACGGGCTTTATCTATTTAAAGTGTTTAAATAAGAAGTTCCATAGTTTAGAGTAAAGCTTCTAGAATTATAATGAGATTATAATAATGAGATCTAGAAGATGATAACACTAAACTTAAATAGTTCCCGATCGTAGGATAACTAATTGGGAGTTAGTCAATCCGTAAAGATCGGTACATACTATGCTTGCTTCCTCGGAAGGATGTCTGTTCTCATAGACATTCGTGTGGTGACACTATAGCTAGTATGTAGGTGCTTATTGGAGAATAAGTTCACTGAACGTGACTTGATCAAATGAACGACTAATGGAGTTTACTCACGTGTTAATAGTTGTTCATAAGTTGATGGTGGTACAAGTGTCCTTAGACTTGAGACCGTTAAAGTAATCTTATATACAATGAACTATGTTTTGGTTTAGTTCTAAGTCCTCAAGGGACAATCATTAGTTCTATTCCGGGTATAGGAATTTGTATATGAAGATAGTTAACGATCGATAAAGAATCTACCCCTTTCAGTAAAAGAAAGTGAATATCCTATGATGTTCTTACTATGTTAGTTCAGGAATCTCTGGCCAGAGTAATTGAAGTTAGAAAGAGTTTCTAATTCAAATGAACTAGACATAATGTATAAGAAATTATATGATTAAATTAAATAGGCTTGACACGCGTTCCATGCCTTGTATTTAATCGGGATATTGTCGGGTAGAAGGAATTGATTGTACGGTAACCATTTGCTGAATAGGTTTTATATATTCTAAGCAATGAATTCATATTATCCGGATAGTCGCGATATATTCAAAAGTATCACTCACGATGTAGAATAAATATTAATTACTTATGTAATTATATTTAACGAATTATTTAGTAATTCGTATAAGTAATAATAAATAGTTTATTATTATTTATTTCTACTACCGGCTTAATATTGAACCTAAAGGGTCACACCATAAAAAGGTTAAATATTTATAGATGATGAGAATAATTAATAATGGCTATGAATTATTTATTTATTGAATAAATAATTAATTAGCAATTATTTATAATTTATTAAATGAGATTTAATAGATTATAAATAAATTAAGAAAAGTTCTTAATAATTATTAATTAAAAAATTTAGTTTGAGAAATTAAATTTATGAGAGAATTATTTTCAGAATGGGATTAATAATTAAAAAGGTTTTAATTATTAAATGATTATTTAATTAGATAAAGTAAAGACTTTATTTCTTTAAATATCAAACATTCCAAGAGTTGGAAGATACAAGATATCAAACACATAACACAAAACATCCCAGGGGATTTTAAGAGCTTTTGAAGTTCATCAAAATCATTCCAAATCTTTTTAATAATTTTCTCAATTGTTCTTAATCTACTATATGATATTTGATCTTGGTGGATACCATTAGAGCACTCCACACTTGAGGGGTGATTGCTGGAAATCAAAGATACATTCATAACAATCCCAGGAAAGCTATCAAGGTATTTTTTCTTGTGTTCATACAATTTTTAAATCTATATACATGATTAATTAGGTTTTTATGCAAGTAAATGTGATTTACGCTTCCGCTACGGCCATAAATTCCTACAGATGAGTCATCCTTGGAGTTGGCCATCAAGGCATAGTTGCAGAATTCTTGTTCCTCTTCATCACTCTCAGAATCATCCCAACACTTCCCTTCAGCTATGTAGGCCTTACCATGTGTCTGCTTTCTCAGAAGGGCCTCATACTTAGCTTCTAGCTCAAGATAATCTCTATCCTTCCTTTTAGGCTTCTTGCATTCACTGGCAAAATGCCCTAGGTCATTGCATCTATAACACCTTACAGATGACCTATCCACATAACCGGTTTTGAACTTATTTCTGTTTGGTTTCACAGGTGCCTTGTTCTTGTTGGCTGAATGGTTTTGAGTTTTGGGTTTGAAGGGTTGATTTCTTTTAAATCTGATGTTTGGAAATTTTCTGGCCATGAAGGCATATGAGGTATTTTCCATCCCATCAAGTTCTTCCAGAGTGTAAAACTCTTCTTCTTCTTCCTCCTTTTCCTCAACAGGTTCACTCACCCCAGCTTCAGTTTCTTCATCATCTGCCACCTCCTCTATCCTTAGTTGGCTTGTAGATGCTTCTAGGTCCAGAATGGATTTGTTGACAATCAAGGCACATGATGTGTTTATCATCCTACCTTGGTTGGCTTGGATAGCCCTTTTTTGAAGCAACTCAAGTTCATGAGTCTTTAGTACTCCATAGAGCACATCATAGGTGACTTTGTTCAAATCTCTCTCTCTTAGAGAAATGACTCTTTGCTCCAGATGATTTGGTGAAGACAACAGAAATTTCATATTTAACTCCTTGGTGCTGTAAACCTTTCCATTCATCTGCAACTCAGTAACTAGCTTGTGAAATCTTTCAAACATTTCAGTGATGCTTTCCTTGGGCTGTGCCATGAAAGCTTCATACTGTGTGACCAGTATCTGTTTCCTGTTTTCCTTAACCTCATCAGTCCCTTCACACAACACCTCAATGTGATCCCACATCTCTTTAGCAGACGTGCATGATGCAATGTTTGCAAACATTGACATGTCCATGGAATCAATGATGAGCAACATGAGGTGGCTGTCAAGAGCAACCTTCTCCCTTTCTGACTCTGTCTACTTTGATGGATCCTTGGCCTCATAAGTTCTTGGGATAGTTATGGTTCCAACAGTCTTCTCTTGTATCTCTTGTTGTGGAACAAAAGGACCATTCTTGAGAATCTCAGGATACAAGGGATGAGAGGCTTTAATGAACAACATCATCTTTATCTTCCAGAGGTTGAAGTTTTCTTTATCAAACTTAGGGACCTTCACCGTTCCTGTAGTCTTTGGTGTATTCGAACTCATGATCGTTTCTCTGTTTTTGAATAAACAGCCCGCTCTGATACCACTTGTTGAGTATTGAACACGGTAAAAGAATACAGAGGGGGGGGGGGTGAATGGATTCTTGAACTTTTCTTGATTGAGTCTATGTAGCAGATAAGTGCCTTTGTGTGTAGAAGTGAAGGTGCGGATAAATAAACAACACAAGACACAATATCACTTTAATCTAATGTATTATTAGATAAAGGTTGCTACAATCTGTGAATACAAATGGTAGTATTCTCAGCTTCGTTTTCTCAGAGAGATATGGCTTACAGTGTATGAAAAACTTGACTCACAAAAGTTACTAAGTTATGAAATGAGGCTGTGTCCTTATAGAACATGGATACAGCCCACTTACTGCAAATAAGGTAGCTAAACAAATTACTTTCTAGTCTGTCTATCCTTTTTGAGTAAGTGTCCAAACGGTTACAGATTTGACTTTGCAAAGCCTGTTTAGATCCACTTCTTTAGCTCCTTGTCTCTTCTATATCTCTCCAAGCTTCCTTGTAGGCTTTCCAGAGCACGTTACAGATTGTGGTCCATAAAGTGCATTGGCTTGTTGCAGGTTTCTGACTTGTACAATTTCTTCAGTATTTTGTCTCCAAGAATGTATTCGAGAAGTGACTAAGTAAGTGATTCGAAAACTAGAATTGACTTGATCGATAACTCTGAGTTCTCGAATACTGTTATAATGACATATCGAACCACTTCTCGAATAGCTCTTTTCCATCAGGATTCCTTGAGTTGTCGAATAGAACATTTGACTTATCGAATCCTCGAGTTGTCGAATAGCTTTCTGAGTCCTTGAGATATCGAATGGAACTTTGACTTGTTGACTCTTTGAGAACTCGAATACCATCTTGACTTGTTGACTTCTTGAGTTCTCGAATAGAGTAGTAGACATATCGAATCCCTGAGATATCGAATGAGATATCGAACAGTGTATTCAGAGATATCGAATAGTGTCTTGAGATATCGAATCCCTGACTTCTCGAATGCTGGACTTCTCGAATAGACAAATATACTTCTCGAATTGGTACTTAGGCAAATTCTTCATTTCTTCAAATCCCAACTGTGATTATTTGACAGTCTTTAACTCCTTGCTTGAGGCATGAACCTTGGAACTTCTTTCAAGCATTATTCTAGACTCTATTTGTACAATTACACAACTAGGATTTGATGCCTTCTACAAGTACAATACAAACAGAAACTCTACAACTAGAGGTTCCCTCAGTTAAGAGGTCATGTAAGTAATGCAGAGCATTACAAACAATTAGGCTTGTTATTAGATGTGTACAGGCATGCCTCTGTAACTAACACCCCCCTCTGTATTCTTTTACTGTATTCAATACTCAACAAGTGGTATCAGAGCGGGCTGTTTTTTCAAAAACACAAAAACGATCATGAGTTCTAATACACCAAAGACTACAGGAACGGTGAAAGTCCCTAAGTTTGACAAGGAAAACTACAACCTCTGGAAGATAAAGATGATGTTGTTCATCAAAGCCTCTCATCCTTTGTATCCTGAGATTCTCAAGAATGGTCCCTTTGTCCCACAACAAGAAATACCTGAAAAGACTGTTGGAACCACAACTGTTCCAAGATCTTATGAGGCCAAGGAACCATCCAAATGGACAGAATCAGAAAAGGAGAAGGTTGCTCTTGACAGTCACCTCATGTTGCTAATTATTGATTCCATGGACATGTTAATGTTTGCAAACATTGCATCATGCATATCTGCCAAAGAAATGTGGGATCACATTGAGGTGTTATGTGAAGGAACTGATGAGGTCAGGGAAAACAAGAAACAGATACTGGTCACACAGTATGAGGCTTTCATGGCATAGCCCAAGGAAAGCATTACTGAGATGTTTGAGAGATTTCACAAGCTAGTTATTGAGTTACAGATGAATGACAAGGTTTACAACACCAAGGAGTTAAACATGAAGTTTCTGCTATCTTCACCAAACCATCTAGAGCAAAGGGTCATCTCTCTAAGGGAAAGAGATTTGAACAAAATCACTTATGATGTGCTCTATGGGATTTTAAAGACTCATGAGCTTGAGTTGCTTCAGAAAAGGGATATTCAAGCCAACCAAGGCAGAATGATAAACACATCATGTGCCTTGATTGTCAACAAATCTATTCAAGACCTAGAAGCATCTACAAGCCAGCTAAGGATAGAGGAGATAGTAGATGATGAAGAAACTGAAGCTGAGGTAAGTGAACCTGTTGAGGAGAAGGAGGAAGATGAGTTCTATACTCTTGAAGAACTAGATGGGATGGAAAACACTTCATATGCTTTTATGGCCAGAAAATTCCCAAACATCAGATTCAAGAGGAACCAACCCTTCAAACCTAAAACCCAAAACCATTCATTCAACAAGAGCAAGGCACCTGTGAAACCAAACAAGAATAAGTTCAAAACCAGCCATGTGGATAGGTCATCTGTAAGGTGTTATAGATGCAATGACCTAGGGCATTTTTCCAGTGAATGCACAAAGCCTAAAAAGAAGGATAGAGAGTTTCTTGAGCTCGAAGCTAAGTATGAGGCCCTTCTGAAAAAGCAGACACAAGGTAAGGCCTACATTGCTGAAGGGAAGTGTTGGGATGATTCTGATATTGATGGAGAGGAACAAGAATTTTGCAACTATGCCTTGATGGCCAACTCCAAGGATGACACATTTCCATCAAGCTCTCAGGTACCATCTCTCACTACTATAGATATGTCTGTTTCTGTGTATAAATGCATGATTGAACCACTATCTGTTGAGATGTTTAATATTCATACTAGTATGACTGCTGCTAATGAAGAAATTGCTAAACTGTCTACTAGAAATGAAATGTTAACCAAAAAGAATGAGGAACTTGAGCTAACTACTATGCAAGTAGAAAACCTTAAGAAAGAAGTTGAATACCTGCAGAATAAGGTTCTATGTGCTAGTCAAGTGGAAAAGGCTCTTAGGGATGAATTAGCTAAAAATGAATTTGATGTGTAAAATTATGTCTAACCGCAAGCGCACGGTGTCTATTGCTAGTACAAATGGCAAGCAGGTCGAATCCACAAGGAGACAGGTTCTACTAATTCCTTTTCAGTTATCGCTAATTGTTTCAAGGGTCAAACGATTATTGAAGAATTATTAATTAACTAATTAAACTAGATTAACACTAATTAAACAGATGATAAACAAATTATTTAAAACCTAGGGCAATCAGGTCCACCATGCTTACACAATTGGCTCTTAAGCTAAAGCAATCAATGTGATCCTATAACTAGAGTATGTTAATCTCTTTCAAGCATTAACACTCTCGAAACATTCAACACAATTAACCACTTTTAGTAATTCAATCAATCAGGTAATTAGAGTCATGTTAATCTCTTCCAAGCATTAATGCTCTCAGAAATCCAATGATGCTTCCGCACTCAAATTCAATTCCGCTAATTGTATATGTGCCTCTAGTAAGTAAATCTCTCGATCCATACCCCTATTTGCATATAATTAATCCATGATATTGGCCAATTACACAAATTAATGATTAAAACATATCAATCAGAATTAACCATAACCAATCAAACCACTATGAAAATCATGCCAATATTAGTGCAAACATGGCTTCCCTTTAAGCCCTAGAAATAACTACTCGCTAATAATTAAACAAGTAAAACAACTAGTAAAACAAGAAAACATAATTAAACTAATAAGAACAAAGAAAAGATTAAGAGAACAAAACCTTCAAACTTCAATGTTGTCACCCAAAAGAAGAGTCATGGTGTTTCTCTACATCTCCAACTAATAATACTAATCTACTCTAAACTATATTATCTGATCTAATATTACCTCCTTAATAATTTACATTGTGTTTATATAGGCTCTAAAAGTCTTGCCCAATAAAAGTATTTTAATACTCTAAATAAATTACAAGTAGGATTCCATAACTGAATAGGATTCCTTAATTAAAATTCGTAACTATATTTACTCCTCTGTTTCTGGGCTCTTCCAGTTGTATTTTGCTTACTGGACCACCTCTGAATTAAAGATAATTCCACAAGCTTCGCGTGGACAGTAAGATCGTCAAATTCTGACTTCTGGAACTCAAGATATGACCCAAACAGTGTTAGACAGCCCGTGTAGCCCAATAATACGAATTTTCTCCTATTTTATCTCCAAAATAGCTCTTTTTGCTCCAAATCCTTCCAAGTCATGAATTCTTTATTTCCTACAATAAAACAATCAAATCTATTAAATAAAAATCCAAATCAATGCAAAACACAATAAATATGAGAATAAAATCATCTAATATATATATATATATATATATATATATATATATATATATATATACTCTATCAAACATCCCCACACTAAGCATTTGCACGTCCTCGGGGAAATAAGTGAAATAAAAACTAAGTCCTAACAAACATCACTTTCATAGATGACACGATTGCATTGAGCATATGCAACAAGCCGTTAAACCCCTAGGCAGCCCTAGTAGGACGAGTGTTGTCTCGTGAGGGTTTATAGTGAATGTATCCACAAAATTCATCTAACCATGCAAAAGATCAATGCCAACACAACACCACACACACAAGTCCTCTCATGCCACATCAACTTAAGAATCAAAGCAAACATACGATGTCTTGGTGTCGAAAGTGCAAGTATTCACGTAGTCTACTCAACCAACATGCAGAAGGTCATAAAAATTCATGTCAAGTGTAAAAATCGTTGGTAATCATGCTAAGCCCACAAGAAATACATCTTTAAGTCTAAACCTGGGATCTCCTATGCCAAACAAGTAATAACTCACCTTTAACTCAAAAACGAATATTCACTCAAGAACAAGGTTAAGTGTATCACTCAATTCCAACAAAATCATAAACACAACTTGACACTCGCAATCAATCTCACTCTCAACACAAAATACATCACTGATGACAATCAAAAGGTCTTTATTCGGGTTGTAGCGTGGGCTAGGGACCAGGTATGTCAAGTAAAGCTAAAACAGGTTACGTCAAAAGCTAGTACCCAACAATAATCATTATTCAATTCCCTTTCTATTAAAACAAATACTTCCCCACACTTGGATTTTTCAATAACCCTTACATAATAACTTGACTAGTCGAATGAAGAAGGATCATACAAACATAAGAATACTCTCAAATTTATTTTTTTTCTCTTTTTTTTCTCTTTTTTTTTCTCTGTTTTTTTTTCTTTATTTTTTCTTTTTTCTGTGAGAGCTAAGGAATAAGCACAATGATCCATAAATATTTTATGAATTTCGACTAACAAGCATCAACCAAAATCAATATTCCCCAATGGTATGATCATCAATAACCCCCCCTTTTTATGAACACCTTATTACTCCCTTAAGCACGATACTAGCCTTTGACAATTTAGGTTCAAATTTAATGTAAGGCCAATAGAATAAAAAGGATAATGGCAAGTAATGTGGTGTGTCACCGAAAGAATAAGATTAAGCTCAACGGGTTAACTAATTGATCATGTATAAAAGGTGTGGAAATATGGGAAATACGAGGTTATACCTAAGTGCCTTTATCATCTCATCATCAAGTAATATCATGCATTTCAAGAAAGATCTCAAGTAAGTGCTAGCAATGTAAACAACATGTGGACACTCAAGCAAACGAAAAATCATGCAAAAGATATGCATATAGGCTCAAAACTCACTTGGTATGACAAAACATAATCAATCCCAAGTAACAAGACTCTCTAACGCACCTACTTGTACTCAAAGCATTAAAACCAAGTCATCTTTCACATATTCATGTCATTCTAATCACTTACAACATCCAATTAAGTCTACCAGTTTCAACTTGCTAGTGTAAGTGTGTGCACAAGAACAAAGCACGTCACTTCTCATACAAAAGCGTCAATAAACACAAGAATTCTACGCATGCATGGTTGTATCAAGCAAAATACAACAACTAATCAAATTGCATGGCTAGAATTATTTTTGGTATTTTTAATTTTTTAATTTTTTTTTTAATAATAATATATATTTTTTTTGGATTTTTTTATCATTGAGAACTCATCCCCACACTTAAGCGGTTCATTGTCCCCAATGAACAAGATACAAAACTACAATTGAAAACAAAATAAAACTACACTAAAAAGAAAAGAAAGAAAACTCCCCTGGAATCAAGGTGCCAGGTGTGAAAACCACCCCTCAGTCGCTTAGAAGCCACCCACTTACCACTTCCGTAGGTGATCACGGTTGCATTTGGCATAAAACTCCCGAACCACTCACCAATCATATGAACCAACCCAACAATTTTTTTTTCCTCGCAAAAATCCCCTTTCCTTAGCAATTAGCCTTACATCAACCGATTAAATTTAACCTCCACCGTCGAAAACGAAAATTTCCCAACATTAGCACTATCTCTCCCATGCTTACGAGCCAAAAGAATCAATACCCAACTCACAAGAAGCTCCACCAAAAATTACCAAGCAATATCACACCAAAAATACCCCAATATATCAAGAATAATATAAATCCCAATTTACAAGAACACAAATTCGTAATCAAAATAAAATTTGAGAGAAGAAATAAACCCACTACGAATTGAAGAGGTGGACTTGCAATTAATTCCTCTTTAGAATTGAATTTTTGGAGATTTAAATAAAATAGAAGAGGAATTGGATTTTTATGGATAGGTGTGTATATATATAAGATGATGGATAGGTTGAATAAAAATTTTAATTGTATAGGAGAGATTTGGAGAGGTTAGGATTTGATGTAGGATAGATAAAGGAATTAGGGATTGAAAGAATTTGGGTTAGGATTGAATTTGGGGGAATTTTGTAGGTTAAAACACAATTTTCGGAAAAAATTTCTGGGCAGAGGGGTTGTCACGCAGCCTGTGGCTGCGTTACAGGGGTGAGAGGCGCGGAAACAAGGGTGACACGCAGGTTCAACCTGCGTGTCTGGGCGCTCCTGCGCTGGCTGGGCGCTTGATGCGCGGAATGCTTCTGCGTGACTGGGCGCTTGATGCGCGGAATGGGCGCCTGATGCGCTGACGTCTTCTGAAATTCTGTTTTTTTTTTCGCAATACTACTACTCTCTTTTTTTTCTTTTTTTTTTTTCACAACGCTCAATTTTTTTCCTACACTAATGCATGGGTTGCCTCCCACGAAGCGCTTATTTAGAGTCATTAGCTTGAACTCCTCAAAAATACTCCGGAAAAGGCGTAATATCCACTTTCTTGATCATAAACTCGCCACCACAAAAAGTATCAAGAACATCTGTGGTTGTCTTTATCCTGCAGAAAGTCTCCAAACAAGCATCAGTAAAATAAAATATGTCATTAATAAGCAATAGAGAGAGTGCTTGTGCAGTTTTGGAAAACTTTGTGATAAAACAACGATAAAATTCGACTCCACGAAAATATTGAACTCCCTTGACATAAGGTGGAGGTTCTGGTGGTGGCTTTTCTATACTCCTCACTTTTTCAGGAGCCATTCGAAATCCTTGGCTTATCACATCATTGGCTAATAAGACACTTCCATCTTCTCCCTCTCCTCGAGCTTCAAACGTAGGAGCCAGTTTGTATGGATCCTCAACCAGAATTTGAGAAATATCATCTTGGACAATATTTGTTATCACATCAACCTTGAAATAAGTAGTCTTGAGCAAAGAAGCCTTGTAAGTAGAGGCTAGATCGAGAGCAAATTTATCAATACATGGTAGCTTAGGCACAGGTTGTGGAAGAGAAACAACACCCATCTCTGTATTGCTTTCCTTTGTAGCCTCATCATTAGTCACATTGTCCTTGGTAGCAGCAACATCATTGATCTCGTCATCGGTGGTATGCTCCTTCTCTTTATCAATGGCCTCATCATCAACATACATGGAGAAACTATCATATTCCTGATCGTTTGTGAGATTGATAGTAGTCAGGTCCTCTTCGGATCGGATAGATGATGATGGTAAATAGTCGAGCTGCCCTGTAGTAGAAGAGTTAGCCAACTGTGCAATTTGAGATTCAATCGCCAAACTTTGAGTTTCTAATCCTTTGATCGCCTCGGCTTGTTCTTCAGAACTCTTTAGCAGTTTATTTAGGATATCCCACATCTCATTTGTCTGATCAGCTTGCACATCTACACTGGATTGAGAAACATGTAGATCTTCTTGTAGAGGAGGATATTGATATTCTTGCTGTGGCGGCTGCTCATATGACTGATAATATTGTTGCTCAAACTGTTGCTGATTATGATATGAAAAATTTTGAGCACCATTGTCCTGGTAGTAGAAATCTGGTTGATTCACGCATTCTTGATCAAAAGTGTTTGAATACTGATTGTACCCATATCCTTCTTCAAAAGAATTCATTTGTCCCAACTGAGCACTCTGAGAATTATAGACATTGTAAGAGCATTCAAAACCATAGTGACCCTGCACACCGCAAATTTGACAGAAGTTGTAAGTTTTAGGGGCCACTTGTGACATCTCATTGATACTCATTGGACGCATAGTGGGCTCTGTAGTCCTTGACATGGCAATCTCTCGAGTATGTGCCTCTACTAGGGAAGATAAGAGTGCAAAAGTATCAACTTCACCCATTGCAAACCTGTAGACACTCAACAAAGCCAAGAAAACACAGTAAAATTTGCCTCAATTGGAACAAAGGTTCCAACGAGACAATGGAAACAATCTAAACAACTAAATTAAAATCAATAGAAACTCGCTGTCTCCCCGGCAGCGGCGCCAAAAACTTGATGTGTAAAATTATGTCTAACCGCAAGCGCACGGTGTCTATTGCTAGTACAAATGGCAAGCGGGTCAAATCCACAAGGAGACAGGTTCTACTAATTCCTTTTCAGTTATCGCTAATTGTTTCAAGGGTCAACCGATTATTGAAGAATTATTAATTAACTAATTAAACTAGATTAACACTAATTAAACAGATGATAAACAAATTATTTAAAACCTAGGGCAATCAGGTCCACCATGCTTACACAATTGGCTCTTAAGCTAAAGCAATCAATGTGATCCTATAACTAGAGTATGTTAATCTCTTTCAAGCATTAACACTCTCGAAACATTCAACACAATTAAACACTTTTAGTAATTCAATCAATCAGGTAATTAGAGTCAAGTTAATCTCTTCCAAGCATTAACGCTCTCAGAAATCCAATGATGCTTCCGCACTCAAATTCAATTCCGCTAATTGTATGTGTGCCTCTAGTAAGTAAATCTCTCGATCCATACCCCTATTTGCATATAATTAATCCATGATATTGGCCAATTACACAAATTAATGATTAAAACATATCAATCGGAATTAACCATAACCAATCAAACCACTATGAAAATCATGCCAATATTAGTGCAAACATGGCTTCCCTTTAAGCCCTAGAAATAACTACTCGCTAATAATTAAACAAGTAAAACAACTAGTAAAACAAGAAAACATAATTAAACTAATAAGAACAAAGAAAAGATTAAGAGAACAAAACCTTCAAACTTCAATGTTGTCACCCAAAAGAAGAGTCATGGTGTTTCTCTACATCTCCAACTAATAATACTAATCTACTCTAAACTATATTATCTGATCTAATATTACCTCCTTAATAATTTACATCTTTTAAAATAATACCCTAGATGTGTTTATATAGGCTCTAAAAGTCTTGCCCAATAAAAGTATTTTAATACTCTAAATAAATTACAAGTAGGATTCCATAACTGAATAGGATTCCTTAATTAAAATTCATAACTATATTTACTCCTCTGTTTCTGGGCTTTTCCAGTTGGATTTTGCTTACTGGACCAACTCTGAATTAAAGATAATTCCACAAGCTTCGCGTGGACAGTAAGATCGTCAAATTCTGACTTCTGGAACTCAAGATATGACCCAAACAGTGTTAGACAGCCCGTGTAGCCCAATAATACGAATTTTCTCCTATTTTATCTCCAAAATAGCTCTTTTTGCTCCAAATCCTTCCAAGTCATGAATTCTTTACTAGCATTTTACCCGTGCTACGCACCGAAAGTACAATTTCAAAATTTCAAAATAGTTACAAAAATATATAGTGTATCAAAAAATAAATTATTTTTTTATGTTTTGTTTTGAGACTAACGAATCTGATGTGCACCTCAAATAACTTTCCTTAAATTACGTGTAATTGTATGAACGCGTGTTAAACGATTTTGAAAAATTGTGTATATAAAAAAAGATTAATATCACAACACATTCATTTGATATATGATAAAATTTACATGAGATACATATCGATTTTCTTATTCCCTTTTATTTTTACCCAAGTAAATTAACGACATTTTATGCTATTTTTACAGAAAGTTTGGTTCAATATAATCATGTTTTGAGGATCATGCGTAGAGAACAATGAAAACATAATTATTAATAAAAAATCAAATACTTATTTTTCATTATATAAATGTAAATAAAATAGGAAATGAGCAATTCTAGAGGTCCAAAAAAAAAATCCCAAAGAGTGAATTGTCGTATTTTGATTGGTTAGCGTTTTACCCGTGCTACGCACCAAATGATAAAATTAATTAATTAATTAATATAAACATATTACTTTAATCATTATTTATATAAAAAGAAGAAGATAATTTCATTAAAATTTAAGTATAAAATTATTGTCAATTTATACCAAATGTATTAATATCATTATTATCAAACAATTATCATAACATTCACATCCTTGTTCAAGCATTCTAAGCCCCTCTTTATTGTTTTTTATAATTTTATTTTTCATTTGATTTCTCTCATTTTTTAGAATCTTTCAACCTAGTTCATAAGTTTTTTTATCCATATTTTAAGTTTTGTTATTTTGAAAAATTGGTATATTTAAATGTGCAGAGTGCAGTACAATGGGTTTCTATATATTTTATTATATTAATTGTTAACGGAGGAATTTGGTGATAACAAATTCCGGAGGTTGCTGAAATAACGAAACTATGAAAATAGGGGGATTTGGGATTTTGGATGTTTGGGGCTGCACTTAAGAGGTGTCTCGATATGTCTCGTGTATCGGATCCTTTTTTAAGATGCCTGCGTACCTTATATTTATAAGGATCAAGCCAACGCAGTTCTGTGAAATTGATTTTTGTCTATCCCTTAGTGACTTCGTTAATCTGGGTAATTACTGATTTTATCTGATTTAATCTTATCGTTGTGATATCTTCCTAATTTGAAGAATATCGTTTGGAGATATTTTCCGTTACTGATTGATTGAGATTGTTTATTTCCTCGTTTCGGGGAGAGAATAAGACTTAGCGGTTAAGCAATAATTATTAATCTTAATTAATAATTAATAATATTGGAAATTTGGGAGATATTAGAGGCAACCGAAAATATGGCGTAACATTAATATTTAAAATAGTTGCATGGGTGGCGATCAATTTTTCAAATAGTATTAAAAGTTCATAAACACTTATTTCTAACAATCGTTATAAATCATTAGATTGTCTCTCAAAAAGAAGTTACAGCTATATGAAAAAGGATAACTACTGTGCAAGATCAATAAAACGAACATAATTATGATAAGGAAAACTTTCATCTAATCTAGTTTCCTATGTGTTTGTTCCATATCTTTTTTACAAATTTTATGTTCATTTATTAGTAAATTGATTTACTATAGAAAAATAAACATTATCAATTAACCAAACAAATCCAATATATCCCATTCTTTGAGTTAGATATTACTGCTAGAGTTTATGGTGATAGCCATCAGCTTGTTTTTAATGATAACTTAAAATGTGTATATTCAGTTTGGGAGTTTGTATGTTGAATTTTGTATTCTTTTCTAGCAGAATATGATATATTAAATATTAGTTTTTTAACCCATAAATAAAGAAGGAAAAATTAATTCGAAATGATGGTATGTGAATTGATACTATTACTTAAAGTCAAGAATACCAAATTCAAAAAGGCACTCTTTTATTAAAAACAATATATAATTTTAAGCGTATCAACATTTTTATTTATCATTATTAATAATTTTTAGAACAAAAATCGTAGTTGCTCTCTCTCCACCTTTCCCAAATGATGATAAACTAAAGTTTAGGAGCTGATATCAGTTTTTTAAGTTTTTTTAAATTTTATATTGATTTTTCAAAAAAATATCATTGAGAGTCTAGTACCCCGTTGCCCGTTGGTGGATTTTATCTACCAAAATATTATATTTTGTACTTACTCTCTGTTTAAGATAAAGCTTATTTTTTTCTCTTGATTTTACTTTGGCTTTCACTAAATATCTCTCTTTATTGAGAGCGTAATATCCTGTTCGTGGATTTTGTCTAGCCATATATTAGATTTTGTTATATTAGTTCATTGATTTGCATAGTACAAAATCACAGTTCTGGTCGGTTGTTTGAATACGATATGACAAATGAGATATATATATTCCTCACGTTTATAACAAATTGTTAGATTATCTCGTCGAACAGACGGTATAATTCAGTGACATAAGCTAGAGATGTACCATAATTGAAGATATGTTCAATGATTAGATAAATTAAAATTAGTGTTATAATTTACTATATGTTTGTTCAATTTTAATTGTTTTTGTAGATGTTGTGTGTCCTTTTATTGATCATTTTAGTAGGTTTGATTATTTTTGTGTATGACATATGTCCTTTTATTGATGAATTAATTATCAATAAATAAACAGTGATTTTTAAGAAAATTTGCGCTAAATTGACCAATTTATTATGATAATATTCACTAACAATATTTTCATTGACTCTGTAATATTTTTTATTTTTTGATTAAAAATTTATACATCAAATAATGTAAAGTACTATTTAAGAATATATTTAATATTTTGAATAATTCAAATATATTGGCAGGTCAAATTATTTTTCTCATTAATTATTGCATAGTTAAAAAATTCGTCATTAAAATGTTAAAAGATGATTAGTTTAAAATTCATTCTAACATTTTAATTGGTTGTTTAGTTTTTTTATGACTGAATTATTTAATACTTTACATAACTTAAATTTTGAATGCATATTCAGAATAATGTGGTAAATAGTTTTATATTGTTAATAATTTTTAATTCATGATTTTAATTGTACTTTATGATTTTGAATTGAAAGTTTGAGAAATGAAAATATCTATTATAAATATAATATATTCATGTATTAATGTACAATTTTTAAATTAAATAATTATTGTATTTAGAATAAAATTGTTAAGGAATCACTGTATAACATTGACAACCCAACACTGTAAAAAAACTTAATAACGTAAACAAATCAGTGTAATGTGATAATAATTGATGCCTACAATTTAGTAAGTCACTGAATTATTGAAGTTTGCTACTGAATATTCTAATGAGAAGTAAATCTGAGAGAATCCGGACTGGGGATGATGATAACCTAAATCGTTTTCTATTTTCTTTGTGATAAACGTTTTTTTGTTAAATTTATTTGATGGTTAAAACATGACACATATAATACATATATACAATTGAAATAAAAATATATTATGTCCAAGTATAAAATTTCATATAATAAAAAGATATAAAGTAGCATCTTAACCGAAATTGATATGATTTAGTCATGAGAAGAATTGATGCATACACTTAGTTTATTAAAGTTGGCTAAGTCTGATGGGGTAGATTTTCTGTAATGTTTTAATTGATATAATAATTATATATTTTTTAGTTTGTAAAAATTTTATTTTATATAAGTTGTTTATTAGTTAACCGTTAAAATAAAAATTAGTAGTTATCATGTTTACTTAATTGGGTGAAAAACCAAAATACCCACCATTTAATTTCAATTGCCCAAAATGCCTACAGGCGGAAAGATCCGCCCAAAATAACCACCGATTACACATTTAGGACATGCGTAGAGGGTACACGCATTTTTCAAATGCGTATAGCGTGTAAATTGGAGAACTGCACTGGTGAACCTTAGGTGAACTACGCAACTTTAACATGCGTATTGTGAAATACGCATCTTCAAGATGCGTATTGCAGCTACTGTTCATCTTCTCCAACCACGTCGTGCCGGAGCTTTTTTTCGGTCGAAACTTCGACGAATCTGTTCAACACACTCCAAGCTTCTTTCACTAACATACCATACATCGTTAGAATCGTATTCTCCCCCTTTACAACCCTATATCCTTTAATTTTCATTTCTTTTGCCGGAATACGAACCCCCAAAACAGAACCTTATTTTCCGATTCGTTTTCCGAGCAGCACATACACGCCCCTGCGGGGCCGAAAATCAATAAACAAACGGATAAAAATGAAGAGGAAGCTTTGGGCTTCGGTTTGATGCCATCAACAGTAGTGCAGGTTGTCGGAATGCCATGGACGGGGGAGATGAACCGGAGAGGCGATTTTTCGCCTCAGAGAACGCCGACAACTCAATTGAAAAAATGATGCATGCTGACGTCATTGCGCATCTGGGGAATGCGTGACCCCAGATGCGCATTTTCTAAATGCGTATCTTAGAGTACGCATGTTGGGCATGCGTACACCGTGGGCAAAAAGGGCGGACGTTCCCGCAAACAGGTATTTCGGGCAAGTTGTAAGGGAAAGTAGTGTATTTTGGGCATTATTTCTACTTAATTGATATGAAAAAATAAAAATTAATTGTTATTGAGTGTAACTTGATTTGAGTTTTGTGTTGGCTGAAACGTAGAATCTAGATTCAATAGAGAAAATGTTACATTAAGTTTAATTGATTTAAATTTAATAAATTATGATTTATGTTAAAATAATTCACAATTTTGTGATTGGTTAACTAATACATGTTAGATTCGGGTATCCTCTATTATAATAAAGGAAGTTCAAAAACAATTCACAACTAAAAGATATATAACAATATGTAATATCTTGTTATGTGGATTTATAGAAAATAATTTTTACGGTTAGTAGAAACTTTTTAAAATTAAAAACATTGTGATATGCGAAGTTATAAAATCAAGATATATATATGTTTAAATTTAATTTAACCGCGATTAGTAAATTAAAATAAGTATGGCAAATAATAAAATTTTTATATATTATTGATTGATTTAATGTTTAGAAGTAAATTTTGATTGCCTATAAAATAATTTTAATTTTTTGATTGATAATTTATTCACCAACCAACAATAACACTCTTATAGCATATATTTAATAATTCAAATATATGTAGTGTTCGTTATATGAAATTTATTAATTATTTAATTAACAAATTATGAATAAATTTATTTTTGAACCTTTTAAAAATTTGAGTTTTTGAAGATATGGATTTTATCCAAACTATTTGAAATTTGTTCAAGTCCGATTTTGTAGTGTTGGCTTATATGCATTTATTAATTAATTTTATTAACAAATTATTAATAAATATATTTTTGAGTTTATAAAAAAATCAAAATTTTGAAGGTAGGGATTTTATCCAAGTTATTTAAAATCTGATTTCAAATCTGACTTTTTCAAATTTTTAGTTAAGTTGGATTGTAATGATTTAATATCGATTATAATTGTACAAAATATATTATAAAAATCATATGATAATATGATTGTGATTGACTTTATATTTAAAGAGTGGTTGATTAATGAATGATTAGTTATGAAATTGAATTTAAAATATTTAATAGTATATCGTGATTGATTTCAAATTAAAATTGTGATTTTCTAGTAATTTTTTTTTTTATTTAAAAAATATGTATTATGGATATGTTTAATAAAATCAATATTGTATTTAAATTAGTTTATATGAATTTATTAATTATTTTATTAACAAATTGTGAATAAATATAATTTTGAACCTTTCAAAAAATCGAGTTTTTGAAGATATGGAATTTATCCAAGCTATTAAAATTTTGTTCAAATTCGATTTTGTAGTGTTGGCTCATATGTATTTATTAATTAATTTTATTAACAAATTATGAATAAATATATTTTTGAGCTTATAAAAAAATCAAAATTTTTGAAGGTGTTGATTTTATCCAAGTTATTTAAAATCTGATTTCAAATCCGATTTTTTCAAGTTTTTAGTTAAGTTAGATTATAATTATTTAATATCGATTATTATTGTACAATATATATTATAAAAATTAATTTATAATGTATGATAATATGATTATGACTTGCTTTATATTAAAAGAGTGGTTGATTAATGAATGAATAATTATGAAATTTAATTTAAAATATATAGTGCTATATCGTGATTGATTTCAAATTAAAATTATGATTTTCTAGTAAATATTTTTTGATTTAAAAAATAGGTATTTATGAATATGTTTAATAAAATCATTATTGTATTTAAATTAGAAGTGTTAACTAACCATGGTTAAAGAGGTAGGGTGAGATTGTAAATAAGGAAATGTCTAAATTTTAGGAATTAGCTCTGATTGGTCCTAAAATAATTCCTCGATTCTTATTAGTTAACTGACGTGTGGTAGACTCAGGTATGATAATAAAGGATTTCCTACAATAAAATAATCAAATCTATTAAATAAAAATCCAAATCAATGCAAAACACAATAAATATGAGAATAAAATCATCTAAAATATATATATATAAATATACTCTATCAGAATTCAAACTGAAAACATTTAAGAAATCATCTGGTCTAGTGCAATCCTACTGTGAGAAAATTCAAGCAAAACCCAAGGCTGCTATTGGACTTGATTATGACACTCTTAAACATAGAAAAGGCTATGCTGTCATTGAAGATGACACAGTTGTTCATGAGGAAGTGCCTCACATTTTGAAAAAGACTGAAAATCCAATTTTTAATGAATCAACATTTGGAATTGATGAGGATGCCTTACTCATCAAGCAAATGTTGAATGATGAGGATGGGGCACAATCCAATGAACAACAAGCATCTTCCAAGAGTGAAAGTGTCAAGTCAAAGACCAAGGAGCCAGTAGGTGATAGGATAAGACCCAAGAAGTTTGTTAAGTTTGTTTCAACTGGGAAGAGTGAATCAGAGAAGAAAGTGACTAAGAAGAAACAGAACAGAAATGGCAAGTTAGGGATTAACAAAGATAACAACTATGCTTATATGCCTAATGCCCCTAGGAAAACTTGTCAGAACTGTTTCAGTACCAATCATTTAACTCATGCATGCAAGAAACCTGCTGGTAGTGTGTCTAAACCTTTCTATGATTGTTCTGTGCCTCTAAGACATAGAGATGCACCATTTTGTGATAAATTTGACTGTATGCCATGCAATATGAATGTTATGACTAGTTGTTTCAATTTGAGAAGGCAATTCATTGATGGTTGTATCAGTCACAATTCTCACACACACACTACACCAGGTCAAAGTCTTCGAGTCCTCCTAAAGCTAGGAAGGTACCTCTGTCACCTAAGTCTGAAATCTCAGGTTCTAAGACTTCTAACAGTGATAAGAAGACTAACACCAAGAAAGTTGACAAGCATGTTGTTTATGATAAAACTGTTTCTAAGTCACATGGAACCAAACTTGTTTGGGTACCAAAGGAGAAGTAATACCTTTGTGTTTGCAGGGCAAAGAAAGTGAAAAGAAGGTCATGTGGATTTTGGACAGTGGATGCTCAAATCATATGACTGGTGATATGGCCCTGCTATTACAGTATGAGGAAATGGCTGGCCTAATGGTTGCTTTTGGAGATGATAGCATGGGTAACACATTGGGATATGGCAAGTTAAAAGTTGGAAATGTCATCATTGAAGATGTAGCACTGGTCAAGGGACTCAAGCATAATCTGCTAAGTGTTGGTCAGTTTACTGATAAAGGATTCAAGGTGGATTTTGACAAAGATGAATGTTTGATCACCCATAAGAAGACTGGTGATTTTGCTCTATCTGGAGTAAGGAAAGGAAGCCTGTTTGTAGCCAATATGGATTCTGCAAACAAGGACAAAATTTGTTGTTTTTACTCAAAAGCATCAAATGAAGATTGTTGGATGTGGCATAAGAAACTATCACACCTGAACTTCAAAGCCATTAACTCTCTAGTCAAAAGAGAGTTAGTGAGAGGCATGCCCACACTTGAATTCTGTCAAGCAGGAGTGTGTGAGGCTTGTCAAAAAGGAAAGATGAAAAGATCAAGCCACAAGTCAAAGATAGTGACATCAATAACCAAGCCCCTACAACTCATTCATATGGATTTGTTTGGGCCTGTCAATATTATGTCACTAGAAAGAAAGAAGTATGCCTTGGTGATGGTTGATGACTTTACAAGGTATACATGGGTGGAATTTCTGGCATCAAAAGATGAGGCTCCACAAGTAATCAATGAGCATATAAAGAAAGTTGACAAGGAAGCAAAGGCCAACAATGCAAGTGTGATTGCACTGAGAAGTGATAATGGAACAGAGTTCAGAAATGCCATACTTGAAGCATTCTGTAAAGAGAATGGTATTTCTCAGCAATTCTCAGCTCCAAGGAATCCACAACAAAATGGAGTTGTTGAGAGGAAGAATAGAACTCTAATTGAGGCTGCTAGAACAATGTTACTTGATGCAAAGATGCCTACATGTTTTTGGGCTGAGGCTGTAAGCACTGCATGCTATATCTAGAACAGAACCCTCATCAACAAAAACACTGGAAAGACACCTTACAACTTGATGATTGGAAAGAAGCCCACTCTAAAGTATGTTCATACTTTTGGAAGCAAATGCTTTGTATTGAAGGATAATTCTGAATATGTTGGAAAGTTTGATGCAAAAGCATTTGAAGGAATTTTTCTTGGCTACTCTATGGAAAGAATTGCATACAAAGTTTATGTCATCAGTCAAAAGAAAATTATGGAAAGCACAGATGTGACATTTGATGACAGCAAACTACCTGGACTAGAAGAAGCCAATGATGAAGATAAAGATCCATTAAGGTTTGATAATCTAGATGATTCCGATGAAGAGTTTGAAACTGAAGTTGAAACTCAAGTTCAACAAACTCAAGTCAATGATGACACAAGAGAAGAATTTGTGCCAATCAACAGTGGAGAGCATATCACATTTGAAACTCCCTCTATTTCTCAGGGGGAGTTGCCCAAATCTATTCTACAAGACACTTCTCTTCCAGAATCTACATCACAAATTTCTTTGGAGCCTGTACTTCAAGAAATTGAAGAACAAGGCATTGATCACCAAGAATTCTTTTTTCTTGGTGAGCCAATGAACTCAAGTGACTTAATGCATGACACTTTGCTCACCACCCAGAAGCCACATTCAGATGGTGAGGGAATGCTAGCTGGGGCATATCCTGATGACACCATCACAAACACAGAGGATTCACTAGATTTTACTAGAGACTCTGTGCCTGTGTCACCTACTATTGTAACTCATCCCACTCTTGTGGAGACAACAGTAGTAGAGTCATTCCATCCGGTTACAGAAGTTGCATCTGTAACTGAGGAGTCTAGCTTGCCTAGCTCTAGCTCTGACTTCCTGTCACAATGGCTGAAGCCTGTGCAACATGACAGTGCTTCAGGATCAGGGTCTGTTCCACCACAATTGACGGTTGAAGCACTTCAAAGCTTAGTTATGGATCAGATTCCTGAGTTTATCAAGATTGCTCAACACTTGGTCACCTCCAACATCCCTAACCCAGACTATGAGGTCATTCTGCTATGCCATAGGGATGATGTGGAGATGCAGAAGACAAAGATAGTTGATGATGCTGAGAGAGATGGCAATGTAGATGCCTGGTTGCAAGGAAAATATGATATTACTCTTGATGAAGCACTTCAATATCTCAGGGAGGAATACATCACTTCACTAGGTTCCAATGCCAAATCTCTGACCCCTGCTGAAGTGTATGAGGCCAAGAATGATTCTTACAAATGCTTCCTCAAGGCTGCTCACTACCTTGGAAAGGGAGTTAAAACAGAAGTCAATACAGTATGTGATACAACAGCCAAGGAAGTAGGCGCAATTCAAAGGGAATTTGCTGTCAAATTTCCATCTTTAGATCCTGTCCTCAAAACCATTCAGGAATGCAAATCTTCCTGCACCAAGATGGACAATGGTTTGGCTTTGCTTCATGGAACAGTCAGCCACCTAGCAACTCATGTTCAGAGCCTATCTAATCAGACAACTGAAGCTAATGCCATGACCAGGACTATTTTTGCTAATTAATATGGGGATAAGCTGGTAACTGAGGTCCCTGTGCATGACATGACCAAATATGAAGTACAAAGACTCAAGGAACAATCTATCTCTGGTTTCAAGGCCACTGAGTTATTCACCAAGGTGGATACTCTGGAAAAGGAGGTGGTCAATCTCAAGACATCCAATGCTCAGTTAACAGACATTGTTGCTACTCTCAATGAAAATTTGGACATTCAAGCCACTGCCAATGCTGATGTTCTTCTCAACCAATAACAGATGCTTTCTGCCATAATGAAGCATATGGGACTCCCTCTACCTGAAGATTCTTCCAACCCAAAGGTCACTTCTACAGCCTCTGTGCCTGACAACAAGCCTAAGGGGGAGAAGAGGACATTAAGGAACTCAAAATCTAAGGGGGAGAAACCTAAGGAGAAAGGCATTACAATGAATGAGGGTGGTCAACCAAGAACTGCTAAGTCAAATCAGTCTGAGAAATTAAAGGCAGCATCCAAGGAGGAAAAACTGAAGAAAGTGGCTGTAGATGAAGAGGCCAAGATTCCATCTATCCCTCCATCTGAAACTGAAGAGAAGCCCCCAGAATATGAATTCGACATTCCTGACATTGCTAAGCAATCTTTTCAAGCTGAACCTTTAGAATTCAGAAATGTTCTTACTCAAAGGGTATGTCAAGAAACTACAAATTCTAAACTATACCATGACATAGCCTTTCTGAATCACCTACATGAGCTGAGAAGAAGGGCAAACTTCCACTACTTTGACTACATCAAACTTCTTGTGCAAGATGTGTTTCTAGTCACTGTAGTGAGAAGAGAAATTGTTCAAACTAATCCTTATGCCATCATCACTACCAATGATAGAGAAGTCCTAGTCCACACTGCCAAGAACCTCTTTCACATCCACATTGAAGCTTTCCAAATTCTATCCAGCTCTGAACTTGGAACAATTATCAAGAAGATAGAAAGGAATAACTCATCAGACAACAATATGCTCAAAGAGATTCTCACCAAGTGCATGAAATCTCAATTGCCTCAAGTAGTTCCTCAGCCTCACTGTATTTTGTATGAAAAGAATCAAGACATTATTGCCTTTAGATTTGGCCAACACCTCAAATCAAACAACATGTCTACAATAAAATTTTTGGCTGGAGTTCTACATTCAAGGAGTGGAAAATCTAAATCTAAAATAGAGGCTCTTGACATTCTGGTGAAGTTTATCAATTCTCAGTCAGACATCAAGCCTATTGCTAAAGAGGGAAAGTCAGACAAAGATAAGGATGATCAAGACAAGAGTGGCAGCAAAGGTGGATCTTAAGGAAGGAATAAGGGTGGTGATGACAAGGAGAAAAGGGATGGTAAAAGCAAGAAGAAAGATGATGACAGAGATGGTGGAAAGGTGTATGAGAGAAAGAGTGGAAAATAGCAAGTCTTAGGCATTACTAACAGTAATCTCACCACAACACAAGACTCTGAGTCTATGGTGAATGCTGTTAGCAATGACCTACCAAAATCTGAATCAATGGCTTCTGCAACTGCTTTGCCAACTCAAGAAAAGGAGATGCTAATCAAGAAACCACTTGTGTATATCAAAAAGCATACTGCTAATGGTATACTACAATGGTCCAAAGACAAAGGTCTTAAATTTTTCTCAAGCAACAAAGGAAAGAAGCTGATATGGAAGATGTCAGCCAGAAGGGCAAGAAAGGTGAAGACATCTACATCTCAGGCACTCACAATCATTCCTGGACTAGACTTGCCCTGTCTCAACATAGACTATGATGAAGATGAGATAACATATCAACTGGCTAAGAGAATCTATCATGTAGCTATAGTTGATGACTGCCTGGAGTTCAAATACACTGATGGGAGACTCAAGAGATTCAAGCAAGGCATGTGTGAACAATGTGGCAAGTTACATGATCTACAAAGAATAATGGTGCTACTCAACCTTGAGAATGAAAAGGAGAGAATGTGGAAAATTGAGATAGTTCATTTTATCAAGATGAAAAGAGATCATGAGGAAGAGTTGAGAAAGAAGAATGAAGCCTTGAAATTAAAGAGAGAAGAATAGTTAGCTGCTCTAGACGCCAAAGCTGAAGAATTGAGAGCTAAAGGGTTATGCAGAGTCAAGTATAATCCTTACATTGTGGAATACATGAAATATGGCAGAAATGTGAAGATTAGAATGGATTACATTAGCTCTTACTCTGAAGCCAAACTGAATGAAGTCATCAGAGACCTATCTGGCTCACCTCTCATTGAAGAACTCACTGCCATGGAAGACATCATCCAGGCAATGGGTGATGCAAAGAAAGCCAAGGAAGAAAAAGAAAAGGAGGATCTACAAGCCAAATCTCAAGGAGGAGAATCAAAGGAAAATGGCTAGTATCTCTTCATAACTGTAAGAATGCTTCCTTTGTAATAATATTCAATCAATTTCATACATGTACTTGTCAAGATTTATCTTTATGTATGTTAGGCTTGTTATCAGACATGAAATTGTGACTAAGGGACTTACTCACAATTTGGGGGAGATTGTTAGTCACAGAGGCATGCATGTATACATCTAATAACAAGCCTAATTGTTTGTAATGCTCTGCATTACCTACATGACCTCTTAACTGAGGGAACCTCTAGTTGTAGAGTTTTTATTTGTTCTGTACTTGTAATAGGCACCAAATCCTAGTTGTGTAACTGTACTTATATAGTCAAGAATAATGCTTGAAAGAAGTTCCAAGGTTCATGCCTCAAGCAAGAAGATAAAGACTGTCAAATAATCACAGTTGGGATTTGAAGAAATGAAGAATTTGCCTAAGTACCAATTCGAGAAGTACATTTGTCTATTCGAGAAGTCCAGCATTCGAGAAGTCAGGGATTCGATATCTCAAGACACTATTCGATATCTCTGAATACACTGTTCGATATCTCATTCGATATCTCAGAGATTCGATATGTCTACTACTCTATTCGAGAACTCAAGAAGTCAACAAGTCAAAGTGGTATTCAAGTTCTCAAAGAGTCAACAAGTCAAAGTTCCATTCGATATCTCAAGGACTCAGAAAGCTATTCGAGATCTCAGGGATTCGATAAGTCACAATGCTCAATTCGAGAACTCAAGGATTCCCAGAGAAAAGAGCTATTCGAGAAGTGGTTCGATATGTCAATATAACAGTATTCGAGAACTCATAGTTATCGATCAAGTCAATTCTAGTTCTCGAATCACTTACTTAGTCACTTCTCGAATACATTCTTGGAGACAAAATACTGAAGAAATTGTACAAGTCTAAAACCTGCAACAAGCCAATGCACTTTATGGACCACAATCTGTAACGTGCTCTGGAAAGCCTACAAGGAAGCTTGGAGAGATATAGAAGAGACAAAGGGCTAAAGAAGTGGATCTGAACAGGCTTTGCAAAGTCAAATCTGTAACCGTTTGGACACTTACTCAAAAAGGATAGACAGACTAGAAAGTAATTTGTTTAGCTACCTTATTTGTAGTAAGTAGGTTGTATCCATGTTCTATAAGGATACAGCCTCACTTCCTTAGAAAAATAAACACGAACAACTTTGTGAGTCAAGTTTTTCAGACACTGTAAGCTATATCTCTCTGAGAAAAACGAAGCTGAGAATACTATCATTTGTATTCACAGATTGTAGCAACCTTTATCTAATAATACATTAGATTAAAGTGATATTGTGTCTTGTGTTGTTCTTTATCCGCACCTACACCTTTGCACACACAAACACTTATCTGCTACATAGACTCGAGCCAAAGAAAAGTTCAAGAATCCATTCACCCCCCCTCTGTATTCTTTTACTGTATTCAATACTCAACATGCTCTAAACTCAATCATATCTCTTAACAGTTTTTCTGAGTTAGATACTTTGATTCCTTTGTGAGGTGTTGACGCCTAGTGCAACTGGTCTGGTTCACAGATGACTAACATTCACTCATGGTCTTCGTATCATGTCTTTAAGAACACTGCTAATATTTGTGCAACCATAAAAACTTTATCACTGGAATCTTTTGGCCCTTCAACTGAATCATCTGTACATCTTATTTTGTCACTAAGGCTTGATCATGTTAATGAACTTCTTTCAGCGACTTGATCCTTGTTGATGCCTGTTCTTCAACTTTCACGATCCCTGTATAGAGTTAATATTATTTATCTTTTATCCTAGTTGAGTTATATATTTCCTCTATTACATATTACATTACATTATGCTTTACAGACGAATTAGTTGACCTTAACGGCACATTAAAGAGCATGCAGAAGGGCACAACTTGGCTGGCTAGAAAGCGATTATGTTGAACATAAATTAAGTTGTCATGAGATATAGAATCTTTACCTTTTCACAAATTTGATTAGTATCGCGTTTTTGTACTTTGTTGATAGATGGTGATCACCATCTATAACAATGGTTTGTAAATTTGTTGGTGTAAGTATATTTGTAATTAAATTGTACCCTGTTAGAGGAGTTTAATCTTACTGGTGTTTCGTGTTAATTAAAATAATTACAAAAAGAGAATTATAGTTGTAATATATTTTTTATTCTTTTTAATTTAAAAAATAACATAAAATTATAGTAGAATTAGGAGTTTAGGGGTGAAACCAAAATATGTTTCGAACCAAATTTGGTACAAAGTAGTACCATTAAAAAGGGGTTTCACTTATTAATTAATTTTTTAATTAAAAAAACAACATAAAATTCTAGTAGAAATAAGAGTTTAGGGGTAAAACCTAAATATGGATCAAACCAAAGTGCAAAGTAGTACCATTAAAATGTGGTTTCGCTTATTAATAAAGTTTATTTATTTATAGATATTACAATGGGAAAAATTAGATACTTACCTTTAATATTATTATTGGTTAAAAACTGAGAATTCCGTTATTTTGTTAATTTCTATTATTGAGAAATAGGAATTTACTATATAAATCATTGTAATATTGTAATTAGTTTTGAGGCTTATGCCTCCATCACTGTGAATGAGAAGTGAATTTGTGACTATTTTATCACGGTATCAAGAGCTTCACATCTGAGAAAAGAAACTTACGAGAATTAGTGGGTATGACAAAAACATCGTGCAAGAGATTGTGGGTGTGCGAGAAAAAAAAATCCTACAAGAGTTCGTGGGTTTGAGAAGATCCTTGGAGAGTTCGTGGGTGTGAGAAGATCCTACGAGAGTTCGTGGGTGAGAGGAGAAAAAGAAATCTACGAGAGTTCCTGGATATGAAAAAAGAAAACTCCTACAAGAGTTTGTGGGGGCGAGAAAAAAAACTTGTGGGAGATTGTGGGGGAAAAAAATCTGCGAGAATTCTGAAAGGTCATGGAGGCTAGAGAGAAAAATAACTATGAGAGATCATGGGGAAAAAATATTTGCGAGAGTTCTTGGATATGGAAGAAAGAAAAATCATGAGAACATAGATAACGATAAGGCGAAAGCAAATGATGAGATTGTGGAAGAGACTGTTATCCAAATCAATGTCAACCAAAAGAGGGATTTTGAGAAGAATCATGATGGTAGCGAAAACAAAGATGGCGACGAGGACAAAGATACTGAAGACAAGGGATGAAAAAATTGATCACAACGAGAAAGGTGATTCAAGTGAGTGATTACGTTGATTGGAACGGATGATTCAATTTTTTTTAGTTCTTTGGGACTTTGAGAAGATCGTGATGGTAGCGAAAACAAAGATTGCGATGAGGTCAAAGATGTTTAAGACGAAAAATAAAAATTGATCGGAATGAGAAAGCTGATTCAAGTGGGTGATTATGTTGATTGGAGCGGATGATTCATTTTTTTATTAAAATCCGGCAAACTCTTGATTTTGAGTATTATGAGTTTGAGTGAGGACGTTGACATATATGTTAATACTAGTATGTGGCCCGCTACGCTTCAGCTTCATTATTTTTAATATTTTATTATTTTTGAGTCATTGTGCTATATTCAATACAAAATTGAAAATCAATTAAATAGTATACCATACCCCAATATGATATATATGTTCGACACGTATATATGTTCAACTGTAGGAACATTTTTCTCTAATTAAAATAACCTACTATATTTTAAATAGAATAATATTTCATAATTTATATTAGAAAGATATAATAATAGTACATAATTTATATTAGAAAGATAGAATATTTTTAGTTTGAATGAAATTTTATACGCATGTATATTAATTAAAATAACCTACTATATTTTCAATAGAATTATATTTCATAGGAATAATTTTTATGTCAACGATATTTTAATTCAACGATTAAAAAATAATTTTAAAAAATAGTACTATTTTTGTCTTTAAAATACTTTTTTGGTCGTTATATATGTTTCAATAAAAGAATTTGGTCGTTATATATGTTTCAATAAAAGAAAACAATTCCAATTTCCAAGTATATGAGTTCTGTCATTCATAAGGTGGCAGAGAGTGAAAATGATTATCTGTACAAATGAACAGTTCTGCAAGTGAAGATTTTCCGTATTTGAGCTCAAATATGTTCTTAATAGTGAGTTCCATTGAATTAACCACTTGATAGTACGAAAAAAGAAGAAGAGTAAATTAACATGTATTGGTGTGTAAGTTGTGTTTAGTCGTTTAATGTTATTCACTTCTCCTATTTATAATCTGATCATTCAAGTTTTAAACCAACAGTCAGATTAGTTTATGAATTTAAAAAAGAAGACAAACCTTCAGCATTGTTCGGCACGCATTTTAAGGTGTATATAAAATATCGTTTCATAACTTATTTTTAAAATTTTCTTTTTTAAATAAAAATTTAAACATTAAATTTTTATTCAAAAAAAAAGAAATAAATTATAAAACTATATTTTTTAGGAGCATTAAAATACGTGTCATGTTCCCGTTTCCCAATGTAAACAATTGAGAATGACGGAGGGTGTATGTATATATTCTTATTTGCAAAATTGCATCCAAAAAATGATATACATCCAATTATGCAACTCTTCCAGATTTGTTATTTCTGACAATTTTTTCCAAATTAGAGAAATCAACCAAATTTGTCATTACATTGAACTTGATAAGAAGACAAAACGTAAAGAAAATGGGGAACGGTCCCTGGCAAACATTTGCCAGGGAACTGTTTCCCAACATATGGTTTCTGGACCGTTGGATCGTTGATCCAACGGTCCTGATTTAAAAAAAAAAATTACACCGTACCGCAGAAACTTTCCGCGGTACGGAGTAATTACAAAATTGCCCTCACTGTTCACGTACCGCAGAAAGTTTCTGCGGTACGGTGAACAGTAGATTTTTGATGTGAAAACAGGGGGCAGTTTTGTAATTACTCCGTACCGCGGAAAGTTTCTGCGGTACGGTGTAATTTTTTTTTTAAATCAGGACCGTTGGATCAACGATCCAACGGTCCAGAAACCATATGTTGGGAAACAGTTCCCTGGCAAATGTTTGCCAGGGACCGTTCACCAAAGAAAATAAGGGGGTTAAATTTTCTCCCTCTTATATCCCGACTTATAATAATAACCATGGAGCTAATGTCACAGCTTAGATCACCTCAAGAGGTAAAAGCTCATTCCCCCAGTTGACTTTTCCCACAGTTACAGAAGCTCCAAAACATTTGCTTGGAAAGTTGCATTACATTTACATATGAATACACCAAACATATATTTCATCATACAAAACAGCAATAACAGTTGGCAGCACAACTTAGCAATATGCACCACACTAAAGTTCATATTGGAGCACAATCACTGTCCCCCAGTGCCAACAAAATTGTAAGGAACTGGGCTGTATACTTTTAACAAATAATTGAAACAGCTCAAGAATATGGTAGATTACAACTGTAGAAAAAGAAAAAGCTACCAAGGCATATAATATGGGACTAATAAGGTATAGAATATAAATGGAAAAAGGAAACGAAACAGAACACATACATTAGTTCATTATGTAGTAGCAAGAAACATCTTCACTAAATAATCATCATGCATTCATTCCCTTCCTACAGCATAAGAGCTTATGATTTAAAAGCAAGGTGAAAGTATGTATTAAATGAAAAAAGATAGAAAGGTTTCCTCCAAGGTAAGGACTTCCCATCCAAACCGTTCTGTAGATTCATCAAAACCATGGTCTCTCTCTTTCTCTATATATGTAAATAGAATATGTATATATATATAACTCAGACTCTTTGCAGCAAGAATTATTCGGGAGGAAATGCTATAGTACTAATCTGGTATCAACCAACTTCAACATTGTTTTTACTAAAAGAAGTTTAACACTTGACTACTTGAGTATGACTGCTAATGATCCATACTCATTGTCTATAATGGCAAAAGGGCTGTTTCTATAGGGAGTTTAACAACCCAAACAACAATCAACCGCATTTTAATCATTACTATAAACCAAAGGAGGAAGGTCGAATAAATCAAGATAAATAACCAAAAATACCAAACAAAGAATGAATTAGAAGCAAAAAAAATATAAATGAGAGAGATAAGAGAGAGAGATAGAAAGAGAGAGAAAAGAGAGAAGAGAGAGAGATAGAAATAGTCGTGTAAAAGAAGCACCAACTAAATTTCAATTGATTGCAAATTTTGAATTTCAAAATTTCTAATCATCGCACAGAAATTGCAATCAGGACACATATATAGTCTTGAGTTCCAAATTTCTAATACAGTCTTTTAGTGCGATCATTACAGAAGTTGCAATCAGGACACATATCAAACGTTGGATAGTTCATGACATATCTAAACCTCAATAACAGAAATGCTTTGCTACCTTGGGATAGTTTCAGCAGTGCAGAAAAAGTCTTCATCGACATCATTTGTATACTTGTAAGGGGTTTGCTTCGGAACATTTGAAGTTCAAATTTAGATAAACAACTCTACTCACATTTGACATGATTACTACACATCTGCTGGCACAAATGCAATAGTGGCTGTGGGTGCCTTGCTGCTTAGTAAATAGCAATATTTGAAATAGATTGGAAAAAGAACAACAGATAATGGCGCCAACAAACATGAACAGAAAAACTTGAATTTTCCCAAAAGTGACAGGCACTTTATTAATATAATAAAATATACATCAATGCATGCTCTGCTCTTTCACACACACAAGTTAAAACCCCAAGAGTATTAAAGAAGACCAAGACATATTACCAGCACCAGCATCCACAATAAAAGTTAAGCAAGGCAGTTTTTCACTACCCTAACTCTGCTAATAGTAATGCCTAATAGTAAGAAAAGACTTGATTTTCGGAACTACACCTGACTTGAAAATGATCAACAAGAAGCACTCACACATATACTTGTCATCACTTACAACCAAGTTTTAAATTTTCAACCTCTTTTCATCAAGAAAGATACACTATATCTGTTATGAGTAAGACCCCCCAAGGTCTAAGGACTATTTACAACTATTATCAAACAGTTGGAGTGCAAAAATTAAGTTCTTACCATATCAAAAAAATTAGTGAAAAAAAACATACCGTTCAAATTGGGTTAAATCATGTATCAATTGCCGAAATGATATCTCAATCGTAACCTGCAAATTAGGAATAAATATGAAAATATAAGAATTGTATATATAAAAAAGTAGAAATAAAGAACATACTTTGTTGATGCATTACATCAAACAGTTGATGGTATACAATTACCAAAAACAGAAATAAAGAACAACAATTAATTATCATAACAACATCGAAGATCCAATCAGTTAATTAGATGATTATACACGCACACCTGTAAAATCTTAACCAAGAAACCCGAAAGTTCATTTATTATAACCATGATTACAGGATTAAAACATCTACAAAAAGAAAGAACATAACAATATAAGCAAACATGATATTAGGCTTCAAATGAAACAGAAGAAGATATTCAGAGAGAGAGAGAGAGAGAGAGATAAATCTGCAAAATTACTTCCTGCATCCCATTCATTGACAAAATTACTTTTCACTGGGTAAGAAACCTGCAAAAAAAAAAATCGAAATAAACACATAAATGTTAACAATCCCATTGAGGATTATATCAAACAGTGGGTGACATATAAATCTAAGAGTTCAAAATATCATCCATTATAATCAACAAACTATTAAATCGGTTGACAAAATAACAAAATTTAAGAACAGAAATACAATTCAAAAATATTGATTTGATATCTAAGCAAGAGAAGAGTAGAGAGAAGAGTAGATAGAAACCATTTTAGCAGTGATTTTGAATTTGAGAAAAAGATAAGAAAGAAGTAAAAAGAGTGAATTTGAAATTTGAATTACACACTCTTGTGTGTGTACGATGAATGTAACGTGGTGGGCGAGGTGATGTACGGGCGAGGTGATGTACAGGCTCAACTCTCTATCATGTATGGGATCGAGTACAGCTGTTATTATTTGTCAATAATAGGATTTGAGATTGACTTGATGACATGTGAGTGTAATTTTGATACAACTTTAAGGGTAGGGGGTGTAAAAAGCCATCAAATTTGGCAACAGGATTTATTATATAGGGGATATTACTATGGGAAAAAAATATAGATTTTACCTTTAATATTATTATTAGTTAAAAACAGAGATTTTTGTTATTATGTTAATTTCCATTAATGAGAATTAGAAATTTGCTACATAAATCATTTTAATGTTGTAATAAACTTTGAGACTTATGCCTCCATGACTGTGAATGAGAAGTGAATTTGTGACTATTTTATCATATCAGGTATTATGTTGTCAATTTTTGCTTCGATTTTTTTTTGTTTTCAAACCTTCTGTGACCTGAAATGGCGAAAAATAAAAAAACTACATCCGACTACTTTCCTATTATCTTGATGCAGTTCTTGCTGTTGTTCATAACATTGCTACTGTACGTAACGTACAGATCACATACGTGTCGTAATAAAAATTTTAGAATGTTTCATAAACTTGCGAGATGGTGCAGTAAACCACAATGAAACATTGTTTCTTCTAGTGATGATTCTAGGCAACAACTAAGAAAATATTTTTTACAATGGTGTCAATTTTATCAAATACAAAGGGGTAAAAATGATGCTAGGAGCAAAAACAAGCTATACTTTATTGACAGAAATCTATCCAGGCCTTGATTCTTGCATATTTCATGAATGAACCCGTAATGATTACACAGTAATGTCTTAACTTGTACTATTATCAGTGAAACACCTAATTATTTCATACATTACTTACATTATCAATGAAACACAGTTATTAACAGCTACCTAAAGAAGCAGCAGATAGAACTTCATTCTGCAGTTAGTTATCTTCTCAACGAACAAAAGGAATTAGTAGATATTCTGCGTAAAATAGCTGCATCACAGTTGAAAAATGCGTAATTTGTTAAACAGAGTAAAATAACATCGTCCGTTGACAATAATGTGCTCTAACTATGCAGTTAGAACCTATATCTGTATACAACTATGTAGGTGTGGGTATTCTTCTTCAAGTCTCATAAGAGAATAAAAAACCTTAGGAGTTAGGACTGCAGCATATGTATGTTCTGATGTATAAAACAAATTTATCGTTGATTTATAATTTGTTTCGGTTTCAAAAAGGAAGACATATATGAAATTTACACGAAGGCACGGTATAATCTTTTTGTAATTACCTTCCATATGAACATGTAAAAGGAAGTGATTGATTTATTACTTTCAAGATCAACAGAAATAGCTCGAGACCAAAGAATGGATGCTAGTATACAATGACCTGTCACCTGCAAAAACACACACAAAAAAGAAAAACAATGTAATTTACAGTATTACACAATCTAAGCTCATTCTGGTAGCTTGAAAATTAACTTACAGTAACAAGCTTGCTTAGTAGGAGTGAGGACAATGATCCTATCACCACAGCAGATCCATATGCAATTAGCAGGATTGTAATACAAAGCCAAAAAACCTTTAACAATGAAATAAAGAAAAAGTTATACATAATTTATCACGATAAAATGTAACTGGTAATCAGCTACTGATATCAGCTTGTGAAAAAAGCAAAGACAAACGAAGAAAAGGAACAACGAATATCATCAAAAGTAAAGTTATAGTATCAAGTAACACTAAACGAAATCTAAATGATCAAGTATCTTAATTTTATTTTAAATGTGCTCTTCAAACAAATTAATGTCCTTAATTATTGTTCAAAATTGTTGCTTCTTGGTAGTCAGGCTTGACCCCTTAATGTGTCGCTAGTCCCTTGGTAGAAAAATAATCAACATATATATTTGTATGTCGTTGATTTTTTGTTTATAATGCCGTCTGTGAAGTCTTGATTTTAGGCCATTAAAACAGGATTAACCAAGAGAAAGCATGATAAGTAACTTACCCTCTTTTTCCCAAGGGTGACAGTGATAGTCTGGATGCCAAAATCTCTATCACCGTCTAAATCAGGTATGTCCTGTTAAAGCACACTCATTAGCTTCAGATAAACAACTATGTTCTAAAAGAGTCGCATCTCCGAGTAATTACCTTGAATAGTGCAATAACAGTGACAAACAGGGTCATACAAATGATTGCGAATGCCAAGGACCTTGAGAAAAGTACTGGTCTACCAAGCACATATTGCTGCAGATATTCTTGATCCTTTTAGTTAAAAAAAAGAACACGGACAGAGGTAGTAGTTATTTTTATCCATTGTAGTAATATAAATATATAGTACCTGGATGTGATAGAAGACAGTAAGTTGAACGGTAATTGCTCTTACAATAACGATACACATAGCAGCAAGGAAAGCATTTTTTTTCCATCGAAATAAAGGTACCTGCATAAATAAAAGTTTAAGACTTCATTCTCAAGTAGTATTCTGGAATTTAGCAAAAAAAAAAAAAAAAAGTAGTATTCTGGAAATAATAATTAGGTTTTTCTTTATCTTAATTTTTCTTTCTTTCCATCTTTGTTCCGAAAGTCAATAGGCTTATTAGGCCTTGCATATGCATACTAAGATGTTGTTCTGACTGCAGTTGTCAGATGCCAGGGGCCAGGTGTGTGTGTTGTGTAATTAGAAGTTACATAGTTTAATTTTGGGGATTGAACAGTGAATATGGAGACCAGTAGTAAAACTTATGGTCCCAGGTTTGCTAATTGCTGCTATCACGTTTATCTGTCCTTATTTCAATAAAGGAATACGTGAAAATGAGGAATGCCGTGTTCATGTTGCTCATGCTGTACTCTCAAGTCTATGAAATATCTGCATTTCGAAACTTCCTATGTGGTACAATAATTCTTTAAAGTTCATTCATGTCTGCTATGTGAAACACAAGTCTAACAAACTTCACTCAGAATTCTACACTTCTTGTTGCCAAGTATTTATATGGCTGCTATGTGTAAAATAAGCAAGTTAAGTTAAAGCAGGACAAGTGACTTACATCAATAGAATATGCAGTTCCAAAGAAAAAGCAAACAAGAAGACAGTATAGTACTGGTGGGGACTGAAACATGATTCCCATGATAATACTCTGCAAAAATTTGTCAAACATAGATATTTAGACATGTAAACAAATAGAAACCAGGAAAAATTTGGATACTCAGCATATCAATGAAAATGTTAATTCATTTTCAGGGGGAACATCAAAGTTCTGTATATACTTGTTATGTAGGTAAGTATATTTCAGTTATAACAATGATATTTCAGGTATGTACGCAGGGTGTGCATCCACAAATACTGTGAGACTGGATTGTCAAAGGCGACGTGTGCGAAACTATAATGTTTTGTGCATTAACACTGGATTCCGAAAGATTTATTTGAGAGACAAGAAAAGAAAGAGAAAAAGATCTAATTTCTTTGACTTGTTCGTGAATAATATTGTCAATAAGAAAGGTAAAGAAAGCTAGAGAATGGAAGAAATTCTGTAGTCCAAAATTTTCTTCCCACATTTTGGAAGATTAGGAGAGAAGAAAATAACCAACTTTCCATTCTTTTGTTTTCTTACCCATGTTCAGCAACACAGCTTAAGCGAAAATATACACAAGGGAGCTGTATGATGCATCCCGTGATAAAATTTTTATCAAACAGCATTAACCGAGGAAGCAATTTCAATCTTTTGACATATGGTTTATAATTGTGGTTTTCAGGTTTTCTATCGTTATCATCTTTGTGATCTCATTTAAGGCTTGACGATATCTACTATAATACGGTAAAATAAATAATTTGCAATAGCTTTGACAGTATACACAGTGAATTAAGTTAATACTTTGTTTACTTGATGTGGGTGTCTTCAGTGTGATGGAGCATCTTAGATCCAGATGATAAAAAATGATAGAACACTGATGGTGAAGTATAGAATAAGATTTTTTAATGATTGTTTGTGTAGCTGTTGGGTCAAAAAACTCCTAATGAATTGATGGGCTAGGATGCACTCTCAAAGCCTATATAATTGATGGAGAAAATGTTGAGTCCCTCTTTAGGGAATGTATGTCCCTTGGTACCAGTCAGTGAATACCATGACAAATAATATCTCACAAGATTGCAGTTGGTGTTAAGAAGCTCAAATAGCACCAGATAATAAATCAAAAAAATTCCTAATCTGAACTTGATCGAATTAAGTCAATTCTTAACTTTTAGTTAACACACATTGAAATACTAACCATGAGCCCGAATGCAGAGACAATTGCCTTCGCCGTTTCCATGGAATATTCTCCTGAAGCTATCGGAAGATTTGGCTTGTTTACCTTAGAAATATGTACAGATAAGCAAATGAGAATATGAACATACAACATGATACATGTTCAGTTAATCTATAATTACCTTGTCTATTTCGACATCATACAGCTGATTTAGTCCAACCACATAAATGTTCACACAAACTATTGGGATCATCACCTATGTACATTAAAAGAAAAGTTACGGTATCAGTTTTGAACTGAAATATCAGTAAAGATACACTGTTAGCTCCACCAAGATCAAGACCAGAATTCTTTGTTACCTTCAGTAAACCGAGGAAAAAAGCAGGTGACAAATCTTCGAATGAGACCAGAGGCAGTAAGGAAACTGATGTTATTCCAACAATCTGTTATTCAAGAAAGAGCTGATAAACCGAGTTTAAGTGTAACCATGAGCACGTGATTATTTAAAATTTTAATACCGACGATTTTAAAATGAAATTAAAAGAAATGAGAAAGATATTCATGATCAGTAATCACTTACAGAGCCAATGATAGTATGTGGACGAGTAAACCGGTAAAATGCATCCACTTTCCTCCATAAACTGTGACTTGAGGGAAGACTGAGTTCTGCTGGTTGTAATACAAGTCCATGTTTCAGTTTGCCAAGACAAAATTCAAAATATGAATTAGCAAAGGAACTTGGACTGTGGTATCAAAGGTATAAGGAGAGTTCGTGATCTAACATGTCATCAAAACAAATTTTTCGAGAATTAATTGTAGTAACTTTAAATAAAATCCTCTTATCGAGCTGCGCTAATACGAAATAATGTTAAAGTGCATATATCACGAGATGAATAAGATACAAACACACTTGCTATTGTACTTGCTATTGTACTAGCTAGTTTAATTTTAACTAGTTTTGTTTTCGAAGGGCACATGAAGCCAATAACATATTGTAAATGATCATTGAGCTTTATCGACAATGATTGAAAGATATGAAGCCAGTAACATATCGTACATGGTCATTGAGCTTTATCAATGATGATTGAAAAACAATGTTTCGTGAACTAACATTTAATCTTTTGTTAGACACATGTTTATATAGATATCTATAATCTACCAATGACAGATGAATGATGAACCAAAATCCCATTGATATGTACAAGTGACTTACCAGCCTGTTCTGCTGATTTTTTGTTAGCTTTAGACATGGCTAATTACTTTGCTGTTTCTAGTGCTTTCTGCGGAAGAGGTATTGTAAGAAATGAATCTATAAACACCACCAACCTTTGTTTGTATATTAATACAAGCTCATGCATGGTACCCTCTAATGCTTTTTGATTTTTATATCTATATACTATTATATAAATTTCGAAACATTGAAAATTTTGGTACCTATTTTTTGGTACTAAGTGAATTTACTTATTTATCCTTCATTATAAAAAATATATATATATGATATCTATACTATTAAAACTTCTAAAATAAATAATAACATAATATAAATTAATGGTAAGTAGTCAATTGCCTTTTTTCGCATTTACTTTTAATTGAATATATTACCTTTTAATAACTCCTAAAAACATCAATCGTATCATATCTTCCAATCATTAATATTTTCTTCCAAATTGAAACACGTTACCCTTTTAATTTAAAACTAATCTTATAATCATTAATATATTAAAAATCTAACTTCGAGTGGGTTGTTTTTGATGGTTTTGATTACATATATGCATAGATTGGTGCATATAAAGATGATTACATATATACATATATGCATAGATTGCTGCATATAAAGATGTTGTGTATAGATTAATATAATATCATATTTTTCAATTATTAATAAATATATTAAAAATATGTATACGTTGTTTATAATAAGAGAACATTAGCCGAAACATTAAAAATTTTGAAACTTATTTTTTGGTATATGTTTCTTAGTATATCATGAATTTACTTATTTAACCTTTATTATAAACAAAAATATATACAATATCTATACTATTAAAACACCTAAAATAAATAATAACATAATATAATTACGGTAATTAGTTGATTGTGTTTTTCACATTTACTTTTAGTTGAAGATATTACCTTTTATAAACACCTAAAAACATCAATCATATCATATCTTCCAATCATATCATATCTAGCAATAATTAATATATACCAAAAAATTTCACATCATATCTTCTAATCGTTAACAAAATATAACAAAAATCTGTATACTACGAATAATGACCATTAGGATTTTAGTAAAAAATCAAAATCGTTAGATCTAATGATTAAATATATTATATTCAAGGTTCAAATCCTATCAACGACATATTTATTTTAAAATTTTATAATATAAGTTTTAAACCATGCATATCATTAATTAAATTTATATTAAATTATTAATATTAAAACTGATAAAATATTATAAATAATGATTATATAAAAATATATTTATAACATAAAATAAAATTTGTTACATATCAAAAAAAATTTGTGCATCGCACGGGTTATAAGCTAGTATTTATTATCATCATTCTACTAGTTATAAATTTGTACTTAATAACATGTAAAAGAATGTATTACTATAATGAATTGACGAATTCATGTACTCCTTCCGTCCCAATGGATTCTTTACAGTTACTATTTTGGGACGTCTCATTCATTTCTTTACATTCCCAAAATAGTAAGTTTTAACACTATTACACCCACTACTTCACTTATTTTAACAATACTTTACACTATTCACTAGTACAAAACTGACCTTATACGTCGCCTCTTATACGTCGGTTCTGGCCAAAGGCGACGTATAAAGTAGTTATATACGTCGGTTCCGCATAAAGGCGACGTATAAGGTCAATTTTTAACATTTTTTACGTCGGTTGAAGAAAACGCCGACGTATAAGGTCATATTATACGTCGGTTGAGGAAAAGACGACGTATAAAAATCTACTTTATACGTCGGTTGAGAAAAGGCGACGTATATAATGCTACTTTATACGTCGGTTGAGAATAGGCGACGTATAAAGTGCTACTTTATACGTCGGTTAAGAATAGGCGACGTATAAAGTGCTACTTTATACGTCGGTTGAGAATAGGCGACGTATATAATACTACTTTATACGTCGGTTTAAAAAAGGTGATGTATATAATAATACTTTATACGTCGCGCTTAATATAACCGACGTATAAAACCTTTAAAAAATTATTTATGTCGCCACGTGTCACACTATTACATCAATCTTTTTAAAACCCGACGTATAAAATTATAATTTATACGACGATATTTTTATCAACCGACGTATAAACTTTTTTTTTTTTTTTTTAACCCAGGACTTTAGACGCTTTACGTACTCTTTCATTTCTCCACTATCCCTACATTCAACCCGCTCTCCCCCTCCCTTGCCGTTCAATTGATTCTTGTGGATAATCCGTTAAACGCCAGTAGCCGATCTTTAGTCTTCAAATCTTCCAGTGGTGGCGAAGAAGCCAACACTTATGGTGGGTTTGTTGAGAAGATTGGATCTAGTATTGGGCTTTTTCCCAAACCAATGCCTCCGACACTGCCTTCGATATCGAAACCAAAAAGGGATGATGTTTCTTTGATTCGATGGCGAAAAGGGTAGTTGATTGGATGTGGGGCATTTGGGCAAGTTTATATGGGGATGAATCTGGGGAATTGATCTGTTAAGCAGGTGGGGTTTGTGATTTGAGGTTTTTTGGTTGGTTTTGGTTGATGGGGTGTTTAAAGATTTGATTTTTTTGGTTTTTGTAGGTTTCGATTGCTGCGAATTCGGCTTCTAAGGAGAAAACTAAGGTGATTGTGTAGGAATTCTTGTTTGATTAAGTGGGGATTAAATGAAAAGCCCCTTGGTTGTACAATTCTTTCCTCATCGTTTTCATTCAGGTTTTATTTAATGTGACTCAGGTTTTGACGCTTCTCACTCATTGTTTTATATTTCTTTAATGTTTTTGGATGCTCATACCTGTTAATTTATGAGTTAGGACCTTCTATCGATTCTTAATGAAGTTCCTGTTAGTTATTATCTTGATTTGGTATTAGTATTTATGAGAATTATTGTCTTACTTGAATTTGTGATAGATTTTTGATTTTTGATTATTATCTTGAATCTGTGTTGTCTTGTTAGCTGATTGAGTATGTTATTTGATTTAAATGAAAATTGGATGTGCTCATACACATTATTAATAACTGCATTGCTTCCTTTAGTAAGGTTGGTTAGTGTTCTGGCCTCCTTGCATCTATTAATTGAGATTGTGATTGTCACTATGAGTCATTGTATATGTAAACTTGCTCTGTGTCCATCACTTGTTTTTTGGAGTTGCTCTGTATCCTTAATTTTTGATAGATTGGTCTTGAGAGTTATAAAACTCTATCTACTCTTGTGGTCACACTATAGGATTAAAGGGGACAAAGCCAGGTTAGAAAAAGGTGTAACTGATTGCTTAATCGATCATTCAATGCTGCCATGTGATTGTCGGCTGCTTAAAACATTTAACATTCAGTCTAAAACTTTGTTGAACTATCATCTTAGCTTAAATGGGTGACATACTCTGGAATTTATAATATATTGTGTAGCTTAATGCTCAGATATTCCTACATCCCAGAACTTGAACTTGACATAATTGTGGAAGCTCAGTTGAACTTGTTCATATTTCTCGAACTTGAAGTTGTACCTGATTTCATAACTTGTATGCTCACTGGTGAAGAATCAAGTCAACTATGTTGTACCGACGTCGCTCTTAATCAAGAAACGTACGAGTTCTCTGTCTTGCAGGTATTATTCAAATTTTACCTGACATTTAAACTGAGAGTTCAACTCTACAAAGATACAGAAAGAACTCTAATCTTTTCACTTGTCCGGGTTTGTTTATTTAGGGCTTGCCTGTTGTCAAGGATTCATTTGCCCCATCCGACAGTAGCTTTGATGACTGCCATTTCGGTACCAACTGTCAAGGGCATTGTCATAAACAGGGGCTCAAAATTGTCCCAATTGCACAAAAATGTTTTAGGGCGTAAAATGTTTACCTTGGTTTGTTTGGCTGTATTTGTTATATCCGTCAAATAAATGCACTGTACTCTTCATGTTCTATGTCAAGGAATCGATTGATCCCTCCAGTGATCTCCCTATAGTTTTCCTTGAAGTAACTTTGATTGGTAACTATGCCATGCAATTTTATATTCATTTTGTGCTACGTATGTCTGCCTTGTAGTGTTCATTACTATCAATAGGGGGAAAGGTGAAATATGAACACGTAACTCTTTTAATCAATGCTGGTCTTCTCGTAAGTAACCTTGAAATTTTGTCAGTTTACTTGGTGATTCCAGTCCATTTAGATTGCATTTTAACTCAATATTTTTTTTATCTCGTTCCTGCATGGTGTTTTTCTTTTAGACTCGCCAACTTGTCGATCCAAATATGTACTGGTTTACAATACCAAATATTGGTTCACTGCTCAAGAGTCTCTCTCAGGTATTTATATTTTTTAGCTGCTTCTAAACCTACATTACTTATTGAGTATGGTTGTAACATTTTGCTTCTATATTTTACATATCACAAATAAATGCACTGTACTCTTCATGTTCTATGTCAAGGAATCGATTGATCCCTCCAGTGATCTCCCTATAGTTTTCCTTGAAGTAACTTTGATTGGTAGCTTGTTCTGGGGTCTAATAAAATGAGTTTGTCTAATTTGTCAATCTTCTTTGTTCATATAACCAGGGCTTTGAGCTTGCGAAGTAGGGGAAACTGGTTGCTGAATGAAGACAATGCTCAATGCATCTATCTTATGTTTACAAATTGGTCATTTAGTTTGGATTTATTTATGGTTGTATGTGTAACGGTCTCGATTAAGAGATTAGATTGATGTCAAAACTTGTAACTTCTGAGATTGTACTGATCTACTAATCTTACTGTCTAGTGTTAGGAGTTGTTTCTGTTATGTGTGATATGTGCTCAACTTCATTTTTAGCTTTTAATCATGTCAAACAATGTTTGAGGATATGTTGATCCCCCCAATGTTTGAGGATATGTATGTATTAATAATTATTTTAATTTCATTAATCACTTTGTTTAGAAATTTAGATTTCAAGTTTTATTTATTTTTTTGTTTTGAATAATAGGAATTCTGGTGTATATAAAAATATAAACGGGGTAAAAATGTCATTTTATAGAAGACAATATACGTCGCCATTTTCGGACAATATACGTCGCCATTTTCAGACAATATACGTCGCCTTTTTTAGACTTTATACGTCGGTTCTTGCTGGACTTTATACGTCGGTCCTTAATTGACATTATACGTCGGTTCTTTGTTAACATTATACGTCGCCTTTTTATCACATTATACGTCGGTTTTAGCGACGTATATATTGACTTTATACGTCGCCTCTTTAACCGACGTAAAATGCTTGGACTTTATACGTCGCCCTTCCATACGTCGCCAATTAACCGACGTAAAAGACTAATTTAACCGACGTAAAAGACCAGTTTTCTACTAGTGATTACACCCACTACTTCACTTATTTTAACAATAAAATCACTATTACACCCACTACTTCATTTATTTTAACAATATTACACCCACTTTATAACCACTATTATATGCTTGTCTTGTCCTCTGTGCCTCTGTGCCCAGCTAGGATGTAAAGATCCCACTAGGACGGAGAGAGTATTATTTTGTATATTGGCTCTGGTGTTCTAGAAGGTGTGAAAAGAATTTGTTAGTTTCATTGATCAAATAGTTTTATTCATATAATAAAATGACCTACCGACTACGATCAACAAATTTTTAACTTTTTGATTTTAATAATACTAACTTATAAATATAAATAGTGCAAAATATTGGTTACTTTAAATTTATGTAGTTTGCTTATAATGTAGTATTATGTTATTAATATTAATTTAACATGTTGTTGAAAGTATTCGAACTTTACACCTTTACATATAATAACTTTTAATATTAAATTTAAAATAATTTGTTGTTGATGGGAATCGAACGTTAGACCTATGTATATGATAATTTTTAGTATTTTATCTAACAATCATCCTCTATTTACATTAAAAATCTAACATTGGGAATGAAAGAATAACTAAAAATGAGTTGATAATTAAAAATGAAAGATTAATCAAATTACAAAATATATCCTTGTACTTATTATAATATAATAAATATAATATATATGGATAAATAGATAGGGTTAAATATCAAATTAGCCACCGAATAACTTGATATATCTCATATTGCACACTGATAAATTCGGGTTCTCATTTAAAACACTTTTAAAGACATATATATCAAATGGATACCTTTAAAATGTACTCGAAAAGTAAAAATAATTTTTTTATCGAGTTCTATGCATTTTTATTAAATGTTACTTGAACCAAAATGAAAGATTATGAATTCTAGTATTTTTGATAATATATTTAGATTTTAAGAAATTTATTTACTATTTAATTTTAATTAAATGAAAGAAAATAACCATAAAATTAAAAATAAATAGTATAAAATTTTCTTAAAATCTAAATATATTATTAAAAATACTAGAATTATTATCCTTTCATTCGATTATGGTAGCATTTAAGAAAAATGTGTAGAACTCGATGAAAAATTATTTTTAGTTCACGAGTACATTTTAAAGGTATCCATTTGATATTTTTGTCTTTAAAAGTGTTTTAAATGAGACCCCAAATTTATTGAGATATGTTAAGTTATTCGATGGACAATTTGATATTTAATCCTAAATAGATAGATAGTACATAAACTTTAATAATATAGTATAGAATTAGGTTTGCATGTGAAGCAGGCATGTTAATTACAAAATGATATCTCTGATTCTATGCGGTTGAAGTATCAAACTTCAAACATGCATGTTAAACACGAAGGAAAGACAAGTAGCTACTAGCTAGTAAGAAAGAACTTTTTTCCTAATTTTTAATTTTTTAATTTTTTTATTTCAAAAAAATCATTGTGAAAATTATTTTTTAGATTTCTTTTTTTTTTCGAAATGTGTTTCTAGAATAAAAGATCGACTGTACGTGACCATTTGTGTCTGAAAAAATAAAATAAAATTGGACCACAGAAAGAACAATTTTAACGACTAGAACCTGAATTACAAATTCCGTCGATCTCCGATAGGACCAATCAGCACTAAAGCCTATCATCATCATTGGTTATAATATAACTTGCTGTCGGACCATTTTTGTAAATAATTTTTTCGGAATTAAATCGAGTTCTTACGCTCTGCTCGTTTTCTATCATGAACATATTTATCTGGATTTAGAAAGCAGATTTCGCTGGAATTAGTAAAATTCTCTTTTGATTGATATTGATACTGGAAAATAAAATGACAGAAGAATCTTTAAGTATGAACATAAAATCACTACATGTTTTTAGTCAATTAGTTAGCAGCTAGCACACAGCTTTTGACCTTGCAGGATCTCACTGAAATTCTTGGAGATCCACTGATCAGCTAGCTAGAAACATTTGCATTGTTTAATCGATTTCCAATGAAATTCGAGATCTTTCATAATCCTCGTTAATCTTAATCCTATCTTGGCACCTACTAGAACATTTTGATACACCGACTGGATGTGTTACAATGTCAATGCCATTTGTTTTATTGGAGGGAAGTTTGCTCTTCTTGATTTTAATTTTTTGATCAATAAGATATATAAATCATAAATTTGATATAGGTTACTCGGGTAGTTCTTAACATGGGGTTGGTACGGAGACCAAGGATAGTGGGTGTAATATTATTAAAATAAATGAAATAATGAATGTAATATTGATTTTAATATTGTTAAAATAAGTGAAGTAGTGGGTGTAATTGTGTAAAGTCACTACTAGAAATAAGTCAATAGACATCAGTTCTGGGCTGATGTAAAAGTTTCAAAAACCGATGTCTAGGTGAGTGTAATTAAAAGTTCATGTGTTTTATATCGGTTCTGGGCCGATGTTAAAAAGGACTTATTACATCAGTTCTAAACTGATGTAAATAGTTATCATCAACATCAGTTTTATTGTAATAATATATTTTATTGTTAAAAATTACTATTTTTAGTAATGTAAAGAATTAATGGGACGTCCCCAAAAAAAATTGTAAAAAAATGAATGAGACAAATGGAATAATTTTCAATTTTATATATGCATTGTTAAAACATCTCCAATCACATAAATTTCTTAGTTAAAAATGTATCTCTCACTCTGATAGAGACATGTCACAAATAAAAAATGTTAGAAAATCTGTAAAAAATTCATCTCCAAGAAAATATTACTGTTATCTAAAATTTAGATGATCATATAATATTGATTATATTTGTCGAACTATAATGAAACTTCAAATATCAATTACATATTGAAATAATATATTTTATTTTTAACAACTTGAAATATTAACAACACTCTATTTTTAAAATATAATCAATCATTATAACCAATTTGATTGAGTACAACAATTTATAAATTTAATAAAATTTACATAATCATTACTCCCTCTGTCCCACAGCAGAAACTATACATTGGGGGACGGGGGTGTGGCACGCATTTTAAGGTGCATTTTAAGGATAGTTCCATAACTTATTTTTCAAAATTTCTTTTTTTTTTGTATAAAAATAGGTATGTTAAATTTTTATACAAAAAAAGAAAATTTTAAAAAAAAGTTATGAAACTATACTCTACAGGAGCCTTAAAATGCGTGCCAAGCAGTGAAAAAAAACTGTATAGAATCTGGTGGGACGGAGGGAGTATTATATATTATTTAATAAATCATTTTAGTAATACTTTTAAAAATGCTCTTATATAACCTTGTTAGTAGAATAATTCCATCAAATGAATCAATACCATTACAATGTTGGGAGTTGTCCCACATGGGTTGTGAGAGAGGCAGATAGCTAGTTTATAAAAAGCCAGATAACTTCATTAGTATGAGCCTTTTGGGAGGATTCCAGAAACAAATCAGTGCGGGCTCGGTCCAAAACGGACAGTATCATAGTACTATTGTGGAGTTATGGCTTGCTCGCGGCTCTACAAGTGGTATCAGAGCTATGGGGCCTGGAGAACGGTCCATAACAATTTCAATTGGTTCCAGAATGGATCTAGGAAGAGGCAGATGGGTTATCGCAGTTTGGGATTAAGGGGAGCATGTGGGCTTTCCAATATGGGTCGAGGGGGGAGCCAGATGACCAGGGAACTTCCAGTATGGTCACACACAAGGAGGCAGATTCCATTAGTAAGAGAACTTTTAGGAGAAATCCAAAAACAATTTTCGTGCAAACTCAGCCCAAAATAGACAATATCATATTGTTGTGAAATTGTGGCTTATTCCCGGCCCACATAGAGAATTTTCATAATCATGTGTATCGTTCTTTTCACCTTTCTAGAAGGCAAAATCTCTCTGCCAACACTAAAAATGAAGTTTGTTTATATTGGGCATGTTTGGGAATTCATTTTCTACCCAACTTATGTCTTATAAGGCCATAAGTTCTTATGAGAGGTGTTTGCCAAAATAAGTTTTAGCTAAAATTATGACTTATAAGTTCACAAGTTGAATGTTAGGAATTCTTAACTTTCAACTTATAACTTATTCTCGATATACGTAATATATAATATCCTTCAAATTTTCAAAACCATATATCTCTCGATTCATTCATTAAAAAATTGATATGTATATATCAAATTTCCCTATTCATCGAGATCTATCCATTGATATCCATTGTTATATATATAAAAAAAAATATTTTGAAAATTATAAAAAAAAGTTAACTTATAAGTTCTGATTTACCCAAACAGTATACTGATTATAAGTTCTGATTTACCAAACACTCTACTGACTGCTCAACTCATCACTTATATGACATAAGTGCTTATAAGTTATAAGCTACTTATTTTAAGATATCACAAACATACACATTTAAAGAAGTGATATCCCTCAATCCACGTATAAAATTTTTTCACCATTCTTTGAATATTAATAAAATATCACCCACATTCTACGTAACAAGACGCAAAGAAAAGATATTAGATAGATCACAACAACGTAGAAGGACGATGAAAAAAAAGATTTAAATGAAAGGAACTTAACTCATTAATTAAAAGAAAATGGATGATATGTTTATAAAATGTGAATCACCGATGAATCATCAATAACGAGAAGCACACAAGTTAATTAAATAATTATATATTCTGCTCGACACCAATGCGAGCGAGACATTTGAATTTTGAAGATGTAGGATGGAAAAGTTGTGTGTTATTTATTTGAGTTCATACGAAAACAATTTGATCCACATAAATTGTGTGTTATCTATTTAAGGACCTGTTTGTTTCCGCATATGCCCATAAGTACTTATGGAGGGTGTTTGCCAAAATAAGTTTTAACTCAACTTATAACTTATAAACTCATAAATTGAATGTTAAAAATTCTTAACTTTCAATATATAACTTATAACTTGTTCTCGATATACGCAATATATAATATCCTTCAAATCTTCAAAACCATTATCTCTCGATCCATTCATTAGAAAATTGATATGCATATATCAAATTTTCCTATTTATCGAGATCTATCCATTGATATTTATTGTTATATATAAAAAAACAAAAAAATTATAAAAAAAATTAACTTATAAGTTCTGATTTACCCAAACAGTCTACTGATTATAAGTTCTGATTTACCAAACACTTTACTGACTGCTCTACTTATCACTTATATGACATAAGTGTTTATAAGCCATAAACTACTTATTTTAAGATATCCCAAACATACACTAAGTTGTGCCTAAAGGCTCTTTCATCGCATGGTTGGCTCTAAAAAATAGATTTTAAACGAACTGAACCGTATGTTATCTTTTGGAATGCAGGTTGATCCATGATGTTACTTATGTCATAACCAGTGTGAGACGGTGCAACATATTTTCACTACTTGCCTGTTTTTGGTCAAAACGTGTATTTTTAGGACTTGCCCGTTTTTTGACTTAGTTCGTAGAGCTATTTCTTTTAACTTAAGTCAGAACTGGGTGGGGTGGGGTGTGGGGGAGGGGGGGGGGGATTTCTTGAATGGGTAGTTCTTGGCAGCTATTACCACCTGCAATCGCAAACGTATTGCCAGTATTTTCATCACTTCGACAATCTATTTAATTTCGAAAGAGCGCAATTTTAGGCGCCACACCCCGGGTCCAGGCAACCCAATCTTAGTTGTAATATGTGGATTGAAACGTATGGTTAAGGAAATACTTTGATCATGTGCCATTTTTCAAAAATGGGTATCTAAAGATCATGCTTTAATGACTTTATTGTATTAAGAAGTTTTCTATGTAGCCTGTGCGAACCACTTGGGTTGTTTATGCTTCTTGTTTTAATTGGGGTACGCCCTTCTTAAACTTGTATCTTCTTTCTTCTCTATACAAACATTTAATTAGTAAAAAAAAAGCAATATGATTATCAATGTTGATCATGATCATGAATGTTTGGCCATGATTAGGAAGTGTTGTTAATTCATGAAAAAATGACCAAAATACCTCATCTGGAGAAGTAAAGGCCCGATTTACTTACGGGACACGGTAAACCATGCACCGTGATATGAGGTATAACACGGTACATCGTCTTCCCGTAACAGGCCATGATACGGTATACGGTGTACCGTGTTCTCTGTAAAACACGGTGTACTGTGTCTCGTGTTAGATGGGTGCGCAACACTAAAACGGTGGACCGTGTTCCGTATCATGCATAACACGGTGGACCGTGTTCCGTATCATGCATAACACGGTGGACCGTGTAACGTATTCCTCTAATACGAAGACCGAAATTCCGTATCCCGTCAATATTTCGGGCCATTTTTTTCAGAATCAATATTTTGGGCCACTAAATCACAAAAATGATTATTTTGGGTCACTTAATTCATTGTATAATTAGGCTCGTTTGTTTATCCAGAAATAAATTTGATTTTCAAAAATCATTTTTTATCAATTGACTTACATGAACAAAAATTATAAAAATGTGTTAAAAAATATTCAGTTTGACAAATATTTTCTTTTAAAATATCAAAGTTTTTCAAAAAAAAATATCAATACATTTTTCAAAAGAAGTTTACTCCTCCCTCTCATTTCTTTATAATTTTTTTTTCATTGTTTCACACGCATCTTTTTAGATGTACATTGAAAGCCTACATGATTTCGTAGAGGGGTAAGATCGTACTCCCCCGTCCTAAAATATTAGTCTTTTTGATTATTTACATGCATTTTAAGGTGCATTAAAAACATAGTCTCACTTTTCATTTTTTTGAAAAATTATTTTGTGAATAAAAATTTAGTATTCAAATATTTATTTGGAAGAATAAATTATGAAAAATAACATGTATAACAATGGTTGTAAATTTCGGAAATTAGAATAAATCGATTAAGTTACATAATAGCGATTTATCACTAAATCGGAATTTTATCAGAATGATGAATTAGAACAAAAATCGGATAAATTTTAATACTTCAATAATATTTAATATATTAGTCCAATTTATAATATAATATACCATTTAAAAATATTTTATAGCGATAAATTGGATTTTAAAAATCAAATCGGTCAAATGCTTTTTAACCATAAATCGATAATTTATCGGCGATTTTTGAAAAATCGAACGATTTTTAGAATATTGTGTGCAACTATGATTTTTTTTGCATTTTAAGATACTCTCAAAAAGGAAAAGAAACTAATATTTTGAGATAGAGGGAGTAAGTTGTAAGTCAACCCAAGCAAAATGAAATGATCTACAGTAACACTTTTGGACAATCCCATACCCTCTGTCCAAGGCCTTAAAATCAAAACACTGTCATTCTGGACAAGTTTGCCTAGGTTTAGAGTCTATATGTTTCATAGTTTGGAGTTCAAAGGTATAGAAACCCTTGTGATTATACTACACATGCCTGAACAAATTGGAAGTGCTGGAGAACATCCCCAACCACGAAATCAACGCTACATGTATCAATCATTACAGAGTGCTTACTCGAGCAGCTTTTCGATTACGGAGAATGAATCTTGATTTGTATTAGTGTTGTGACCTTAATTAGTTTTGGTTTTTGTTGACCAAATAATCTATTATCTATGCCATTTAGGGTATCCATGCAAACAAAAACACTTTTTTCTGCTGTGACACTGACTTGACAAAAATCATAACAAACCAGAGTATCAGCACCAATCATGCATAACCCATACATTCTGATTCACATTTTAAATCTGCTACGTAAATGTGAAATTGCTGGGTTTGATCTTCAAATGAAGATAAGAGTAATGTGAATGTGAATGTGAAATTGAAGGTGGAACAGGGGCGGAGTCAAAGTTGTGCCTGGGTTTTTAGTAATCTTGCTGCAGAAAGACATTGAGCTAATAATTAAAAATGCAATGACAAAAATATACTTTAAAGATGTACAATTTGGCCTCGTTAACCTGACATTTCACTATAATTTATTAAAATAATTAATTTATTTAAGAATAGTTGAAGGAATGCAATTTTTTTGTTTAAGAAAATAGTTCATAAAATATGGTAATTGAGCTCATCAAAATGCAATCAAATCCATTATATCTATTATATGGCAACATGCTCTTTCCACCTATTTAGTAATTTACTAAATTACCCCTAAAATTATGTTAATATTAAAAACTAACGACTTTCAAGGGATTTGAACCGATGACCTCCAAGTTCTAAAGTTTTTATGTTTACATGTATTACCACTATACTAGAACATTTGATGATACATCTTTTCAAATCAATGATTGCATACATATACAAATCATTTGCTAAATATTTTTTAGTAGTACCAAAATTTTTATGTTCACATGTATTAGTACTACACTAGAACATTTAATGATACATTTCTTATAATCAATATAATTGCATACATAGACAATTGACTTGCTAATTTTTTTTTAATGTTTATTTTCAAATTTATTCATAATAAAATTAATTAAAATGATAAGAACATGTAAACTATTTTTAATTGAATGTACGTGTATTTAATATAAAATTTTAAATATATAATTCACATGGTACACGAAATAACATAAATTTTAATTTTAATTTTTGATACATGTATATTAATATTTTTATCCGAACACCAATTGTAATATTTATTTATGTTTGTTACGTGGTACACGTATGAATGAGCATTTCACCATATCTACCTGAACTGATTTCCTTTCCTATTTGGATTGTGGATTCTGGAAATTTTTCAGGTCAACATGAAATATTATAGAATAAAAATTCGTGCAAAGGTAATAGGCTCGGGGATTAAGGTATCCCGGCACGATCCCCGCTTCCGTTCTCCGACTGATTATCATATTTAGAAAAAAATAAATAAATATATATTTACTAGATTATTAAAGAGATTGAAAGTGTATTTAATATAAAATTTTAAATATATAGGACTCGAATTTTGATTTATGGTACGTGTATATTAGTTTTATTTTGTAAAATTATAAATTATATTAGTTATCTATGTTTGTTATTCTCATAACAAAATGAAACTAATTCACGTGTAACACGTAAGGATGAGCATTTCATCATGTGACCTCGATCTGATCCGTTTCCCATTTTTCTTAGGTATTTGACAAATTTTTCGGGACAACATGAAATATTATAGAAAAAAAATTGGAGAAAGGGAACGACCTCAGAGATTAATGTATCCCAGCCCGATCCCTGATTTCGTTCCCCAAATGATTATCATATTTATGAAGAATAATTTTTTTAAATATATGTTTACTAGATTATTAAAAATAATATAATTCAAAAATTCAAAATTTTTATAAACTTAGAATTTCTGATATAAAATTTAACAAACTAAAATAGAATTTTAATTCTATATTTCATCTTTTTTATTAAAAAATTAATTCAAATCTCTATTTATAATATAATAATAATTTTATCATAATTTATCAAATTAATTTTATTATACGATATATTCAAGAATATATACATTTTAAATAAAAAAATTAAGTATTTCCCATTTTTTGCGGGGATCCTCGTTCCCCGTTCGTGCTAAGAATCATGAAGCAAAATAATTCTCATTCGGTGATCGATACGGGTTCAACGATTATGTTCAAAATTTTAACTAAAATTTTTTTTTAAAATCCATGATTTCTCGCGGGAATCCCTATTTCCCTTTCGGGGAAGAAATCTAAGAACATAATGATCCTCGTTCGAAAACCGGGATGGGTTCAATAATTATGTTCGAATTCGGGGAGTGTGATGGTTATAACACTACCCGACCCTGAATTGACCGACCTGATGCCCATCCCCAAGTATACATACAATATGAATTCGTTTATTGTTAAATTTGGACATCTAGATACGAAATACACTCAACTAAATACCAGCAAAAGAGTAGGTACATCAATTTTTTTTATCTAACTTAAAAAAAACAATAATACAACTAAATATGGTACAATAAAATGTTAATCCAATTTGTTGACAAATATTAAAAGAGTTTAATTGAAATTCAAAAAGAATAATGTTACCAAAATAACATTCGAAAAACGTATACATGTTTAATGTGCGAGAGATATAACAATTAACTATTTAATATAATAACACTTATTCAGCTCGTAAAGACAACAATAGTAATTTTATATAAACATGGAAACGCAAGTCGATGAGAGATTATCAAAGATGAATGAGAGATGATTGGAGAGAGAAAAGACGAACAAACTTAAGGTTGTTAAAGACAAAAGAAAGGTGGTGGGGCAAGATAAATGTGCATATATGATGTCGTTGGAGGAAAGATAGGATCTTAGAGGTATAATGAGGTGGCTGGATAATGATTGTAAAAAGGCCGAAGTGAGAGTGCACATGATCAGTAATAAATTGGAGTAGATATGAGGTAGACATATGAGTAGAAGAGAAAATAGATATTCAAAAAATGTTGCGCTAAGATCGAAAGTAGTTAAAAGAAGACTTAATGACCTTTTGGTCCTTCAAGTTTGCACAGTTATACCCGTAAAGCCCTACAGTTTTAAAGTGTTCCTTTTCGCCATTCCAACTTCAAAAATGTACCTTTTAGCCACAAAACCGTTGTCTTTTTGACACAAAACCGTCGTCTTTTAGAACGAATAGATGACGGTTTGTGGCAAAAAGGTACATTTTAAAGTTAGAGGGACGAAAATGAGCGCTTTAAACTATAGAGTTTTATGGGTATAAATGTGCAAATTTGAAGGGCCAAAAGGTCATTAAGCCTTAAAATAACTACTATCATGGTAATTCTTTTAGGATTTTACTGAAAAACAAACTAAAGGACACTATTATCGTGGTAATACTTGATAGCTAACGATTAACTCTTCTTGTATACCACTTTTGTCGGTTATCCTTCTCACATTCAATAAGCATCACTATAAATATGATCCTCGAAATTTAGAGTATGCTAATAATTTGAATTTAGAACGATTATTAACAATTGAATCTTAGTGAACCGTTGAAGTCAAAGGTAAAACACACTGACAAGAGGATATAACGAACTCCATCCCAAATTTGAAAAATATTATATGAATTAAAATGTGACCCGTGCCTTGCACGGGCTATCATGCTAGTTTTAATTAAAGTACTACCCTACATAATTTTGACCTGCATATTATAAATTTTATAATTTTATTTTCTTTATTTAGGATCTAATTCTGAACTTGTAACCGTATTTTCGAATTTTCAACTTAATTATAAAAGATAAAATATTTATTTTGTAAATGGGACAGTTATGACGGATTTAATGTAAAATTCTGTCCCAAAACACCGTATGTGTTGTAGTTACATCGTAGTTCGAAAAGTTTATTGAGTACTAGCATGAAGTCAAAACTATAAATTTGATCACAGTGAGTAGACGGAGTAAGCACATATTAAGTGTTACATATGCATATTACACTTTGACATGCCTCATCTCCCTACTCCTGTGACAGGATAGAAATGAGAAGAAATTCTTAAGACTGGGAGATATTCACTTTTTCGCAACAATTACAGAACTAGGAGAATTACAAATAAAAAGGAATGGGAACTCTTTTTCAACAGGAGCATGATGCGAAATGATAAATGTAAAATATTTACATTAAGTAGAATTCCAACTGATCGAAAGATGTTTGCTGGTATACCATGATTCTTGTAATCCCGCTTCATAACACATCAACAGCCGAATACTTGTTCATTGTATCATTGTATAAAATGAATAAGTACATATTCTGCATAAAACAGCTGCAGTTGCAGATTGGAAACAATTAGGTGAACATATTATAACCCAACATTGATCTTATTGGACATATGTACAGCTTATCAAGTCAACATAAAAGTCAGCTTCTAGAGTTTTCTTATCAGAACTACTTATCGTAACCGTTTTGTAACAAACTCTAGTATATATGTTGTAGAGTAGTCTTCTTCTTACTTACTTCATTTTCTATATTTTTCATTCATGTAGTCTCTCTGTAACAATGTGAATGAAACACGATCTTGTTGCTTATTGTGATTGATGGAATGTTTAGATGGTATCATAGCACAATCTTCCGCAATTACACTTTCTTCTCCGACGAGTCGCCGTTAATTCATTGATCACATTTTCTTCGGTGTCGTACTACTGATTCATCGCAGATCTCGAGTTTGTTGTGAGTTTTTTTCGATACATTTCTCTTTTATTGATCAATTGCTTCATTTTCTGCAGAAATTTTAGTAATCTGTTCTTGAAATCATTGTTTTCTTGCTTATTCTTGTGATTTTTACGATGATTTCTGCATCTCTCTCGTTGTTAGCGATCTCTCGTTGTTATCAATCTCTCTCGTTCTTGATCTTGTTCTCGTCTCTTTCTTTTGTAAACATTGATCATCTTCACATGTTTAATGCATGTTGAATGCCTAATCACAATTCATCTCCATCAAATACTCGTTCATATGCTGACGCAGTCTTAAATAATTCGTCTCCTATGGCTAATCCAGCTCTTAACACTCGTTCTCATAGTACTACACACACATCAAATCCACAAAATGTACACAATCACCAGACTGCAGTATCTTCGTATCCCGAATCAATTGACAATAATACTCATCCGTTGTATCTTCATAATAATGATCAACCTGGAATGATCTTGATTTCTAAGAAATTGCTTGGTTCTGAGAATTATGCATCCTGGAAACATTCCATGACAATTGCTTTATCTACCAAAAACAAACTTGTAATTGTCAATGGAGAATATGTTGCTCCAGTAGATGATTCACCTCTTTTGGTTCATTGGAATCGAGTGAATGACATGGTTATAACATGGATTCTGAATACAGTTTCTGATGACATTAGTAACAACATGAACTATATGGATAGTGCCTTTAATGTGTGGACAGAGCTTAATGAACGTTTTTCTGCTATGAGTGGGCACAAGTTTTATGAAACTCAGCGTGATTTGTTCAAACTGGAACAAGGAAATGACTCTATTGAGTTCTATTTTCACAAACTAAAAGGTTTATGGGATGAGTTAAAGGCTTTGGAACCTCCTATCAAGTGTACTTGTTCTGCAAATAAAGAGTGGGAAGCTCAAGTTGAAAAGACTAGACTGATTCAATTTCTCATGGGTTTGCATACTAGCTACACTGCTGCTAGAGGACAACTATTGATGATGTCCCCTTGGCCTACTATAGATCAAGCTTTCATGTTGTTAAAGCAAGAAGAAAAACAGAGACAAACTCATCATGCTCATTCTCCTTTGGCCTTAATGGTTAATATGCCTCAACAATCCACTTCTCAGTCTTCTTATGTGTCAAACAGATTCAGTGACAGGGCATCTCCACCTATTGTTGAATTTTCACATTGTCATATTAAAGGACACACTAAAGATAAGTGTTGTAAACTGGTTGGATATCCACTGGATCACCCTTTTCATCCTAATAACAAAGGGAAGAAGAAAACATTTTCTCACAATAGGTTTCAGAAACCTACTACTGCTACAAATGCTACTAATGCTAATGTTGTGCAGTTTACTTCTCAAGATTCATCAGCTTCTTCTCAGTTATCAACTAAAATGGATGAACTACAATCTCAGCTCAACACTATTATGCAAAGTCTCAACAAAGTCCCTGGAAACTCTGGTTCTCTCAATGCTAATGTTCCTGCTGGAAACTCTAATTCACCACATTTCAGCTTAGCTGCTCAGATGGCAGGTACCATATATTCTTTAACTTCTTCTGTCTTTTCTCCTACTACTTGGATTATAGACAATGGTGCTACAAACCACATGTGTTGTAATTTTCAATGCATGCAAGATGTTCGTATTTTACCTAAACCTTTAATTGTCAATTTTCCCAATGGAGAAACTGCAATGGTAACTCACATTGGTTCAGTTTATATTCATCCCTTAAAAATGTTGATAATAGAGGTATTGCATATACCTACTTTCACATTTAATCTTCTTTCAATCACTAAGTTGTCTTCACAACTGAACTCTACCATTCTTTTCACTCCTACTGCATGTTATCTGCAGGACCAATGCCAGAAGAAGGGGTTGGTTCTTGGTAACATTGTGGAAGGCCTGTATCAATTGTTCAACAATCCTTCAATCTTTGCTTTTATTGCTTCTTATCCTCAAGATTGGTTTCTTTGGCACAAATGTTTGGGCCATGTGCCAACTACTGTTATGTCAAGAATTCAAGATCTTTCTGTTACAACTAAACACATTTCTTGTAGTACTTGTCCATTGGCTAAACAATGTAAATTGCCTTTTCTTTCAAGTACTTCTCATGCTATGTCTCCTTTCGATCTTGTACACTGTGACATATGGGGTCCTTATAGGACTACCACTTATGATGGTTGTAAATATTTCTTGACAATTGTAGATGATTTTTTTAGAGGTATTTGGACTGTTCTTTTGCCTACGAAGCAACATGCTATTCAAACTCTTAAGGACTTCTTTGTTTATGTCCATACTCAATTTTCCACAAAAATTAAAATTGTTCGAACTGATAATGGTGGCGAATTTCTCAACCATGATTTAGCCTCATTTTTCTCATCTCAAGGCACAGTCCATCAAACCACTTGTCCATATACACCTCAACAAAACGGACGAGTTGAAAGAAGACATAGAAACTTACTTGAAATGTCTAGAGCACTCATGTTTCAAGCTCATCTTCCATCCAAATTCTGGGGTGATTGTATTCTTACATCTACGTATCTCATTAATAGAATACCCACTTCAGTTCTAGGATATATTTCTCCTTTGAAAAACTATACAATAAACTATGGCTGAGCATTCGGTTCGGTTAACCGAATACCGAACCGAAATAATTCGGTTTTAATTCGGTTATGGTTTTTTGGGTATTTCGGTTTTTTTGGTTTTTTTACCGAATTAACCGAAAAACCCGAATTAACCGAAATATATTAAAAAATTAAAATTATTATATATATTTATATCATATATGTACAAAATAATATTAAATTTTGTTTTTATTTATATATAAAATATATAAATTATTATATATATAATATATAAATTATTATATTATATAAATTATTATATTTTATCATATATTTATATATTAAATATATATTTATATCATATATTTATATATTAAATATATATTTATATTAATTCGGTTTTTTATTTCGGTATTCGGTTTTAACCGAAATATTTAATTCGGTTCGGTAAAATAACAGAAATTATTTCGGTTCTTGATTCAGTTATGATTTTTGAGCTATTCGGTATTTCGGTTATTTCGGTATTCGGTAATTCGGTTCGGTTATATCCGAATAATCAGCCCTACAATAAACCACCTCTCTATTCTCATTTAAAAGTTTTTGGTTGTTTGGCTCACATATCAGTTCATGAGTCAGATAAATTCTCACCAAGGGCAGTCATTATTGTTTTTCTTGGTTATTCAATGGTTCAAAAAGGCTACAAGCTTTATGACACTAGTACTGGAAAACTTTATTTTTCTAGACATGTTGTTTTCACAGAAGATCAGTTTCCTTTTGCACAACACATGTCTGAGTCACATATTTTTCCTTTTACTATTCCTGAACTTACTTATGATGGAGATGCTGATATTGCCTTCACACCTTTGGCTACTTTTCATCCTGACACTAACATTGCCTATAATACTGATGTTGACAACCCTCAGACTACTGTTGAAAACACTATTATTGATAATTTGGATGTCAACAATACTCATGTTGTTGATACAGTTTCTTCCCCTAATATTCATAACTCATCTTCACAAGATTGTTCTCAGTCTCAATTACCTGTTACAACATCTCAAAGAGTGTCTCTCAGACGTAAAATTCAACCTGTATGGATGAAAAATTACACTTCTACTCAATCCACCTCTGTTAAATCCAATGCAGTTTTATTGCATTGTCCAATAGATTCTAACAAATTCAATTTTTCACACTATTCTCCACCCTCTACTCTTTATGCTTGTGCAATTAACTCTACTGCAACCATTCCTGAACCTTTTTCATACAATGAAGCCATTTCTGATCCTCGATCGATTGAAGCCATGGACAAAGAATTACATGCCTTAGAAATTAATAATACTTGGAGTATTGTTTCTCTCCCTCATGGCAAAAGAGTTGTAAAATGTAGATGGGTTTATCGAGTTAAGTATCAAGCTGATGGCTCTCTTGATAAATTCAAAGCTCGATTAGTAGCTAAAGGTTACACACAGATTGCAGGACAAGATTATCACAGTACTTTCTCTCCTGTTGCCAAAATGGCAACTGTTCAAACTATGTTAGCTATTGCTGCTGTCAAACGTTGGGATATTCACCAACTTGATGTGAACAATGCCTTTTTACATGGCGATTTATCTGAAGAGGTATATATGGAGATTCCTAAAGGACACCCTTTACATGGAACTGATTTTGTTTGCAAGCTAATAAAATCTATCTACGGTTTGAAGCAGGCGTCTACAGTATGGTTTGAGAAATTGGCTTCAGTTTTACTCGACATAGGTTTTACTCAAACAGTAGCTGATTATTCTCTTTTGGTCCACAAGACTAATGACACATTTGTTGCTGCATTAGTTTATGTTGATGATATTTTGCTCACAAGAAACAATTCCAGTTTTATCAATCATGTTAAAACTGTTTTACATGACATTTTTACCATCAAAGATTTGGGATTGGCCAAATACTATCTTGGTCTATAAATTCATCGTACTAACAAAGGTCTATATTTACACCAACACAATTTTGTACATGACCTACTCATTGAAGCTGGTCAAGAAAATTCCAAGCCTTTATCACTACCAGTGGATACCAATACTAAGCTTTCACCACATGATGGTGTATTGCTTGAAGATCCTTCTGTTTACAGGAAATTCATTGGCAAACTCCTTTATCTTAAAGTATCTCGTCCAGATATTGCTTATGCAGTCTATCATCTCAGCCAGTTTGTTCAAACACCTCGAGCTCCACATATGTTAGTAGTTCAACGTGTGCTTCGTTATTTGAAAGGAATACCTTTTCAAGGCTTATTCTTTTCTGCAGAATCTACTCTAAAGTTAGAGGCTTATTGTGATAGTGATTGGGGTTCAAATCTTGATTCTACTGGTATGTTAAAAAGTGTCACAGGAATGTGTTTAATGCTTGGTTCCTCACTTATTAATTGGCATTCAAGTAAACAGAAAGTGGTTTCTCGATCTACTGCTGAGGCAGAGCTTCGTGCTATTGCAAACATTGCATATGAACTTTCTTGGTTAAATTTGTTGCTTTCTGAGCTGCAAGTTCCTCAATCTCTTCCTATTATTATTCACAGTGACAATCAAGCAGCTTTAGACATGCTGCAGATCCTGTTTTCCATCCTAAGACAAAGCATTTTGCTTTGGATTGCCATTTTGTTCGTGAACAAGTTCAGTCTCAAATCATTCAACCAACTTACTTACTTGCCTAGTTCTCTTAAATTAGCTGACGTTTTCACCAAAGGCCTTGGCAGACAGGCTCATTGGCATCTTCTTTCCAGATTGAATGTTCTTCAGCCACATCCAATTTGAGGGAGGGCTATTGGACATATACGTTATACAGCTTATCAAGTCAACATAAAAGTAGCTTATAGAGTCTTCTTATCAGAACTACTTATCGTAACCGTTTTGTAACAAACTCTAGTATATATGTTGTAGAGTAGTCTTCTTCTTACTTCATTTTCTATATTTTTCATTCATGTAATCTCTCCGTAACAATGTGAATGAAACACGATCTTGTTGCTTATTGTGATTGATGGAATGTTTAGAGATCTCATATAACCCATAACCCAAATGCGAAAGATTAAATTTCTTTCTTGAATCTATTTTACCCCCATTATATTTAAGTCCATAATTAAATGTGATATTCTTCATAGTTACGTACATACCTTCCATAAAAACATGTAGAAGGACTGCACCGATGCATTGTCATCGAGATTAAGTGAATTAGCTCGAAGCCAAAGAAAGGTGGCCAGTGTACAGTGACCTATCATCTGTGAAAAGGGAAAACTACTAAAGAGAAATGTATAGTATAGAGGTCTACAGTGTTAAGGTCACAGGGATAAGCAATATGTTTATAATGTCATATAAACAGAGATGTTTAGCAGGGGACATGTAACTCACAGACACGAGCTTATTCAGTAGAATTGAAGATGAAGCTCCAAGTAACGCAGCAGACCCATAGGCAATTAGTAGTATGGTTATACAAAGAGTAAAGACCTGAGAAATCGAGGGAACCAGATTTATGTATTGTCTAACAGTTTAACTTCTGAGTTAAATTAAAGTTAAGCTGCAAAAGTGTTTAGTTACTAACTCTCTTTTTTCCATGCCTGACACTGAAAGTTCGGTTGCCAAATTCTTGATCACCATCTACATCAGGTATGTCCTGTTTAAGTACATCGAATTTGAATCATTGCGTAGAAACCAAAACTAAACGAGCAATTTCTTATTAAGAGACATTTGCTAATTGAACAGACCATACAATTCCCAGAAAATTGTTCCGTCTCTCAGAGTTTACCTTGAACATTGCAAGAACAGCGATAAATACGCTAAAGAAAATCACAGAAAAGCCCAGTGACTTTGTAAATACTATTGGTCTGCCAAGTACATATTTCTGCACATGTAATTTCTCCCTTCAGTTACGTACGATAAACTATAATTTATAAGCATAACTCGAGCATCAGTTAGGTGTTCCATTGTGCAACACATTACATATTACCTGGATGTGATAGAAGACGGAAAGGTGAATCGCGAGTCCCATTGCACCGACCATACATAATGCAGCAAGATGGGGATTTGTTTTCCATCTGAGTAGAGGTAGCTGTATAAAATATAACAAGTAAAAAAGAACATCAAGAAAACTGGTTCTAAAGGGAAATAAGGGAATAAATATAGACTCAAAAATATATTTTATTTTTATTTATTTGTTTTAAATAAGGTCAGTTACAAGAAATTTAATTATTAACGCACACATGTCTCTACCGAAACTTGAATCCTCAATCTCGTATTATCAAGACGAGAGAAGTATCTCCTAGCATGAGCGTTGCAGATCTCAAAAATGTTTAGAAAGCTTAGATATTGGGTCGCAACTAAATTACCACTTTATGTGTGATCTATCTGGGCGATGAAGAAAAAGAAACACAACACCACACCAGCATATTGTTTTGCAGGTCTTCTTTATAACGATCATCAGTTCATGAATGTAAAATAATTTTTATAAAGATAAAGAGTAGTCACGATCTTTTTTATATTTGAAGGCCACAATAAAGGTGACTTTCAGGGCAGAGAAGAAGACTACTACTCTGACTTGAGGCCCCTACGGAGGGTGAAAGGCTTCCGGATGACTTACTCAGACGAGTCATTGCCAATGCCACCGACATTGTTAATTTCAAGCAGGGCTGAAACTCGACACCATCGACTCTGTTTTACCATTTCGAGAAGGTCATTACATACGTATGGAAGAGTTTTGTAATGCTCGTGTTCTCTTTAATATATAGAAAGAGACTTATGGCACGGACGTCTATATAGTTAGCCCTTTAATAGAACATGAAACTTACGTCGATCGAATATGCAGTTCCAAGTAAAAAGTAAACAAGAATTCCAATAAACAATGGCGGGGATTGAAACATGATTCCCATAGCCAAACACTGCACATTATAGGAAACAAAATTTCATATTAATATTGAGGAAGCTCAATTTTATTTTATTCTACTACAGTAGTTATTGTAGATAAAAACATAGAAATTTCGCAATTGAATGAAGCGAATGAAAGGCATTATGAGTTCATCTGCAAGATAATTACTACAATTCTTCATTCCAAGTAAGATACGAAATTTTTTGGATCAATGTAAAATATTGAATATATGATACGAGATGAAATGAGTGAAGAAAAAGGTACATAATCTGACCATAAACCCGAATGCTGAGACAATTGCCGTTGCTTGTCCCATGGAATATTCTCCAGAAGCTAGTGGAAGATACGGCTTGTTGACCTGAGAATTGTGTGCACAGTGAAGAGAATTAGTTTTAGTAATGAACTTGCATTAGTATTTAAGAGTTAATACTGAGCTTGTGAAATATTGATATGCAATTAGAAGCTCGAGTTTTCTATTACTTTATCTATATCGACATCGGACAATTGATTTATTCCTGCCACATAGATGTTCACAAAAGCCAGTGGAATTACAGCCTGCAATCAGAACTAATTTTATGTATTATAGCAATAGAATAAAATAAATGTATCCCACATAAGATAGAATGTGAAAGTTTATATAAACCGCAACTTCAAGTTGAAACAAGATTATATGCCACCTTTAGCGATCCCACGAAAAATGCAGGGGACAAATCTTGAACTGAAGTCAAAGGCAGTAGAGAGACTGAAATCACACCAATAATCTGTTTTTCCAATAATCATTGACATTACTATCAAATAACCTTTATAGCTGATACTTCTCTACACAAACAGCAGGACAAAGACCAGTACTCACAGTGCCAGTGACACTATATAGACGACAGAATCTGTAGAAGGCATCCCATTTCCTCCATAAATCGCTCTGTGGTGTTGCTTCTTGACCATCTTTCGGTTGTAATATGAACTCATGTTCTGGTGTTGTTGCACCAAAAGTTTGTCCAAGTTGTTTTCTGTCTCTTGTTGGCTTATTGCAGCTGCTGCTAAAACTCTCTTTTGAGGCTGTAATTTTGTTGCAAGAAAACCCGCAATATATTTTTTCTTTGTAATCTCGGTTTATTATTCTTATCAATCTTCTTTGCAGTTGAGGAGATGCGAGGAAACCTATAAAATCAGAATTTGGGTATGCAATCACTGGTAAAACTCATATACTAAGTTTAATATAAGATGTAGGTTCATCATCAGTCTGCGCAAGACAGTATCTCACTAAATGTTTAGTGTTTTAGATAGCAGAAATCTTGTTTACTCGACCTTGACTGATGAATAAATCTATGTTTACTTTCAAATAAGAAGCTCAGTCAATATAAGTTTTAATGCAAGATCGAACATGACTTGGATCATGAAAAAAGTGTAAAGATGGCTGGTGATCATTACTGCTAGAATGCCTTCATTGCATAGTTGACGAATTAGCTTGTAGTTCTGGAGCTAGAATGTCTTCATTGCATAGTTGACGAATTAGCTTGAAGTTCTGGAAAATTTAATTTTTACAGAGAAATAATGGAATAAGATTACGGTCGAATTTACATGAAGTTGGATCTGGAGTCTTGAGTGCAAATGCACAAATTTTTGCGCTCAGAAGATTAGGTTCAGTTGTCTAATAACCTGCAAATTTCATCCTGTTTATTATATCTGTCCCGAATCCTAAACCTCTTTTTCATGTCACAGCGTCCATTTCTTCTTAATCCCTGTTTTTTCATTTTCTTTTTTTTTCTCTCATACTCTTAATCACTTAAAATCATTCAGAGAATATAGGTGATGATGCAAGTAAGAAGAGTTAAAAATAGCTATTTTGTATGCATTTGTAGTATCCTGCAATGGTAACACCATAACAGAAGTGAAAACCAAGTAAACTTTAATCCGTACTTCCCAGATTAACGGTTTTATTTGACTTTTGCACACATATGAAGAAAATTTAATTTTCTTAAATTTTTAGACTAATTTAGCCTCATTTAAGTTAATCATAAAATTAAATTTCAAATTCGATGGTATTGACAATTTGATATTTGGACGCCAATAAGAGTGTGAAACATCACATTTATTTTATTCTAGGAAATGTAAATTAAATATGAAAACTCTCAATTTGTATCTATAACCTTTATTAATAAGCGAAACCCCTTTTTAATGATATCACTTTTTTGGTTCCACCATATTTTGGTTTCACCCTGGTTTCACCCCTAAACTCCTATTTCTACTAGAATTCTATATTATTTTTTAACTAAAAAATATAAAACTTATTATAACTCTATAATTCTCTTTTTGCAATTATTGGTTCGCATCACATTTTGGTTTCACCCCTAAACTCTTTTTTCTATTAGAATTCTATATTATTTTTTAATTAAAGTTAAAAAAATCTATAACCTTTATTAATAAGCGAAACCCCTTTTTAATGATATCACTTTTTTGGTTCCACCATATTTTGGTTTCACACCTTTTTGGTTTCACCCCTAAACTCCTATTTCTACTTGAATTCTATATTATTTTTTTAATTAAAAAAATATAAAACTTATTATAACTCTATAATTCTATTTTTGCAATTATTGGTTCGCATCATATTTCGGTTTCACCCCTAAACTCTTTTTTCTATTAGAATTCTATATTATTTTTTAATTAAAGTTAAAAAATATATTACAACTATAATTCTCTTTTTGCAATTATTGGTTCGCACCATATTTTGGTTTAACCCATAAACTTCTATTTCTACTAGGATTCTATGTTGTTTTTTAATTAAAAAAAATGTATTATAACAATAATTCTCTTTTTGCAATTATTTTAATTAGCACGAGGTACCGCACACAATAAATTTACAAGTGCACTTCATTAAATTAACTCAACATTATAAAATAATTCAAAGACTTTATCATATTAGCTTTTTCTCATATTAATAAACGAAATCATCTTTTAAATTGTATTACAGTACCAAATTTGGTTCCACCATTTTTTGGTTTCACCCCTTTATTCCTATTTCTTTTAGAATTCTATAAAATCTTTAATAAAATAATAAAATTGTTGTGATCCTAAAATAATTGTAGTTATTTCCAGCCCTTTTTCCTATATCTTCTAGGATTCCAAGTTATCATTAATAAAATAGTAAAATTGTTATAATCTTAAAACAATTGTAATTCTTTTATTATAAGCGTATTAAGTTACAAAATAATCTAGGAGTGCCATATATATCGTATTTTCTTGATTTTCTTAAAATAATCTTAAATTAATAATAAATTTTATTACTAAGCAAAAAACCCGTTCTAATGATATTTCAGTTTCCATATTTGATTTCATCCCAAAATTTTAATCATCCAGAATTGTTGAAATTTTGTTATTAATATAATTGTTTCTTTATTATAATCTATTGAGTTGTATAAAAAACATAACTTTTTGAGTTATATTTTTTTGATTTATATTATTAATTTAAATTAATTTTCTCGGCCCGTGCTTCGCACGGGTTATAACCTAGTATATTACAACTATAATTCTCTTTTTGCAATTATTGGTTCGCACCATATTTTGGTTTAACCCATAAACTTCTATTTCTACTAGGATTCTATGTTGTTTTTTAATTAAAAAAAATGTATTATAACAATAATTCTCTTTTTGCAATTATTTTAATTAGCACGAGGTCAATAAATTTACAAGTGCACTTCATTAAATTAACTCAACATTATAAAATAATTCAAAGACTTTATCATATTAGCTTTTTCTCATATTAATAAGCGAAATCATCTTTTAAATTGTATTACAGTACCAAATTTGGTTCCACCATTTTTTGGTTTCACCCCTTTATTCTTATTTCTTTTAGAATTCTTTAAAATCTTTAATAAAATAATAAAATTATTGTAATCCTAGAACAATTGTAGTTATTTCCAGCCATTTTTCCTATATCTTCTAGGATTCCAAGTTATCATTAATAAAATAGTAAAATTGTTATAATCTTAAAACAATTGTAATTCTTTTATTATAAGCGTATTAAGTTACAAAATAATCTAGGAGTGCCATATATATCGTATTTTCTTTATTTTCTTAAAATAATCTTAAATTAATAATAAATTTTATTACTACGCAAAAAACCCGTTCTAATGATATTTCAGTCTTCATATTTGATTTCATCCCAAAATTTTAATCTTCCAGAATTGTTGAAATTTTGTTATTAATATAATTGTTTCTTTATTATAATCTATTGAGTTGTATAAAAAACATAACTTTTTGAGTTATATTTTTTTGATTTATATTATTAATTTAAATTAATTTTCTCGGCCCGTGCTTCGCACGGGTTATAACCTAGTAATATAAATAAGGGTATTGAAGAAAAGTAAAATATATTAAAAGAAATGTGGACACAATTTTGGGACACAAGTAAAATGAAAATGAAGACAGAGGGGATTGGGGACAGGGAGTGGAGTAGTGGACAGGTACCTTGCTTTCTTGGGATATGTTGGAGATGCAAAGAGAAGCTTGAAGGCTTAAATGTTTGAATCATGTCTTAATTATGTGCAAGGTTTAACTTAGGTGTTCATCACTTGTTAATCGCAACTAGACATATGTACTGGCATGCATGCATGCATTACAACGATTTCTTGATTTTATACAGAATACGTTGTGAAGATTATGCCGTCCGCTTTCTGGTTGATGATTGTGATGGCCACACTTATATGCGATTCCCTCCTCAATTCGGCCAGACCTACATTAAACAACACATATGATTAGATTGATCGATTTTGTGTATGTTTAACCAAGTAATTAGTGAAGGTACTATATGTACGCGCTGTTAACTACTATTGGATATTATCGTTCTGTCAAGTACAACAATGTTGTTGATACTCTGTTTTTGTTCCTGGCCTCATTTTGTGCATGCCTGCATGCAGTGATAAAATTCGTACTTGAAATGAAGAATCAGGAGTGAGTTTTCGATAAAATTCATCTAGCGTTAGTTTTGTGACCAGTCTATCCTGAAATTATCATATATTTTAGGCTTTGATCACAGTTTTAAATTTTGATAACACGTACACAAACGTAGGGACTAGGGTCGATCTACATATATAGAACCATCTAAACCTAAGAAATCATCGAGAAAAGGTCCTCTTTATCACAATTTGAAGGTAAAATGCCCAAAATATCACAAACTGAAAAAATGGCCCTTATTGTTTAGATGGCAAACACAATCTTATAGTGCGTGTATATCTTTCCAAAAAAAAAAAAAAAACCAGCAACGTAACATGCCCTTGCGTTCCTCATAAACGTGACTTAATGTTGCGTTTATTTGTGATATAATTAAAGGGCCATGCTGTGATATTTTGGGCATTTTTAATTCAATTTGTGATAAAGAGGGGGCAACACCCGAAATCATCAGGATGATCATTAGAAACAAAAAGAATGCATGTGTAGAATCATCTAAACATAGGTATTAATCATTAGGCGTTGATATTAGTCAATACTAGGCACAACAGGACTGATTTTGATAAGACAAACATGGGTCACAGAGAGAATACTTGGACATAAGTGAATGAATGAGGGAACGGATGAAGTTTATTGAGCAAGTAATCCGTAGGTCCTTCGACGCCAAGAAAACATGCAAGAACGTGTTCTTATTCTATCAATGATTCGATTTCTAAATTTTAATTACCCTAATATAATTGGAATCCAATATAGAAGTGTTCTATTTGGGTTGTCTTTAGAATTCATTTTCTGAAATGTTTTAGAGTAGGAGTTATGGACATGTCCGCAAGGTGCACATTGTATGCTGAGGTTGAAGTTACTCATACTAGACCCAAGTATGTTAGAACTCTGGTTTGTAGTATATTTAGATGGATCCATCACTCATGCTCTGTGTTCTTGTGTAATATCTTCATCAAGCCCCCTACTATATGCTTTATTCATTTGGGCTCTGGACTCTGGTCACTTGTTAAACTCTTGTCCTCAGATAGCCCTCCGTATACATAAATTTCTAAAAGTAAACATTAAAAGGAATAACTAGCTTATAGCCCGTGAAAAACATGGGTTATTTTTAAATATTTTTAAAATTATATGATTAAATAAAATAGAGTATAATAATTTATTATGGATATTATTTAACTTTGTAATATTAATTAGGATATTTACCAAAAATACTAGATTTAAAGTTTATTTTTGCAAAAATACCACCTTCCTTAATAAATTGCAATTTTACCAAACAAGGTTTCAAAATTGCAAAAATACTAGGTCCCCCTCCTCCCTCAATTTCTCTCTCCTCCCTCCCTGATCATCAGCGCCGCCGCCTTTTGTACATTTTTTTTTTATAAGACGGGGGCTATTTTGGTGTATTTTGGTTTTTGCAACTCAATGCAACCACATTCAAATAATGCAATCAAATGCAACTTTTTTTTAAAAAGGTGGGGTAATTTTGGTGGCTTTGGGTTGCAAGGCCCCGCCAGGGGCAATATTCAACTGAATGCAACCACATTCAACTTCTTTTTTTTTTTAAAAGTATGGTGATTTTGGTGGCTTTGGGTTGCAAGGCCCCGCCAGGGGCAATATTCAACTGAATGCAACCACATTCAACTGAATGCAACCACATTCAACTTCTTTTTTTAAAAAAAAGGTAGGGTGATTTTGATGGCTTTGGGTTGCAAGGTCCCGCCAGGGGCAATATTCAACTGAATGCAACCACATTCAACTGAATGCAATCACATTCAACTTCTTTTTTTAAAAAAAGGTAGGGTGATTTTGGTGGCTTTGGGTTGCAAGGCCCCGCAAGGGGCAATATTCAACTGAATGCAACTGAAATCAGAAATTGAGTTGAATGTGGTTGCATTCAGTTGCTGATTTCAGGTTCCATTTTTCAGTTGTCATTTTCGACCTCATTTTTGGATTATATATATATAGTTCAAAAATGAGGTCGAAAATGATAACTGACAAATGGAACCTGAAATCAGAAATTTAGTTGCATGTGGTTGCATTCAGTTGCAAATTTAGTTGAATATGCCCCTGCGGGGCCATGGAACCTAAATCCACCAAAATATATATATATAGTTCAAAAATGAGGTCGAAAATGACAACTAAAAAATAGAACCTGAAATCAGAAATTTAGTTGCATGTGGTTGCATTCAGTTGCAAATTTAGTTGAATATGCCCCTGCGGGGCCATGGAACCTAAATCCACCAAAATATCACCCACCTTAAATATATATGTATATATATATATATATATATATATATATATATATATATATATATATATATATATATATATATATGGGGCTACTCCAATACAAACCTCCTTAAAATACAAACCTACAAACCAAGCATAATCTAATATTTCAAGCTAATCTAATGACCAAACTAGGGGTAGCCCAATACAAAAAACGTTTAAAATACTTGGCTCTATCCAACAAAAAAAAAATCACTGTTCACGTGATGACGTGGTAGTGGATTTCACTGGTTAACGGTGCTTCGCACCTTCTTGTACGGCGCTTCGCGCCTTTATCATTCTAAAGTTGTAAGGAATGGCAATCAATGGTAAAGGCAATAGACGATTGACGGGTGTGTCGAGAGCCTTCGGCCCTCATGACTACCTAACTCATCCGTTTAGTGTCTTAAATGCTTCGCATTTCCACGGCAAGTTTTTTTTTTTTTGTTGGATAGAGCCAATTATTTTAAGCAACTTTTGTGAAGGTACCCTTGGCGGGAAACTTAGAATAGATGAAATATAATTAATTTAGTGTTGGTTTGTAGGTTCTCATTTTAAGAATGGTTTGTATTTGAGCACTTGCCTATATATATATATATAAAATCCAAAAATGAGGTCGAAAATGACAACTGACAAATGAAACCTGAAATCAGAAATTTAGTTGCATGTGGTTGCATTCAGTTGCAAATTTAGTTGAATGTGGTTGCATTAAGTTGAATATGCCCTTGCGGGGCCAGGAAACCCAAATCCACCAAAATAGCCCCCACCTTAAAAAAAAGAAAAATTGCAAATAGACTTTTTTAACAAAAGTAAAGGTGCAAAAATTTACTTTTTCCTATTTATTTTTCAAAAGAGCCCATTTAATTAATAAAAATATTAGTAATAGTAATAGTTATTTAATAAATGATATGTATTGATTAGAACTAATAATATAAAATCTTAATGTAAATTTGTTGACGAGATTCGAACCTTAGATCTTTAGAAAAGTGATTTAAATATAAAATATTCCTTCTTATTAGATCTAACGGCTATCATCTATTTACTAAATATCTAACGGTCACTATTCGGTTGAACCAAAAAACCAAATTATACCCTGTTTACTTATTATATATTAGTATTAGTATATACTAGATGATAACCCGTGCGAAGCACGGGCTCGGAGATTTATGTTAAATAATTAATAATTTTTATTTAATTAAATATTTATAAAATTATAGGATGATGGCCCAAAATAATCAAAAATAAATAATGATGGTCCAAAATACTAAAAAGCGGAACAACGACCCTTTTTACTACTGATGGGATACGGAGTTTCGTCCTCCGTATTAGCTGGACACGTTACACACAATTCCGTATTAGTTGGATACGGAATTTAGTCTTTCGTAACAGGACATGATACGGAAGAGCGTGTACCGTGACTATGTTGCGCATCCGACTAACACGAAACACAATCCACCGTATTAGACAAAACAGGTTACACGATATATCATATTATGTCCTATCACGTTACACGATTTAGCGTGTTACCCCATGTACGTTACACGATTTAACGTGTCATGTCGGTAAATAGGGCCAAGCAAGCTCAAATAAGATTATTTTGGTAATTTTCTCAAAATTATATTACAAAAATTATAAAAAGAACTATGTTATTTGCATAAAATATTTATGCGATTAACAAACTATAAACTCAGATTGTTTAATAGAAGTGCATGTAAACACGTTTCGGTTATTTTCATTGAAAAATATTTAGGATAATTGATCGTAATCTTTTTATATTATAAGTTATAATAAAAAAAATTGCTAACACAATGTAAGAATTATAATAATAATAAGATTTCAATTTTATTATATTTTTTTTTAAAAAATAACATATAATCGCGGGAAGAATGTTCTAGAGTAGTGTATAGAAACATTTTCTATTTGTTCTCCTTGAAAAATCTTTTGGAGAATTGGTCGTATTATTTTTTTATTCTAAATTATGATAAAAAATTTACGGTGCGAACCAAAAGTGGTACCGTTAACGGGGTGTTCTTTGAAAAATCTTTTGGAGAATTGATCGTATTATTTTTTGATTCTAAATTATGATAAAAAAAATTGTATTATAATTATAATAAGATTTCAGTTTTATTATTTTTTTTAGAAAATAACATAGAATTATAAGGAAATTCTAGGGATTGAACTATTTTTTATTTAAAGTTGTAATAAAAGAATTATAATTATAATAGAATTTCTATTTCTATTTTATTAAAAAACATCATAGAATTTTAGTAGAAATAGGATTATAGGGGTGAAATCAAAATAGAGGTGAAACCAAAAGTGGTACCGTTAAAAGGGTGTTTCGTTTATTAATAAAGGTTACTCCCTCCGTCTCACAATGTGTTTCTCGTTTTGACTTTGGACACTGTTTATTGTAAGCGATTGACTACTAATTTACGCATAATTTATAAGACAAAATATAGTCATAAGTGATTTTGTTTGATTCGTATTTATGAGTACTTTAATACAGTAAAGTTTTTATATTTAGTAATAATACGAAATTCAAGATATTAACGATCAAAAGTGTGTGTTCAGTGTTGGCAAACATGTCCGGAGGAAACAGGAAACATATTTAGCGACGGAGGGAATATAGATTAGTATACATAGATACAAACATTTTGCTCTCCAAACCAATCCAAGCAGCCACCTTTCCACCACACCCCACCAAATCACACAAACTTTTCCATAAACCAAGCACCCCCTTCAACTAATTACACTACAAACCCACAACTTCTAAATCAACTACTCGTACCACACAAACCACTAAAAATCACCAATACAATCAAAACCCATGTTCAAGATTCAATCTTTAACTTAAAAGAACAACTAAATTGAAGCTAAACATGAAAATAAACAGAAACAAATCTGACCCACAAGCCAATTAATTGAGCAAACCATATACAGTTAATTATACATACACAAACATATAAAAAACATATGTGTCGATATACAAAGTTGAGAAATAACCTGTGAAATAAGTGAGGAATAAAGAGTGACCCAGATAATTGTTGCTTGTGTTTCTTGGATTTCGTGATTCCTAGCACCAAAAGATTTGAGTTTTGATACCCACCAAATTATATCTTATATATATATAATTAGTGTAACGTGTAAGTAAAGAGATTTTGATGGTATTGTTTACCTTACAACACTACTAAAAAATAACATATCATTTTCAACCTTGTTTAATTACTTAATTATGAAACGTATCAGTCAAAAAAGGCTGCTTATACATGCAATTGCATTGCTATTTGCAGTAGTTTAGTTGGTTGCTATTGCTAGTGGTGATTAAAATTTAAGATTAAAATTTAAGATTAAAATTTAAGTACTCCAAGATATTTTGATCTGTATTAATTTATTGCATTGGCATACTCTGAGCTGTCAAACAGTTGTGGTGTTAGTTGTATACAAACACCATTAGTTCATGTAAACAACAGTTTTATGATCCCCACGGGCTCAGATGGTCGGATAGTGGTGCTTAAGGCTTGCTCTTGAGGTCACGAGTTCGATTCCCTGGGGCGTTCCGGATTAAGTGGGCTACCATGCTCAGGGGTATGAGTGTGCTAGTATGTCCTCCGGATTAGTTGAGGTGCGCGCAAGTTGGCCCGGACACCGGATTATCAAAAAAAAACAACAGTTTTATGTTGTCAATTTTTGCTTCGATTTTTTTATTTTCGAACCTTCTGTGACCTGAAATGGAGAAAAATAAAAAAACTACATCTGACTACTTTCCTATTATCTTGATGCAGTTCTTGCTGTTGTTCATAACATTGCTGCTGTACATAACAGATAAGACACATGTCGTAATTGAAAGTTTAGAATGTTTCATAAACTTGCTAGATGGTGCAGTAAACTATAATGACCATTGTTTCTTCTAGGCAACAGCTAAGAAAAAATATTACAATGGTGTCAATTTTATCAAATACAGAGGGGTAAAAATGATGCTGGGAGCAAAAACAAGCTATACTTTATTGACAGAAATCTATCCAGGCCTAAATTCTTTCATGTTTCATGAATGAACGCGTAATGATTACACAGTAATGTCTTAACTTATACTATTATCAATGAAACACCTAATAATTTCATACATTACTTACATTATCAGTGAAACACAGTTATTAACAGCTACCTAAAAAAGCAGCAGATAGAACTTCATTCTGCAGACTGCAGTACTTTGTTATCTTCTAAATGAACAAAAGGAATTAGTAGATATTCTGCGTAAAATAGCTGCATCACAGTTGAAAAATGCGTAATTTGTTAAACAGAGTAAAATAACATCGTCCGCTGACAACAATGTGCTATAACTATGCAGTTAGAACCTATATCTGTATATAACAATGTAGCCAACTAGCCATGTAGGTGTGGGTATTCTTCTAGTCTTGTAAGTGTTAGAATCTATATATATATGATACATCCTGAATCCTTTTTCTGCATGATTTTACCTACAAGCCCCTGTCCTTTTTCGTATATTACTCAAAAATGACACTCTTTTTCTACGTATTTCATTGTATTCTACGTACTTTAAGTATTTATACAGTATTTATACTAACATACACGTATTTATACATCAATCATCAAACCTATATTAATTTCTTTCCCACGTGCTATCCCTTTCCCAGAAGTTGATTTGATATTGTACCTTCTCCCCAAAACTGTGCTTCTTCTTTGCACAACAACTTTCTTTTCAAAATATTTTGAATTTCAAAACTTACAATCAATTGAAATTTAGTTGGTGATTCTTTTACCCACACTATTTCACTCATTTTAAACCAGTACCTCTCCCTCTCCCCCTCTCTCTCTCATTTATATGTTTATGCATCTAATTCATTCTGATCTCTTGATTTATTCGACATGCTGCAAATAATAATGATATTTTTATAATTTTTTCAGGTACACAATGAGGTGATATTTGGTTTTAATTGTTATGTTTTTTCTTCATCTTCTCAAGAAGCTTGGTAATTTGTCTTTTTTTAAATATCTCAATAATTAAAATTTTGCAGTCTAAGTGTTTGATTAAATATCAAAGAGAGTTTTTCACATACAAACTACTACATTTTACTTCTATCAGTGATTTATTTGAGAGGTTTGAAATTTATTTATGTGTTTTGTGTTTCGAGTTTACAATTTGACTAATGTGGATTTGTTGTGATTCTACAGAGTGAACTCCCCCTGGTTGGTAATGTGGCTCCTGATTTCGAAGCTGAAGCTGTGTTTGATCATGAATTTATCAATGTATGTAGTAGACAAATTTAATTTAATTTACGTTCTTGCCATTTTTCCATGTGTATATATGAATTCAAAGTTATTTGTTTCTACAATTCAATTGCTCTTTTGGTTTGGGTAAACTGTGAGTTTCTATTTGTTTTTCTACAACTCTCTATATCTTTGTTAAACTAATTTTATCATATTACTCTGTTCTCTTCTGCGTGAATATATAATGTTAGTTGTTACTGCAGGAGATGGTGGATTGGGAGCACAAAAGCAAAGTAGATGGGAAAATGCATGCTTGTGGACACGATGTCCATGTCTCCATGCTCCACTGCAAAAGTACTCCAACAAATCAGAAAACAATTGCAGGTAACAGTGTGAATGATGTAAAAACTATGTCTGTAAGAGGTATTGGTAAAACTTATTGAAGTTGTTGGAGTTTTGCCATGTGTAGGGAACGGTAGTTCTTATATTTCAGCCAGCTGAAGAAAGAGGTGAAGGTGCAAAACTCATAATCCAACAAGGGGTCCTCAATAATGTGGATGCCATATTTGGGATACACGCAGTCCTGGAGTACAATACTGGCATACCTGTTGTAAATAAGAGGAAGAAGAATGCGAACCTCAAAGCTCATGCTGTGAGGAACCATCTATGGGTTTTCGTTAATGCTCTAATTGATAGTCATGCTTTTGATTCCCAAACTAAAGAGACGTTAATAATTTGGCAAAGCAATTTTGGTTCTAAATATGAGCTTTCAGAAGAGTTCTTGAAGAAATCTAGAATTGTAGACACTCTGCTCTCATGGGCAGAATTCAAGATGAGCAAAGACCTGAAGAAAACTGATGCTAACGATTTCAAGGGGAGCCGAAATTCGATTATAACCAACTTGCAAACATGTTCGAGTGTACACAATAATGTTACTTACCTATTACTCAGCTTCCTTTGATCCTTGACTTCTTTCTTCCAGGCTATTATATTCAATACAATTGTATAAGTTGCACTTTCATTGATTATATGAACTTGGCTGTGATTTCTTTTAGGAGTCCACGATACAGCAGAGGCAGAGAACATAATTTACGGCCCAAGTGAATGGGGAAACAAACAGCATCTGGACAACGATCTTAACTTTTACAAGAAGTCTAAGTTCACTGGCTCAGGTAAGGTCTTCAACCAAAAATTTTATATAATAATGAAGCGTAAAAGGAATTGTCACTATTTCACAATCTTCTTCAAGGCCTTGTAGTTGTATGAGTGGATGTGGATTTGTAAATGTAATACATTGTGTCTTGATTAGTACCAGGAATTTAGATACTCTTTGTAAATTGAACTGCAAGTCTATAATTTAAATGACACTGAACCCGGTTTTTCCAAGCTACAATGCTGAAGAGAATAAATTTACTAAATGTGAAGGTGCTTACATGAAGAAAGAGCACAATCTACATCTTGAAAACCTTCAAAGGAAGCCACAAGTGTGTGAATCTAACCCAGAGATCTATGCATCTTCGGAATATGTTGTTGAAGATACAAGTAATAGTAAATGTGATGAAAGTGGCTTGAAGAGAAAGAATCAACTGGATAGTGTCCAGCCGCAGAAGAAGATGCGAATGCATGAAACTAACTTGGGTACATGGTTTGCGATTCATCTTTTCTTTCTGACTTTTAGCAGTATATATACAATTGTAGCCCTGTTCTTAGTGTTAATGGAATACTATCATAATTTATGTTTATTTTGTGTTTTCTAAACAGGCTTGAGGAAAAATGAAAATGCCCTTTCAGCTTTTAAATATGCCATTCCCATGCAGCTGCAATCAGTAAAACGGGAAGTAGTTTTTCACAAGAGGTGATTGTGGAAGTTGACAGTCCTTGCAAGTTGCACCACAGATAAATGAACGACCAATACGAGATGGAAAAGCAGGTATTACTGTGCTTAGTATGTTTTTACAGTACTTTTGAATATTCTGAGAAATCAGTGGTGTCCTAATTAATTTACGTTACTAGATGAAACTTCTAGAAGAAGAAGTGAAGGAAAAGAATGAAGAAGAAGAACGAAAGGAAAGGAGGAGAATTAAAGAAAGGGAAAAGAAGCTCTGAAGAAAAGAGAGAACACGGGAAAATGAGAGAGAAAGAGACGATTGTTCTCTCACTAATCAGCATTCAGCACCGGAGGTTAGAATTGAAGAATCAACAGTAAATGATGAGAAGCGAAGAAATGGGCGCGTCAGTAAAAATATGCACAATTTATCGGATGTCATTCCTGATGAAAACCTTGCCAGCAGTAAAGATAAGAATGGTTCTTCTGGATCTGATTATTTGAAGTACTCTGGACGGAAACTAAAAAACCGTTGTCAACAGGATACAACCTTAAAATGCTCTATTAATAGGCAATCTGCATTTGTTTCCGTAAGTGGGATTATGTCATGACTCCAAATAAGGCTAAGGATTTAATAATATATTGCAAGGAGTCAACACAGAGAGTCAAGGGCAAAAGAGTAAAGTTCAAGAGAAAAGCACAAAAGGGGGAAGTGGTTTGGAAAAAGGGCATCAGATTAATTATGAAATTGTTTTAGGGTTCCTTGGAGAGCTCCGGGCCTCTCGAATGCTCGGTTTTACTAAAAATCTTAATCATGAAATTGTTTTAAGTTTTACTAAACTTAACTACTCTTATAGTGAACAAGGAGAAACTGAAATCTGAAGTGAAGGAAACCATTGTAGAGAAGTATGGGAATGCAGCTATAGTGCAGATGCACTATCGAAGGAGCTCCTTCTGGGACAAAGTGAAAGAGTAGTTGAATATGATCGTGCTGGTAGATTTATAAAGGGCCAGGTAAGTTCGAAATAACCTATGTACAGTTATATGGAGTGAACATTGCAGTAGTAGAAATATGAATGAACACAAATGTACTTTATTTGGTCAATTAATCTCACCCCTATAAATATGTAGAAGGATGCACACCATGGTTTTTTTTATCCTGTCAATTAATCTGGAAGAGCTTTATGATGTCTGCAAGAGATGTCCCTTCCAAAGAGCAAGTACGAGGAAGATGTGTACATTAGAAATCATACAACTGTTTGGGGCTATAATTAAAACTTAAAAGTTAGTGTGTGTTTACATAAATGTCCTTAGTAATAGCATGTTTTGCTTAGTGTCTTTTATCTGTATGTTTCACTTAAAGGTGGTTATTCTAGCACATTTTTGCTAAGTATTTGACTATTGTTTTGAGATGTTTATGTTAAAATTTTGTAAATTTATGTTAAAATTTTATTTATCTTCACCAAGACTTAGGATACGAATCATACCTAAAGACCTGAAATCCAGGAACATACGTTTGGTTATGTGTTTGTTATTTAGCATTGTAATGACTGTTTTGGTGCAAATCCAGTTTTGTGTTTTATCGATAGGTTTAATACAAACTGAATTTGATGCTATTTCCCTATGACTCTCAACTTACTAGAACAGATTTGAGAGCATATGAGATGTCAGAAGGTTATATTATTACTATTAAGTTGTAGGATATTAAGGCAGAATTTATGAGAAAATATAGTTTCCTTTTTTTTCCCCGTTTCGAGGATCTGAGAGAAAAGGCTTAGTAAGCATCTGGGGTCAAGAACAAGGAAGAACAGGTTTGCTCCATATTTGCTATCAGGTGTCTCTCATCTAATATGGTATATACTTATTAATTATTACAAAACTTTGTCATAGTCTCACAGAGGCGCAAGCACTATGATATTTTTTGTATTGTTCTTTCATTAACTAAAGTAGTGCCTGAACACAACTCTACTTGAGTAGTTTCTAATGCTTATTGCGTTGTTTAGCCACCCTTTTCGAGACCTCTGGAAAAAAGATTTGTTTTGTTTCCTGTAAAATGTGTTTACGATAGAGTAATACAAATTTCATATCATATATCATAGTCACCCTAAGAACCTTTCGTAGCCTGCATATGATCTGCGTTGCATTCATAATGCTGCATTTTGTGTAAAGTGCGCTGTTCTTCATAATCATAAAGTGTACTTCTCTCCCCAGAAGAATATACTCTATTAAACAGGACTGGTAGATATGTATAATCCTGATGAGGGTGTGTATGATACTGATGCTCAACATCCTCTAAAGCTACCAATTGTGATTTTTGGTGTGGTTGCTCCTGCTCTTCATATAGGTTCTGGCATTCCTTGGTTGCACCTTGGAACTACTTCTTGCCATACTGGTTTGTTGCCATCTACTGTCCTGTTAGAGGGTTTTCTATGGTGCTCCATACATGATGTGATCTTCATTTATTGTTTCTCCTTTTTTTGATGCTTTCAGTGTGATCTCTGGTATCTTCCTGATGTAAGCTTTGAAGGTGCTGAATGTTTCTAAGGTGTTGATGTAAGCTTTAAGGGTGCTGAATGTTTCTATGTACAAACATGGTGGTGCTGATGTTGATGCTCAACATGGACAAAAAGTAATGCAAGAATCCATAGTTCACAAGTTTCCTCTATGCCCATATTTTTGACAGGCTATCTAAGCAAATTAGCAAATGGTTTTGGGAAAAGTTTATTACATGCAGCAGCAGCCAAGGATTTTTCTTTAATTTCAGTGTTATATTGAGTTGGGTGGAGAAATTTGTATTTAGGTTTATTTGTAGAGAGGTTGATCATGGGATTTTTCTTTAATTTGTATGTTATATTAAAATGTTTTATTGCTTATTCATTATGCTAAAATACAGAAAGAAATAGAATTACATTTTTAAAATACAGAGAATAAAATTATCTCCTTTCCCATGTTCTTAGAATATTTTTAGAGCAAATAATTTATTTGATAAAGATTTTATAAGAATTATATTTCAAAATGTATTTAAACTTATAAAATCATTTAAAAATTCTTAAAACTTAAAATTCTTTTTGAACCATGACCATTAGCTGACAGATTTTTTTTTTTTTTTTTTTTTTGCAAAATTTAGATGACGGATTTTTGTCTCTTTTGTCTTTTTGTGTTTCCAGATTTTTGTGTAAATCTTGACCCTGACAGATGAAACTTAGCAAGAGACACGCCTTTATTTGTTTTAAGAATTTTAAATTACTAGCTTATAATCCGTGCAATGCACGGGTGGTTATAAATTTTATTTAATATTATAATTATATTTCTATATAATAATTATTTTTAATAATTTTTTAATTTTAATTTGATATGATTCAATATACTCATGTTTACGGATTATACTAATGTTTCCTTATTATCAATAACGTATACAATTTTTAATATATTTTATTAATAATTGAAAAATATGGAGTGATATTTTTGGGTATATAATAAATGATTAAATTAAAAGGTAATGTGTTTTAATTAAAAAGAAAATATTAGTTATTGAAAAATATGATACAATTGATCTTTTTAGGTGTTTATAAAAGGTAATATCTTCAACTAAAAGTAAATGTGAAAAGATAATCGACTAATTACCATTAATTGTATTATGTTATTATTTATTTTAGGTGTTATATTTTTCTTGAAAATTATGGTGTGATATTTTCGGGTATATATTAATGATTGTAAGATTTGTTTTAAATAGAAAAGGTAACATGTTTTAATTTGAAATGAAATATTAATGATTGAAAGATATGATACGATCAATGTTTTTAGGTGTTTATAAAAGGTAATATCTTCAACTAAAAGTAAATGTGAAAAAGGCAATCGATTAAATACCATTAATTTTATTATGTTAATGTGAAAAAGATTGTTTTAAATTAAAAAGGTAACGTGTTTTAATTTGAAAAAATATTAATGATCGAAAAATATGATACGATTGATATTTTTAGGTGTTTATAAAAGGTAATATCTTCAACTAAATGTAACTGTGAAAAAGACAATGGACTAAATACCATTAATTTTATTATGTTAATGTGAAAGTGGTTGTTTTAAATTAAAAAGGTAATGTGTTTTAATTCGAACGTAAATATTAATGATCGAAACGTAAATATTAATGATCGAAAAATATGATACGATTGATTTTATAATGTGTTTATAAAAGGTAATATCTTCAACTAAAAGTAAATATGAAAAAGGCAATCAACTAATTACCATTAATTTTATTATGCTAATGTGAAAAAGGTAATCGACTAATCAACATTAATTTTATTATGTTAATCGACTAATTACTATTAATTATATAATGTTATTAATTATATTATGTTATTATTTATTTTAGGTGTATTTATTTTTCTTTATAATGAAGATTAAATAAGTAAATTCAAGAAGTACCAAAAAACAGGTACCAAAATTTTTAATGTTTCGGCTTTTATACATTAACTAGCTTATAGCCCGTGCAAAGCACGGGTTACTTTTAAATATTTTTAAAATTATATGATTAAACAAAATAGAGTTTTATAATTTATTATGGAATTAATTTAAAATTTTAAAATTATTTAATAAATCACATGTATTGTTTAGAACTAATAATATAAAATTTTAATGTAAATTTGTTGTTGACGGGATTCGAACCGGGATTTAAATATAGAATATTCCTTATTATTAGATCTAACGGTTATCATCTATCCACTAAATATCTAACGGTCACTATTGTTTTAAATTGTTGAACTAAACAACCAAATTATATTCCTGTTTGCTTATTATATATTAGTATAGATGTATTATAGATTTTTATTATATATTGATTAATGATTGTAAGATGCGGTGTGATATTTTTGGGTTTATATTAGTGATTGCAAGATTAGTTTTAAATTTAAAGGTAACATGTTTTAGTTAGAAAACAAATATTAGCGTTTGTAAGATATGGTACAATTTTAGGTGTTTATAAAAGGTAATTTCTTCATTAAAAGTAAATGTTAAAAAGGTAATCGGCTAATAACTATTTATTATATTATTATAAATAATAATTAAGTAAGAATAATTAAGTAAAATAACATGTTTTATTAGTTAAGGTTAAATAAGTAAAATAAAGAGGTACCTTTCTTTTGATGTGTTATAAATTTTATTTAATAATATAATTAGGTTTTATATAATCATAATTTTCAATAATTTTTTTACTTTTAATATAATTTAATATACTCTTTTTCAAGGATTATCCTCATGTTTTCTTATTATTAGCAATGTATATAGATTTTTATTATTATTTTATTAATGATTGTAAGATGCGGTGTGATATTTTTGGGTTTATATTAGTGATTGCAAGATTAGTTTTAAATTTAAAGGTAACATGTTTTAGTTAGAAAACAAATATTAGTGTTTGTAAGATATGGTACAATTTTAGGTATTTATAAATAGTAATCAATTAAAAGTAAATGTTAAAAAGGCAATCGGCTAATAACTATTTATTATATTATTATAAATAATAATTAAGTAAAATAACATGTTTCATTAGTTAAGGGTAAATAAGTAAAATCAACAGGTACCAACCAACCAAACTTTTAATGTTTCGTCTTTTATATAGATAGTATAGATTTTGATTAATGATTGTAAGATGCGGTGTGATATTTGTGGGTTTATATTAGTGATTGTAAGATTAGTTTTAAATTTAAAGGTAACATGTTTTAGTTAAAAAACAAATATTAGCGTTTGTAAGGTATCAAAACTTTTAATGTTTCGGCTTTTATATAACAATATAAATGAGTAGGATCTAGAGAAAACTTTTTAGATAGAAAACTTAAGGTACTAATCTACACCGTTGATCCTATCTATAACTAATAATTTAAATATAGAATACTTAATGGCAAAGTAGTAATATTTTACAAATATAAGAACATTTGTTAAAGATAAAATAACACAAACAAGGAAATTATCTTTTAGAATTTTAACAGCTTTAGTTACATAATTCTATTACATGGGTCGTTCTATTTAATTAAATAAACTAATAATATTATAATTACTAATAACTAACTGATTACATTTTTCAGCTAAAAGGTAATATCTTTTCTATAATTTTAAACTAAAATATCTCATTTTTCAAACTTATCTTTTTTTACTTTTTTTACGACTATTATCTTTTCTAACTAAAATCTATTCTTTCTAAAACTTGCTTTTTACTTCTTTTTAAGCTATTACCCTTTTTAATGGCAATTGGCTAATAACTATTTATCATATTATTATAAATAATAATTAAGTAAGGATAATTAAGTAAAATAACATGTTTTATTAGTTAAGGGTAAATATGTAAAATCAACAGGTACCTTTCTTTTGATATGTTATAAATTTTATTTAATAATATAATTATGTTTTATATAATCATTATTTTCAATAACTTTTAATATAATTTAATATACTCACGTTCAAGGATTATCCTCATGTTTTCTTATTATTAGCAATGTATATAGATTTTTATTATATTTTATTAATGATTGTAAGATGCGGTGTGATATTTTTGGGTTTATATTAGTTATTGCAAGATTAGTTTTAAATTTAAAGGTAACATGTTTTAGTTAGAAAACAAATATTAACGTTTGTAATATATTGTAGAATTTTAGGTGTTTATAAAAGGTAATTTCTTCAATTAAAAGTAAATGTTAAAAAGGCAATCGGCTAATAACTATTTATTAGATTATTATAAATAATAATTAAGTAAGGATAATTAAGTAAAATAACATATTTTATTAGTTAAGGGTAAATAAGTAAAATCAATAGGTACCAACCAACCAACCAAAATTTTAATGTTTCGGCTTTTATACAATAGTATAGATTTTATTATGTTAATGTGAAAGCGGTTGTTTTAATTTAAAAAGATAATGTGTTTTAATTCGAACGTAAATATTAATGATCGAAACGTAAATATTAATGATCGAAAAATATGATACGATTGATTTTGCTAGGTGTTTATAAAAGGTAATATCTTCCACTAAACATAAATATGAAAAAGGCAATCAACTAATTACCATTAATTTTATTATGCTAATGTGAAAAAGGTAATCGACTAATCACCATTAATTTTATTATGTTAATCGACTAATTACTATTAATTATATTATGTTATTAATTATATTATGTTATTATTTATTTTAGGTGTATTTATTTTTCTTTATAATGAAGGTTAAATAAGTAAATTCACGAAGTATAAAAAAACAGGTACCAAAACTTTTAATGTTTCGGCTTTTATATAATAGTATAGATGTGTGTTAATCAGGAAATAAATCAGCTAATTGTTTTTAGTTGTTTATTTGTTTTACAACCTGATTGTATTGGCAGTCGGGGATTTGTTCTGACTGTATTCTGGTTTATTGAATGAAAACCGCTTTATTTTTTGGCAAAAAAAAAAATTTCGACCTACAATACTTATTATTATGGGGATGCTTGGAATATTCCAAAAATGTAAATTCAGTATAAAGTAAAAAAATGTTATATAAATGATAAGTAGATGAATACTTAAAAATTATACTCCCTCCGTCCCATTCATTTCTATACATTTATTATTTTGGGGTGTTCCATCATTTCTATACATTTCAAAAATAGTAAAGTTTTAATAATAAAAAACACTATTACATCCACTAACTTCTCTCCATTATCTCAAATCTATAATATAAAATATTATTATACCCAATACTTTCCTCCATTATCTCAAATTTATTATTAAATATTGATAGATTCCACCACTTTACCCACTTTTCATCTAACTTTACTCATTATTTATACATTTTCTTGGTCTCAGTGTCCAAACCCAATGTATATTATTCACCGGGACGGAGGGAGTATAAGTTAGTTAAGTTATAAGTTACTTAGTTGTTAATAACCTGTTAATCTAAAATCTTAAAGTATTAGAGTAACCCCAATCTTATATTATCGAAAGCCCATTTTTTAGTAGAAGAGTGGATTATGGCCTCATATTTGGATATTATTTTGCCTTCGTGATAATAATAAATTATGAAAATATTAGAGGACTGAGCTCTGATACTGTAAGATGTTGCAGAAATGTACCAACCCGATCTTATATTATATTCGAACATGAGTATTTGTAAAAACAAATTAAAGAAAATAACTAATATAATATTCTAAATACATGCATTTAAAATTAAAAAATATTTTGAAATACAAATATGAAAATTAAAATTATTAAACAAACAAAAAATCAAAAAAGAATAAATAAAATGTAATAAAATACGTTATTATAAATGTTCAATTTATCAATATATAAATTAAGTTTGTAAATTAAGGGTCAGTTTGGCATCGACTTTAAATAAGGACCTATGGACTTATTTTCGAGTAAAAATTTCATATTTTGATAAAAAAAAATTTATACAAGTATTTAATTTATGTTTGAGATTTTATAAGTTGCAAAAAAAAAAGTTAACTTTTTCAAAAAAAAGTTAGAAATCTCTAACTTATAAGTTGTCTTATTCGGAAAAATAAGTTCCCAAAACACCCACGAATTGTTTTACGAGTTTATAAACCATTCTCATTTTTGTTTAACCAAACAAGCCGTATATGGTCAATATTTGGAAACTGTAAAAATGGAGCAGGAGGTGTGGATTTAAAATTTGAATTTTGGAAGATGCGCAAAGAGTTATGCATTGAGTTTCGTGCACAAATGCATTACAGTACGGAGTAGTATTGAATCCACACGACCTGATTGATTGATTGATGTTTTGAAACAAGATAAAGTAATCATAGAATAAATGATTTAACTTTCGAATTACAACATAATGTGGATAGTATTCCTCTGTCCCACCAATTATTAATATTTTTTTGTCATTTTTTGGCACGTATTTTAAGGTGAATTTTAAGGATAGTTTCATAATTTATATTTAAAATTTTTATTTTTTATATAAAAATAGAATTGTCCTATTTTTATACAAAAAAATAAAATTTCAAAAATAAATTATGTATATATCGTTAAAATCCATCTTAAAATACGTTTCAGACACCATATTTTAAAATATTAATATGTGGTGGGACGGAAGGATTAATTTTTTTCGACACTATCAAAGACAGTTTTATTGTGAATAATAAGAAAGTATGTTTTACAAATAAAACATATTAAATGTTCAAAACAATTAAATATTTATTAATACTTTCTCTGTCTCATTTTATATAGCCCTTTTATAAAAAATATACATATCAAGAAAAATGTTAGTTGGATAAATTTTTTCAACTAATATCATTAATTAATACATTAAAAAAATGATAATAATGTTAAATTTAAAAAAAGTCAAATTTAAAATACAATAAATATAGTGATAATTTTGGAAACTATCTATAAGTTTGTATTGAAAGAAGGAAAATGACATGTAATATGGGATGAATTTATTTTTTAAAAAGGACATAAATTTTAGAATGATGGGATAATTTACATAATCCAAGTGGTAATCCAAGTGATAAGTGTCTGTTTAGTTCTTTCTCATCTCGAATTTTTTAAAAATATTTGAATCTGGCTTATTAGGTTTTACTTTATACTAAAAACATAAATTTCAAAATTAAATAAAAATAATTTAATATAATATAAGTAGTTCATATATTATAATTGGACAAAGCAAATAAGAATAAAGCGATATCATATTATCATTCTTTTATAGGCAAATAAGAATAATATCATACATTATCCTGTTCAGTGACGAAAATGAGGATTAAAATAAAATATCATTAATTTGATTACACATAAGCATTTGGTAAAAATTTTGGGGAAATTTTTAGGATACATTTCTCATTTTTTTTTACCTAATTTCAACTAAATCAAGACTTGAAAATCAAATTTATATTAATTTTTTTGATTTAACCGAGATTTAACTCTAGATTAGATTAAATTTACGTATTTTAAGAAGAAAATTAGTTGTATAAAGTTTTCCAATAAAAATCCTTACTTAATGCATTGAAAAATGAAAATAGAGTTAAATTTTAAAAGGAAAATGCTAGGTTCCAGAATTTGATGCCAATAATTTTCCCAAATTACATGCATCATTCCCGAATTGAATATAACTTTAATTGACCCGCCAGGATCACATCAATCTCACCAATTAAAATCGTTCATACTACCAACTCATTCATGCCACGTCATTCGGAATTTTTTTTTGGAAACTAATTCAAGAAAATTAGCACTATCCATTTTAAAAAAGTCAAATATTAGAAACAATAAATATATGGATAATTTTAAAAATTAACCTTAAATGTGAGGGATACATAATATGAGATAGTTATTTTTTTTCAAAAACATGTATGGAACGGGGCCTATATATTTCTATGATAAGTAGACTCGAACATTAAAACTTAAATACTAAAACTCAAGTACCATTTTTTTAAAAACATGTATAGAACGGGGACTATATATTTCTATGATAAGTAGACTCGAACATCTATTATATATCTTATACAGCAACTCACACTTCCGTGAGTCATTTTATTCCAGCTCAGCGCCACATCAGATCTGTTACAATCTCCGTTATTCCTCCGTTTTCTACTACTATATCTCTATCCTTCAAGCGTTCCAAATGCCCACCTGCCCTAAACCACTGCGATTAGCTCTATACATGAATACATGTATGTTACTATTTGCAACGCTTCCTATGCTTCTAACTCTTCACGTTAATCCGTAAAACCCATGTGAGTATGTTCAATCGACGGCTCCGTACGATTTCAACGTCATGGACCAATCTACATGTTCAATGAGAAAGGGAGGCAAATTGCTGTATCAAACGTGTAGCCACACTAATTGTTTGATATAATGTGTAAATGACTTTACTCACTGTACTTGCTTGCGGAATCTCTCAATATTGATGGTGAATCAATCAGTTTATGTATGTTATACATGATCCATGTATGTTATACTATGTTGTGGGTTCTTTATTCTTTTATACTTGCTTCAATCAATTTGTCCATCTCCTCATCTATCCGCTTCACGACTTTAGATATTGATCCCAATCAAATTGAAAAGTTACCGGGCTTCACCTTGTAACACATACTCTGTTTGTGAGAACTAAAAGGATATGATAGAGAGGACAGAGGAGAAGACGGAATTGGGAAAAAAGGTAGAAACTTTAATCGACTTATGATCTATTGGTTTAAATTTGGTGATTTTTTTTTTTTGGTTGGTATAAACATGTTGCTTATTACATTTATCTGCTTTGTATTGCAGAGGGTCTTTTAGTATGTTTTACTGCCAATTCAACAGATTTAGTTGCCGGTATTATTACTTATTAATCAATATGTTTCCCTTGATCAATTTAATCTGCTTGAAGATGCAAAATGCTGATCATCTCGTATTTAAAGTTTTGTCAGTCTAGCTAATACTATATGGTTGAATTGTTTTTTGGTAGCTTGTAATATGCAGGGAACTAACTTAAACTTTTAGTTTAGAAAGTAAGGACATATAGGAAATCATCATTTTGGAACTCATGAAGCTTCCAAGTTACAACCCTTCATTATAGAATGAAGAAGCAAATTGGTGGAGGATAATATAAAGCTGCAATTAATTTATGAAATGGACTTAATATCCAGGAATATTTCACTTTTGTACTTATACGTGCTCTTGTACTGTTTTTGTAGACCAAGCCAGCTCTTGGTTGATGAATCATGATGGCATAGGTGTTTATATTAATAGCCAAGTGGCAAAATCAAACATCCAAACTTTTGTGGAAGGAGGTAGATGCCTACTCCATATAATCATCTTTTATGCACTGTTGAATACCAAATTTTGTGACCAAAGCAATTTCAGGTATTGTTTCAAGTCTCCAACTTCGGTGTGTTAATATTAGTGTCTTTGTGCGAGTATAATACGAAGTGTCTCATGTATATTCAGGATTTGGTATTTGTGACGACTAAAGCACTTAAGAGCAGGCCAGGTACATTTTTTCTTAAGAATATAAATACATTAGCATATTGAACTATCTTTTTAGTATAAAGTTATCTTTAGCTTTTTCCCCTTTGGCTCTTAAAGAACATGTTCATGCAAAATTTATTTTGACATAGCAATCATGGTTTATAAAAATGCTGGGCGAAATATTGAACATTGTTGTGGTTGCAGATTTGATTCAAGAAGTTGCAGTTAGTATCTGCTCATGTCAACACTTAATTATGCACATAGAAACTTTCATGGAATCAGACACATGGTTATACTCCTAGATCGTATAACTATAGAGAAGCAAAAGAAGGCAGCTAATCTGATGTCAATGGGTACAGATGGAAACATTTGGCTCGATGGCAAAGATGCAAGAGGTTGCGGTCAATATATGATCATGTCACAAAAATTAAATTATCCGCACAGAAACGCACGCGTAATCACTGGTATCTTTGTATAGAATCGTGTCATTTATCTAAAAGGTAGTTTATCTATGTCTTCGGATACAAATGGAAACATTTGGTTCAATGGCAAAGATTGAAAAAAATTGCTTTCATTCTTGATCTAGTGCGTAGCCCTCTTTTCTTTTGTTAACTATAATAATTCGTTTCTTAAGGAGAAGAAAATGCCAAAAAAGGTGGCAAACATTCGTGAAGAGGCTCCTGCTGATACACCATCGCTTCTACAATTAAAGCGCATTTGCTATGAAGTAGTGCTAAGGTATGTTAACGTTTTAGAATACCAATCTACGGTTTTTAGTGTATCTTTCCGGTCTATCTTTATATATCTCCCTCAGTATTATGATTTCTTAGCTTGGATTATCTACAAAATTGTACCTTCGTGAGAAAAATTATCAAGCTTATGTAGTAGCTTAGGAAATATAGTTATTGGTCTCAAGTCTGTTTCACATATCACATAATTTAATGTTATTTATTTTGTGGATATTGTGGGCCACATTTATAATTACATTGCACAGTGGGTAGTTTTTAACCAGCATTATCAAGGTGCACTATATTTCAGCCTCCCCTGTTTTTAAAGTTTTTGTACCCTGACTTTCAGCTTTTTTCCTCAGCAAGTACATTATACCTATATCAGATTGAAAAGTTAAAGTTCAAACTCAAACTTAAAACAAGATTCTAGCAGAACATGGCTAACTCACTGAAGTATTTGTGTGAAGACAAACCTCTTCGATAAAAGCATGCAAAAACTCATGAAGAGTATTAAGGCAATGTTTTTCTGGAAAGTTGTAAAGGCCCTTGTAAGAGAGTCGAAGGACAACCAGATTGTATTATGAACAAAATAGAGAGGTAACCAGTGAAATCTATTATTATACATCTAATCTAATGCCACAACCTTTTGACTTATGATAGGTTTTCAAGCCTTTACTCCCTCCGGTTGTTCCATTGTTGTCGTTCAAACCAAATTCACATCGGGTTATGCAGTCTACAGGAACACTGCTTTTGGCATTTTTAATTGAATCAGGTAAATCTATGACCAATGTATACATAAATACTATACTTTTCAGGAATTGCATAGTATGTTTTCGTGCAATTATGCAGTCTACAGGAACACTGCTTTTGGCATTTTTAATTGAATCAGGTAAATCTATAACCAATGTATACATAAACACTATACTTTTCAGGAATTGCATAGTGTGTTTTCGTGCAATGGATAGTGGATACTGAAAAGATCTCCTAGCTTCCATGTTACCCCCATCTTTTTTATGGAAATTCGGTTGTGGTGATTCATGAATGCATAATAATTTCTTATATTTGTTGTTCTTGTCAACGACAAGTTATATCATCTTTATATCATACAATAAAATGTCGTAATAATGAGTATTACGTATTGGTGTTCATTTTCTTAGCATAAGTCTCTTCTATTCTTTCTAATTTAAGATTGCAACAACTGTTGAGACTCCTTTAGCTTTTCTGATTGTGCCAATGCAAGGACTTGGTCAAGATGGTTGAAATATAGCAGGCACATTGATGCGTAGACATAGTGGTGGGAGGTAATGCATGAAGATCCATTTATGTTGCACTTCTTTATATACGTTGCAAGTATTAGATAGTACTTTGTTTTACTTGTATATCAGTTCTGCCATTTGTGCACCAGGTATGGCACTGAATTGTGTAAAAAATTCATAATTTTTTTTAGCTGCAAATTATTTTGCGGCTGAAGCCCTCTGCGTCTCTTAGGTAGTTTTAGCTACTGGGTTAGCTGCTGATAAAGGTCTTTGTGCAGTATGCTATAGCTATACAACGCTGATTTTTCCCTAGCTGCTAATTCCTTTGAAGGTGGCATCGTCAACACCTGGTGTGGGATAATCTTATTTTCTTTGATCCAACAGGTAGCTACCATACTGAAGAGTGTTGAAACTCTTGCAATATCCTTCGCCATCCGCAAAATCACCCATTTTCTTACCAATTATTTCATTATTTAAGAAGGTAGGTTGCCATCCATCACAATAATTGTCGTGATTCTAGCAATTGGATTTCCAAAGCAGTTTGCTTAGATTTTTTTTTTCCCTAATTTTTTTTGTGATTTTGGCCATTACTACCTAATTTGTTCGAAATCGGCATTTTCAATAACGAATCATATTAGTTTGCTAAATACTATATAACTACTTATGAGTGGTGTTAATATGTTAGTCGTATTAGTTAACAGCTCTTACTTCTTCCATGTATGATATGATAATTCAAATTAGTACAAAAGAGGAATAATTCATTTTGTTTTAAATTTGAGCATTTATATTTTGTTCTACATTCCATAATGGTGCTTCCTTAGAAACTTTTATAACTTGTAATTTAAATTTAAACTTTTAACTATCTCATATTTTTTTTGAAGTTTTGTGAATACATTGAGTTAGTGGAATGTTACCTGGTTGTATATGTTATATCGTAATAGGAGTAGACGCAGATGGCACATCAGTTATTAAGGAAAAGACCGTCAGTCAACCAATTATTTATTTAATCAATGTCATCAAGCTGATTAACTCCCCTACACAACCGACATACATAAATATGTGTACATATACATATTCCTCCTTTAAATCTTTAAAACTCTCCCATAAATCCTAATGTAACTCCTCACGTGAATCACTCAATCGCTGGTAAGTGTCAGTTATAGCTTCTATCAGGTAAGAATTTGCTAATTATAAAACCTAATTGCCAATTTTGACAACTGATTATAATTATATTTGGACTAAGAGTCGTTTTCATCATAGTTCTTGTAACTTAGTGTGTTTTTCTGTTAATTCTTTGTCTTGCATAGGTTTATTCAAGTACTATGATCTTGATTGAAATTTTATTTTCTCATTTTAAAGACTTCAATTAAGTCCTATCTGTTCCTGTCAAGGTTTAAAGACTCATCAGGCAAGAAACCATTAACACAAGCCCTGAAGACTATCCTCTAAAAACAGTGGAAACTTAAATTTACATGCAGATAAACGGAGCAATCTGATTTATATCTTCAAAAGCAGGCCAACTTCAAATCCACATGCTACCGATAATAGAAACTTCAGTACCAACTTTGGTTTGGAGAAAAACAAATCCTCTAAAAAGTAATTGTAGCAATTTGAGAAATATTCTATTGAATTCTCTTTATTGGAAAGATCAGGTTCTCCATACTAGAGGGTGATTGATACCATGAGAAGCAAAATATGTACAATATCAGGTACATTTATATATTTATAGCTTCAGTTAGCACTGTCCATTGATAATATATTGAAGGCAGATATATACCGGAGAAAACTGGGTTTCTTGTTCAGACCCTATTTCAAGCGTCTAGCTCCCAAAGGGCATCCTGTGGCAAGATCTCTTCTTTCTACAATGGCTTCGTTGAGCTGGCATATCTAATTGCATGAATTTTTATAATATAAAATTCACATAAAAATGATATATTATGTAGATAGATGTAAGACCCTAACTTTAAGCTAAGATATTTTATATTTTACTTGGCTGTCAATTCTCAAAGGTGTTGAGACATGAAATTTGGAGGCAAATGGATTATATATTATTTCTGTGGATGTTTGATTGCGTATTGGTCTTTTATTCGACTCATCTTTTTTCTTGCTTCCACTTTTAGGTGAGTTTTAAATTTTTGGCATATTACAGTGTTTTAAGCAAGTGCATGCTAATGGTTTGTTATAATTCCTATATGTATATATTAACTACATCTTCTTCTTTCGGACAGGTGGTGAAAGCATAGTAGTTGCATACATGTCTTTACCTATAGTTGGCGTGGTAGTCGAGCAGCTTGGTTGTTCAAAGTGATAGGTTCATTTTGGGGCTATTATTTCTCATCTTGGACATTCCTCAGGTTCATTTTTAAATCTAATGATGCTCAACTGATTGAAAAAATAGCACTATTTTGCCTTTGAAATATTTTTTACATGGTTTATTTATTATTCAAAAAAAGAGAGTTAATGTTTCTTGCAGTGAATGGGAGCTTAGCGGCAATGTATTTTGTAGGCAAAGTATTTTGTCTTGTACTTCCAAAAAATTCCCACTTAGTGGCAATGTATTTCTATTTTCTAACCAATAAATATTCAATTCATAATGCTAGAAGGTAAACTTTTTTGGTTTCTCGAATGACTCTAAACTATAGAGGCATTCACTAGAATGAAATGCAATACGTAGTAGTAATGCATCAACTTGAATTACATTACAGGGTCAGTAGCCCTCAACTGATCATGAATACACTTAAAAAAATTAGGTTTGTACTAATTTCTTCACTTAAAAGCGTTTTAAACTTTTGTACCAGTTCTCTTCACAGGTTTGGGCAATGAAACAAGGGGAAATTTATCATGTTCAGGTCCATGATGTAAATATTTGTAGGTATCCATGTAAACAAGACTCGTGAATTCCTCCATCTGCATTACATTAGAGGAAGCTCACGAAATGTTTATTGATAGCCATGTGTGACAGCTGCAAGGCAATATTAATGTACATGCCTTGCCTTGAATTTCTAACTAATACATGTTTTCTGAGTTGCTCACCATTTAGAGGCCGTAAATAGTTATTACAGTTGCCTTAGTTTAAACATTTCTTTCAGGATAGTAGCACATTGAAAATTATACATATTTTCAGTTGTTATATACATCATGCTCAGAAAATCCTCTTTATATCTTTTATGCATTTTAAGCATCCACATATTGCAAATACCATTTAACTATAAAGCACCATAAATACATAAAATCATGATTTTACTAGCAAGCCCGTGCCTTGCACGGGCTATAAAGCTAGTTAAAACTTAAATACTAAAACTCAAGTACCAAGAAATACATGTAGCATAATAAACCCAACACCTTTAAGTGAAAATAATTAAATAAGCTTATATAATATGTTAAATATTGCGGTATGGTTTGAATCGCATTTCAGAAAACTAAAATCACAATCTACACCGTACTGCACGGTTTGTTAAAATTTGAAATCACAATTATGCCACAGAAAATAAAAACGCGTGATATGGTACAGTGCGGGCAATTTTTACGATTTGATGCGATTTATGATGTGTTGAACTATTAATACAGTATTTGTTTTAAAAGGCCATGGGTCCATGCCACTAAACCCATAACTCATCGTCAAATATAGTAGCCCAATTAAAGTAAGGTGAAGAACTGTATAACCAACCTAATTATCAACCCAAAAAGGAAAGTAATGCCTTTTTTTCATATGCATTGCATATATCCATTTGAATGGAATCTTTCTTCTTTACCATTTCAAATTTTATTTTTTCTAAACAATAAAGGTGCATCGAACTTGAGGAACGATTTCTATAATAATTTATAATTATTTTCAAAATATATAAAAGAAGATAAAGTTATAAAATAATATTAAGTTTATAATAGCTTATAATCCGTGCAAAGCATGAGTTACTTTTAATTTTTTATAATTTGTTTATCGTGTACTATAATATTATAAATATTAATTTTAGTATGTTATTTGGAAGAATTAGAACCTTACATCTTTTTATAACAATTTTAGTATTAAATATAAATTAATATGTTATTAGCGGGAATCGAACCTTGGACTTCTGTATATAACAACTTTTAGTATTGTTATATCTAACGGTCATGATCTATTTGAGTTGATGATGAGGAATAACAAAAAATGGGGATAACCAAAAAAGTGATTAACCAAACTACAAATTATACCCCATTTTTTTTTTATTATAATATAGTATAGATATAGTATAGATAGTATAGATTACTCCCATATATTTTAATTTTAAAAACTATATTCATTATCCTTATTTGTTAAGTTTTTATCTCTTTGCAATTAATAAATTTAATTTCCAGAAAAAAAAAAATTCATTCAACCATTTCATTGATGAATGTGTGAGTTCAATGAAATACGAAAACAAGCTACAGGCAATGTGTAAGTTATATAATATTAGATGAACAAAAATTTATGTACACAGAATAAAACCAAAAATAAATCAACAAAAATTGTTTTCATTTATTAAATAAAACCAACAAGAATTTTTTTAACAAATTTTTTTTTATATCTACAAGCCCAGCGGAGCGGGCAAAACTTCTAGTATATATAAAGATTCAGTCGGGCCTTCCTCTAACACCTTAACCTTTAGAGTGACTGGTTACTTAGAGTGACGGGTTACTTAACAGTAAGAGAATAAAAAATCTTAGGAGTTAGGACTGCAGCATATAGTATATTCTGATGTATAAAACAAATTTATCGTTTATTTATAATTTGTTTCGGTTTAAAAAAGGAAGACATATATGAAATTTACACGAAGCCACGGTATAATCTTTTTGTAATTACCTTCCATATGAACATGTAAAATAATTAAATTTATTTAAGAATATTTGATGGAATGCAATTTGTTTAAGAAAATAGTACATAAATTTTATAGAAAAACTATTTCTTATGTAAAAATATGGTAATTGAGCTTATCAAAGTGCAATCAAATCCTTTATATGGAGTATATTATATGCCAACAAGGTCTTTCAAGACTATTTAGTAAATTACGTGTTTACCCCTTATTTAGTAAATTACATGTTTACCCCTGACAATTTTAATATATTAAAAAATGTTGGTACCAAGGCTTGAACCCATGTTCTTTGGATTAGAAAGGAATTATGTTCCCATCTCCAACCAGTACACCAAAGAAGAATTTATGTTAACTTTTTAAAAATCATTTACTACATGCACAAATAATTCCCATGTTCTATTTTATTTAATATTACTACCTTGCTGGGAATTAAAAAATTTAATCAAATGAATTATGTTATCTATCTATTATGTTTGGTATGAGCATCAATGAATTATGTTGTTTGTGTATTATGTTTAGTATAGGTTAAAATGTTTTTTGACGAGTTATAAAAAATTCAATATACCCGTTATAATAATTTAAAACATAATTTTGTGATTAGTTAAATAATTTACATATGAGATACAAACAATGTATTGATTTTTAATTAAATTAAAAAGCGTAGTTGGACTTGGGTAAAAAATTTAATCAAATGAATTATGTTATCTATCTATTATGTTTAGTATGAGCATCAAATGAATTATGTTGTTTGTGTATTATGTTTAGTATAGGTCAAAATGATTTTTTGACGAGTTATAAAAAATTCAATATACCCGTTATAATAATTTAAAACATAATTTTGTGATCAGTTAAATAATTTACATATGAGATACAATATTGATTTTTAATTAAATTAAAAAGTGTAGTTGGACTTGGGTTAGGACACGACATTATAAATTAGATTATAGATGCAATACAATTAATTATGAGATTAAGATGTATAGTTATGTTAATGAAAGATTGATATTTAAAAAAAATACTAAATTGTATATATAATACATAATCGCTAGAATCACGAGTGAAATCACTAAATTTTTACTACAATCAAATCAATATCAGGCTCTACACCACTAAAAATCAAAATGATAGTAGAATGACCGAACATTCAACTTAAATCACTAAAATTTGAATCCAAATCACTAAAATTTTAAACGCAATTACCAAAATTTCCAAAATCTGAAAATCTAATAGTGTTCGAAGGTGCTGGTATGACGATGGTAGAGTAGGTGAATGGGCTTTATAAACTCGGATTTTATGTGAGAGGATGAAAAGTGAGATGAATGAGTGATCGGAGGTGTAGGGTGGTTGGAATTCGTGACAAACGTGTTTGGAAGTTATTTCTAGAGTGTTGGTCGATTTGGTGACATTAAAGAATTGTCGAGTGATAATAGTTTTAAATGTATACACACAATGTATCATACTTCAAATAATTTATTAAATGCATCACACTTTTTATCTATTATATTTCAAAAATTACGAATCATCTATCTTAAGAATCATAACAATTAAATTAGATGAATTTAAATGGTGCCCGTGGTTTCACGGGCTATCATGCTAGTTTTAATTAAAGTACCACCCTACATATTTTTTACCCTTATGAATTTTATAATTTTATTTTCTTTATTTGGAATCAAATTCTGAACTTGTAATAGTATTTTCGAATTTTCAACTTTATTATAAAAGATAAAATATTTACTTTGTAAATGGGTCATTTATGACGGATTTAATGTAAAATTCTCTCCCAAAACACCATATGTGTTACATCACAGTGAGTAGACGGAGTGACATATTAAGTGTTACATATGCATATGACACTTTGAAATACCTCATCTCCCGACTCGTGTGACAGGATACAAATGAGAAGAAATTCTTAAGACTGGGAGATATTCACATTTTCGCAACAATTACAGAACTAGGAGAATTTCAAATAAAAAGGAATGAGAACTCTTTTTCAACGTCAGGAGCATGATGCGAAATGATAAATGTAAAAAATTTACATTAAATTGAATTCCAACTGATCGAAAGATGTTGGTGGTATACCATAATTGTTGTAAGCCCGCTTCCTAACACATCAACAGCCGAATACTTGTTCATTGTATAAAATGAATAAGTACATATTCTGCATTAAACAGCTGCAGTTGCAGATTGGAAACAATTAGGTGAACATAATTTAACCCAACATTGATCTCATATAACCCATAACCCAAATGCGAAAGATTAAATTTCTTTCTTGAATCTATTTTACCCCCATTATATTTAAGTCCATAATTAAATGTGATATTCTTCATAGTTACGTACATACCTTCCATAAAAACATGTAGAAGGACTGCACCGATGCATTGTCATCGAGATTAAGTGAATTAGCTCGAAGCCAAAGAAAGGTGGCCAGTGTACAGTGACCTATCATCTGTGAAAAGGGAAAACTACTAAAGAGAAATGTATAGTATAGAGGTCTACAGTGTTAAGGTCACAGGGATAAGCAATATGTTTATAATGTCATATAAACAGAGATGTTTAGCAGGGGACATGTAACTCACAGACACGAGCTTATTCAGTAGAATTGAAGATGAAGCTCCAAGTAGCGCAGCAGACCCATAGGCAATTAGTAGTATGGTTATACAAAGAGTAAAGACCTGAGAAATAGAGGGAACCAGATTTATATATTGTCTAGCAGTTTAACTTCTGAGTTATAAATTAAAGTTAAGCTGCAAAAGTGTTTAGTTACTAACTCTCTTTTTTCCATGCCTGACACTGAAAGTTCGGTTGCCAAATTCTTGATCACCATCTACATCAGGTATGTCCTGTTTAAGTACATCGAATTTGAATCATTGCGTAGAAACCAAAACTAAACGAGCAATTTCTTATTAAGAGACATTTGCTAATTAAACAGACCATACAATTCCCAGAAAATTGTTCCGTCTCTCAGAGTTTACCTTGAACATTGCAAGAACAGCGGCAAATAAGCTAAAGAAAATCACAGAAAAGCCCAACGACTTTGTAAATACTATTGGTCTGCCAAGTACATATTTCTGCACATGTAATATCTCCTTTCAGTTACATACAATAATTTATAATATATAAGCATAAATCGAGCATCAGTGAGGTGTTCCATGTGTGCAACACATTACATATTATTACCTGGATGTGATAGAAGACGGAAAGTTGGATCGTGAGTCCACTTGCACCAACCATACATAATGCAGCAAGATGGGGATTTGTCTTCCATCTGAGTAGAGGTAGCTGCAAAAATATAACAAGTAAAAAAGACCATCAAGAAAACTGGTTCTAAAGGAAAATAACGGAATAAATATAGACTTTGAACCCTCAATCTCGTATTATCAAGACGAGACAACTGCTCCAAAAGTCTACAAGCTTAGATATTGGGTCGCAACTAAATTACCACTTTATGCATGATCTATCTGGGAGATCAAGAAAAGGAAACACCACGAAACCTTACCAACACCATACCACCATATATTGTTTTGCAGGTCTTCTACACACATAAATACAAAATGGACTCAAGAATTTTCAGACACATGAAGCACATACATTGTGGCTGGTAAGTGATATGCTAATACAATTCATTTTTTATAATGATCATCAGTAATTATTTTTATAAAGATAAAGAGTAGTCACGATCTTTTTTATGTTTGAAGGCCACAATAAAGGTGACTTTCAGAGCAGAGAAGAAGACTACTACTCTGAGTTGAGGCCCCTACGGAGGGTGAAAGGCTTCCGGATGACTTATGCAGACGAGTGATTGCCAATGCCACCGACGTCGACTCTGTTTTACCATTTCGAGAAGGTCATTACATACGTATGGAAGAGTTCTTTTTTTTTTTGCTAAATAAAAAGTCTAAATGCGCTAAAATATATGTACTTTATATAATAGCCTAACATTGTTCCAGGACCATGATTCTCTTTGGAAGAGTTTTGTAATGCCCGTGTTCTCTTTAATATTCCCTCCGTCACGTTAGGTTCTTAACATGGGGTTGGGCACGGAGACCGAGACCAAGGATAGTGGGTGTAATATTGTTAAAATAAATGAAGTAGTGGGTGTCATAGTGATTTTATTGTTAAAATAAATGAAGTAATGGGTGTAATAGTGTAAAGTGTTGAAAAAGTGGAGTGAAGTAGTGGATGGAATAACGTATTTTATTGTTAAAAGTTACTATTTTTAGTAATATAAAGAATTGGTGGGACGTCCCAAAAAGGAAATTGTAAAGAAATGGATGTGACAGAGGGAGTATATAGAAAGAGACTTAGGGCACCGACGTCTATATATTTACCCATTTAATAGAACATGAAACTTACGTCGATGGAATATGCAGTTCCAAGTAAAAAGTAAACAAGAATTCCAATAAACAATGGCGGGGATTGAAACATGATGCCCATAGCCAAACACTGCACATTATAGGAAACAAAATTTCATATTAATATCGAATCACAAGATCCAACAATATGTTACTTCAAAATCATAGTTTGAGGAAGCTCAATTTTATTTTATTCTACTACAGTAGTTATTGTAGATAACAACTTAGAAATTTCGCAGTTGAAAGAAGCGAATGAAAGGCATTATGATTTCATCTGCAAGATAATTACTACAAGTCTTCATTCCAAGTAAGATACGAAATTTTTTGGACCAAAGTAAAACATTGAATATATATGATACGAGATGAAATGAGTGAAGAAAAAGGTACATAATCTGACCATAAACCCGAATGCTGAGACAATTGCCGTTGCTTGTCCCATGGAATATTCTCCAGAAGCTAGTGGAAGATATGGCTTGTTGACCTGAGAATTGTGTGCACAGTGAAGAGAATTAGTTTCAGTAATGAACTTGCATTAGTATTTAAGAGTTAATACTGAGCTTGTGAAATATTGATATGCAATTAGAAGCTCGAGTTTTCTATTACTTTATCTATGTCAACATCGACCAATTGATTTATTCCTGCCACATAGATGTTCACAAAAGCCAGTGGAATCACAGCCTGCAATCAGAACTATTTTTATGTATTATAGCAATAGAATAAAATAAATGTATCCCACATAAGATAGAATGTGAAAGTTTACATAAACCGCAACTTCAAGTTGAAACAAGATTATGTGCCACCTTTAGCGATCCCACGAAAAATGCAGGGGATAAATCTCGAACTGATGTCAAAGGCAGTAGAGAGACTGAAATCACACCAATAATCTGTTTTTCCAATAATCATTGAAATTACTATCAAATAACCTTTATAGCTGATACTTCTCTATACAAACAGCACGACAAAGACCAGTACTCACAGTGCCAATGACACTATATAGACGACAGAATCTGTAGAAGGCATCCCATTTCCTCCATAAATCGCTCCGTGGTGTTACTTCTTGATCATCTTTCGGTTGTAATATGAACTCATGTTCTAGTGTTGTTGCACCAAAAGTTTGTCCAAGTTGTTTTCCGTCTCTTGTTGGCTTACTGCAGCTGCTGCTAAAACTCTCTCTTGAGGCAGTAATTTTGTTGCAGGAAAACCTGCAACATTTGTTTTCTTTGTAATCCCGGTTTATTGTTCTTATCAATCTTCTTTGCAGTTGAGGAGATGCTAGGAAACCTATAAAATCGGAATTTGGGTATGCAATCACTGGTTAAACTCATATACTAAGTTTAATATAAGATGTAGGTTCATCATCAGTTCAATAGTCTCTGCGCAAGACAGTGTCTCACCAAATGTGTAGTGTGTTAGTCGAAATCTTGTTTACTCGACCTTGACTGATGAATAAAACTATGTTACCTTCCAAATAAGAAGCTCAGTCTAATTACGGTGTTACGGTGACCTTGACAATTTGATATTTGACAATTAGACTGAGCTTCTAATGTTACGGTGTTACCTTGACAATTTGATATTTGGACGCCAATAAGAGTGTGAAACATCACATTTATTTTATTCTAGGAAATGTAAATTAAATATGAAAACTCTCAATTTGTATAATATAAATAAGGGTATTGAAGAAAAGTAAAATATATTAAAAGAAATGTGGACACAATTTTGGGACACAAGTAAAATGAAAATGAAGACAGGGAATAGGGGATATGGGATAGGGGACAGAGGGAGTGGACAGGTACCTTGCTTTCTTGGGATATGTTGGAGACGCAAAGAGAAGCTTGAAGGCTTAAATGTTTGAATCATGTCTTAATTATGTGCAAGGTTTAACTTAGGTGTTCACTTGTTAATCGCAACACATATATACTGGCATGCATGTATTACAACGATTTCTTGATATTATACAGAAAACGTTGTGAAGATTATGCCGTCCGCTTTCTGGTTGATGATTGTGATGGCCTCACGTATATTCGATTCCCTCCTCAATTCGGCCAGACCTACATTAAACAACACATTTGCTTAGATTCACCGATCTTGTCTATGTTTAACCAAGTAATTAGTGAAGGTACTATATGTACGCGCAACTACTATTGGATACTATCGTTCTGACAAGTACAACAATGTTGTTAATACTCTGTTTTTGTTCCTGGCCTCATTCTGTGCATGCCTGCATGCTGTAATAAAATTCGTACCGGATCTGAAGAATCAGGATTCAGGAGTGAGTTTTTGATAAAATTCATCTGGTCTTAGTTTTGTGACCAGTCTATCCTGAAATTATCATATATTTGTAGGTTTTGATCAGAGGTTTAATACCCTTATTCATATTATGCGTAATTTGTAATATAATTTTATAAATATTTAATTAAATAAAAATTAGTAATTAAGCACGGGTTATCATCTAGTATATATAACCATCTAAACCTAAGAAATCATCAAGATGATCATTAGAAACAAATAGAATGGATGTATAGATAATAGAACCATCTAAACGTAGGTATTATTCATTAGGACTTGAAACTACTCAATACTCGGTACAACAGGACTGATTTTGATAAGACAAACATGGGTCATAGAGAATACTTGGATATTAGTGAATGAATGAGGGAAGTAGGGAACGGATGAAGTTTATTGAGCAAGTAATCCGTAGGTCCTTCGACGCCAAGAAAACATGCAAGATCGTGTTCTTATTCTATCAATGATTCGATTTCTTCATTTTAATTACCCTAATATATTTGGAATCCAATATAGAAGTGTTCTACTTGGGTTGTCTCTAGAATTTATCTTCTGAAATGTTTTAGACTAGGAGTTATGGACATGTCCGTAAGGTGCACGTTGTATGCTGAGGCTGAAGTTACTTATACTAGACCTAAGTATGTTACAGCTCTGGTTTGTAGTATATTTAGATGGATCCATCACTCGTTCTCTGTGATCTTGTGTAATATCTTCATCAAGCCCCCTACTATTGCATTGTTCATTTGGGCTCTGGTCACTTGTTAAACTCTGTCCTCAGATAGCCCTCAGTATACATAAATTTCTAAAGTTAAACATTAAGGAATAAAAAATTATCCATATTTGTCTGGGGTTCTTAGTAATGACTCTTAAAGTCAATCCTAAAGCTTAGTGAACGATACTAAGACGGTAAGACGGCATTACATTCTTTACATTAACCAAGTAAGCTTCCTTTATGTTTTTTATTATCGAGAACATCACACACTGATTTTGTCCAACAACACCTTGTTATCCGTTTTAGATAAATCAAACACAAGTACTTATTATGTGTCGATCAGTTGTTATTGCATACACTGCTTTTGCCAAACAAGCTTTGTTTTAATCACCATGTTTGTATTGGCCTAGACATGTTTTAAAGCAAGATTTAGGGATGGCAACGGGTTGGATCGGGTTGGATATCTTTGATATCCAAATCCAAACCCGAATCCTTAATCCAAATCCAAATCCAATCCAAATCCAAATGGATTTGGAAATTCAAAATCCAAACCCGATCCACCGGGTTTGGATCGGGTTCGGGTTTTATCCAAACCCGAAAATTTTAATTCTTTGTAAAAAAGTAGTAACATTTTTTTAATCTAAATTTCATAAAAATTAAAATTACAATAGCAAATAAATATCTAGATTTCATAGACATGAAAATAAATAAGTCCAAGTTACACCACTATTAATATCTAAAGACATAAAAATTAAAATACAATTGCAAATAAATATCCACATAGGCAGAGTATAGACTAGAAGACTAGCAGTAGCACATCATGTGTATCAAAATTGCCTCAACTAAGAAATTTCATAGTAGCACAGCATGTGTATCAAAATTGCCTGAACAAAATTACCTAGTGTAACTAAGTAACGGGTATTTATTTTTAAGGAATAAATTATAATATATATATATATATATATATATATATCGGGTTTTTTTCGGGTTTCGGGTTTGGATCGGGTTTGGATCGGGTTTTCGGGTTTCGGGTTTGGATCGGGTTGGATATAGCTAATATCCAAATCCAAATCCAAACTCTTTCGGGTTTAAAAATCAAATCCAAATCCAAATCCAAATCCAAAAAATCGGGTTCGATAAAATCCAATCGGGTCGAATTGGATCGGGTATCCATCGGATCGGTTTTTTTTGCCATCCCTAGCAAGATTAAGTGATTACTGAACTTGCGTATAGCTAAGTTAATCATTACAACAGTAATGTTAACTAGCTTGCCAATTGATATTGCTTTAAATTCATGACATATCAATCGAAGGGCCCACGATCGTGATTTCCTCTTGCACAATCCGTCGGATATATATCTTTAAATCATCAGAACAGATAAAACAAAAATGGTTTCTCTTTTTAAGTTTCATGGAATTTTCATAGAATAATTTTATCCGAATATTCACTGTAATGGGGCAATACTTTTGCTGTATGAAGCAGCCTAGCTCACAAGATGAGTGTAAAAGGGTGAACCCCTGTGACTCAAATTGCAGTACTCCTGTTTTTCCGATATCAAAAATGAAGATAAAGCAGGATCAGAAACATCTCACCAGTCCAGTAGTGAGAAAACTTGCTGTGACAGAGCCATTGACATTACAGCAGTGTCTGATGGATTCGCCAAACTTGAATATTTCTCAATGCACTAATAAATTTGGTGGTAACAGTCATCCTAATGTTGTTGAAAAGTACCAGAAAATCGACTTGTCTTCTCCTGATTTGCATAGTGAGTTCTTTACTCCAAGACTCAGTTTCTCGTCTGATAAATTAGGCCTCTTGCAGAAGATTGATGAGGATGAGGATGACGATGAAGGTTCGTATGGTAGCCTTATAGGTGGGAAGGTGAAGAAGAGGGTAAGCTTTAAATTACCAGAAGAGGCAGATATCATTATATTCTACTCACCAGAAGAGACGTTTGAGGAGTACAAGTAGCTAACATGAAACTTCTAATTTCTTAAATGCTTGGTCCCTGGTTAAGTCTTGAATGCGGTCTCCTTATGAATAAATGTTATATCAATTAGGTCCGTCCCTCTCAAAACTGGTATTTGTGAGAGCTTTGGTGCATGCGAGATGACCTGTTTTCCTGAATATATAAAAGATATCCATAAAGTTTGTTGTAATGTTTAGGTTCGTTAAACAGAAGATTGCATGTGTTGGTTTATGCAGCAGGATATTTTCATGAATCTGTTAATGGATTTAATCGTCATGATATTTTCTCTTACTACATACATATCATGCAATGGTACAATCTTGAACACAATCATTTCCCCAGGTTTATGATCTTCGGTAGGGATGGGAAAAAAATCCGATCCGACGGATACCCGATTCGAAATCCGATTTTTTATCCGATCCGAACCCGATATTTTGGATTTGGATATGGATATGGATTTAAATTTTAAACTCGAAAGATTTTGGATATGGATATGGATTTCATGAAACCCGATCCGAAACCCGATCCGAAACCCGAAACCCGATCAAAACCCGAGCCGAACCCGAAACCCGAAAAATACCCGACTTTTATTTATTATATTTTATATTATATATATTATATATTATATATAAATGTATATTATAAATACATATTATACATACACTATTTTATATATATATATATATATATATATATATTATATAAATGTATATTATAAATACATATTATACATACACATATCTTTGAGACATAAGATATGGAAAGATCGAGAAAATAAATTGTCATGGATGTAGCGGTATTTTTTTAACTTACTTACACAATTTTTTTTATTTTTTTGTTAAGCAACTTATTTACACTATTTTTAATTTTGAATACCCGAAAAAAACCCGATCCGATCCGAAACCCGACGGATTTGGATTTGGATATTGAGTTTTGGATCCGAAACCCGATACGATCTGAAACCCGAAAATATTTGGATTTGGATTTGGATTTTGCAAAACCCGAGCCGAACCCGACCCGTTCCCATCCCTAATCTTCAGGATGTTTTTCGGTTGCTTCCCTGCATTTTTTTTTCACCTGATTAATGATGATGGTGTTAGATAGGGCCAGCTCCAGGATTGCAGTGGCCATATACATTCCAGAGCGAATTCCGGAGTAATCTAAAATTAATGAACAAGAAGCTTGAGCTTTTGCCTAACAATTTCTAATTAGGCTAAAGATGTCATCACATCTACCCAAAAGTATTATAAATATCGGGTAATGATCTTGATAGAAGATTCTAATCAATTGTGTCCCTTCAATTGTTTCACAAAATAATAAATAATATTACGAGGCATACATGTAGAGGACTAGTTGACATTTGACAAATCACCAAATTTGAAACCAGTAGCCTTTCTTTAGCTGAATATACATGAAGAACTAGCTATAGTTTTTGGGTTTGAGGCAAAGAGGGTTTTTCTTATGCAGTGTTATACCGCGGCTAATATCAGTGTCTATGTCTTCCTTCTTTATTCCAGGAGGCAGTTCCCAGTCAAATGAGTGAAGAAGATTAGAAAGAACAAGCTCCAGGGTAGCAACAGCCATATACATTCCAGCACAAATTCTTCGACCCGTACCAAAAGGAATGAATTCAAAATCATGTCCTTTAAACTGAATGTCACTATCCAGAAATCTATCAGGAAAAAACTCATCTGGATTTTCCCAAACCTGAGGATCCCTACCGATAGCTAAAAGATTCACATAGACTATAGTTTTAGGTAAAATTTCATATCCATCTATGACCACCTTATCCAAAGATTCTCGGGGAATGAGGGCAGACGCAGGGTACAACCTCATTGTCTCCTTGATAACTGCCTCTAGATAAGGAAGCTTTATGTTTTGAAGATCCTCTTCATTTATTCCCTCTTTTCCTTGCATCAACTTCCTTACTTCTTCTTGTGCTTTGTGCATCACTTCCGGGTTCTTTATTAGGCTTGTCATGATCCATATCAGTGTGTTTGCTGTTGTATCCGTTCCAGCAAAAAATATATCCTGCATGAAAATAATTGGATCAATTGTGGATATGTTGATCAACTATTGTTTAAATTACCACTTATGGAACTTCGTATGCCAAGCTATTCAGCAGATCTGTATCCTTGTAACATTGTACAGGAAATCACTACTATATGTATGTTGCTCTACCTCGAAACATGTGGGCACCCTTTGTACCATGAAAAATTAAGTACGACTACTAAGTGTACCAAGTCACTAACAAATCATGATAATTTAGGTTATGTGGTGGATTTTTGAATTAGCTCAATTAATTAACATTGGGGCACTCGACTCATACTACTACTTTTAGATTGCCATCCGGGATAGTCCTGATTTGGACCTGGATTGTTACATAATATATAGGTCCTGCTCTAGTATGAAACATTTTGGCCGATAAACAGTTATAAATGCCATGTTAAATTAATATTATGTAAAAATATGTAACCAAATATCATTGAATAATTATGTAAAAAGTAGTAAAATTATATTAGTATTGGGATTCGAACCACTGACTCAAACTCATGCCATAACCAAATGTGATATACTCAATTTTGAGTTTTGTATAAAAAATCCAATAAGATAAACCACATCTTCTCTTCTTCTCTCTTCCTCTTTTATTTTATTTTTGAGTAAATAAAATATTAATTTATATATTTTCTAGAATATTGGATAGATAAACAGTTATAAATGCCATGTTAAACATTTTGGATTGTTACATAATATTTTTTAGTTTGAGAGAGTTTTACCATTATAATTGCTTTGATGTTATTGAAGGTGAAATCTATTGAAGATATCTGATCATCTCTCTTCAACTGAAGTAAGATGTCAATGACATCACCGTCCATGGAACTTGGCCTACTCGGGTTGAGGTGTTCATCGATTACTTCCTGATAGAACACATCCATGTCACCAAAGCAATCATCCAGCTGAGCAGAGGTTCCAGTTAACCTATCCAGCCATTGCAAAGAAGGAAAAATATCTGAAAAGTAAAAAGCTGCCGTTACAGCGTGGAATCTTTTAAGTAATCCGTTAAATCTTTTCATGTTAACTTGATCAAACTTCTTCCCGAAAGCAAGTCTACAAGTCATGGTGATTGTAAGTGGTGCTAAAATTTCAGATAAATTTACGATTTCTTGTGATGAAGATTTTTCAGAAATTACTTTGATCATTTCAGAAACTTCTTCTTCACGAATTGAACGAAAGGATTGTATTCTTTTCGAGCTGAAGAGATGAACGGTAACAATCTTTCTCATTTCCCTCCAATACTCATTATATGGAGAGAACAAAACATCACGTCCACCGTAAGAAACTTTTCTCAGCCCAAAGAGGTATGGCCTGCTGCAGAAGTTCAGGTCATGAGTTTTAAGAAATTGTTTAGCCATCTCGGGAGAAGAAATTACCAGAGTTGGTAAATGACCGAGCTTCAGATACATGATTGGGCCATATTGTTGCGAAAGTTTACGTAGATGTTGAGGGAAGACGGAGACATCAATCTGATGCAAGTTTCCGATAACAGGAAGTCCCCGTGGACCAGGTGGTTGTGGAAATTTTGATTTATTGATACGAAAAAGTTTTGGAAGAACAAGCATGCAAAGAACAGGGACACCAACAAGAAAATAGAGATAAACTAAGGCCATGGCTTCTAAATTCTTCGGATATATTGTAACTAGTTAGTCTTCTACAGATTTACTCACTGGTTTATTGAGGTATAGTGTAATTACTAGCAGGTCTTTTATAGACTTTATTCATTCTTGGATGCTGCAAAACATTTACTAATAATAATAATAACAATAGTGTCATTTGATCATTCAGTACTATTTATTATATAATTTCTTTATTTCCATAGCATTTTTCTTTGAACAAATTTGTTACGTTATCTTTGATATATAATGTATGTCATTTTCTTAAACAGACAGGTATTAGGTATGGTGGAGCTGATTAGCAAAATTCAACTTATAATACAGACCACGTTTTGCGAATTATTATTAGTTTTTCGCTTGACAGTGGTGTTGCAGGATTTTGTTTTCTGTTTTCCATCTGCAGCCAAGTTGATGCTTGACTTATTCAGCTAATTCAGTAGGGTTAGTAACTTGAGTACGTAGATTTTGTTTAAATTTTTGATAAAAATAATGGAAGATGAGTGCATATAAAAGGGATGGCTACAAACACTGTCCAATATGATAACAGAAACATGAGAAACATGATGAAACTTCTTATTAGTGTTTGGCAATTCTGAAGAATAACTTATAAGTTATTTATTTCAGAAAAATTTGTATTTACATACTTTTTTTAGAGAAAAATGTGTATGGGTAGTTTAATATTCGTTATCTTGATTTTCAAAAAAAAAATTCATTATCTTGCAAAAGTAAGTTACTTATTTCATAAAAAAGTACATATTTCCTAACTTTTTTCTAGAATAAGTAACTTATTTCTGAAAAATAAGATTTCCCAAACGGGTCCATATTGTCATAGAGAAAAGAGGGGTTTCCATTGAGCTACCTTCCAAGATTTGAACGGTGTTGATAAATTCTGGTATAAACTATATCAAATTTACTCTCAGTCTTGTTAAAGTTTATAACATGCAGTACTAAAAAAATCAGGGGTGGGTGGCACTTTCCCCTGTCTCCAGCCCTGTCTGCATTTGTTAATTAAGCACTTCTAATTGTACATACAGTAAACTAGGACCGAGAAAGTACTGGTAGATTGTGTGAATTGACCAAATCATAACATTATTGACTGTTATGGTTATGGCTTCCTAGTGATCTGCAGACTTGGAGAACCCTGTGAGTGCATGATATATGGTTAGCTTCGAGTTCCATGCATTTTTTTCGTCTCAAAAACAGAGTATTTCAAAAAAAAAAAAAAACAGAGTATTTCAAAAAATTTAAACTGTTAGTTCTAGTTCTAGTTTCTCCATTCTGATGACATTACCAGACTTACTTTTTTTGTCTCTCTCGAAAGATTTAAATACTTTGTAAAAAAATAATGATTTGACATTTTTTTTAAAAAAAAATTTGATGAGTTATTTTTTCGTTGATAATCATGAATCTGGCAAGTGCAGACACTTGAAATATTACTTTAGCTAACAAAATTTATTTAAAACTAGCTTATAAACCGCACGGCTCCTTTTCTAATATATATTATTATATTAATTTTTTAATACTTCTTTATTATTAGTTTACATATCAAATTGTTGTTAAAAAATTAATATATATAAAATTTTACACTATTTTATCTTTAATTGTTAAAACTTGATTAGGACGATTTTATAGCCCACGTGAAATTAACAAAATGATCTTTAATTTAGTGACTATTTAATAATTTTCTCCAATTAACTTGAATTCTTAACATTTGATTTGGACAATTTTACAACCATGTGAAATTAACAAAATAATCTTTAATTTAGTGACGATTTAACAATTTTTCTCCAATTAAAACTACCAAAAAATAAAAGAGGGATGAAATTTACATTGAAAATTCTATTCGATTTAGGAAATAATTAACTTGAATTCTTAAAATTTGATTTGGACGATTTTATAGTCCACGTGAAATTAACAAAATAATTTTTAATTTAGTGATGATTTAAAAAAAATCCAATTAAAACTACCAAGAAACAAAATATATAGAGATGAAATTTACATTGAAAATTCTATTCGATCTAGGAAATCTACGTATATTTTGTTTTGATAAACAAAATAACCTTTTAATTATTTGAAAATAAATGTACTAACAACCAAATATAATTTTAGTGATAAGTGTAAAAAGAAATTTTGTCCAAAACTTTAGTAGTTGGTAGTCTAGTCCGATAAAATAAATAAGAACGGTTAGCATTTAAAATAAATAGATGAAAATTGTTGAAACTAAAATATAAAATATTTTATATTTTAACATGTAAACTAAAAAGTGTACTTATATTGAAATACGAAAAAGTACATGCCAATGATTTAAATCATATATAATAAGGTTTTCTATATTAATTTGGATTATCAATTTAGGTCTTTTACACTGAATATAATTAATGTAAAAATTCACAATTATATTTTTCTTAAAATTCTGAGTGTTTCCATTTGGATAATAATTGCTAAATCATCACTAAATTAAAGATAATTTCATGAATTTCACATGAGTTGTAAATCATCCAAATCTGATTTTTACATCTCGAGATAGAGCTCAAATAGTAAATATGAACTTTTTAAATATTAATAAATAAATAAATAAAATTCAATTTTAATACAACCTTTTATATTCAGATTATATATTATTAATTCAATTCTAATCTTTTTTAATTTATATCCTTTTTAGATTAAAATTTTATTTTTAATATGACATAATTTTGATCATCTATTTTTAAAATATTAGATTCGACGGTTAATATTATTCTGATAATACAATGATCAGAATTATGAATAGAATATAATGTATTTATTGTTTTCAGACATGATGCAAACGCGATAAACCCTAAATGAGTATATGGTCATGTAAACCTTTTGTTCTTTTTGTTTTTTTTGATAGTATATGTCTTGTAAACTTCAAATCACATCGATTATTAGTTTTTTCTAATGTATTTATTACTGATTCTCAGTTTGACATCTTTAGTATGTTAACATACTTCCATTTGTTTTTATTCAAATCTTAACATGTTTATGGCGCTCATGACCATGATATGTTTTAAATTACAAATATTAAATAATATTTTTTTGAAAGAAAGTAGAATTTCATTACTACGAAACATCATACATAATAGCCTCCACCACACGACGGAAGAAACGTAAATAAAACTTGGCAGTAAGCTAAACAAGAATACCTAGCTAACTCATGAGCTACCGTGTTAGCATTTCGCCTAATAAATTTCAGTGACACATGATCAAGCTGATGGATCTTCTGACGACACCCACCTCCAGATAATTGATCTCATTGTTCTGAATGGCTCGAACTGTCAGTTGAGAATAAGACTCGACACAGACTCTTTTATATTTGCAACCCCTGGTATGTAATCCAAGACAAAGCCTCACGAACACCTATTGCCTCAGCCTCAAAAACATAATCTGGCACCTGCATACTCAACGTTTTACCAGCAAGAAACGACCCCTCATGATCCCTTAAAACCATTCACATGCAAAATGGGACAGAGTACTTTGTAAAGCATACATATAGGTGTACACAATTAAAACACTTCTTTAACAACCATCCACATCCAAAAATCCACACACTTTACCATCTCTCCATTCTTCCACACTCATCTCCTTCTTCAACAATGAAACCAAGACACCACCTTTACAAAAATGACCATTCTACACCTCCCTCCAACCCTAAAACAACCCAAATCCCCATAACATCTCCACCATCCATTCCGCCGCCACTAAAATCCAAGCAACCTACAAAACCCACCTAAACAAAACCCTATTCCACAAACTCTCCGCCGTCAACACCTCCGCCACCAAACTCCAAACCCTAATCCAACTCCAAGAAACCGTTCACCTAGTCCGCTTTAAACTCCAAGAACGCCTCAAACTCAATGAAACCCTAATGTGCCTTTTACTCCTCCTTGATTCTGTACCTGGGTGGGACCCGAACATTCGAGAAGTGAGACGAAATGTGAGCCGTAGAATCGTAGGGTTACAGGAGATTTTGGATGGCGTCATTGGTTCTCGTGTCAAAACTGGGACGAATGTGTCATGTGGACGAGGTTGTTGAGAAGATGGAGAGAGATGTTTGTGAAGAACGTGGTGGTAGGTTTGAAATGAAGAAATATTGTGCGGAGAAATTAGGGTTTCGGTGTTTACAAAGGTTTCTTCGGGATCAGTGAACATTGGTACATTAAGGCATGCATTTCCACTTGCTTTCGTTTCTATTAAATTCGGAAGTAAGTGGTGGGGGTTTAATTTGCATTCATTTCCACTTGCTTTCATTTCTATTAAAATTCGGAAGCAAAAAAAGAGTAAAAATGAAACTATTTTACTTACCTTTCACTTATTCCTCCCCTATTTAAAACTTAGCAAGGTGTAAGATTCTCTCCTGTTAGTCCGTACATTTTATTACAGTACTATGTTTGTTATGTTTTCTTAGGCTTTTGTGTCTGTTTTGTTCATATACTCCCTCTGTCCCCCTTGGTTCTTTACCTTGGGGGACGTAATTCTGGCACGGATTTTAAGGTGCATTTTATGAATAGTTTCATAACTTATTTTTAAAATTGTTTTTTTTGTATAAAAATAGAATTGTTCTATTTTTATACAAAAAAAAAAATTAAAAATAAGTTATGGAAGTATATTTTTTAGGAGCCTTAAAATGCGTGTCAAGTAGTGAAAAAAAAACTGTAAAGAAATGAGAGGGACGGAGGGAGTATTGTATAGCTGATAGGGATGTGTGATTACTAAATTGAGTTTGTATGTATAAAGAAATTGTTAATATACATTTTAATTTAATGTTTTTGAGCTCTGGATTTGATCACATTTGATTCTGCAATTGAACTATGGAAGGTTGAATTATTCGGCTAGGCATATCTTTGCCTTGCATAGACTTTGATTTGATTCGTAATTTTTTTAATTACGAATGTTAATTAGCGGCTGACTTATTTTCGGAGTGTTGTTTATTCGATGACCGGAATTCATTGTCTGGGAAAACTATGTGTTGTGAGAGGAATTTGGTACAACACTTCAATAAGATAATTACGAGAATAAACCAAGAGAATCCAAGAATCTTAGTTACGAAAATAGATTCACAAGCCAAAACCTAGGATTATAAACCCTAATCTGAATGAAATTAAAGCCATTGTTTGCACTGAGTTTGCAAGAGCTTTGAACTATGGTGACTGAGTACAACATACCCAATCGAGAATCAATATCCCAGAGCTTGTGTTAGAGGTGTTTAGGTGTGTCCAACCTTGCAAATTGCCTACATACTCTTATCTTTATAAGAGATCAAGTCCCATGTAGTTCTTGATAATCCTCCACGATTTGATAAGCCTAATCCTCCATAACAGACCTGCCATTATCGTTTATTGTGATTATCTAGTAGTTGTACTCCAAGAATCCATGATTTCTCCATGTATTTTAGGGTTTATCCATATATACATACGTATATACACGCATATATTGACATATCCACGCATAAGTAATGTTTATCCATGATAACTAACCCTAATGGGCCGCTCCTGATGTTCAGGAATGATCCCCAAGGCTGTTGGGCCGATAGTTATCCAATCTCCTACGATTTTGGAGGCCACAGGACTGCTGGTGCATTTTTCTGGAAACCTTCGGGGTACGTGCACGTACCCCTGTCTGGGGACCTATCACCCGGGTGAACCCCTATCTTGCCTCCATACGGTAGTACCCCCATCTGGTGGTTCAGACACCTGAACCCCGAACCAGATGCCAGAATCTTCATCTTCCAGTATATTTCTAGGACGTATTGGACCAATGCATTCACACCTAGCCCAACCTATCCTCCCATAACCACATAATTCAAGTAATTCGAGTCCATAACCTTAGTGGGCCTTAAATCAAGCCCAAGGCGAATTTTGGGCACAACACTATGGCTTAAACATTTGTCATATTACAATACACTATTCATTTTTTGGTATCAGGGAGATTTTATTCGCAATTGTTTGGGCAAAAAATTGCATCGCAAAGATTATATTTATGCCCAACTTGTTTAATAATTTAAGAAACTCTGTTGAAAAATGAATTTAGGACCTAATCGAAGTCTGTATTGTGTAGTAGGCATGATTTTGAACCCATATTAGGATTGTGTATATACTGACAAGCAAGAACTGTTAATAAAGATCCCCCACTTTATATTGTTAATTCTGTCTATGATCTAGTTTATTCTGTCTATGATCTAGTTTATGTTGTTAATTCTGTCTATGATCTAGTTTATTATGATGCGAGTACTAAGGGGTCATTTGTTTACATATGAATGGCACCCAAACTTATGGACGAGACATGTCTGATGGTTCAGATTGTTTTTGTTAAGTTTGTGAAATTGCTGGACGAGTGACAAAAGTATCTGGATGACACAATGTCAAAAACTAAGTTAAATGGTTCAAAAAAATTAACATCCAATGTGATCATAACCACGAGACCTCAATTATGTCATTGATATACAACATATATTTTTTGCACTCATTTTTCTTTCAATTATAAATTATTATTCTTTTGATTATATTGTAAATTTGACTAATTTGTATACACAAATAATTGAATTCAATTTAATGCAATAATGAGGAGTAATCAAGAAAATAGATTATCCAATTCATCTTTTTTTTAAATGCATTATTTTCTCAAAAGATACATTTAAAAGAAGGCAAATTGAATAATCTTTTTATTTATAAAATAAATAATTTTTCAATCCAATTTTTAGACACTAGAATCTGTTATTAATTTTGTTTAGATAATTTTGTTCATAAAAATTAGCACACTAGTTAAAAACTAGTACAAAAATATTTTTAAAAATTAATAAAACTTGCTTGTTTTAAGTAAGATGCATATAATTCACTCATCTACTATCTACTATCTATTATATATATAAAGCCACAACATGTACCATTTTAATCAGCCACATATTACCATAATGCCCTCATTTTAATTCATTTAATTTTTTTTTTCCAAAAAGTTGTTGTTGGTGAGAATCGAACCTAGATCTCTCCATTCATTTGCAAACCACCTTACCACTACGCTAACAAATCACGTATGTTGTAAGTCATAAATATGATATGTATGTTGGGTGATAAATTAAGAATATTTGGTATTTTGATTTCTAAGACATTCTAATCATTTTTCTTTATTTTATATTTACATATTTATATTTAATTATGTTATAGTTTAGTATAAATTAGTGATATATGATATTTAGTGAACTTAGATATTTCGAAATCATTCGATTTAATGAAATAATATTAATATTTAGTATTTGCAATACATAGATAATTAAAATAAATTTATTAAATTTAAATGCATATTTTTTTTAAAATATGCATACCAAAACATGTCACATTTTAATTTTACAAAATGTCCCTAAATGTCAAGTCAAGTAAAAAAAATATTATGATATAGATGACGGTCGAACCTTTGAATCTACTAATCATGAATTCAAATTCACCATTATGACAATTCAGCTACATGTATATTTGATTAAATTTTATGATTCATTAGATACATTCACCTATATTATTTACCTTATTTACCTATCAATCATGTGTTTTTCGATCAATATTTGTTTTATAATTTTACATATTATTATTTATAATATATACATAAATCTCTATGTCTACTTCATTTTAATAAAATTTATATTGTTTTATTTCATGCGAAAATTGAAAAATGTGATTGGATCTTACATAAAATATTTGAAGGATATTTTACGAAAAAAAAACATCTGTATTCTAATTGTTTATGAAAACACCAATCAAAATGTAAAAATATATTAAAGATGTTGTATAATTATACAATTTATATGGCCTATTTGCCTCATCTTATTTTAAGGACTTATGGACTTATTTTCGGGTAAAAATTGTATATTTTGATAATTTTTTTATACAAGTATTTAATCTATGTTTGATATTCAATAAGTTGGAAAGTTAGGAATCTTAACTTTCAACTTAAAATAAGTTTACTTATTCTGAAAAATAAGTTCTCCCAAACACCCCCATAATATCCGGATTAGAAATGTGATAATAAAATCTTAGTACTCATTTTCTGAATGATTTTATTTTTTGTTATTGCTTTTCTTCTTAGAAAATATATTTTTTACAATATTTTCAAACTACCGTTCTAACTAAAAGACGCATCGCTTTCTCCCGCATCTTTTTGGGAGATTCGAATACTTAATCGATACATGTGATGTGAATTGCAATTTGAGAGAGTCGATTATTAAACCGATGCATATTAATTATAACCTAACACGTTTATAACTCGTGTATGGTCGAACTTTTTATATCAAATTCTAGGCATAGACAATTAATCGGACATGTAGTAATTAAAATATATGAGGCTCGAGGTAACTAATGGATATGAAATGATAAATTATGATAGGGCAACATGCCACATTTTAATCTATCAAATTTTACAATTATGTTTCTCAATTTTTTATGATTTATCAGTGTCCTCTGAAATTAAAATCTATAATATATTAAAATTGCGTCACATAAATGAGAACTAAACCTTTAACATCTATAACAATAACCTTATTTTTATGAATTCATATTTTATAAATCCATAAACGAATTATTGAAGCTTCAATAATACTTAGTAGTAATATTAAATCAAAAATCACATTCATATAATCCCATAATATATATTGTATGCAAATATAACAGTTCAATAGATTAAAACATAATCATCCTAATAAACTTATGAAAAACATTGAAAGTACATTCGTCAATTATTTTTCTAACTCTACTGGTATAATACATCAAACCACGGTTCCTTATACACCACAGCAAAATGGTGTGGCATAGTGAAAGAATAGGACTTTGAAAGAAATGGTTAATTCCTTGTTATCCTACTCGGGTTTGAGTGAGGGATTTTGGGGTGAGGCTATGTTGACAGCCTGTCATTTATTGAATCAAATTCCTAGTAAGAGGAATAAGATTACCCCTTATGAACTTTGGTATAAAGAGTCACCGAAATTAAGTTTTCTGAGAGTTTGGGGATGTAGAGCAGTTGTAAGACTCACTGAACCCAAAAGAAGAAACTTGGGTGAATGAGGTATAGATTGCATATTTGTTGGTTATGCTTAGCATTCCATAGCATATAGATTCTATGTGTTAGAATCAAATGATTATGTATCTGTGAACTCGATTATCGAGTCAAGAGATGCTATATTTGATGAAAACAGATTCACATCTATACCTAGACCAAGGGACATGCTTCAGAATTCTTCTAGTAGGAACTCAGTTTCTACTGAAGATGTGAATGGACCGTCTGAACTAAGGAGAAGCACTAGAGCTAGAAAAGCAAAGTCTTTTGGAGATGACTTTCATCTTTATCTAGTAGAAGGCTCTAGAGATGAAATTGAATATCAATACCAATATTGTTTTGTTTTTGAGGAGGATCCAAATACTTTTAGCGAAGCTATGAAATCTAGGGATGTTGCATTCTGGAAAGAAGCTATCCAAGATGAAATGGATTCTAACATGAATAATAATACTTGGGAATTGAGTGATCTGCCCCTGGCTGTAAAGCATTGGGAAACAAATGGATCTTCAAAAGGAAAATGAAGGTGGACGGTACAATAGATAAGTTTAAAGCCATATTGGTAATCCAAGGTTTTAGACAGAAAGAAGGGATTGATTATTTTGATACTTATGCTCCTGTTGCTAGAACCTCCACTATTAGGTTGTTAATAACACTTGCTGCTATACACAACCTTGTCATTCACCAAATGGATGTGAAAACTGCATTCTTGAATGGTGAATTAGATGAAGAGATTTATATGAAACAACCCGAAGGGTTTGTTATGCCTGGTTGTGAGAACAAGGTGTATAAATTGAAGAAATCAATTTATGGTCTGAAACAAGCACCGAAGGATTGGCATGATAAATTTGATACTGTGGTCTTGTCTAACGGTTATTTTCTCAACCAAGCAGACAAGTGTGTATATAGCAAATTTGATACTTCTGGTAAAGGAGTTATAATTTGTTTATATGTGGATGACATGTTGATTTTTGGTACTGACCAAAATCAAGTGGATAAAACCAAGAAGTTCTTGTCATCTAATTTTGATATGAAAGACATGGGGGAGGCTGAGGTGATTCTTGGTATAAGGATCAAGCGTGAGAACAATGGTATTTCAATTTCTCAATCTCATTATATTGAGAAGATTCTGAAAAGATTTAACTTTAAGGATTGTTCTCCCGTTAGCACTCCTCTTGATCCTAGTATTAAACTCCTACCTAATACAGGTGTTGCAGTATCTCAACTTGAATACTCAAGGGCTATTGGTAGTCTCATGTATGCCATGATAAGCACTAGGCCAGATATTGCCTATGCTGTTTGAAAGCTTAGTAGGTATACTAGCAAGCCAAGTTCACATCATTGGCAAGCCTTAAGCCGAGTGTTCAAATACTTGAAAGGAACCATGGATTATGGTTTGACTTATACTGGATTTCCTTCGGTTATTGAAGGTCATTCAGATGCAAGTTGGATTTCCAATAAGGAAGATCATTCTTCCACAAGTGGATGGGTATTCCTTCTTGGGGGAGGTGCTATCTCTTGGGTATCAAAGAAACAGAGTTGCATTACTGATTCAACGATGGAATCTGAATTTGTGGCATTATCAGCGGCTGGTAAAGAAGCTGAATGGCTAAGAAATCTGATTTATGAGATTCCATTATGGCCTAAACTGATATCACCCATATCTATCAGATGTGATAGTGAGTCTGCCTTGACTAATGCTTATAGACAAGTGTTCAAAGGCAAGTCTAGACACTTAGGTGTTAGACAAAGCATGATTCGTGAGCTTATCACACATAGTGTTATATCAGTGGAGTTTATAAGAACTCAACACAATTTAGCCGATCATCTAACCAAAGGATTGAGTAGAGATCTTGTGCACAAGTCGGCTGTAGGGATGGGATTAAAGTCCATCGAATAACCTCTCATGTTGAGATACCCAATTCCCATCTAATATGACATTAGGTACTGAATTCAATGTGGAAAGCTTAACATCTAGAGATTGGAACACATTAGTATTATCATCCCAAGGTATGTGTTCGGACCTGCAAGTTAAGGAGGTTGAAGTTTATCTTCTTAATAGTTCTTTTGAAAAATTGCATATGCAGGTGCGAGAGTAAAAGAACTACCTACATGAGCATGAAGTTTAGCCGCTCCAAAAAGCTTGGACTTGGCTTTGATATGCTTATGAAGGATTAGGACACTAGGCTAGTAAAAGATAGTGTCAAGCGAGAACATTTGAGAATGTAAATTTATGTGTATATTATCTTCATGTATTCACTATGAATAACGAAGGTTCAATCCATAGTGACACCTTGGTATTTGAATATTTGGAATGTGTAATACTAATGTGAAATTCAATCGTCACGATATTTCATTTATGCAAGTTTGTTGTTTGTTGTGATTTTGTTTAGTTAATCATGGATTACGCTAAAATGGGGGAGGATTGTTGGATATTTTGGTGTAATTGGATTGACTAGTTGATCAATGTAATCGTAATGTTACATCGAACAAGTCGGGAGAGTGCGTAGTGCATGCTCTATTCGAGTTCGTTATGATTTCAGTATTATTGCTTATGAGACATGTCTATTGACATCAAACACATCTGTTATAATGAGGTGTGTCTGTTGGTATTAGACATGACTGTTGGAATGAGATGTGTCTATTGGGAAAAGACACATCTTGAGATGTGTCTATTGGCAAAAGACACACATGTTGACATCTATATATAGGTGTTGCATTGATCATTTTACACACTGGTTCATTTTGAAATACACAGCAAAATACATTCTCTCTTCTTGCAGAATTTCTGACTTTATCCGATTGAATTATTTGGGTGAACCACAAATAGCTTCATTCTGAAAGTGTTCACACGACTTCAGAAAAATCCAAGTAATTACCCATATTCCCCAACAAAGATTGAAGTTAATTAACCATCCATAAATATTAAGCATCCAGATTAATTAACCATCCAGAAATTTTTGTCATCCAAAAGTTTTAATCATTCAAAAATTTCCATTCAAATTTAACACATGACCCCTAAGGACCCCTGTTCCAAAGCCCGCCATATGCTCGTTTTTTTAATCCAGTTGCATTGTAGGATTGAAAGGCATATGATGTAGCCTATTTGTATTTCGAGGATACAACTCAACTTAAACAAGATTGTAATAGTAAATAGTATATAGACTGTCACAAGGAATCTCAGATTGTATTATCTGTCAGAAGAAAAAGATCAAGGTCAATCTACAGACTTGGGGGATTACTACATTGAAAGAAGTTCAGACATCTGATCAAGCCTCAGTGAAGTATTCGTTAAAGAAGTGGATTCGTTTAAAGTGACAGAGATTTCAAAGGTGACAGAGACAGTACAGAAGAATTGAAGAGAGATGAGAAAACAAAAGGAACCAGTTTTTAAAGTCAATATATGAAGAACAGTCATTGCGGTTAGTCACTCATGAACCAGACAGTACATCGAGTGTCAACATTAAACAGTGATTGTTCATCATTAACTTCAGTGGTTCAAGCTATCAAGACTGGTATGTGAGAAAATCATTGTGCAAGCAACAGAAGTGCTAAATTAATTAACCACAAGGATTTTACTATCAAGTGGACTGGCTACGAAGAAAAAGAATTATCATAAAGAAATTCTAAGTGATATATTCTTAATGCTGAAACTCCGGTTAGAATTGTTGTATTTTTTGCTAAGCAAAAAGAGTCCGGTTTCACGTCCTCAAGAGACCGAAGCTTACACCTGGACGGGTTATGAGAAAATAGAATTATCACAAGAATATTGAAAGTGATATATTCTTAAAGCTGGAACCCCGGTTGGAATTGATATATTTTTTGTTAAGCAAAAGGAGTCCGGTTCCAGACACTCAGGTAACCGCAGCTTAGAGCTTAAGGATTTATTTATATTAATAAATATTTTATTTATTTGGAAAATTATATTTATAAATATCTAATAATATTAGATATTTATTTTTATAATTTCTGGATTAAAATAATTATTTATTAATTAAAGATTATAAGCTGTGCGGGTTAAAAAGAATTTGTTCGAACCAAATTGAATTCGTTTAAACAAAGGTGGCAGGTCAGGCGTGGGAATAAACAAAGAAATGCAAGTTGATGATGTTTGTTGGTATAATATATTAAACAAACAATTGAATTGAATTGTTGAACAAAACAATGAAGTTCACGTGAAAGCTGTTGTCGGCAAAGCTTGTGACTCTCCCATGCAGAGCGTGAGAAACACGCGCCTGAAACAAAGCTTCAGCCGCTGCGCGTGTTCTTCACTCTCCTCTCCTGCAACTGGTTTTCAGCGTGGCAAATTCAAATCATTTGTTCACAATTCAGTTCACCCGAGTTTTTAATTCCCCAAGACAATTTCAAATTGTCTTGGCGATTGTCTTGGTAAGCAAAACAGATTGTCTTGGCAGTACAAAATCAATTGTCTTGGAAAGCTTGATTGTCTTGGAACAATCAAAGATTGTCTTGGCGATTGTCTTGGCAGTACAAATCTGATTGTCTTGGAAGAACAGATTGTCTTGGCGATTGTCTTGGAAGAACAGATTGTCTTGAAGATTGTCTTTGATGTACAAAATGAAATCAGAATTGGCAGGGATTTTGTTGATCAAGTTGATATATATCAACCAAGGCGGCTCAACACAAACACTTCAACATATCATCCAAAAACACACAGCCTCCATTCTCTCTTCTCTCTCATCAAGAACACACCCAACAAGAGCTATTTTATTTTCTGTAAAATCAAGCTTGCTACCTTTGTAATATTTAATCCGGTGGAACTTGATTACTTGATACTCTTGTACTACTAGCGAGTTTTTACTCCTAGAACTTATCTTGATTTTTATTAACTAAATTAGAAAAGTTCATGTCGAATTTTCTAATTAGTTTTTATCAACTTGATAATTAATCTGTACTGAAATTGTAACACCCATCAAGTTAATATATTTTTATATTCAACTTGAAAATTGTTTCAATTTATTCCGCACAAATTTGTTCAAGTCAAATATTATTGAAAGGACAAATTTCGATAAATTGGTATAGATTGTATTCAACCCCCCCTTCTACAATCTTATCGGACCTAACAATTGGTATCAGAGCCTATTGATTGATACACAAATCAAGATCCTATTTTTATTCAATCAAAAATTTATCTCGAATTTTTAACTCACTTAAAAATTCATCATGTCTTCAAAAGCCATTGTTAAGATTCCCATATTTAATAAGGATAATTATGATATGTGGAAAAATAAAATGGAATTGTTTCTTGATGTTACAAATCCAAATTATTTATCAGTTTTGAAAAATGGACCAATAATTCCTATGCAACATGATGCTGAAACGGTTACAAATGGAGTTGTAACAATACCTGCAAAAGATTATCCAAAGGACCCTAAGAACTATACTCCTGATGAAAAGGAGGATGCTGGATTGGACAAAAATCTGAGACTCATTCTGATAGATTCCCTGGATGCTGTGATGTATAGTCATGTGATGAATTGTAAAACTGCTAAGCACATTTGGGAAACTATTGAGACTATTAATGAAGGGACTGATGAAGTCAGGGAAAACAGACTTCAAATTTTGACCTCTGAATATGAACACTTTAGAGCTGGCCCCAATGAAGGCATTCAGGAAGTGTTTGAAAGGTATAACAAAATAATCAACAACTTGCAAGTTCATGGCAAGCAATATACTCAGAAGGAGATCAACATGAAGTTTTTGCTGACTATGCCTACTCACCTGGAGCATAGAATTACTGCCATCAGAGAATCCAGGGATTTAAATAAGATTGCTCTTGACAGGCTGTTTGGTGTTCTAAAAACATATGAATTAGAACAAGTACAGCAGAAGGAGTTCTCTGGCAAAGGGAGAGTGGCAAGTTCTTCTACAGCTCTGGTAGTTGAGGTTCCTAAGGAAGTGGAAGATAAAATTGTTCAACCTAAAAGCTTCAACAAGGAACAAACTGAAGTTGAACATGGCCAAACACCAGCTACTCAGGATGGTGGAGAATTTTATTCACTAGAAGAGCTGGATCAACTAGAAGATGAATCTATGGCTATGATGGTGAGACAATTCAGTAACTTCAGATTCAGGCGAAATCCAAAGTTCAGGTTTAAGTCTAATAGCAGATTTCAGAGAGGAGGTTCTTCATCCTATAGTAACAGGGGAGGTTACAAAACTGGTACAGTTGACAGAAGCAAGATCCGTTGCTTCAACTGTAATGAGTTGGGACACTTTGCTACTGAGTGTCAAAAACCCAAGCAAGCACAGAAAAAGGACTATGCTTCTGAAAAGAAGAAAACTGGAAGAGCTTATGTAGCTGCCGGTAAAAGCTGGGATGACACAGACAGCGAAGATGAAGAATATGGAAACTTTGCGCTGGTGGCAAATGCTGAGTCATCAACTTATTACACCACACCGGTAATTCTTACTGATGAAGAGTTAATTCGTAGCTTACGTAGTTCCATTGGTTGTGCACAGAAAACAATTGCAAGAATAACTCTATTAAACACTAAACTTGAAAATGAAGTGTTAGAGTTAAAAAAGGTGCCTGATAATAATGATCAACAAATAAAAGAAATAGCTCGTCTTAACTACAAAGAAAAGGGTCTAGGAGAATACATGGTAAAACAAGTTGATAGGATTGCTGAACAAGACATCAGGATTAGAGAACTTGAAACACAGATTAGAGCTTGTTATAATTCTGTTAAAGTTTCCAAAGAGCACTTCAACAAACAATCTAGAGAACAAACTGTAGGAATAGGGTTTGGTTACAAAGAAGCTGCTGGTTCTTTGGGCAATCATTCTGCTAATCCTATCCCTGCTAAAGAAAGAGGTATACCACACGTTCTCAAGAATGTTGAGAAACCCATGTTTAAAGAATCTGTTTCTGAACCACCAAACATGTATTCTATTGTGATTCAAGAAGAAATGAGAAATGAGGACAGTGCTAATGGCATAGTCCTTGATAATGATAAATCTGTTAAGGCACGTACAACCAAAAACGTTAAATCTAATAAGGTTGTTTCTATGAAACCAGTGAAGTTTGTTCCAAGTTCATCTAAAATTGAGTTAGGTGATAACAAGTTGGAGCAGAATAATAACATATCTAACATGAATACCATGCCTATCATTGATTCTAATCATAAAGCATGTGGTGTTGTCAATTGTATGTCTTGTGCTTTTAATGTAATGTCTGCTTACTTTAATGGTAATCATGCATGTGCTAATAAGACTGCTCCTCGACAACACATGAACAGAAATAAAAATGTTAGATCAAAGACTGCTAGTCCTCCTCATGTTAGGAGAGAGACATTTGTACCTAAGCCTAAACAAAGTTTTACTAAGGCTGTTTATAAGGTCAAATGTCCAGTCAATGAAACAAGTGTTATTGTTGCTAAACAAACATGGATACCTAAAATGAAACAAAAGATTGTTAAATCTGTTTATAGGGTAAAATGTTTGTTGACTAATGGTAAAATTGGTGTTAAGGTAAAAAAATGTTGTTTTGCCTGACAAAGGCCAATTCTTTAAGTATTCTGGACCCAATCAAATTTGGGTTCCGAAGAAGGTTTAATCTGTTTGTCATTGCAGGGTGTTGAACAGGTTGAACGAGTAACCTGGATCTTGGATAGTGGATGTTCAAGGCATATGACTGGAGACAGAACCCTGCTGACAAATGTGCTGGAGAAGGCTGGCCCAGTAGTTACCTTTGGAGATAACAGCAAAGGTAGAACTGATGGATATGGCAGACTTGAAGCTGGAAATGTTATCATTGATGAAGTCTCTTTTGTGAAAGGACTTGAGCACAATTTGCTCAGTGTTAGTCAATTCTGTGACAAAGGATATGAAGTTTATTTCAACAAGAAGAATTGTCTAATTTCACACAAGAGACATGAAAAGCCACAACTGACAGGAGTTAGAAAAGGCAATCTGTACGTAGCCAATATGAACTCAGGAAGCACTGCAGAAATTACTTGCTTTTACACTAAAGCATCTAATGACGAGAGTTGGCTATGGCACAAGAAACTTTCTCATCTTAATTTCAAAACAATGAATTCTCTAGTTAAAAGAGAATTGGTGAGAGGTTTGCCTTCAATGGAATTCACTCAAGAAGGACTGTGTGATGCATGTCAAAAAGGCAAGCTAAAAAGGGCAAGTCACAGGAGCACTGACACATCTTCAATAACTGAACCATTACAATTACTTCATATGGATTTGTTTGGTCCAGTTAATGTGATGTCTATGTCAAGGAAGAGATATGCTCTAGTGATTGTTGATGATTTTTCAAAATACACATGGGTCCTGTTTTTGAATTCTAAAGATGAGACTCCACAACTGGTGATTGATCACATCAAATTAATTGAGCGAGATTCTACGTATCCAGTGAGAGCTATAAGATCAGACAATGGAACTGAATTCAAGAATGCAGTTCTAAATGACTTCTGCACTGAGAAGGGTATAACCAGACAATACTCAGCTCCAAGAACTCCTCAGCAAAATGGAGTAGTGGAAAGAAAGAATAGAACCTTGATTGAAGCTGCACGTACTATGTTAAGTGAATCAAGGCTTCCATTGTACTTTTGGGCTGAAGCTGTCAACACTGCTTGCTATACCCAGAATCGAACTCTAATCAATAAAGACCATATGAAGACACCCTATGAAATTATGGCTGATAAGAAACCATCACTCAAATACTTTCATGTATTTGGGGCAAAATGCTTTGTGCTTAAAGAAGGTGATGATCAAGGTGGTAAATTCGATACCAAAGCATTTGAAGCAATTTTTATTGGTTATTCAATGAGAGCATACAGGGTGTATGTGATTGATGAACAGAAAATGATGGAAAGTGTCAATGTAACATTTGATGACACTAAACTCCCTAGTATCCAAACTGAGGATCCATCTGAAAAGCTATCTTTCGATGACATGACAGATACAGATTCAGATGATGACAATTCACCTGAGATTTTTGCTGATGCTAATGACAACGATGATGATCAGAGTAATGGTGGTGAAAACAATGAGAATAATGAAGATACACCTGACACTCCTGAACAATCATCTAGTCAACCTGGCAACAACTCAGGGGGAGATAATGAAGGATCAACTAGTCATACTCAACATCACAATGAAGAACAAGGCGAATCATCAAGATTAAATCTTCCAAGACAAATAGTTTGGAATAGAGCTCATCCTTTTGAGCTGATTATTGGTGATCCAGATGTTGGTGTCAAAACTAGAAGTGCTACTCAAAATCAATGTAACTATTCAGGGTTTCTATCTGAGATGGAACCTAAGAAAACTGAGGAAGCTCTTTCTGATCCTGATTGGGTGATTGCTATGCAAGATGAACTCAATCAATTCAAACAACAAGAAGTATGGAAGCTGGTACCCAGACCCAAAGACAGGAAAGTGGTTGACACAAGGTGGGTATTCAGAAACAAGCTAGATGAAGATGGTACAGTGACGAGAAATAAAGCAAGACTGGTAGCAAAGGGTTATTCACAAGCTGAAGGAATAGATTATGATGAAACCTATGCTCCAGTGGCAAGACTTGAGGCTATCAGAATATTCTTGGCATTTGCAGCATTCTCAAACTTTAAGGTTTATCAAATGGATGTCAAGAGTGCTTTTCTGAATGGTAAGCTAGATGAAGAGGTATATGTAGAACAGCCCCCTGGCTTTGAAGATCCAGAATTCATGGACTATGTCTACTTTCTCTTCAAGGCTATTTATGGTCTTAAGCAAGCGCCAAGAAAATGGTATGACACTCTCTCTGAATTTTTAATTGAAAATGGTTTTGTTAGAGGTGTCATAGACAAAACTCTCTTCACAAAGAAACATAAAAATGATACAATATTAGTTCAAATCTATGTGGATGATATAATATTCGGGTCTACTAATGATCTTCTTTGCAAGAAATTTGCTAAGTTAATGCAGGGTAAGTTTGAAATGAGCATGATGGGTGAGCTGAAGTTCTTTCTTGGATTGCAAGTAAGTCAAAGGACAGATGGTATATTTATCTGTCAATCCAAGTATGTCAGAGAGCTCCTCAAGAAATATCAAATGGAGGACTCGTCTTCAGCAAGAACACCATCATCTACAGCTGTTAAATTTGGAGCATGTGAAAATTCTGCTAAGGTAGATATCACAAGCTACAGAGGTATGATAGGCTCATTACTTTACCTTACTGCAAGTAGACCAGATATTATGCATGCTACATGTTTGTGTGCAAGGTTCCAATCGGATCCTAGAGATGTTCATCTCATTGCTGTTAAACGAATCTTGAGATATCTTAAGGGTACGCCTAACTTAGGCATCTGGTACCCTAAAGATTCTGGTTTTAATCTTATTGGATATACAGATTCAGATTATGCAGGAAGTGTTGTAGACAGAAAAAGCACATCTGGGAGTTGTCAATTCCTAGGTGGAAGGTTGGTTTCCTGGTACAGCAAGAAACAGCAAACAGTTTCCAACTCAACAGCTGAAGCTGAATACATAGCTGCTGGAAGCTGTTGTGCACAGATTTTGTGGATTAGGAATCAGCTAAGGGACTATGGCTTTGTACTTGACAAAATTCCTATCTTGTGTGACAATACAAGTGCCATAGCAATATCCAACAATCCTGTGCAGCATACGAGGACAAAGCACATTGATATCAGGTATCATTTCATTAGAGAGCATGTCATGAATGGTACCGTGGAGTTACATTTTGTACCCACGGAAGAACAAACAGCAGATATTTTTACTAAGTCTCTTGACGAATCCACATTCACCAGAATTGTTGGTGAATTGGGTATGTTAAATAGTCCTAGTAATTAAACTAGTTAATATCTGAGGTTTGCTCTTTAATAATTTATAAGTGATTGTCTTTGTAATTATTTGTTATTAAAATCACTTGTATAATTATTTTATCAACTTATTTTCTTGCTTGTTAATTCTTAAATCATTGTCATTATCTTCTTAATATATTCCTACTTACTTCTTTTAATTCTAGAATATTTTAATTTTCTCTAAAAATATTTTTCTCAAATTTTACAAGTTGAAATTAGTGAGAAATCTATTTTTAATAGTTAATGGTTTATTAAATGGTTTGTAGTGTTTGTCCTTTTGTTATTAATGTTTGATTTCGTAAAAAGGATAACCTATGGTATTTTTAGTATTTTCTTATTTTTTTTATTTAGCTATTTTTAAGTAATAATATTGTCGTAAATATGTTTGTAAATTATTTTCTTTTATTTCTAATATTCTGTAAATATTATTAATACAGTTATTTTTATATATATATAAAAAAAAAATTTAATTAAAAAAAAATTTCATATTTTTCTTTTCTTTTTAGTTTTTATTTAATATTATTATAATGTATATTATTTCTTATTTTTGTATATTATTTTTCATGTGTATATAAATAGTTTGTATAGTTTTTCAGTTTAGTCACTATACTTTCAAAACTTACAAACAGGTCACTGTATTTGGTTCTTTTGTTGTTATTCTGTTTAACACACACATATCATGATGTTTTAATTTCTAATCTTTGTTGTGTTGTTGTTATTAACAGAATTTCTTATATAGGAACATTGTTGGTATCAAAATGGTATATGTCAATTCAATTGTTTAGGAACTAACGTTTGATTTTCAGGTTCTAACAATTGGAAGACAAGACCTAACAAGTGTTAACAAGTGGTAACAGTTGGTATCTAACATACAGGATCTAAAACATGATAAAATAGTTTTGTTTGTATTGGTTTGAACATTAACTTACATTAATTCGATTAATATTATTAATTGAATATATGTCTTTGTTTTTGTTTAGTAAAACTGGCTCAAGATCTCTTTAACTTCCTAACTCAAAATCTCTTTCTATAGTTGTGATTGCTTATATTGTAAACCTTTTGAAATCACAACTGTATATCATTCTATCTCTATTGCTCATATTCTGTGATGCAAGTTCATCTAAATGGAGTTTTGCTTTCTCACATTTTAGTCATAAGGTTGTAAACCCAACAACTTTTATCACAAAGTGAGATTGCACACACTTAAGGATGAATTGACGGAAACCTGTAATCCAACCATTTTACGGTTAGGATTATAAGTTAAAGGTTCTTTAATGAACCAAGAGTCTTCACAGACCTCGAGAGAAGGTATTGATCTCAATGCAAAATTCAACAAGATCATTATCTAACTCCCCAGAGGGAACATCTCTGGATCCTGCGGGTAACGGGTCTGACATAGGTGCGGATCGGCAACTTGTAAACTATGATTCAGATTTTACCTGATGAGCTTAACAAGGTGATGTCTTCACAGACATTAGAAGGGAACCTTGATCTCAATGCTAAATTTATAGATCATTGTTTACCTTCTCAGAATTCAAATCTGAAAACCCTAAAAAGGGAAAACTAGCAACTTGTAGATTATGACTCAGATTCGTCTGACGAGTCCAACGAGGATTTGGGATTTGCGAACTCCCATTGCACCATCACTGACCTCTCATGAAGGGGCTAGGGTGATTTTTCCTTGCAGGTACACTAATGGATGTTGGAGCTATGAGTGATATGAGTGATACACCAGTGAGCAAGAGTGTAAACACAGAGAGATGTGAGACACTCAACACAAATGAGTGGAGAGAAGAGTGAAACACTTGTGAGGTACACTAAACACTATCACACACTCACAGTGAGGAAGAAAATGAAACATTCTTTCTAACAGAACTCTATAATTGGTACAACTACTTTGTCAACTAGTTGATTGGAGGATTCCTCAACTAAGGGGGAGAAGTAAGGGGGTACAAGAAAAAGAAGAGTAGGTTAGAAAGGGGGAGCATTTACAGACTGTGCTTTGGAAGAGAAGCAAGTCAAGTTACTAAGGGGGAGCAGATGGAAAAGTAAGGGGAGATTCAGTGCTAGAGGAAAGAGGAGATATAAGGAGAAGATTACATCACAATACTATTCTATTAAGTCTTTCAATGTACTATGTATAAAGGCTAAGTGGAAGAGTAGTAGATTTTCCAGAAGTTACAGAAATGGTATTGATTCACCATTGTCTACATAGTAGGAACAGTTGTTTTTCTTAAGTGAGAAAAGCTGTGTCAGAAAAGGGAAGTGATTGTAAATCAAGAACTGCTGATAATCACCAATGTAAGATATGAAGGATTATCAGGCAGAGATATGAAGAATCAGAAATGAAGATGAGTTATCTATTGAAGATCAGTTCAGTGCTAGAGGAACAATCATCTATCATTTCATCAATTGAGGATTCTGGAATTGTTAAATTCAAACCAGAGAAATTTTTTTTAATGTACTATTTGCTAAGCTCTTAAATGCTTAATCTTTTTCTTGTTTAAGTGAGTTAGTTGAGTTATCCTCTAGGTATTTGCTTGTTATCGTCTAACAAACAAATAGGGGGAGATTGAAAGGCATATGATGTAGCCTATTTGTATTTCGAGGATACAACTCAACTTAAACAAGATTGTAATAGTAAATAGTATATAGACTGTCACAAGGAATCTCAGATTGTATTATCTGTCAGAAGAAAAAGATCAAGGTCAATCTACAGACTTGGGGGATTACTACATTGAAAGAAGTTCAGACATCTGATCAAGCCTCAGTGAAGTATTCGTTAAAGAAGTGGATTCGTTTAAAGTGACAGAGATTTCAAAGGTGACAGAGACAGTACAGAAGAATTGAAGAGAGATGAGAAAACAAAAGGAACCAGTTTTTAAAGTCAATATATGAAGAACAGTCATTGCGGTTAGTCACTCATGAACCAGACAGTACATCGAGTGTCAACATTAAACAGTGATTGTTCATCATTAACTTCAGTGGTTCAAGCTATCAAGACTGGTATGTGAGAAAATCATTGTGCAAGCAACAGAAGTGCTAAATTAATTAACCACAAGGATTTTACTATCAAGTGGACTGGCTACGAAGAAAAAGAATTATCATAAAGAAATTCTAAGTGATATATTCTTAATGCTGAAACTCCGGTTAGAATTGTTGTATTTTTTGCTAAGCAAAAAGAGTCCGGTTTCACGTCCTCAAGAGACCGAAGCTTACACCTGGATGGGTTATGAGAAAATAGAATTATCACAAGAATATTGAAAGTGATATATTCTTAAAGCTGGAACCCCGGTTGGAATTGATATATTTTTTGTTAAGCAAAAGGAGTCCGGTTCCAGACACTCAGGTAACCGCAGCTTAGAGCTTAAGGATTTATTTATATTAATAAATATTTTATTTATTTGGAAAATTATATTTATAAATATCTAATAATATTAGATATTTATTTTTATAATTTCTGGATTAAAATAATTATTTATTAATTAAAGATTATAAGCTGTGCGGATTAAAAAGAATTTGTTCGAACCAAATTGAATTCGTTTAAACAAAGGTGGCAGGTCAGGCGTGGGAATAAACAAAGAAATGCAAGTTGATGATGTTTGTTGGTATAATATATTAAACAAACAATTGAATTGAATTGTTGAACAAAACAATGAAGTTCACGTGAAAGCTGTTGTCGGCAAAGCTTGTGACTCTCCCATGCAGAGCGTGAGAAACACGCGCCTGAAACAAAGCTTCAGCCGCTGCGCGTGTTCTTCACTCTCCTCTCCTGCAACTGGTTTTCAGCGTGGCAAATTCAAATCATTTGTTCACAATTCAGTTCACCCGAGTTTTTAATTCCCCAAGACAATTTCAAATTGTCTTGGCGATTGTCTTGGTAAGCAAAACAGATTGTCTTGGCAGTACAAAATCAATTGTCTTGGAAAGCTTGATTGTCTTGGAACAATCAAAGATTGTCTTGGCGATTGTCTTGGCAGTACAAATCTGATTGTCTTGGAAGAACAGATTGTCTTGGCGATTGTCTTGGAAGAATAGATTGTCTTGGAGATTGTCTTTGATGTACAAAATGAAATCAGAATTGGCAGGGACTTTGTTGATCAAGTTGATATATATCAACCAAGGCGGCTCAACACAAACACTTCAACATATCATCCAAAAACACACAGCCTCCATTCTCTCTTCTCTCTCATCAAGAACACACCCAACAAGAGCTATTTTATTTTCTGTAAAATCAAGCTTGCTACCTTTGTAATATTTAATCCGGTGGAACTTGATTACTTGATACTCTTGTACTACTAGCGAGTTTTTACTCCTAGAACTTATCTTGATTTTTATTAACTAAATTAGAAAAGTTCATGTCGAATTTTCTAATTAGTTTTTATCAACTTGATAATTAATCTGTACTGAAATTGTAACACCCATCAAGTTAATATATTTTTATATTCAACTTGAAAATTGTTTCAATTTATTCCGCACAAATTTGTTCAAGTCAAATATTATTGAAAGGACAAATTTCGATAAATTGGTATAGATTGTATTCAACCCCCCCTTCTACAATCTTATCGGACCTAACAAGGATTTTGGTTTGAGTCTTGATCCATCTCATCCACTTTTATTATATTCTAATTTGAGTCCAAGTCCAGACTAGAATGTTGTTCTCTTTTTATTTTCGATCTCTTTTTATTTTCGATGACTGTGATTAGGGTACCTGTCACGAGACTCCTGAGATGCATGCCTATAGGCACGCTTTTCATTAAAAGGCATGTCCAAATGGCATGTCATTCTCGATCACATATAACAAAAATTAAGTTGCAATACTAACAATAGATTGAACTTAAAAAAATAACCAAAATCAATTGATATTAATATTAGAACACCATCATAACACTAACTTACATTAGTAACTTATCTAATATATTTACTGAAAAGTGTTTCAACACTCAAATTTTCATCTTTTGCAGCAACATTAACATGTCCAGCTTTGATTCTTTTATTACAAATGAATATAACTATAATATCTTGGCCCAGCTTCAAAACTCTACTCATCTATATACTCATCTATAGAATATGACATATATATTAAAATTATACTTATTATTTATAAATTATAATAATAATATTATAAAAATTATAATAAAAAATTAGTAAAAAAACATGTCAAATCATGAAAAGGCATGGGCATGCCGTCATGGCATGCCTAATCTGGCATGCCGTCATGACATGCCTAATCTGACATGCACGCGCCACTGTGACATGCACCCTAACTGTGATCCCTTTATTTCCCGTTTCAAATTTATTTGCCAACTTTATCATATTTTTCTCATTCAAAATACCTGGTTGCCCACCAATTTTCTTATCCCTTAAACCGCCTACGTGATTTACTCTATCTGTACCTACTCCCTGATTTGGTGGATCTAAATTTTTCTCCACCGTACTCCTCCCAGCTCCACCATCTTTTGCCTTGTTCCAGTCACCATCTACCCCTCCTTCTCTTAGCCATTTTGAACCTATTAGTTGAGTTTGACGTCGCAGAGGAGCTCTCATCCACACCCATAAGGTTTCATAATCTCAGTCTCAGACACCTCGAATAAACGATTACAAAACTTCTCTGAGTGTCCCATTATCCCACAAATGAAACAAAAGGTTGGTACATTTTCATATTTGAAATTGATCCAAAACCAATCAGCTCCAAAATTTCTGATCTTCTTTCTCCTCTTGAGTGGTCGTGTGACATCAATACAAACTCTGACTCTTAAGTACTCCTTCCATACATCATTAAAATTTTTTGAGCATGATTCCATAAACACATCTATGTACAGTAGTTGCCTACCTCCTTTAACACCCTCTCTGTCATAAAACCCACACTGACAAAATTTTAAAAGTAAAGAATTAAAATAGTATTACATATTAAATTCAAAATTACTTTTAAAAAATTTCAAAAACGAGCTTTTAATTTAAACCCGACCCAACCTAATCCTTCTTAACCCTCAATTAAAATTGATCCTAAAAAAATACCAAACTTAATTTTATTTTTTTTCTCTCTCGAAAGATTTAAATACTTTGTAAAAAAAAATGATTTGGCATTTTTTAAAAAAAACTTTGATAAGTTACTTTTTCGTTGATAATCATGAATCTTGCAAGCAAGTGCGGACACTTGAAATATTACTTTAGCTAACAAAATTTATTCCAGATTTTACTTTTTTTTTAAAAATTAATTTAAAATATGCAATCCTAGCAATTAAATCAAATCAACTTTTTAAAAGTGCTCTTCTTTAAAAAATGGCCGTTGCATATTTGATGGTTTAGGCTGTTTTTGAATTCAATTAATTTCCAAGAAAATAAAACATATTAAAATTAAAGTTTATAAATATATATAAAAGTTCTCAAAAATTAAAATCCATATTATTCTCTCCATCCCATTTCATATGATCCTCTTATTTTTTAATGTATTTTAATACATTCTACTGACGTATTTGTAATAATAATATTTTAACTTTTTTAATTTTATATAAAGTATAAGATTTATATTTTTATATAAAATAAAAAATCAAAAAAATATTATTTTAAAATATCTGAGTCTAATACATTAAAGAGTATTTATATAATATGTCCCAAATTAGTAGTGTCTTTATGAATATGTCCTATTTTAAAGCAATATTATGAATATGTCCTATAGTTAATATTTAACTCATATATAAATTATATACATATAATTATATACATATTTATACTAATTAAGACTATAATACCCTCTTCTCCCACCCACCCACTTACTTCTTATCCTTCTCCTGGCTCCGCAGGAGCACAACCATTTAAGCAAAACTGGTGATTTCTCCGACATGGCCAGAGAGCTCTACTGCTCGTGCAAAGGTTGTAAACTTTTAGATTTTCTTTGATATGATCCAGATGATGGGCCCTTGAGTAAGAGATATTTGGGCTAAAATATACGGAGTATATGGAGTCAGGGACCATGCATAATGATTTTGTACAGAGAGACAGACATTGATCATCACTTCACACCGTCGCTAAGATGATATTAACTCAACGATTTAATTATCCTAATTATCAGTACACTCGTTGTGAGGACAAAAATGTCTTTTAATGACATAAAGTTAGTAAGTTAATCATGGTTAGATTTAAAAATGGGATATATTAGTAAAATGGGACATATTTATAATTAAAATTAAAAATAGGACATATTCATAAACAGCCTTTTCAAATGGGACATATTAGAAAAAGACCCTACATTAAAATACGTGAAAAAAATTAAAGAATCGTCGAAAATGGGACAGAGTACTTTGTAAAGCATACATGTAGGTGTACACAATTAAAACACTTCTTCAACAACCATCCACATCCAACAATCCACACACTTTACCATCTCTATCTCCATTCTTCCACACTCATCTCCTTCCTCAACAATGAAACCAAGACACCACCTTTACAAAAATGACCATTCTACACCTCCCTCCAACCCTAAAACAACCCAAATCCCCATAACATCTCCACCAACCTCCACTGTCCATTCCGCCGCCACTAAAATCCAAGCAACCTACAAAACCCACCTAACCAAAACCCTATATCACAAACTCTCCGCCGTCAACTCCTCCGCCGCCAAACTCCAAACCCTTATCCAGCTCCAAGAAACCGTTGACCTAGTCCGCTCCAACCACCAAGAACGCCTCAAACTCAACGAAACCCTAATGCGCCTTTTACTCCTCCTTGATTCTGTACCTGGGTGGGACCCGAACATTCGAGAAGTGAGACGAAATGTGAGCCGTAGGATCGTAGGGTTACAGGAGATTTTGGATGGCGTCATTGGTTCTCGTGTCGAAATCTGGGACGAATGTGTCATGTGGGACGAGGTTGTTGAGAAGATGGAGAGAGATGTTTGTGAAGAACGAGGTGGTGGGTTTGAAATGGAGAGATTTTGTGCGGAGAAATTAGGGTTTCGGTGTCTACAAAGGTTTCTTCGGGATCAGTGAACGTTGGTACATTAAGATTCTCTTCTGTCAGTCCGTACGTTTTATTACAGTACTATGTTATGTTTTCTTGGGCTTTTGTGTCTGTTTTGTTAATGTACTCCCTCCGTCTCTAAATATGTTTCCTATTTCATCCGGACACGTTTGCCAATGCACACTTTTAATCGTTAATATGTTCAATTTCGTATTAGAATTAAATATAAAAACTTCACTGTATTAAAATACTCATAAATACAAATCCAACAAGATCACTCATGACTATATTTTATCTTGTAAATTATACGTAAATTAATAATCAACCGTTTATAATGAACAGTGTCCAAAATCAAAATAGGAAACATAAAACGAGACAGAGGGAGTATTGTATACTAGCTGATAGGGATGTGTGATTAACTAAATTGAGTTTATAACTTTATATGTATAAAGAAATTGTTAATATACATTTTAATTTAATGTGTTTGAGCTTTGGATTTGATCACATTTGATTCCTGCAATTGAACTAAATAAGAAATTGTTACTCCCTCCGTCCCAATTTATATTTTACTAATTTGAGTTCAATTACGAATGTTAATTAGACGCTGACGTGTTTTTGGAGTGTTGTTTATTCAATGATTGAAATTTATTGTCGGAAAATAAGCTTAGTTTGTAGAATCCAAAATTCCGAAGAACCAGATATATATGTATGAATGGAGACTGATAAATGATCCCCAGTATGAATCAAGGTCCTCTGCTCCTGCTCATGAAGTGAAATGATGAAACCTCTGTTTTTGCTAATTGAATGATGAACCTTAAAAGAGGCACTTCATACATGTATACCTTTCTCGATAGGTTGTAAATGCGGCTACAAGAAAGAAGGATGAAGGTTGCTGTAAGCGTAGGAAGATCACCTAAGGTTATGTATTGTTATACCTAATTGAATGATATGTGCAAGACATATCATTTGGCTACATGTTGTATTAGGAATGCTTCATACCTCCGGCAAGTGCCTGGATATCCTTTGTTTCCGATAAGTATGATCCGATACCGGACTCCACTTGAATATAGATGCAAAATAAACGTTTAGAGTTAAGACAAGATACACATATAAGAGACAATCAGGATTTTATTAGAAACAGTCCTTTTCTCATAAGTTGGTTCACCCTTAAAACTGAAGTTGGTTCATCCTTAAAACTGAAGACGGATGGACCATATGATAGAGTTATGGATTGAAGTGAAGTTGGGAAGTTGTTTAGAACTCTTTTTCAAGATAAATCGATTATCGCAAGTTTGAGAAAAACAGAGGATAAAGCAAAATTTGATGAGAACAATAGAAAATATGTAAAACCCTGCAAACAAGAAACTGGAAACACTTCAAGAAAAAGTATTAAACAGAGGCTTACAGATATGATTTTAAAGTATTACATAGAGCAACTACATTTGCATTTTGACAAGCACTTCTTGCAATCAGAGACCTTAGGGTAGCCACCATTGCAATCACATTTCTTGATACACTTACTCTGAGAAGTACCTCCCCACAAACACTGCGCCATGCATCGCATTATCTGCTGACATGGAGGGCATCCGGACTTTAAACGTTTAGCAATGCAGCCACTACAGCCACTCCTATCCGGGTAACAGCCCAGAGCTGGTGAGTTGATTATCAAAAGCACCATAAGAAGCATGTACACAACAGTCATTGTTGATATCTTTATTTTCTGCATCTTACATCAAGTTACAAATTTGGCTATGTTTGTTATCAAGGTACAGAGACACCTTATATCATGAATTTTAACAGCTGGGTACATATCTAAGAACAGCTGGTTCCTCATTGATTATGGTTTAATGTTGTTCATATTTAAGGAGTTGGGTGAGTCTTGGTTTGCTCAAATGTTTATCTTATAACCTTGGTTTTCCCATTTTCTGACATTACTAGTTGAAACCTGTTAGTCTTTAGTAAATACTACTACTAGCACTATTACTATCTGCGTGTTCGTGACAAATATTTAAAATCATATTTTTTATGAATAAAAATAACAAATATAGGAAGCAGCATTTATTGTAAGAGGAATGCCAGAAAGCGTTCCCGAATGCTGAGTTGTCATCATACAATTGGTTATCTTTTCATAAATGAGATGGATCTCTCGTGCATTAATATGAATCCAACGAATAAAATGATGTCATGTGACACTTGAGAACAATTTCGGGATCAATTTCGGGGTATGTAATATTACTCTTATTGTAAAAAGATCAGGGCAACATAGATGTGATTCATGCTATATCTGTGCCCAGCTGCATCATCTCTGACATTTTATTAAAACGATCTCATCGTTTTAGCTCGTACCTCGACTAATCTCCCAGAACTCGTTCCGTTCTGTACAAGGATAGAATCCAGATCGAAAAAGATGAGGTGATGCCGACCCTAACAAGAATGCCAGTAAATACAAGAACCGCTGTGCCAACTTTTACATCATCATTTTCTTGAGAAAGAAAAACGGGAAAAACAGCCAAAGACTGTGATCACAGCATACATTATGGCAGAGTATAGACTGGCACCAAAGGTTTACGAGCCATTAATCAAGCCCTTAAAATCTATAGTTAACTTTGAAAAGTTGAACTACTTTAAACTTTAACATAGAAAATTTCAAAATCAAAGTAAAAGGGCGTAGTGAAACAAACTTAAACCCGAACTTATTAGCATAATTATGGACAAAACATATCATTTGGGCTAACAAGTCTACCATTCCGAAAAAACTCAACAAAAGCACGATACTCTTTGCAAACTTTTACTTCTGCATCCCCCCTTAAAAATGGTGGAAAGAATAGCCAAATGCCTGTACCCACAGCATACATTACTGTCAGAAGTATCGAAACCATGGTGGGAAGCCGGAATTTTCCTTTGGCCATCTTCTTCAATACCATTTCAATACTCAAAGACACCCCATGAAGAAGAAAGAAACGAGTGACTTCCCACCTTGTCTTTTGTCTTCCGTAAGTATAGAAAAACAACTCGTGCATTAGACCAGATACAAAAAATGTAGCAAGTACTCCAACAAAGGTAGCACTTTTTCGTCCAACTAGCCCCGTAAATATTGATCGGGTCGGTTCGAATATAGTAGGCTTTAGAACATCGGAAACCATAACATTCCACCTTCTACCCCAAAAGTCTTGTAAAGAAGTTGCAAGGTAAGGTTCGTTAAATTGTGGTTCCAATTCTACGTGCATTAGTATCCGAGCGAAGCCCGCTATCATAGCTAATAACAACTCTAGACTAAAGTATAGGTGTAAGCAATGTAGAAACAACACGAAATTACGATGAAAATGTTCTCTATAGTCATACATTCGTTTTAGCAAACCAAACAGACAAATCTTTATAAAATAGTTCAAAAACGATGTAATTTGTTTTCGAGATGTATGCTGAGACAGGGTTTCTTTAAATTCTTTGTTCGAGTGATCACGTATTTTAATCGGAAGACAGGCTAGGGGAATGAAAAGTGATAATGGAATAGGTGGAGTGGAAGATAAAGGGCCTTTGCCAAACGCAAAGAGAAGGATCTTGCAGTTTGTTAAACACACAACAAAGAAAGAAAATATGCATCCAAGATGTACTGTGGTAAGATTGAGAGGAAGAACTGTGAAAAGGATTGTAACTGGAAGAATAGCTAAAAATCTAGTAGTGCCTTTAGGAATGAACTTAGCTATGGTATGACAATAGCATAGAGAAGCAAAGACTGTGATCCATGCCATTGCAAAGTTGTTCACCTCGCCTTCCATCTTGCGGTTTCGAAATTTTTTCTCTGTAATCGAATTTTAGAATACTGGTTTCAAGGATCACTAAGTGTAGAGGCTAACTGACAACCAAATGAAGGCTCATGATACATTTGAAACTGAATCTCATCAGCTGATGCAAGAAGTGGTTCAGTTAATTGAAATCTATTGAAATGAAGACGTGTGCTTGTTCAGAAAATCATGCAGGTGAGCCCCATGGTGCAAGTGGAACTGGTTTAGATACTATCTTTTACCGAAAGATGGTTGAAAGCTATGAAGTATTTCCAGCAAATTTTTTTCGAATCGAACCATGAGCCATCACTCTAAAAAATTCGAGACTGGATTAATCGGAGTTCTTAAGGATTTTTCGGGATCTGCTTGAACTTCAGATTCGGATTAAATTCTTACTCATTCGGTCGCGGTTGGAGATTTGCAATAAAACCTCTTGTTTCCATCCAAAATAAAAGTAAAATTTATTTAACATCTTGTTATGAGACACGAGACAGTGTCCCCTGTTTGTAACTTTCTTTTACTCTGCTCTCTGCATTATGGATGTCATGTTTCTAACGAAAGGTAGAGAATTCTGTTGACTAGGGTAAGCATTCGAACAAAACTACCAACGTAAGATTCAATTATTTTCGTAACAAACAGCTGTAGTACAGAAGTTCTAGTAAACAAGCAAGTCCGTTTATTTCAAAATAAAAAATAAAAAAATTGCATGTGTTAATAATCTAGAACCACAATAAAATATTAATTTTGATAAATTGATATAAAAAGTTTTGGATTTTAGCATAATAGACTTACCTACACTATTACACAATACTCCCTCCGTCCCGGGTGATTCTTTACTTTTGTTTTTTGTACTGAGACCAAGAATTATGATTAAAATAAGTGAAGTAGTGGGTGTAATAGTGTATTTTATTGTTAAATTAAGTGAAGCAGTGGGTGTAATAGTGATTTTATTTTAAAATAAGTGAAGAAGTGGGTGTAATAGTGTAAAGTATTTAAAAAAGTGGAGTGAAGTAGTGGATGTTGTTGGAGGTCCATCTATCAAGTCCATATATAAATATGAAAGCCCATTACTGTACACCTAGAAAAGGATCCAATATATAGAGATCCTTCGGTGGCTTCGGTCCAATCAATAAAGGACACCTCAAAATGTGGGACATGAGTGTTCCATCTTTTCCACCTCCTAATGATTCATTACCATACTATAAATAAGAGAGGAAGCTGGCCAGTGAGAGGGAGAACAACTCAAGTATTCTCTAAACACAATCTCTCTATGTTTTACCTATATCTCTCTAAAAGAACCGGAATACTTATTCTTACGCCGGAGGTGAATCGGGGGTCAACACCCTCGCATTCTTCTTCTTTTGCAGGTCCGAATGAAGAGATTATCCGGCAGAAATCTGGTTCCAACATTTGGCGCCGTCTGTGGGAACATAGAGATACTTTTGTGTGAATGAAGAAGGCTTTGGCCGAAGCAAAAGAATTTGGCCGAAGCGAAGGGATTTGGCCGAAGCGAAGGGATTTGGCCGAAGCAAGGAATTTGGCCGAACCGAAGGGATTTGGCCGAAGCAAAAGAATTCGAAGGGATTTGGACGAAGCAAAAGAATTTGGCCGAAGCAAAAGAATTTGGCCGAAGCAAGGAATTTGGCCGAACCGAAGGGATTTGGCCGAAGCAAAAGAATTTGGCCGAACCAAAAAGAATTTGGCCGAAGCAAAAGAATTTGGCCGAAGCAAGGAATTTGGCCGAACCGAAGGGATTTGGCCGAAGCAAAAGAATTTGGCCGAACCAAAGAGGATTTGGCCGAAGCAAAAGAATTTGGCCGAACCGAAGGGATTTGGCGGAAGCAAGGAATTTGGCCGAACCGAAGGGATTTGGCCGAAGCAAAAGAATTCGAAGGGATTTGGCCGAAGCAAAAGAATTTGGCCGAAGCAAGGAATTTGGCCGAACCGAAGGGATTTGGCCGAAGCAAAAGAATTCGAAGGGATTTGGCCGAAGCAAAAGAATTTGGCCGAAGCAAAAGAATTTGGCCGAAGCGAAGGAATTTGTCCGAACCGAAGGGATTTGGCCGAAGCAAAAGAATTTGAAGGGATTTGGCCGAAGCGAAGGAATTTGGCCGAACCGAAGGGATTTGGACGAAGCGAAGGGATTTGGCCGAAGCAAAGGAATTTGGCCGAACTGAAGGGATTTGGCCGAAGCAAAGGGATTTGGCCGAAGAAAGGAATTTGGCCGAAGCGAAAGGATTTGGCCGAAGCAAAGGAATTTGGCCGAACCGAAGGGATTTAGCCGAAGCAAAGACAAAGCCGAAAGTGGGAGCTTTGCAAAAAAAAAAAAAAAAATTGCACAAGGAAGAAGATGAGTCCAAAGACTTCGAATCACACCCCCGAAGAGCTAGGACGAGAACTATTGCCACTTCCGACTCCAAAGATAAGGAGTATAAAGCACCCAAAGGGGAGAAAAGAAAGAGTCTCATGGCGAATCAAGCTAAGCTGGGGACATACAAGCTTCGGCAATTCCATCAGTAAGCTTACTAATCGCCTCAAATTTTATATTTTTGTTTTATTATATATGTTTCGGTTCGCCCAAGTACAATTAAACGCGCACTACATGATCTAATATGTTCATTACGTAGTTTAGTACAATGAGGCTTAAATAGACCCACATTACGGGCCGACCAAACAAAATATGCGTCCTTACAAATGCTGTGGTACTTAAGCAACTTGGACATAATTAAGTTCGGGAGGAGAATATTTTCCACCGACCGAACGAGAACTCAATTACTTACAAACCTCACCGGGAGCGTCTAGGTTACGACCGAAGATGCCCAATCAACAATTAATCGGTTAGGGACAGTTTTTCGTATGAACGGACCCATGTTTAGGGCCGACCAATAAAAACATGAGTCCTTATAATTATTTTAGTATTTAAGCTACTATGACGTAATTAAGGATGGGAGGAAACATTTTTTCACTAACCGAATGGGACCTTAATTACTCTCAAGTCCCTTAAAAACTGGGGACAGCTAGGCTACGACCCAATATGCACAATTATGCTAGGCTACGGCCCAAGATGCACAATCATGCTAGGCTACGGCCCAAGATGCACAATCATGCTAGGCTACGGCCCAATATGCACAATCATGCTAGGCTATGGCCCAAGATGCATAGTCATGCTAGGCTACGGCCGAAGATGCATAAAATTAAAATTATGCTAGGCTCCGGCCGAAGATGCTAAATTATGCTAGGCTAAGGCCGAAGATGCAACAATAGTCCGAAGACGCATAAAACTAAAAATTATGCTAAGGACAGTAATAGCTAGGCTACGGCCCAATATGCACAATCATGCTAGGCTAAGGCCGAAGATGCAACAATTGACCGAAGACGCATAAATGAAAAATAATGCTAAAGACAATTTAATTGTCCAAAGCAACTACAATCATGCTAGGTTACGGCCGAAGATGCTCAATTATGTTAGGTTACGGCCAAAGACGCATAAACAAAAAACTATGCTAGGCAAAGTCCGAAGACGCATAAACAAAAAATAATGCTAAGGCCAATTTAATTGCCCGAAGCTACAAAAAACTATGCTAGGCCGAACGAAGCCGAAAATGCATAAGAACGAAGCCGAAAATGCATAAGAACGAAGCCGAAAATGCATAAGAACGAAGCCCAAGAGGCATGAACCATGCTAGGCCGAACGAAGTCCAAGATGCATAAATCATGCTAGGCCGAACGAAGCCGAAAACAAAAAAGCATAAGGCAAAAAACACATAAAAGGGAGCCTCCCGAAGATGGACCAAAAACGGTGGCCTTCATTCTAGCAAAGCCCGATTGAAGCCCGGGGACATGTTGGAGGTCCATCTATCAAGTCCATATATAAATATGAAAGCCCATTACTGTACACCTAGAAAAGGATCCAAGACATAGAGATCCTTCGGTGGCTTCGGTCCAATCAATAAAGGACACCTCAAAATGTGGGACATGAGTGTTCCATCTTTTCCACCTCCTAATGATTCATTACCACACTATAAATAAGAGAGGAAGCTGGCCAGTGAGAGGGAGAACAACTCAAGTATTCTCTAAACACATCTCTCTATGTTTTACCTATATCTCTCTAAAAGAACCGGAATACTTATTCTTACGCCGGAGGTGAATCGGGGGTCAACACCCTCGCATTCTTCTTCTTTTGCAGGTCCGAATGAAGAGATTATCCGGCAGAAATCTGGTTCCAACAGATGTAATAATGTATTTTATTGTTAATAGTTACTATTTTAATAATGTAAAGAATTGGTGGGACGTCCCAAAAAGGAAAGCGTAAAGAAATGAGAGGGACATAGAGAGTAGCTATCAAGTGCAATCAAATATGACCGTATTTTCTTGTAGTGTATAGTAAAACCGAAACATATATAATACGTAAACCCTAAATCTGTAAGTATGGGCAAGACATATCATTTGGACCAACAAGTTTACCATTCCAAACAAACTCAACAAAAGCAAGGAACTCTGTGCAACCTTTTATATCTGCATTTCCCCTTAAAAATGGTGGAAAGAATAGCCAAAAGCTTGTAACGACGACATACATTATGGTCAGAGGTCTCGAAACCATCGCTGGTAGCCGAAATTTTCCATTCACCACCTTCTTCAATCCTATTTCGAAACACAAAGACACCCCATGAATAAGGAAAAAACACATGACTTCCCACCTTGTTTTTTGTCTTCCGTAAGTATAAAACACCAACTCATGCATTAAGCCGGATACAAAAAATGTAGCAAGAACACCGAGAAATGTAGCCCATTTTCGTCCAATTAGACTCGTAAATAACGATCGGGTTGGTTCGAATACCATAGGTTTAAGAATATTCGAAACCATTAGATTCCATCTTTTACCCCAAAAGTCTTGTAGTGAAGTTGCAAGATAAGGCTCATTGAATTGTGGCTCCAATTCTACTTGCATTAGTATTCTAGCGAAATTAGCAAACATAGCTAGTAACAACTCTAGACCAAGATACATGTGTATAATATATAGTAACAAAATGAAATTTGAATGAAAAAGTTCTTTATAGTCATACATTTTTATCAAAAACCCCAAAACCAAAATCTTCATACCATAGTTTAAAAAGGATTGATTTTGTTTTCCAGACGTATGCTGAGACGGGGTTTCTTTAAATTCTTCGTTCGAGTGATCACGTAGTTTAATCGGAAGACAAGCTACGGGAATGAAAAGTGATAATGGGATTGGTGGATTGGAATATAAAGGTCCTTTGCCAAAGGCAAAGAGGAGGATCTTGAAGTTTGCTAGCCATGCAATAAAGAAACAAGATGTAGCTCCAAGATGCATTGTGGTAAGATTGAGAGGAAGAAGTGTAAATAGAATTGAAATTGGAAGAAAGGTCAAAAATCTAGTGTTGCCCTTTGGAATGAACTTAGCTATGGTGTGACAATAACAAAGGGAAGCCAAGACTATGATCCATACCATTGCAAAGTTCTTCACCTCCCCTTCCATTTTGTGGCTTCAAGTTCTGTCACAAGGAATGCTGAAAAACAGGGTAATGATTTTGAAATGTAGGGTTTTAAATGTTTTTTTTGTGTATATTTATAAGCTAAAGGTCAATAAAAATGAGCTAACAGGAATTGAAGATTCATATCCCTGTCTAAAATGAGTACATATGGTTGTTTGAAAATTTGTGTCATGCTCCTGGGCCTCATTGTGAACCAGAAAACTGTTGAAATTAATTTTTCTTTTTCAAATATGGTTGCCTTCTGGAACATTATTCCATGCTCTTTGAATTTCCGTTCAGGGTCAAGGGTAAGATTGCTGCCAGTTTATTTTGAAATTTTATAAATTTTCGCTTGTTTGCAACGAAAAAAAGAATTCGAAAACTAATTCCGTCATGGTTTTTCTTTTTAAAATTTTGTGTTTCTTAAAATGACTAGTTGTAAACATTTAAATAGGCATATAAATCTCCAATTTCAACCTCTTATTGAGAGATTGCCATTGCTATAAGATGATTCTCATATTATCAATTCTTTTCTCAATCATAGACAGATTTTCTTTTGTTCTATTTTTTTAAAGGCATTCATGGATGTCATGTCTGATGGTTTTAAATTCTAATCATAGATAGTTTTATATTTCTGTTATTCTGTTTTCTTAAAGGCATATATAGATGCCATTTTCCTAATCTAATGTATCTGACTAGTGCCATCAGAAATATAACCATACTTTACGTAAGATTCAATTCCAGTTGCAACCAACAGCTCGCTTTTTTTTTTCCGCACTTTTGGACTGAGATATGATGGATTGTTGGATCCGGTATGCATTCAATTGTAGGATTAGATGTTATAACTCTAGTTAGGGGTGTGCACGGGTCGGTTCGGCTCGGTTTTTACCGAAAACCGTTACCAAACCGTACATGTCGGTTCGGTTCGGTTTTTACCTATTAACCGTAACCGAACCGCTCGGAACGGTTTTTTTCGGTTCGGTTAACCGTTTGTCGGTTTCGGTTTTTTATTTTTAATACTTAATATCATGCTAGTAAAAATTATAAGTTTCTAATTTTCTTAAACTCACTATTCCTACGAAGGTGGCGCATGTTTTAGCTTAAAGGTGGTCATAAGATCAATCAATTCATTTTTAAAATATAAAATTGTAAAATCAATTTTTTTGACATTTTTAAATCTTTTTAAGTACATAATTATTTTTTGATAGATTATTAATAATTAATGTAAAAAATAAGATGGGAAACTTTTGCAATTCAAGTTATACTAGCTTTTGTCTTACTTCTTATATAAAATTCTATATTTATATAAGTATATAATATAAAAATATAAATTATTAAAATAATATATTTTTGGTTCGGTTTTTCGGTTCGGTTATTGGCATAAAACCGTAACCGTTACCAAACCGTTCCGTCGGTTCGGTTCGGTTACGGTTTTTTTCGGTTTTTGTCGGTTACGATTTTTTTCGGTGCGGTTTTTCGGTTTTTCGGCTCGGTTTCGGTTTTTCGGTTTTATTTTGCTCACCCCTAACTCTAGTAAGTAGTAAGTTAGTAGGCTCCTGTGGGGACAGGTAATCTGCCTATCCACGAAAAATTATAGCGGACAGTAATTTTTTTTTGTAATCCAGGGGACCGTTGGATCAACGATCCAACGATTTAGAAACCGATTGTTATATAACCGGTCCCTGACAAAAAACCCAAGTTAGTAACCCCATCCTCAACTGGACAGTGATATAGGATATCTTGCATATATTTTCTTTAAAATTATACATTATAAAAAAGTGTTTTCAAAAATTGTATGAGAAGTCACAAAAATACAAAAATATATAGATGAAATGCACTTTAAAATTCAATGTGTTTATACATGAGATGTGCAAAGGGTAAGCACTTGGTTTATTGCAACAAATAAAAAATGAATTGAGTAGCCTGTTCTATTTGTAAACAAAAACATGGTTTTACAATTTCTATCACTTCTGGCCTTCCTACAGATAAAGTATCTATATGGCAACAGCCAGAAACAGGTACAAGGAGACTTGGATGTAGTGATGTGTTTCAAACCATACGATAAGATCAAGTTGCCCATTTTCTTAAGACACTTTCTTTAGCAGACACAGGAGTACTGACTTCTTCCTTGGGACAACTTTCTAACTTCGCTAGAGTGGATGGGGATACTGTTTTAAGAATCTTTGTTGTAACAAATGTAAACGAGTTCTTTGTTGCCCGTATAGCAGTCAGTAAGGCGTTAAAGAAGACAGCTAGCATCACGTCTCCTTTTGCAATTAGCAGATACTGTAATAAAATAATAACAATAATAAAAATACTACATGAGAAAGAGAGAAACAGAGAGTAATTGAACTACTTGCCATAGCAACGATTCCGAAGATAGTAAGACTTATTTGTTGTGCTTCATGCCAGGAATTGTCATCATTAGATCCTCCAAACCATCTAAACCAACCCCCTCCGCCTGAATTACCTCCGCCCCCTGCTGATTCTCTTCTCTTAATTTCTTTGTTCCACTTCTCAAACTCGGTCTTTTTACCACCAAGTGCACTTTCTAACGCTTTCCTTGCCTGCTCCTGCAAAATGAGATATTTCCCATAAAAAATAGAGGTAAAAAAAAGTAGGTAATGACAATGAGTTAATGACAGGAAACGAAAAGGCCAAATCAAACTGACTTTTCAAGGTTTCATTAGGACCATGTTTGGTTATGTACTTATATGTCTACATAATCAACTTGAACATAGTTTGTTCCAGGAAACTGCCATCATTAGATAATAAGACAGAATACTTTGTTTCGAGCTAATAAATATATTTAAGACATAGCATAATAGTAGGAAACCATTGCATATGTAGCATTATGTACCATAAGCTTTAATACATCTTTCCCCTTTAACTGCTCACCAACATTGTGTCTCATTTGTTGATTGGCAACTCAAGCAATCAAATGAGAAGATATCTTGTCATTCTCCATTTTCCACATGTACAGGCGGGATATGGTTATGGATTTCTTTTTTGTCCAACTTTCTCCCAAACCACCTCAAAAAACGAAGTCTCATGGTCCAGAAGCCTTATGTATTGCACAAAGACCCGTAGCTGTGATCTTATTTATTAGCATCTTATTATCAATTTTAATGAACACTTGACTAATGTCATATTTCTATGCTATTTCTAGTCATCGTTGTTTCAGATATTTAACTGCATTATAGAATGCTTAAACCCAAAAAATGTCTGAGATTGATTATTCTAAATGCTAGTATAGCATCGACTTTCAACCTGATTTCCTCTTATGGTCCAAAACGGGTCATAATCTTACTCTTGAATAATGCAAAACTTATCCTTCATGCTTAGCTTACAACGGGGGAACTTTGAAATCATGACAAGTTATGTCAAAAGTTGAAAAAAAATGTTATGCTTGCATCTAGAAGCTCTGAGTTATCTTTTTTAGATAGTTAAATATTCTGACCAGCCCCGTGTAAGAGATAACACAACAATCCGCTATTGGTCAAGTATATACCAAACATGATAATAAGATGCTAAATCGGTCTAAGGTACATGTCCAACTATATGACTTGATTTTGAGGAGACTACACAAAAATTTGGACATATCAAAGAATCCGTGTATACGATTGAAACTTGCAGACATACCTATTCTCACGTTCACGTTTAATTTCTTATTGTACCAATTAAGAAATAAAATAATAAGGTCATTAGTGAATGATACAAGTGAAAATTACGACAAAGGTTTATAAAACTTTTCACCAATACATAAAACCGCTAGTCATTCGAGTGCCACCAACAGATTCACCCAGTCCCAACATCATTTATCCTCGAGTTATATGCCTCATGAACCTTGAATCTGTATGCTCAACCTAGATATCCAGACTTCAACTTGTACTTGGTCATATTTCCGCAACCAACTTACTATCAAGTATCAAAGTTCTAGTCATTTTAAAATACCCAATATCACCAGTTAATATTTTAAACACACTTTGAAACCCTAAGATTTTGATGATCACATGTTTTTAGTAAGCTGGTTATATTATATTGGACTAACATGTTTTGCAGGAGTTTAATTATTTTTATTTCTAAGCAAAACAGGGTTTATCAGTAAGCTGGTAGAGTATGTATATCGTGCAGACAGCAAGCTGGCAAATTTTCTGGGTTCAGAGTCCAGTATTTCCAGGAGACTTGTTTAGCAGATATCTGTTAGTTATTAGAACATGTAAGGACTCTATCTGTTATAAAACGTATCTATATATATATGGGCTCAACGTTTTTCAAAATCGTTCTACACATGTATATTTACGTATTGAAGGTTTTATTCCTATTATTAAGGAGTTTGTTTCTCAAACGTCTTTCACTCTTTAACAAACTCTATCTTCTGGTTATTATCTTCAGATGACTATATTTTAACGTTCTTATTCTTCTAGTATCATCTGTTTTTCAAATCTGTTTCTAAACGTTAGACTCTTTAACGTTAGAGTTTTTAAACGTTAGATTTGAATTATACTTGCAACAAATTCGTGAGACTTTATGTCAAGACCGTTGTTGAAGGTTTAATTTAAATATATCGTTTAGTATAAATAGACTTGTGTGTTTTCCATTCTAGGTTGTTGAACAACTATCAAAAGAAACACAAGTACTGATTTTCGAACTGATTTGATATATTCTATATACACTCGAGCTCTATATATATATACATATCGATTTATATCTTTATTAGAGTTCATAGTTTCAATTGTAATTCATTATATCTTGTATTGTTCAACGTGTAACTTGGTAGTTGCTAGATTGGAAGCTTGGACACAAGGGTTCAGGGAACTAGAGGCTAGAGAAGTCAATACTTTGGAAGTATAGGACTTAAAGGGCATTAAGTTCAAGGAACAGGGGTTGTCAGCAAGCTGCAGTCAGTAACTGGGAGAATCAGGGAGATATATTATTGTATCGTGTAATTGGAATCTATGTTACCCCGACCCTTCGTTTTCTCTCGAGTACCCGTATCGGACACTCGACACTCGGACATGGGTATGGACACTCCGACACTTATTTTAGGCCATAAACATGTAAAATTTTCAAAATATTGCCGAGTCCGACACTCGGACACGTATCCATGTTGGACACTTTTAGCCGAGTCCGGGTAACATAGATTGGAATTATTTGTGATCAATAATATATTCCTTTACCGAGTTGGTAGAGGACCAGGACGTAGACCATTAGGCAGTAGGGGTCGAACCTGGCTAAAATTGCTTTGTGTTCTTTACATTCTGCACTTTATCTTTATCGATTTGCATTACTTAGCTAGCTGCCATAATATTGATTTTGCATATTGTGTTAACTCAGTAAGCTGCCAGTCAGCATTTCAGACTGATTTGTTTTCAAACAGTCAAGTAACTTGGTAATTAATAAAATTGGATATTGTTAGTCATAACACCTATTCACCCCTCCCCTCTAGGTGTGTAATTTCACACTTCATTTTCCACACACAAACAACCACCGAAATATAGAGAACTGGGACAACCCTCGAGTAAATCAAAACACTTCAACATACAAAATACCTATACTATTGACCCTAGATAAATCATCTGTGCATCGAAATACATGTTAGGGGAAACATATGTATTTTAATGACATATTGAGGAAGAAATATCAGTTGTAGGTTTGAATTCACTACTATAATCTGTCATATATTCTCAAGAGCTAGTTATGAGAACATAGTGGAGCAATTCAACAAACAGGTGCAAAAAACAGAGTCAAAGAATAAGAACCAGTTTGTTGAACTTTAACTATGTAATGACAAATGATCCCATGGGGAATCTTATGACATAGATTCCATAAGTGGAGTCAGGAATGAGATATGACAGAATCTATATAAACATAGGCTTCAAAGTCATAAGAAGCAAGTGACATGGCCAGAGGCCAAGAATAGTTTTTAATAGAGGTACATAGACTAATAGAACCACAACAAATGTGAAAATTACCAAATCTGTAAAACACGTTACCCGAAAAACCAGAGTGACTCCAATAGTCCACTTCCAGTAACCAACCATCAAGTATTACAAACAAATGAGGACACTAGCAAAGACAAATGACAGAAATCTAAAGGGCTTAAGCTTTCATTGTAATGGAAAGTTTAGCCAACCCCATGATTGCAAAAAAAAAAAAAAAAAACCAATCCATCCTTGCTAAGAACATCCTGAATCTTTGTTAGGAAGAAGATGAGGGCCAAGTTTCTTTTCATGCTATAATTGGGTCAAAGGGAGTTTACCCTCTAAAGACACACGACAAAATCAGGGAAAGACGGACCAACATCTTCGTAGGCACCAGCTCAACTCCTGATTTCATTTTGCAGGAATTAGTCAAACAGTTCAAGCTAAACACCAGCCCTTGTACCCAATTTTGTAAAGGAAGATAAGTTGAAATGTTCAAGGATTGTGAAATCTGTGGCCTAGACAGTGGCATGTAGAGCTTCTAAGCCTAAGATGAATGTAATTCCTTTAGGCAATAGTAAAATCATTACTTTGAAGGGGGATAGAGTAGATTTGAAGCAGTATTGACCGAAACCTACTATCAACATCCACCCGACTAGCAATACAACCAAAATATTATTGGGACGAAGCCTAAATCCTTATTCGAATAGCTACAGTCAAAAAGCACAAACCTTTTAATTAAACTCCAGCAGACATAAACATTCACCATTACGCCTACTCAAAACCACGGAATTACATCATTTCATAATCAAAACTATGACCTTTCTCAATTTCTCTGCATCTACATACAAGAATATAAATAACAAACACACAAACACAAATATAACCATACATAATTCCTAAATTTACTATCTCATTCACCATTTCCTGAACTCTGTATATATATCCAATTACTCAAACCCCATATACCACATTAACTATACACACTCAAACCTCGATACGCGAATACCCTCGAACCCCGAAAATTCCATTCATTAACCAAAACTATTATCTTATCGAGATTAAAAATACACTAATTATCAAGATTATTTCATTTATCAAGATTTTTTTTATCAAGATTAAAAATACACTATCAATATCAATTTATCGAGATTCTAAGTTCCAACATCACATACAAATATTACATATATGAAAAGGTACCTGTTTGCTACCATTTTGAGAGAAGAAACAAGAGAAGCGAGCAGTGCACTTGAGACTATGCTGTAGAAGAGCCCATTTCCGGGTACTATCTGAGTATCGGGTCGGAGCCTTGACCCGATTGGAAGTGGACAAGACAGGTGAAGAAACAAGAAGAGTTGGGGTTAGAAGAGGAGGTCTTAGGTTTAGAACAACCTGCGTCATCTTGTCTCTCTTTGTGTTCTGTTGTTTTTTCACATTTTATATATTTGTACAATCTCGAAGGTTTTACAGTTACTCCCTCCGCTCCGTCCCACAATATAGCGAGAATTTTTTTTCCCATATGTTCATTTTTAATTTTAATGTAAATTTGTGATATTTTTCTTAAATTATTCATTTTTTAAATTATATAGCGAATAATAAGGAATGATCAAAAGTAGCGAATAATAAGGAATGATCAAAAGTATAAAATAGCTCATATTCTTAAAACTCAATGCATATAAGAGGAAATGTATCATCTAGGATGAAGATTAAAAATAATGAATTTTTGAATTAGAAAAATGAAAATAACATTTTTCGGTAGGGAGTGTTAAAGATCCCCATTTGAATACGTATATTTGATTGGGATAACGTGGATTACGCATTTAGGATTGGGGTAATGTGGGTTACGCAAAAGGTAATACACGTGTTTTCTAAACTGGGATACGCAGAATGATGTTGGTTAAGCCGAGATACGCATCTGCGAGAGACGTATCCCGTGTTACACATTTTTAAGCTGTGTGATGATGTCATCACCATTTTTCACAGAAAAATCAGTCTCTCTCTACTATGGCGATTTTGGAGGCGATTTCCGCCGGAAACGACGAGGTGAGTTCACCATCTTTATGTTATTTTCCCATTATGTATTATACATCATTCAAATCGGATTTTCATGCTCTACATCCCTATGCAATTTTCAAAAGATTTGTAATACCCTATTTAAAATCTCCAAATCAACCCTATTTTCTGATGGTCTTCTCCGATTAACTCGAACAACCCCCTGCGGGGCCAGAAAATGCAAGAAAGATATACAGAGATGTCTCGCTTTGTTGTTGTGGTGCTGTAGGTGGTGACTGTTAACGAAAATCAAGAGAGACGAAATCAGGGAGATGACGGAAAGAGCTTCAACGAGGAATAAAAACAGTCACACTAATATAAAATACGCGTATACATAATGCATATGTTCAATACGCATTACTATCTGGGGTCTTCAAATGGGTAGAAATCGTCGTTTGGGAATTGTTATTTTTAGTTTTTTTGTTTTAAAAGTTGCTATTTCTATCATTTTTTCTATCATCTAGTTAATGTTTTCTTAAGATGCGTAATTTTTTCAGAAGAGACTTATATTGTGTTATGGAGGAAGTATTTAATTTTTGTAAATATAAAAAGAGAAAATAATTAAAATATCTAATTTTTTATATTTATTAACACTAACCAAAATATTCATTTCGGTCGGATACTCCATTTCGATCAGAAACAGTAACCAAAATAAGCTCTCTCTTTTTTTTTTTTTTTGCTATCTTATATCTTAAATTTATTTTTCACGTATTCAACAAAATTAAAATATTTATAAAAATTTAATTTCTCGTTATCTCATATTTAAATTCAATTCTCACTTATCCAAAAACTAATAATGAATGTAGAAAAATCAAGTTCACATTAAAAAGGGTAAATTAAATTCAAATTTAAAAATAAGTATAAAATGAGATATTTTGATGAATGAGGAAAATTTAACTATTAAATAAACTACAAAATTAAAATTTTGTGAAAAATAATTAAATCACGATTATATACTTTTCTTGTACGGGATAACATTAACAATATTAAATCACGATTTTAAAATTTTTTAATTCAACTAATTAACTCCCAATAAATTATTTTTAAGATACCCCCATTCAGTTTTTCAAATTGATTAATTCTTACACATTTTTCTTGATTGAAATATTTTCTAATAAATTATTCAAAATCAAATATATTGAAATTAAATATAGATAATTAGATATATATTTTCTTTTAGATTAAATATAGATAATTAGATATTTGATGATAGGAAAAATAAGTGTAAGTTAATAAATACTAATAAAATAAGACTAATAGATTAAATAATTTTATAATTCTAAAATACATTGATTTTCCTTCCTATTAATCCTCGATTCATCAACCTAAATTTGCACATTGATTAAAATTGTGAGTGATATCCTATTCTAATCTCTACATCGGCAATAATTTGTGTTTTCTATCTAATCAGCACAAAAAATTTGTGATTAAAATTGTGAGAAATTATACCAAAAAATTTCTAGAATTTTTTCACGAGACAAATTTTTCCGAGATATTTTTTCCCGAAAAATTGTTTCCAAAAAGATTTTCGGGGCCCGAAAAAAAAAATTTCTCAAGAAATTTTTCCCGGAAAAAAAATTTCTCGAGAAATTTTTTCCCCAAAAAATATTTTCAAGAAATTTTTTCGAGAAAAAATTTCCCGAGAATTTTTTTTATAAAGAATTTTTTCAAGAATTTTCTCGAGAAATTTTTCCCAAACAAATTTTATCTCGATAATTTTTTTTCCCAAAAAAAAAATTCTGAAAAATTCTTCTCCAGAATTTTTTACTTCTATTCGAACCATTAATGGGGGAGGTGGTGATGGGGCTGGGGTGGTTTATTTTAGTAATTTTGGTTTTTTTATATTTTCAAATTAAATATAAAAATAGTGATTTTGGTTGTATAATTAGTGATGGATTGTAGGGTGTATTTTAAAAGTGGTTTGCATTTGATCATTTGTATCCCCGGTGAGGAGGGTCGAGAGTCTTTCGGTTGCTGGGGTGAGGGGGAGAGGCAGACCGAGGAGGACGTGGGAAAAACAGCTTATGATGGATTTGAAGGCCTTAAACTTGAATGAGACCTCGATCGCTGATAGGAGTTGTTGGAGGCGCCAGATTAGAGTTGTGGATTCCCTTCTAGGGAGCGGTTCTGTGGTTGAGAGCCTCAGAGTTGGGTTTTCTCGGTTAGTGTTAGCTTAGAAGTTTGGCTTTTCGCCTTCATATTGTCTTCTGTTTTCTGGTTTTGCAGGTGCGAGGACCTTGGCCAGAGGCCATCCTAGATCAGGAGAGGAGTGCCCTTTGCCCGCTTATGTAAGTCCCATGAGATCCAGGCCATGGGCCCAGGTTCGGTTAAATAATTTACCCATCCTCATCATACTTGTTCATAATTCACATTGTTTTGTGATGCACTAAGCCGGGGGTCTTCACGGAAACAGCCTCCCTACTGTAAAAAGTAGGGGTATGGTCTGCGTACATCTTACCCTCCCCAGACCCTGCTTTGAGCGGGATATACTGGGTATGTTTGGTTTGGTTTGGTTATATATATATATATATATATATATATATATATATATATATATATATATATATATATATATATATATATATAACTTATATATATATATATATAAAATATAGGGTGTGGCTCAAAAGAGAACTCAATTTTTGAAGAAAACTAAGGTACTAATTCTAACCATTGGATGTATTATAATCAATGGCCCCGCCAGGGGCACTCACACACTAATCAAATACACCCTCACACACACAATCCCACCTAATCCCCTCCGTTTTTAATTTGATTTTTCCCGTCAATCGGTGATATTTTTTAAAAATCTAATTTCACCACATTTTTCTCCATCTCCCAACAATCAGTTTGCATACCATATATGCTATATTTTAATTTAGTTTTCTAAGTTCTCTTTTTAAAGGGTTCTCTCTAGATCCCTACTCACAATATATATATATATATATATATATATATATATATATATATATATATATATATTTAAAAGTTATAGTTGGAACAAATTTGATTAAAATTGATTGGTATTATTTTTTATACAATAATAAAATAGATTTGCAATATAGAATTAAAACTACACAAATATTTTGCAATAAAAAGGACGGTATCTCATATAAATTTTATTAATTAAAAATATATTTTACAAATAGTTTGAGAGAACTTCTCTTTAAAAAAACGGAAAAAACCGCATCACATATTTAAAAAATTACAAAGCAAACAAATTCTAAAACATACTTAAAAAATTACAAAGCAAACAAATCCTAAAAATACAAAATATAAAATTCTGCACACTATTTAATTTATCATTCTTCTTGACCCGATTTCGATGAAGTATCCATTGTCATCCATTGATCGTCTTCTCCATCCAAGTCATCTTCTTTCTTTCTTTGTTGTCTTTTTACAGCTTGATCCCAATCCTTTTTGCAAACACAAATCTTTACCACGTCTGATGCAAGACTTGATATCTTCTCGTCTAACATTCTTCTACCTGTTGTCGAGTATTTATAGGGAGGGGAGGAGACTGCCGTTGGAGGTTGGAGAGATGTTGGAGCTGGAGATTTGAGAGATGTTGGAGTGCAGTAGTTGCAGCCTTGCAGAGTTGCAAGGAGCCATTGAATGAAGTGTGCAGAAGAGAGCAGTTGAAAAAAGAAGATAGAATGGCGAGTTAATGTAACGCACGTGCCGGGCTGGCGGGCCGAGCCGGGCTAGCGGTTCGTCTGATGCTTTTCTATTTTTTAAAAAAAATTAATTACATGAATACTCACAAATTATTATTCAACAACTCTCGGATCTTATTTCTTTCTTGGAATTTTTTGGGTTTTAAATATTCAAATTATCAATTTTTTTAATTTTACTATTTTATCAAAATATTTATAAAAATACGATTTTGTAATAAAAGACAAACAAATGTAACTGATTTTTACATTTTTCTAAAAATTATTCTAAGTTGCTTTCGATTTCAAATAATTCTAATATTCTAAGTTATATTTTTATGAAAAATATAAAAAATTCTTATTTTTAAGAAAAGCATAGTAAAAATAGTTTAAAATTTAGTTATTCAACACGGATTAGGCGGGTTGCACGGGATGGGTTGGGTTGTTCCGGGTTTGGCGGGTTTAACGTGTAGTGTCGAGTTGGTTATGGTTCACCAAATGCTAACTCGTGAACGACCCGAATTAAAGGACGGTTTGTGAGGGTTTTGACCCATCCCAATCCGTCAGTTTTTTGATGAGTTTCTGGCGAGCCGGGCATGATCGGGCGGGGCATAATCGTCCGTTTGGCCGGCTCTACTTACCACCTACATGTAAGTATATGCCATAATAACAAAAACAAATATTAAAACACATTTTTTTGCCTAACAAGTCGCGATCAGTTACAAGCTCTAACAAATTTTGCTTATATCTAGTAGCTCCATCTTGTACTAGTCCCTTACTCCAACATCTGCAAACCCTTGGCCAAAGTCATTTTGGTTATCCTATCATAGTTAATTTATGTGAAATTCTAGTAGTAAGACACGACTTTGAATATAGACACACACACACACATATATATTTTTTAATTGTGTAATAAAAATAATAATCGGCCAGGTTAGAAATAAAATACTCTCACATAAATGGAAAGTTTTTTCTTATATTGCAGAAGTGCATTCTAATTTTGACACTAAGCACCAAAGGTAAAACCTCTATTGAATCATGGACAAAGTTGTGTGAATGGGGAATAGTGTGCCACAAAATTTTAAGTTAACCTTCTCTTTTTAATAATCGAGCACAATATGTTAACCTAGGGGTGAACACGGGTCTGGTTTGGCGGGTTTTATTCAAAAAACGACCCAACCCAATTAGTTCGGGTTGATAAAAATGGAACCCATTAATAAAAAAAATTACGTAACCCAACCCTTCGGGTTGGGTCGGGTTAACCCTATCCTTCAAGCAACAAAGCTGCTAGTTCATGAAATTCATTCCTTAACTTGTTTTATAATTATCTCCTGAGCCTGGATATTAAAAGTAACCTAGCTAAAAGAATAAGTACATATCAAGTAAAAAGATGCAGCACATGTTATAAGAAACTAGCTTTTATGCCACAGTTACAGTTTGTATATTGCAAGGCCAGAATAGAGCTATGCTTCACAGCCGTGGTCAGTAATAAAACTTAGATGTCCAAGTGAGCACCACCTCTACCAACAGTTATGCACAAACATTTAGTCCTATATTGCAATCAAGACACTTAAATGAAAAGCCAATTTATACGGTAATAAAACTTAGTTGTCCTAGTGAGCACCACCTCTACCAACAGTTATGCACAAACATTTAGTCATATATTGCAATCAAGACACTTAAATGAAAAGCCAATTTATATTTGATACGGGTAGATGTGTAAACGGGTTGGTCGGGTTGGGTTAGGGTCAAAATGTGTTAAACCCTAACTCAACCCAATTTATATGGGTTTTTTAAAAATTAAATCGTTCAACATAGGGTTGAGCATTCGGTCGGTTCGGTCCAGAACCGGACCGAACCGAAAGAACCGAAAACCGAATAAGGTATTTTTTTTTTGGAATCAGACCGAACCAAAATATGCACATGGACCGAACCGAACCGAAATATTTCAGTTATTTCGGTTTGGTCCAAGCAGAACCGAAATTTAAACAACATGTTTTCTACACTTTTTGTTTAAGCTGTTAATTTTAACTTATTAAAGCAAGCACAATAAACAAACACAGGTTTCCAAGTCTCATTCTAAATTTAACATACTACATAATGAAACAGTAGTCATTTTACTTAAATAAGCCAATAGAGTAGTACTAGACAATCATAAGAATCATAGAAATTAACATATGTTGATAACAACTTGATTTAACAAACAGGAATAAGCAATACAAATTTGAATAGCCTCCTGAATACACTACTGAATACACTACATCTGTTGACTGTTCATAGATAGTTTCATAAGCTCACCAACTTCCTCCGTCATGGTAGCAGAAAACAACATTGTCTGTCTCCGTTTAGGACATTCTCTGATCTGCATATAAACTTCAAATTTAGAAAAATGCATGGGTCTATATTTATGTTACATAAAGAGTAGCATTCTACACTTTTATCAAAAGATGCCAAGAACATTGGATGACCTTGCTATCAAAGATATAAAAAATGATGAAAACTGGGGTGGCAGGAAGCTTGAGACTGAAGAAGTGGTGATTCAACTAACTGATGATTTGTTGGAAGAATTAATAATGCAGACCACTTGTACTAGTTAAATGTAGGATCTCATCCAATAACTCAACTCAGCATCTAACATATGAATATTGACAGTGAAACTTGTCCTGTTTATTTACACACACCTAGTTTACGTAACTAAGTTTTGTTAAAAATTACTATAAAACAAAAGTTGTTAAAAAAATGGCCAACTCTTGAAACAAACAAATACATGCATGAGTCGAGGAGTCTGGAGAGGCACGAGTCATGCAATGACAATTAACCAAAAAAGCTACACCATGAATATTTTATCTAAAAATCTCATATCAATCCCATTAATAATCAACCAATGTAATAAACCCCATAAAAATAACTAGGGTGATTTGTTAGGTCCAAATGTGTTGTAGAGGGGGGGTGAATACAACTTTTCGAATATGAGAAGCAATAAATACGATGCAATAAATGAACACGCAGATTCAAGGAATATATTTCTTATATATAACTTGAAAAGGTTGCTACAACATTCATTACAAAGTATAACAGAAGTTCAGAGAGAAGTGAATGATTCTAAGCTCTGTGAATGTACTCTCTCTCTTTTTCTTGTGTTTTCTCAATATTTTTCTCTCTTAAAACATTACACAAGTGCTTCTATTTATACTACATGTAATCTATGTCCTGTAGTCTTCAAAGACTAAGATGTACGTGGCCCAATGATGTCCACATAAATCTTGCCTTATCTTGAAAGCTTGGAAATCTGCCAATCAGAAGATGCCATGTGTCATGTTGAAGCTGCACTCTAAGTAGAACTTCTACTTGAGAATTTCTACTTAGCCATCTCGAATTTCTAAGTAGAACTTCTACTTAGAAATATTCTACTTGGTCATCTAGAATATTTAGTACTTAGAAAATATTCTGGTCTTCAACTTGAAACTTCAATGCACATCTTGAGCTTGTGATATCTTCATGTCTTCTTTATTCTTCAGCAAGCTCTTGAACATGGATCTTTATTACTGACATAAACTTGCTATCAATGTCCTGACACTTGATGCACTGGTCTGGTTCATAAGTGACTAGTCTTGATAGTGTTTCTGCTTCTTGAATAAATTACCATATTCACTTAGTAACTTGGCTTTCCAATATTCGCTTTCCTTCTTGTTCACTTGAAATCAATTGGTCTTGTTGATACTGATAGTTATGATCTTGATTCTCGATTTCTCAAATCACTGAGGCATGAACAACTTTGACTTGAACTTCTCTCAATGATTTCTTCTTAGCTTGATCATAGTTAACATGTTCAATTGTATCAATTACCTTGTCTTCATTTAGTGTTGATTTCTTGTGACTTCTTGTTCTTGATTGTCTTCTGGTTAAGTATCTTTTCCTTTAATTGAGTTACATTAGTTATAGTGTTACAAGTTTATACACTCTGCCTTTCAATCTCCCCCTATTTGATTGTCTAACAATGACATTCAAATTAATGAAGGATAACTCAACTAAACAATGAGACGAGAAAAGATAATTAACATTACAGTCTTGAATAATATACAATTGAAAAATACTTGAAAACAATACAAAGAACTTAAACTAGAAACAGAATTCGAACCTCGAATTAAAGATCATTTGAATGATTCCTATCACCTGGATTATTCCATATCTTTTAGTCAAACTTATATCACCTTATTGGATTCACTCTAAGGTGAATTTTCCTCAAGTGAGTTAAAGCAACCGAAAGACATGAAGTTTTTCCAACTTCAAGTTCACACCACTCTGACCTTTAACCCTAATTCCGTTTCCTCTTCCTAGCTTCAGCAGCTTGGTCTTTCTCTTCTTTCTGCCTTCTGCGCTTCTCCTTCTGCTGCTTTTGTTTCTTATATACTGGATCATGAAGCTGCGTCCACCTAGCATTCAACAAACTTACTGCTTCCATTTCTAGAGGATTCTTGGGCTCTGGGTAAGGATGTTTGAAAAGCCTTCTGAGTTTGTCCACCTCCTGAGTAGTCCTGATCTTTGGAATGTCCTCAAATTTCTTCATTATAAGCTGAGGTTTCCAATGAGCTTTATCAGCTTTAAACTGACAATAGATCATTTTGGGATAGCCCTTGACACGGTTAGTATTGTGGACACTAGCCGCATCTTGCTCCATTCGCTTCTTTTCCACTACTACATCAGACAGGTAACTCATGAGTCTCTGCTTTTCTTCCACATGCTTATCTTCCACTTCGTCCCATTTGAACACATATAACACTTTCTCCAGAAATGCAGCATCTTGAGTCTGCAGCAGCCATTTTCTACTCATATGCAAGAGTGTTTTATTCTGGTCTACATCTATGAATACTAAGGCATCAGCTGTATCATCAACAAAAGAGTGTATCCAGTATACACTATCTCTTCCTGGAACACCAACTGACTCCCTTATATCTCCTTGTTCCAGTTCTCCAGAAGGAAGATTCAGAGCTTCATCTACATTCTTCATAGCTTGAAGAATATTCCATTTCTTTTCTATCAGCTCCGGCTCAATCTTCACGTTATCAAGAGGGTTTGGAGCAATGATATCACACTTCCACACCTCATTGCTCTTCTTGAATATGACACTTTCAATGATCTTCACTGATTTATCTTTAAGCTCAGAAGCGAATCCCTTACTCATCATTTGTCTACAGACGGCCTTAAGAGATTCCACTGAAAGTTCCATTAAGTCCTTTTCCTCCATGCTAACCCTCTTCAATTTACTGTCAACTACCATCCGGACAACATTAGGATGTGCTGAGAATTCTGGACCCTTGTCCTCTGCTAGCTGCATTAACTGATCCCTATACAGAATGCTTAGATTCTCAGAATGAGAGTATTGAATTTTTGTTGCTAGCAAGAACAACTCTGATGCAGATCTTCTCGTCATGAATTGGTCATCCACATATAGGAAAGACATTGGGACTCCTTCTGTCAAAGACAATATAACCTGCCACTCCTTAAGCGTTGCATTGTATCCAACCCTGACTTTAGAAATTAATCTCTTTAATGCACTCATGTAGTCCGCAGTCATTGGATTCTGCAAATTTAGGTTGTAGAACAGATCATCTGCCTCCTTGTTTTGAACTCCTTTCGCACAAGGTCCCATCATTATCTTCCTTGCTTCATCCCACTTCTGCCCTAACCTTCTCTTGTCCAGATCCACTTGAGGATCAGCTAGCCTTGCAAGCTCATGATCGTACTGCTTCCCTTGTAGCTCCACTTTCTTTTCTAGAAACACAGCACGTTCTTGCATTGCCTTCATTTTAAAGAACTCAGCTTGTTCCAAGGCTAACTGCTGAGACTTAAGGGTTTCCTCATCAACAGTAATTTCTTCAGGCATTCCGAAAGACATCCCAGCACCTCCACCTTGATCCTTCAAGGATCTCTTTATAGCATGTTCCAAAGGTATGTCTTCCATATCGGAATCTGAATCAAGTACCACCTGTACTTTTTCTTGATGACTCAGGTCAACGAATGGCTCATCTTGCTCAATCGCTATTGCCTTACCCTTTCTCCTCCTTAGAGCCTCTTCATCAATAGACGGCTCAATTTCTTTTTCTTTGACAAGATCAGCTTGTTCTTGAATTTCTTCGATTTGAACTCCCTGTTGTCTCGTCTCCTTTCCACTCTCCCTCTTAGGTGAGTTATCCTGAACTCCACCTTGGTCTCCAGATCCACCAGCTGCATAAGAATCTTTAAAACCAGAACCATAGGCTCCTGCTCCACTAGCACCACCTGTACCAGCATCGGGGGGAGGTTGTTGCGGCTCGAAACACTCCGGGGGCACAAAACTTCTGATTGCGAACATCACTCTACTGATCTCCACAGCCAGAGTATCCATTGTAGTTTCCATTGCTCCCATCCTCTCATTCAGAGTGTTTCCCAAGACACCACCAGCATGGCCCAAGTCATTTACCTTGTTTGTCAAAACATTAAAAGCTGTAGCTTGACTTGCCATTCGTGCTGCGTAGTCATCAAGAGCCCTTTGATTGTTTCCAATGTTCATCCCTAACTGCCCCATTGTCTGCCCAAACTGCTTCATCTGATTTTCCATAGAAGTCATACGTGTATCAAGATTTTCAATGTTAAGGGACGGTGTTTGGTTTAGGTGACCTCGCTCTAATACTCGTTCTGTTAGTATTTGGCGCTCGGTTTCGGGCCTTAAAAATGAAGGTCCCTCTCTCCCTAACCTCTCACACACACTCTGTAATAACCCTAACTTTAGCAAAGCTACAGTAATCACATGAATAGTAAATTTCGAGGATTTAGGGAAATGGTATATAAGTACTCCGTAATGGAAACGGAAAATGAATAAATAGAAACCATATTAGTGTTGTACATTGAAAATAAGTGACTCGAAATGACGATGGATTTCAGAAATTCCTGAATTTAAGTTTTGAGGATTTTGAGCTCGAACGAACTTCTATTTATTGGATATTAAGGAACATAGAAATATTAAAGGAATTATATATTGAGGAATTAGTGAATTTAAGTTAAACCAGGGGATTATGAAGTAAAGAGAATGCTAAGGGAATTTGGATTTTTAAACGATTTCAAAACCACTGGATAACGAGATATATTCGAAACGAATCACAATTATACGAGTATGGGAACCAAGTAACCAAGGTTAGTAAATAATAAGGATATTTACCACATTAGTATTTACCAAGGTTATTAGTATTTACTTAAGGTTAAAGAACCAAGCTTGCTAAATACACTTCTATGACATCATTAGTGACATCACACTCCACTAACACTTGTTTAAGGGGTAAATTAGTCATTTCACCTTTTAATTATCCACACCATTCCACAAAACTCCAGAACACTCAAGAATTAGCCAAGATTAGATCAAGAGCAAGCAAGAGAACTCCATCTCTCTCCATTTCCACAAACTGCCCAGCAGGAGCATCAAGCAAAGAAAAATTCATATCTCCATTTCTACCCATTCTAAAATCACCAAATTTTAACCATAGCCTCTCCACTCCATGGGCAATATTCGTTCAAAATTTCATTACAATCCAAGTAGTATAGCCTAGTCAAATCGCCTCCCCAAGTTGAAGAAGCAAACTGTCCTGGTGCTTGACAGTTTCTGGACCGATCTTCAAACGGCCATATCTCCTTCATTACTCAATGAAATTTTGTGTTCTTTATATGGTTAGAAAGCTGTTAAGATGCTCTACAACTTTCCTTTAGAAGCCTCGTTCAGAAAAGATTGGTAAGGGCCTCGTTTTTCATGATCTTTCAGTTCGGTTTTGGTGACTCCGAATTTCTAACTTTGTTTTCCTCATTTCTTTTGATCATCCAAGCTTACCCAAGGCTATACAAGGACTATACAAGGTTTAGAAAGCTATTACAAACATCAAGGAAGGTAGTCCTCTTTTGAAACCCTAGCTTTTACTTTGAGTTTTGATGAATTAGATGAGTTATAAAGATTTGATGCATGTTTAGAGCATTAGTGTTATGATTGGGCTTGATTGATTGTCACAAATGGTATCCTAGTAGCATAGGCAGTGGATACCCTGTTTTGAATGTTAAATTTGATGTGTGGGTTGTTTGGAGTGGATGTTATGATAATTGGAGTAATTGGAATTTTGGATTATTCGATTTATAGCCGTCGTAATGGCGAATTTTTGTTAGAACCTTAAGACAGTCCCTACCCGAGACCTTGAACTTCTGACCTTAAATCACCACTGCCATAAACTTGTAGTTCTTGACTCATAGATCATTTTGGCGAAAGAATCGTAGCATTCTGATTTACGGTTTAGGAGAAATGGCCAAATTCGTAAAAGTGGTTCGATCACATAAGTGCTAAGTTCATGACTTCAATTGAACCCCTTAATGAAACAGTTTTAGTGGCGAATCGAGTTTATTAAATATTAGACATAGTAAGGTGAATATGTGCGAAGGAATCACCTCAAAAGAGTAAACGGTTGATTTTATCGAAAAGTTTAAGTCGAGGTCGTGTAAGTGAAAACCACTGAAAACGAGACTTAGAAACCAACGTTCTAAATGGTTAAGTATAACTTGGAATTGCGGATGGATCTTGAACCAAACTTATAACGTAAGTATTTGACGACCAACATGGACATAGTATGAGCCTATAACGAGCAAGTAATGCTTTGGTTGTGTTTGTTGCATGTTTACACCGTGAGTTAAGAATGGTTGTCCAGGGGTTTAACGGTATGCTTTTATTTGACTTTGTCTAGATGGACCGACATCGTCGCAAGCCCTACCACATCTTGAGTACCAAGGCAAGATCCTTCTAACCCTACTTTGAAAAATTATTTATCTTCAACGAAAAATGATTTCATGGAATATATATGTGATTCTATTATTGCTATATTGTTAAGAATTTGTTTTCCTTATTTTGGAAATTAAAGGAAGATGTATATGAATATGGATATGAATTATGGATATAGATATGGATATGGATTATGGATTATGGATTATGGATATGGAATATGGATATGGATTATGGATATGGATATGAATATGGATAGAACAAAGATACTTTATGGTTTAAAGAGATAAGAAAGAATGGTATCAGTTGTTATCTAGGGTTATATGGTTTATAATGCTATATAAAAAAATATTCTTTTTGAGTATTAGTGGTTTAATAAATCTTATTTGATTATTATATACTTTTAGAATAGATGGAATATTTTATATATATAAAAGTATATTTGATTTCTTGAATATAAAAGAGATGTCTGAATCATAATCAAAGTACTATGGTACATATACATATATTTTATAGAAATAATGTGCGAGAATGGAAATGATATGAGTGATTGATAAATGGGAAGGGAATGATATATGTGATAGGAAAGGCAAATGTGGAATGATACTTTATAAATGGAAAAAAAATGATTTGTCAAAAAGGGGGATTTCAACAGTAAGCGTAAGAGGCTGTGTGGGAGTTGCACAGTCCAGCACTCATAAATTTGCGTAAGAGGTTGTGTGGAAGTTGCACAGCCCAGCACTTAAAATTTTTCGGCAACTCTCTTATAATTATTGCATACGAAGAGAATGAGAAGATGATAGTGAGAGATTTGTTCAAGTGTTCATATTATCTTGAAATATTACACTGAAAGGGTATATTGATTGTTATATTATTGAAGAAAAGAAACTGATATTATATTATCCTAGATTTCTTTTCTTATAATAGTAAGTGGATGATGTATTATTAATAAGAATTTTATTCTTTCGTAAGGTTTATAATTGGTTTCCGGTTATATATATATTTATATATGTTTGAAATTTTGATTTCTAGTTTACAATATTATCTTGCTGAGCTATAATTGCTCACTCTTGCTATTTTATTTATATAACAGCTAGATCAGGTGCCGAAACGTCGCAGTACAACCCGGAAGAGGGTAAAGAGGAAGTCTACCTTATGAGAAAGTATCGACACCTGTTCTCAAGGTAGTATATACTTATATATGGGTATAATAGATGGTATTCTGGGATTGTAACAACAGTTTATCTTTAACTGTTATCATTAATGGATGTTGTTCTCTGAGCATATGACTGGTGTGTGTAGTGATATTAGTGTGGGGTCATTTGTGTAAGTATTAAATGGTAAAAAAAAAAAAGACCAAAGAGATATTGATATTAAATGGAAATTGGACGGTGATGACCTGGATCCTTGACCCCGGATTTGGGGCTGTCACAGTTTGGTATCAGAGCTAAGAGTCATAATGCTCAGGAACAAGAGTGATAATAATATACGTATCAGTAATAATATAAAATTGTGAACTTCCATCGAGTTCAAGGGGGGTTTATCGAACAAAGCGTTTATTCTAAGTAGTGATTATAATTTTATAGATTATTGCTAATAAAGGTTATTATGCCAAAAGTGTTAAACTTATGTAGCACACAGGATTGGTATGAGAAAGGGAATATTTGATGTATCGGGAAGTGTACGTTAGACAACCTCGTGAGTAATTCCAGGGTGATCCATCATCTCTTATTAAAAAGGGGCCGGTATCTTTTCAAAACTTTTTGGTATCCTTGAAATGTGTTTCAAAATTGTATTAATCAAAATATTCCTCTAAGATTATTTTCGGAAGATGGTATTTATCATTGTGATTTAAATTTTCCTCTATATTTCTTACTCCAACTAAGAGGAACAACCATATATGTATACACAAGGACGATCTGTCTGTGTGATTGAAAGTCGGAGGGGACGCCCTCACTTGTGTGACATACGGGTTCTTCCATCATATTGATTTCTCAAATATTCTTTTGTTTCGAATAAAGGTTATTTAAAACTCTTAATTTTATAAATTGTTGTGGGACCCTTGATTGTTTCTGGGTCCGTTTCAATTCAAACTTTCTTGAATTCTATCAATTGTTTCGACTATAGAAGATTTTCTTAATGGATGGAAGAATGGAAGCAAAGTTTAGAGTATACGTGATTATACGAGGAAACTCGAGATTTCAAGGGAAATTTCAATAAGAGATAATTAGAGTTAGAAGCGTTTCGATATAAAAGAGGGAGGAATTTCGTGAGAAGAAATGGGTATATTTGAGGACTAGTGAGATAAAATAATATGAGGAATTTTAAGGTATAATTGAGATTTACTATTGAGAGTAAGGTGTATTTTGAGGGAAAAGTTAGAATAAGGATAAACAAAGGAAGTGGGGATAATTAATGAATTTTGTGTATTCTGTCTAAATTCTATTGTATTTTGATATTAAATGTTGAGATTCAAGGATATTGATGTATATAAGGTGATTGACTTAAATGAAAAGGTTATTGTACTAAAGGTGATACGCTTATTTGCTAAAGTTGAGTTGAGAATATTATGGTATATAAATGAGTTAACTAGGGATATAATTGTGTATATGAGAATGATGTATATGAGAATGATGTGTATTATACCCTAAATTGGGTGATTAAAGAAGAATATTGTTATATACAGAATCATGCCGCCTAAGCGTAATAATAGAGCAAATGCAAAGGAAAATGAGAGAGATAAAGGAATACGAAATAGACAGAATGAAAATGCTCATAACGAACAAAATCAGATGGGGCGAGAAAGTAAGAAAAGGAGATGTGAGGGTCAGAAAGGTGGTTCAAGCGAAGGAAGTTACTTTAACAAGGTTGATGAGGGACAAAAATCTCAGTTTGTGGGAAAGACAGGGAGTAACAAGACTGTTAGTGAGACGGTGAATCAGGGTGGTAGATCCACAGGAACCTTTCAGTCTAATCAATCTCGAACACCATTTCCAGACTGTAACACGTGTAGTAGGAAGCATACGGGAGTGTGTAGGAGGTCGAAAGTAACTTGCTTTAAGTGCGGACAGAAAGGACACTATTATAATCAGTGCACATCAACTGACAAGATTGATATCAAGTGTTATCAATGTGGGAAACTAGGACACTTTGCTAGAGATTGCCGTTCCGGTGGGTCATCTGCGCCGGGACAAAGTATGACTGTTTCAAATAGACCTACTGCCAGGGTGTACAATATGACTTTAGGAGAGGCATTGAAAAAGCCGGATACAGATGCAGGTGAACATTTTTCTAGTAAATAAATTTTTATTGTAAATGTTTGGTTAGGAATCAATGTGGTCAATGAATGGTATAGGTAGGTTGATAATCTAGATAAAGAAAATCAGTATCTGTTAGGGGATAGAAATTCTATGAAAAGGAGAATAATAGTATTTTGGGGGTAAACCATAGATTTATTTAAATACGAACAGGAAATATATATTATAGATAGTATTTCTTACAATTGTTTCAAGGAATTTTATTCGAGCCGGATTTCTGGAAGATTTTACAGAGACAAGATATAATAAGATCGAAGTGTGTATATTTTATGTCATGATAGAGATCAACATAGGGATAAACCATAAGTGAGATACACTACCATTCAGGGGAGGCCAATGTGGTGGCCGATACCCTTAGCTAAAGGAGGAATGAGAGATTAACTAACGTAGAATGACTAAAACAAGAGGAAATTGCAAGATAAAGATAGTGAAAGCACTGCTATTGATAAGCTAAATGGCATGTTGATGAATGACAAGCAAGTTATGTTGGGGTATTCTGTGCAAACAAGATAGAGATATTATGAAGGAAAAAGGATGGAGAAAGTGGTGTAGAAGTTATAAGGTGTAGATGAAAAGGTATCTATGGACATTTCCAACGTGATTCCGGGACGGAATCCTTTTAAGGGGGGAAGGTTGTAATAACCCTAACTTTAGCAAAGCTACAGTAATCACATGAATAGTAAATTTCGAGGATTTAGGGAAATGGTATATAAGTACTCCGTAATGGAAACGGAAAATGAATAAATAGAAACCATATTAGTGTTGTACATTGAAAATAAGTGACTCGAAATGACGATGGATTTCAGAAATTCCTGAATTTAAGTTTTGAGGATTTTGAGCTCGAACGAACTTCTATTTATTGGATATTAAGGAACATAGAAATATTAAAGGAATTATATATTGAGGAATTAGTGAATTTAAGTTAAACCAGGGGATTATGAAGTAAAGAGAATGCTAAGGGAATTTGGATTTTAAACGATTTCAAAACCACTGGATAACGAGATATATTCGAAACGAATCACAATTATACGAGTATGGGAACCAAGTAACCAAGGTTAGTAAATAATAAGGATATTTACCACATTAGTATTTACCAAGGTTATTAGTATTTACTTAAGGTTAAAGAACCAAGCTTGCTAAATACACTTCTATGACATCATTAGTGACATCACACTCCACTAACACTTGTTTAAGGGGTAAATTAGTCATTTCACCTTTTAATTATCCACACCATTCCACAAAACTCCAGAACACTCAAGAATTAGCCAAGATTAGATCAAGAGCAAGCAAGAGAACTCCATCTCTCTCCATTTCCACAAACTGCCCAGCAGGAGCATCAAGCAAAGAAAAATTCATATCTCCATTTCTACCCATTCTAAAATCACCAAATTTTAACCATAGCCTCTCCACTCCATGGGCAATATTCGTTCAAAATTTCATTACAATCCAAGTAGTATAGCCTAGTCAAATCGCCTCCCCAAGTTGAAGAAGCAAACTGTCCTGGTGCTTGACAGTTTCTGGACCAATCTTCAAACGGCCATATCTCCTTCATTACTCAATGAAATTTTGTGTTATTTATATGGTTAGAAAGCTGTTAAGATGCTCTACAACTTTCCTTTAGAAGCCTCGTTCAGAAAAGATTGGTAAGGGCCTCGTTTTTCATGATCTTTCAGTTCGGTTTTGGTGACTCCGAATTTCTAACTTTGTTTTCCTCATTTCTTTTGATCATCCAAGCTTACCCAAGGCTATACAAGGACTATACAAGGTTTAGAAAGCTATTACAAACATCAAGGAAGGTAGTCCTCTTTTGAAACCCTAGCTTTTACTTTGAGTTTTGATGAATTAGATGAGTTATAAAGATTTGATGCATGTTTAGAGCATTAGTGTTATGATTGGGCTTGATTGATTGTCACAAATGGTATCCTAGTAGCATAGGCAGTGGATACCCTATTTTGAATGTTAAATTTGATGTGTGGGTTGTTTGGAGTGGATGTTATGATAATTGGAGTAATTGGAATTAAATGGAAATTGATATTGATATTAAATGGAAATTGGACGGTGATGACCTGGATCCTTGACCCCGGATTTGGGGCTGTCACACACTCCCTGTCTCACGCTCGTGTATGTCTTCAATAATTGATCCAAAATATGAAGCAGTACCTGCAGAAACTGGATAAGCAATATAATTTGCAGTTATGGGATCAATTGCTGTTGGTTCCTGAGTTGGAATCTCAGGCTGAGAGGCTGCAAAGTGTTCTTGTACAACAGCAGAACCGATCCTCTTTGCAGCATCAGTACATACCGGTGAAGGTACGGCTGAAGCTTTTAAAGCTTCATGTCCTTTTGAAGCAACAGTATCTTCAAGAGGTACATAATCCTCATCAAAATCCCTATGTGCAGATTGTTCAAGGGGAGAACCACTCTCGTGAGGTGGAGTGGTTGCGTGTGACATTCTAGGGTTTGACTGAGTTTTAGAAGTAGCAGCATGAGAAAATTTGGCTTTCTTTCGAGTAAGAGGCTGCTCTTCGGGGTCACTCTCCTCATCATATCCTATATCTACATGTGCTGGCTGTTTGGATTCCGGTGATAGGGGTGAACGAGAATAAGAATGTATGACAGACTCAGAAATATGGCTCGCACCCTGGGATAGATCCTGCGGGCTAGCAGTCTCTTGGGTCTCGGAATCAGATACATAGGAAGAGGAATGAGTAGTATGCAGAGAGAGATTACCTGATTCATTACCTTGTTCGTCATCGCTTTGCTCATCAGGAATCTCTTCAAATGCCTCAGCATGAGCAGACCGATTCTGAGCATATGATGAAACTTGCGATGATGCTGCCAAAGTGGTAACTCCCTCATCATATGTAAGCCACGTTTGTAAGGTATCAGGAACTGACATCGGTTTTCCATGATGTTTATCCTGATTATCAATTGTTGAAAGTGACTTAGTGCCCATCCCTAGTGGTGCAAATGTTGGACTTCTGGCAAAACTCTGTCTAACTGCAAAAGCATCCTTCGGTATTAAATCATTAATCAGCATCTGTAAGAACCGAGGAAACCAGCAGACAACATCTGTTATGTTGAGGTCTCTGCTTGCAGGAGATCCCATTACACCCACTATCTCAGAGAGAACTATGCGTCCATAATTTATATCCAGTTCTCTTGCTAGGGCAATTCCAAAGGTTTGCATGGGAATGGAAATTTGATGGAAATCGCTTTCTCGTGCCCGAAAACATCTTGTGATAGCCTCGAAAAAGTAATTCCATTCCACATGAAAGAATTGTTTTTGGATGTTTCCAGTGATCCGGCCAGACGGAGGATAACATCCTATTTCTTCAAAGAATCTGAGGCGTTCTGCAGCTGTAGGTTCTGGATCATAAGCATCTTTTATCGGGAACCCCAGAATCCTGTTGACAATTTCTTCAGTCACCTCATATTCCTGACCCGCTAAGGTAAACCTGAAACCGTAGGGGGTTGATTTGCTCCCAAAAGAAACCGCACTAGTCCATAATTGCTGTAAAGCATCATGTACTAGTGTAGGTTTAGCAGTAAAAGCATCGCTAGCTTTGGAATACAAATTGAGAAATCGTATCCAAGACTTAAAGCGCGGGAGTTGATCACCAATTTCCGTAGAAATATTATAAAAATTGTTTTTAATAAGTGAAAATTGGTGAGCCATTTTTTTTTAATAAAATGTTTTTTCCTTAAAAATTGTGATATTTGTTGAAAAAACAATCAATTAACAAAACCAAAGTTATAGTCCTTTTAATTTCGTTCGTGAATACCAGGAGTCACTTGAGAAATTAAACTACGGAATATTAACAATGATTAAGTAGAGGCGAAAATTACAATCCAATTACCAAATCTGTGATATACAATGAAGATGTATATTTGTGTGTGTATACCAGTGAAGTCGAGTTATGAACAGACACACAAGCACAAACACACAAGCACTTGATGTTTGTGTGTGTATATATATATATACGTGTGTATATGAACGGTTACAAAACACACAGACACAAAGATTTATGATAACACAGATAACAGTAGTCTAAAATCGGGCATTAATTCGTGGTCTGTATGAGTTTAATCACAAAAATCACGAACAGTAGTTTGTAAGTCGAAATCGCCTGTATGTATATGGAGGCTGCTGTAAAACGTAATTAGGTAAAAGTGAATGAATTGATCGAGTTAGAGATGTATATATAGGCATGAATGTGAAATGACAAAAGTGTCCCTGTTAAAAAGAATGAAAACACCAAGTACATACAGGGAGAACCAAAGTCGAACTCTATCTCGAACATTTTAAGTCGAAGTTTATCTCGAAATGTTGTCAAGTCGAACTTCGAGATAAATTTCGAGATAGGTTAACTCGAAAACTTGAACCATTTAATCATTAAAGACCATTTAAACAGCAAAAACCACCAACATTACTAGGGAAACCTATCTCGAAATTCAAGTAGAAATTCGAGATAAGTTTCGAGTTAGGAGTTAACTCGAAAAATCCACTTAACCAACTGAGAACTCTATCTCGAACATCAAGTCGAAATTCGAGTTGAGTTTCGAGATAGAGACTAACTCGAAGTTATTGACTAACTCGAAGTTATTCTCAGTTCTTTTCAAAATATCCCCAAAAATGGAACCTTATCTCAACCTTCGAGATAAAGTTCGAGATAGAACTTATCTCGAATATTTTGAAGATAGAAATAGGCACTCTGGTAACTCGAATTCGAACTCTAAGTCGAATTTCGAGATGAATTTCGAGATAGAGACTAACTCGAAATTCTTCCCAGACTTAGAATTTTCAAAACTTCACTCTGGAAGCTCAAATCGAAATTCAACAAGAATATCAAGATGAGTTTCGAGATAGTGACTAACTCGAAATTTTGAAGATACTTAGAATAATTTGACAATTCTCTTTGAAAAACTCAACACTTAATATTGCCAAATTAATATAAATATCAATTCAAGGATTTTAATATATGACATAATTAAAACATTCCTTGATAATTCTAAGGCCTCTAATTACATGAAAAACACAGGTAAATTAATCTAAAAATCATGCAAAATTTAGAATATTATGAATTTAACTCCCCCTATGATCATGCAATCTAACAATCATAAATTCAAAGATTTGTGCTATAAAAGACACTTAAAACACAATGAATTCATGTAAAATGACACTATATGCAACCTATAACAATCATTAATTAGGCATTTTAAAGTCTAAGCACATAATGATTAAGTAGCTTGCATATACAAACATAAACATGGATTTTACAGATGGAAGGCTTTACTAACTTGTGTTAAGCATTCCCAATTCACCAACCAACCTATTGAATGTTACTTCATCAAGAGGTTTGGTGAATATATCTGCAATTTGTTGCATTGTGGGCACGAAATGTAGCTCCACAGTCCCCTCCTCGACATGTTCTCTTATGAAGTGATACCTGATGTCGATGTGCTTGGTTCTTGAGTGATCTACAGGATTGTTGGTTATGGCAATGGCACTTGTGTTGTCACACATAATTGGAATTTTCTTGTGCTCCATGCCATAATCCTTCAATTGGTTCCTCATCCACAGTATTTGAGCTACACAGCTTCCAGCAGCAATGTACTCAGCTTCAGTAGTAGAAGTAGATACTGTATGTTGCTTTTTACTTTGCCAGGACACCAATCTTCTGCCAAGAAATTGACAAGCACCAGATGTGCTTTTCCTATCAATCCTGCAACCTGCATAGTCTGAATCCGTATAGCCAATTAGATTAAAACCTGTATCTCTTGGGTACCAAATCCCTAGATTTGGTGTGCCCTTGAGATACCTAAAAATTCTTTTGACGGCTATGAGATGTGATTCTCTTGGATCCGCTTGGAATCTTGCACATAAACAAGTTGCGAACATAATATCGGGTCTACTTGCAGTTAAATAGAGGAGTGAGCCAATCATACCTCAATAGCTTGTGATGTCAACTGATTTACCTGATTTGTCTTCATCAAGCTTCGTGGCTGTTGCCATGGGAGTCTTAGCTGCTGATGCATCTTCTAGATTATACTTCTTGAGTAAATCTCTGACGTACTTGGATTGACAGATAAAGATACCATCTTTTCTCTGACTGATCTGTAATCCAAGGAAGAAAGACAGCTCTCCCATCATGCTCATCTCGTATTTCTCTTGCATTAGCTTAGCAAATTTCTCGCACAAGCGCTCATTAGATGACCCGAAGATAATATCGTCCACATAGACTTGAACAAGTATTAAATCATTCTTCACATTCTTATAGAACAATGTTTTGTCAATTACTCCCCTAGTAAAACCACTTTCAATTAAGAATACGGATAGGGTTTCATACCAACATCTTGGGGATTGTCTGAGGCCATAGACAGATTTGAAGAGAAGATACACAAAATCTACAAGTTCTGGATCAATAAAGCCAGGCGGCTGTTCCAGATACACCTCTTCTTCTAACTCTCCGTTCAGGAAGGCACTTTTCACATCCATCTGAAAAACCTTGAAGTTCTTATGTGCTGCAAATGCCAAGAACATCCTGACTGCCTCAAGTCTTGCAACCGGTGCATAGGTCTCATCATAATCAATTCCTTCTCGCTGAGAATAACCTTTTGCAACCAAACGAGCCTGGTTTCGAGTTACAAGTCCGTTTTCATCCATTTTATTTCTGAATACCCACCTAGCTCCAATTAGTGATTTGTTCTTTGGTCGGGGTACCAGTTTCCAAACTTTCTGCCTTTCAAACTGATTGAGTTCCTCTTGCATTGCAATCACCCAATCAGCATCACCAAGAGCTTCTTCTATTTCTTTAGGTTCAAGCTTGGATAAGAACCCAGAATATAAGCAAATATTAGCCAGGTCAGCTCTTGCAGTTCTTCTAGTAGACACACCAGCATCTGGATCACCAATAATTAATTCAAACGGATGGTCTCTATTCCATACTCGTTCTCTTGGAAATTGTCTTGATGATTCAGCGTGACTTTCTGAGTTGTGGTGCTGACTACTTTGATTACTATCACTAACTCCCCCTGAGTTAGTGCCAGCTCCTACAGAACTAGAGTCAACTCGACTCGAGCCTTGAACAGTAGTCCTTGAGCTGCTATTTACTCCCCTTGAGTTGTTGCCGGTTCGTACTGAAGAAGTCTCTCCTGATCTTGTAGGATTAGCTTGTTCACTAGACTCAGGTTCTTCATGTACACTTGGAACATTTAAAGGGACAACCAACTCAGGTTCATCTTCAAGTTCTTCTAAGTCCAGATTCTGAAATTTTAGGGACTCAGGTTCACTAGAATCTCTTGAAATTGATGAGAATTTGGTATCGTCGAATCTGACGTTGTAGCTTTCAGTCACTTTTCGATCATTTACTAAGAACACCCTATAAGCTGCTACCACATCTGTGGAGTAACCAACAAAGATTCCTTCACGAGCTTTTGCTGCAAACTTGCCTAGATTTTCATCATCTATAAGTACGTAGCATTTTGCTCCAAAGACATGAAAGTATTTGATCGTTGGTCTTCTGCCGTTCATTAGCTCACATGGTGTCTTTTCTTTATCTTTTATAATCAAGGATCGATTTTGAGTGTAACACACGGTACTCACTGCTTCTGCCCAGAAATACAGAGGAAGTTTCGAATCATACAACAAAGTTCTTGCTGCTTCAACCAAAGTTCTATTCTTCCTTTCAACTACTCCATTTTGTTGTGGAGTTCTTGGGGCTGAATACTGATGACGTATTCCCTTAGATACACAGAAGTCATTTAGCACTGCATTTTTGAATTCAGTGCCATTGTCTGATCTAATCGTCTTCACAGTAAGTGTTGAAACATTCTCAATTTGAGTGATGTGATCAATGATTAGGAAAGGTACTTCGTCTTTCGTCATTGCGAACAATACCCATGTATACTTGGAGAAGTCATCCACAATTACCAATGCATATCTTTTCCTAGACAAAGATAGGACATTCACTGGGCCGAACAAATCCATATGAAGAAGTTGCAGAGGCTCAGTGATACTAGAAATTTCTTTGCTTTTATGCGATGCTCGTTTCGACTTTCCCATTTCACAAGCTTCACAGAGTCCTTTCGAAGCGAACTCCATTTGAGGTAGATCTCTCACCAATTCTCGCCTCGCGGGAGCATTCATCGTTTTGAAGTTTAAGTGAGAAAGCTTTTTGTGCCATAACCAGCTTTCATCATCCGAGGCTTTGCTGTAGAAACAGGTGACCTCATTCTGATTTGCTGAATCCATGTCTGCAACAAAAAGATCTGCCTTACGAACTCCTCTCAAAGCCAGTGAGCCTTCCTTGATGTGAGTGATTGATACACCTTTCTTGTTGAAGACAATTTCGTAACCTTTGTCACAGAATTGACTGATACTCAACAAATTATGCTTTAATCCCTCAACATAGGAAATATCTTCAATGATGACATTGCCAGTTTTCAGTTTGCCATATCCCTTTGTCACACCTATGCTGTCATCTCCAAAGGTAACATAAGGGCCAGCCTTCATAACCAACTCTGTAAGCAGGGACTTGTTTCCAGTCATATGTCTTGATGCTCCACTGTCTAGTACCCATATGACTTTATTTCTATTTTGCTTAATGCCCTGCAGTGACAGATTGATTAGACTTTCTTCGGAACCCAACTTTGATTGGGCCCGGCTTTTCGATAAGATCGAGAATCAACAGATTTAACAACAGAAGATGCACTTTTCTTAACATTACTAGAGCTTTCGACTTCCTCCTTTCCTTTCTCAGACTTGACATGTTTGTCAGTCCTAGGAGAAGGTTTGTCACTCCTAACTTTAGGAGGACTGACAGTCTTGGCTCTCACATGCTTTTTCTTGATGTTTGAACTAGCAGCAGTATTTGAGCATGACTGGCTAGATGCATTCATTAAATTCACAAAAGTTTGCATGACGTTAAAAGTGCATGGCATACAATTAGGTTGACCACACTGTGCATGATTCGGATGCAGTTTATTCATTGTATGTGTGGCAGGCATGGCATGTGCAGCAGGAACAATTATGTTAGCTTTACATGCATAAGAAAGATGTTCAGTAGATTTGCAGTGATAACATGCTTTCTTTATTCGTTCAGCCTTAACCTCTTTTATGCCTTTCTTCCCTTGTTGTTTAACAGCCTTAGCTCCTATTCCTAGTCTAGATTCATCACTAGGGAAATTGATTTTAACTTGTTTGATAGGAGTTATAGGTTGTGATTTCTGGCGATCTTCCATCTCAATCTCATATCTAGCTATCAATTCAGTCTCTTCTTCTTCTATTCTAGGAACAAGGTGTTTGTAGATGGGTTTGACAGAAGGTTTAAAAATGCTAGGAATTTCATTTTTAAGGTCACTGGAACTAGTGTCGATAGGTCTCTTCCCTTCTTTCTTAGAAAGGTTAGAATAATCAAGTCCTACACCTACTCCAGTTATCTTCTTAAAGACGTCATTATCTACATACACTTTACTAGCAGCTAGTTTGTAAGCTTCGCATTTAGTTTCTAACTCAGCTAGTTTGTTCCTAAGACATGCTTCTACTTCTTCCTTAAGGACGAGCTTGTGTTCCAAAGATTTAATAAAATCTCTTAGGGAAGTATCTACAGTGCAAGCAGCCTCTAACTCTTCCACTTTTGCCTCAAGCATTCTGCTTTTGGCGACAAGTGTTTTCTGTTCCTTTTGAGAAGTGTCTAGGCTTTTGCACAACATGTAGATCTCTTCGCTAAGAGCCCCGTTCTGTTCCTTATAATCATCAATAGACATTTCTACTTTAAGGGTTAGAACTGGTACCTCTGGTTCCTCTGATGTCTCAGCCATGAGGGCAAAGTTTGCTACAGGAGTAACATCTTCCTCATCTGAATCATCCCAAGCTCTTCTTTCTTTTACTAATAAAGCTCTTTTTCCATGTCTTTCCTTCACCAGCGATTCATACTTGCTTTTGAGGGCTTCAAATGTCTCTTTTGGATAAGTCTGTTTAGGCTTTTTGCAGTCCGTAGCAAAGTGTCCAGCTTCTCCACAGTTATAGCATTTGAACTTCATTTTGAAATCCAAAGGAGATTTGTAGCTGGTATTCTTGCCTTTACCTTGGTAGCCTGACGAACTACCACCACCCCTAGCAGCCCGATAGTAAGATGAAGAATTTCTCTGTGGTCGGTTGCTCTTTCTGAATCTCATGTTGCTGAACTTCCTTGCCATGTATGCCACGACACTATCGTCCATGTTGTCCAGCTCTTCTTGGGTGAAGTAGTCATCATCACTGTTAGATGCGCACTCGTCATCATTATCAACTTGATGTGGTGCAAGTGATGATTTAGGCTTTGCTGCAACCATTGCCTTCTTAGACTCTTCCTCATCAGCAACTAATCCTGATGCAGTTTCTTTTCCTTTTGAATCATTGTCCCATGCTTGATCTTGAAGTGTCTCCAGCTCATAGGTCTTTAAAATTCCATAATATTCTTCCAGAGAAGTTGTATTCAAATCTCTGGTTTCTCTGATTGCGTAGACCCTATGTTCAATGCTCTTTGGCTGGTTCCTCAGATATCTCGTATTGGTTTCAACCATGGGGAGAGTTACACCTCTCAGATTCAAATCCAATACCAACTGACTGAATCTTAGATAGACGTCTGTTATGCCTTCTCCTTTTCGTATTCTGAAGGTGTCATACTCCATCTTGAGTATGAGTGTCTTGTTACTTCTAACCTCTGCAGATCCTTCCATGACAACTTCTATCTTGTCCCAAATCTTCTTTGCTGTATTCAAACCTTTGACTATGTTGAACATTTCATGATCAAGGGATTCCATCAAGGTTTGTCTTACAGAAGTATCATAAGCTATTTGCTCCTTGTCAGCATCCGTAAAGTCCGCTGCCTTTTTAGGCTCAGACCGAGCAGGTATAACCTCCTCTCCTTCCGTACGCTCAGGAATAGCTTTCATTGGAACGAATTTACCCTTTTCAAGGACTTCCAGATATTCAGGGTTAATTGTCTCTAAGTAAAGTCTCATTCTGAAAACCCATTCTTCATAGTGATCTCGGTTGAACATTGGGATCTTGAAAGAATTTTTAGGAGCCATTTCAAATCTGGTCACTAAAAGTTTCTAAGTACCCAAGACTAGGCTATGTAGAATATCTATGTAGAACTTTTGCCTAAGTCGAAATTTCTCTAAGTAGAAATTTTGCTCAAGTCGAACTTCACTAAGTAGAAATTGTCCAAGTCGAAATTCTATGTAGAAAATCTCAAGTAGAAATTCTATGTAGAACTTTTGTCCTTAGAATAAATTTTCTGCAGATTTCTTTAATATTGAATAAACAACATTATCTCTTTAACACCTTTTTGACTTTTGATACTTTACTCACCGAAAGCAGCTAACCCACTTGCTAGGTACTGAGTTTGTATTGTTTTGCTTTCGGCCAAGGAATAATTATCAAATCAAAAGTACAAAAACACCTTTTTGACTATCTTATCTGTTTGAAAAAGGAGATCAAAAAGTTGTTGGGTTGTCTTCTTTGATAAGAACAGATGATGAACACTCAAGAACACCAAATATCAATGAACCCAGATTAATTCACAAAAATTAATTAAAATACACCCAAGCTAAATAATCACACCTGGAGTATTTAAATAATTTTTCGGATGAGTTTTCACTACCAACGAATTAAAGCACACTTTTCGAGAAAATGAAAAGTAGATCTAGAAAATGAAAACTCACGATTCTTCTACCAAACACAAGGATCTATGTTTTGTATGTTAAACATCCGCTCTGATACCAATTGTTAGGTCCAAATGTGTTGTAGAGGGGGGGGGGGTGAATACAACTTTTCGAATATGAGAAGCAATAAATACGATGCAATAAATGAACACGCAGATTCAAGGAATATATTTCTTATATATAACTTGAAAAGGTTGCTACAACATTCATTACAAAGTATAACAGAAGTTCAGAGAGAAGTGAATGATTCTAAGCTCTGTGAATGTACTCTCTCTCTTTTTCTTGTGTTTTCTCAATATTTTTCTCTCTTAAAACATTACACAAGTGCTTCTATTTATACTACATGTAATCTATGTCCTGTAGTCTTCAAAGACTAAGATGTACGTGGCCCAATGATGTCCACATAAATCTTGCCTTATCTTGAAAGCTTGGAAATCTGCCAATCAGAAGATGCCATGTTTCATGTTGAAGCTGCACTCTAAGTAGAACTTCTACTTGAGAATTTCTACTTAGCCATCTCGAATTTCTAAGTAGAACTTCTACTTAGAAATATTCTACTTGGTCATTAGAATATTTAGTACTTAGAAAATATTCTGGTCTTCAACTTTAAACTTCAATGCACATCTTGAGCTTGTGATATCTTCATGTCTTCTTTATTCTTCAGCAAGCTCTTGAACATGGATCTTTATTACTGACATAAACTTGCTATCAATGTCCTGACACTTGATGCACTGGTCTGGTTCATAAGTGACTAGTCTTGATAGTGTTTCTGCTTCTTGAATAAATTACCATATTCACTTAGTAACTTGGCTTTCCAATATTCGCTTTCCTTCTTGTTCACTTGAAATCAATTGGTCTTGTTGATACTGATAGTTATGATCTTGATTCTCGATTTCTCAAATCACTGAGGCATGAACAACTTTGACTCGAACTTCTCTCAATGATTTCTTCTTAGCTTGATCATAGTTAACATGTTCAATTGTATCAATTACCTTGTCTTCATTTAGTGTTGATTTCTTGTGACTTCTTGTTCTTGATTGTCTTCTGGTTAAGTATCTTTTCCTTTAATTGAGTTACATTAGTTATAGTGTTACAAGTTTATACACTCTGCCTTTCATGATTAATATTTGATATTTCCTATTCTATGTACCTATATAATAAAATTCTATAATGTTAGCAAAAAAAAATGAAGAACTTGGGTAACCAAAACACATGCCAGTAAATTAAACCTGCAGTATCTAATCAGCCCTGTTTTTTTTCTTTTTGGTCTCAACTCTCAAGACAAAGCAAATCAATGCTGTAAAAAGCGAACTTTACACTACATTATTAGCAGGATCAGCAGCAGTGCCAACGACAAACACATTAAGAGAATTAGAAGGCAATATATTTACAGATTACTCAGCAGTCATCTCTGTCTGCTCTTGTCTCAGCAGCAGCCATAGCCATGACCAGAATACTACCAGTACTACCATATGAACTGAAAGAGCAGAAGCACAAAAACATTAAAAAGGAAAAATAGATGTTCTTACCAATCAATATCCAAGGGCACAACATCCTTTTCAACATTAGTCGTGTATGTGTTAGACTTAAACAGACTGTTAAAGTGTTAGATATATTATTTGTTTTGTACATATAAAATGTAAAATGTAAATATATATTTTTATAATTCGGTTTATTCGGTCCAGAACCAAATTATTTTGAAAAAACTGGACTGAACCGAACTATATTTCGGTCCAAACCGAAGAATCGAAGAACCGAAAAACCAGAATTTTAAAAAATTTGGAACCGAACTAAATTAACATATTTCGGTTCGGTTTTTCAGTTTCGGATCGATTTTGCTCAGCCCTAGTTCAACCCTCAGTTTTGGACGGTTCGGTTTGTTCGACAGAAACAAGGGTTGGATTGGGTCGGGTTAAGCGGGTTGGCCGAATTATGTTCACCCCTACCTTAACCTCTATTTATCATGCTTTTAGACCAAGTAACAATTTGATGATCGTAGAGAACTAATTATCGATAAATAATATAAATATGATTATCAAACAAATATAGAGTAAGGAATATATGTATATTAATAAAATATTATCCTTTACAATCAAGCGGTATCTCTCTTCTACTAAAATTTCCAACCCTTTGCAAGTAAGGCAAATGGATTGTATTTATAGGGGTTGTCTTGGAACTCCTCCTAACTAATTTACTTGCTTCTTAAGCTGATTACACAAGTGGGCTTCAAGGCCAAATAAAATTTACAAGGCTTTAGATCTAATACAATCTAATTAAATATTTTTAAGTAGGCTTCATGGTCCAACACAATTTCATCTTGACAAATCTTCCAAATTATACTGACGGTTCTCCTACAAGTGGAAAGGCTTGGTTTTTCAGACTGCTTGAATATGGAAAAAGTACAAAAAAAAAAGAAAAATAATCCAAAGAAATACCTTCAAGAGAGCCAAAGCAGTTTCCATTTTCTGGTTTTTCTCTCGCAACTGATGATTTTCCAGTGTAAGAGACTCGATTTATAGGTCCTTCTCTTGGCAGCTTTCTTTTAGCCATTTGGATATTCCTAGTATTAAATATCAAGATGAATCATATAGCAATTTCATACATGCTGGAAAACATATAGTAGAACATACTTCGGGCATACCTTCTTCTTCTTCCTAGCTTCACGATTTGCGAGGATGCTTTTCTTCCTTTTTTTCTCTTTGCGGTCTAGTTCACTATGCAGAATGAATTTATATATATATTTGTATATCATTATAATGCAAAGCATTAATTTTCTTTCTATTAATTTGGGATTATATCCAAGATTGAAGGTAACAAACCTTTGGCCCTGGTATGGGATGAGGGAACATTGCTACTTGTCCCCATGGCGGAGGAAACATGTGGAGGTGGCGGGAGTGAGCTTCTTGGCACCTGACAACATAATACATGTTAACCTCTACAGCATTCTTGGTATAACACTGTAGGAAAGAATGTCACCTGTTTGACAACCCATTTGATATTTTCATTCTTTTTGGAGCATTATCTTCATTGCTTATTTTCTGCAAGTATTTCAAAAATATATGAATACAAAATGATAGATTGAGCTTAGTAAAAATTGAAATAATAGATGATTTTAAAAGTACTAGAAAAATTCATAGATCTAATTTGTATGATATTTCTCTCCAAAATAACACCAAATGTATAAGATCTATCAACATATATCCGGATTATATCGGTCGATCTATAAATGTTGGTCCCGGAAAGTATTGCAGAAGGGGGGTTGAATGCAATACTAATAAATTTCAACAACTATTTCAACAACTTAAATAGAGTTTGTAATTTACTAGTAGAAGAAATGCAATCACAAGTAATATCTATCATGATGTTTCACAAAATAAATGTTTTATTTATTTTGCGAGGTTTTGCTACAACCTTGAGAACAAAATAATTCTCATGCTTCGAATTCTCAAGAGATTACAGTTGTAGAGATCCTTTTCTATCATGCAATAGAGTGTTCTATTTATAGAGTGATAGTTGGATCTTTTTCTACTATACTATCACTATCAACATGGGTTGTTGAGTTGCTGTCATATTCTTTTTGCAGCTCATTACATGATTTATTCCCATGTGATACACACAAAGTAACTTTAGATGCTTTCCACATTTGAGCCACCCAGATCTAGCAGTATTCAAATTTATCTGCTCTAAACTTTACAGGTTGCTCCATGTGATCTCTCGAGCTTCTGTTACAGACTTTCCAAGCTTGCTGTAAAGTTTGAACATTGCAGCACGCCTGCTTCATTTGAACATGTACTTTGTCGCTTAATTTGACTTAGAAAATTCCTAAATCAAGTTGATTCTATATGACAGTATGTTTGTCACAAAGTTTGCTGTCAAAGGATTATTCTTTGATTGACAGTATAAGTTCCCCGCAGAGGTTGCTGTCAAAGAATTGTGCTTTGGTTGACAGTATGAATTCCCCGCAAAGGTTGCTGTCAAGAATTCCAAACTTGTTGTCGCAAACTATATATGCAAGTTGCTGTCATCAGAATCTCCGCCAATGTTGCTGTCAAGTTGAAACTTGCTGTCGAACTAGGCAACATGCTGTTTCCTTGTAACCTTACTGTCAAATGCTTGACAGTAACATTTATTCCTGCTGTCGAACTTATGTATTTCTTGAGGCTTGAACATAATTGAACTTCTTCCAAGAATTACAATTACTACATGACAGTATTTATTTAATTACAAGAATACACTTCTGGCTACGACAGTATGTTCTACTTAGTGAAACTAAGTATACCAATGAAACTAGTTAAGTTGTCTGTTCTATCACCCATAAATCCCAACAATCTCCCCTAATTTGTTTTTATGGACAATAAGGACAAATTTACAGATATATCATGCTGACAACTTAACTAACATAGATCAGAATGAATAAACCCTTCATTTCTGAAAAATGAGATTAATCTAGATTGTTTTCAAACAATGATCATAAAAGTTCATAATTAATCTAGAAAGTACAAAAATGTTTACTTAGCTTGATTTGAACTTTCATTTAGCTCTTTTTCCTTCAGAGCCTTTCTGAGTTTCTCAATTAGCTCCTTTTCTTCAGGGGTCTCTGCATCATCTTCATTTTCCACAATGTATTTCCTGATCATCGAAGAAGTAGTGTTTAACACATCTTTAAGTTCCATCCAATAAACTTTTTGCTTGACAATTGATCTGAATTTCAACATATTTCCCTCCATCTTGAATCTTTTGCCAGGAAGCTGATTTAAGGTTTCCCTTCTTAGTCTGTCCAAGCTGGGATCCTCTCCTTTCCTTTGATAAAAAATCATGTCTAGCTCCCAAGAACACAGTGTTTCAAGCTTGTTTGATGATCCTACCACTTGCCAGTACAGTTCTTTTAGCACACTAGTTCTCAACTTAGAAAAGTTGTCTACATAGATTTCTTCTTTGCCATACTTGATTCTCAAAGGATTGTCCAGTACACATGGCTGATAGTTTGATCCATTGCTGTTGAGTTTGTTGAGTTTACTGCAGCTTTCCTTCATTTGAGCTTCAATCTCATCTTCTATCTGTTGACGAGATTTGTGCCTTGAGGCTAATTCTTCTTTGAATTTCTGCTCTGCCTCATATCTATCCATTTCTGGCTTTGTGTAAGGTTTCTCCATTTCTGCCCAGTTGTACTCAGGAATGGGATTGTCTTCTTCATATTCCAGACCTAGGGCTTGATAGATATCTTCATCATTGTGAAGTGTCCAATCACCATATTTACCAATAAATTCAGCATGTCTGACTTCATAGTATTTGAGAACATGGTCCATGACCTTCTTTGAAATATCATCATAGGTTTGCAAGAGTTCAACCATCCTTTCCAAATTGAAATAATCAATTCTTCGTTTTACAGTTTCAAAGGTTGAATTAAGATTGCTTGAAACCACCCTTGATTTTGTTACCTGAGTGAAGTCAGGTTCTACCATAATTGCTCTTTCCTTGTTCTCCCACAGAACATATCCTATTGCATTTTCCTTTAAATCATCTAAGTCTACAAACACAGATGTGATTGAATTTCTGGCATTCTCCTGCAACTTTTCAAAGCTATTCATTCTTCTTCTCATGATGGGTTTCTTAAGTCCTAACCCTGTAGCTTTTTCTTTTCCTTTGTACACAACTTTTCCCTTTATCTTTCTGTTTGCCTTTCTTTTGATTCTTATTGTCTTGGATGTTTTGACAGTAAAATCATTGACAGCATCTTTGATAGGGCTTCTGATAGTGTCTTCTTTGACAGCATCTTTCATGACAGTGTCTTCAACTTCCCTGACAGCATCTTTGATAGTAACTTCATTTTTCTTGACAGTATCTTTGTTGATAGTATCTTTTTCAGAATAGATACTGTCAATTTCCATTTCTACTTGATTAGTCTTCAATGATTCAAGTAATTCCTTTTCTTCCTCCTTTTCTTCATTTTTCTTGCTTGTTCCAGGAGTTTCTGAAATTTCCTTTGGCTCAGCTTCTTTAGCTTGGGATTGCTCTTTTGAAGAATCTCCCTTTTCTGACTTTTTAGCTCCTCCAGCTTTACCTCCACCTTCATTGTCATCACCATCTTTATCCAAGGTGTCATCAAATGAGCAGCTTTCACCTTTGGCATTTCTGCTTTCATTTGCTTTGGCAATGAGCTTCTGTTAGGAATATGTTGTAGTTGATGATAACTTAACATTCAAGCAAAATTGTATAAGTCAAGTTTTGTAACTGTCAACGGATAAGACTTTATAACTCTATTCGTTGACAGGTAGCTCATCAATGGATGAGGTTTTGTAGCATACTGCAATATCTCTATTTATCAGTTGATAGTGTTTTTATTCAGAGTCATGTTGACCATCAATGGATAGGCAGAATAGGGTAGCCAATTGTAAATAAGCTATGCTATGTAATTCTGTCTAAGTGAAAGTGTATCAACGGATGAGAACAAGGCTCTATCAACGGATACAACTCAAATCTACTCTATCAACGGATACAGCTCAAACTACCATCAACGGATAACTGTGCACAACATCAACGGATAATCATTAACACTTTATCCTATGCTAGCTGGGAATTAGCAGTTGATAAGGACAGGTTTGACTGACAGATCACATGGGTTGATAGTAGGTATAAAAAGCAGTATGACAACCATACTTTGGAAACACAGAAGAAAGAAGCATTCCATTTACACAGTACATACAAGAAGGGTGCAGGGGACATATCTGTTCACAAGGACAACCTTTCGGCTACATGTGGATTTGGAGTGGAGTAGCAAGTCAACTTGAATTAGATTAATATTATCTTATTCCTGTAGTACTTGTAAACTTGGGATATATAACCAAGTGTAGCAACTCTTTAGAAACTAAGAAAACAGACATATTTGCTTAGGGTTTCTTGAATATCCTTAGAAGCAAAGAGTTGTAAAAACTGAAGCTGTGTACATTTGTATCACAGAGTTTTCTTCAAATAAAAGTCTCAGGTGGTACATTTAACCACCTAATTTTTTATGTGTTTGTGAACCATTTCTTATTCAGCAATTATTTCCTTATAGATTTCTGTGGTTTTTATCAGAAATTTATAATTATCAAGAATTGTATTCAACCCCCTTCTACAATTATACAAGTGTGTAATCTGGGAATAACAATTAGTATCAGAGCAAGCTTCTAATATATTTGAAGTTTAAAGATCAACACACTTCCAACATGTCTAAGAAGGATTATGGAGTGAAGATACCGGTTCTTGATAGAGAAAATTACTTTCACTGGAAAGTAAAAATGCGTCTACATCTCATGTCTATTGATGTAGGCTTTGTAGATTGCATTGAGAAGGGTCCTCATGTTCCAATGAAGGCTGCTTCAAGAGTTGGTCTTGCTACAGATGCACCAGACACTTACATTCCAAAACCTGTTTCTGAGTGGAGTACTGAGGATGTTGCAGAAGTCCACAAAGATAAAAAGACCATGAATATTCTATTTAATGGTTTAGAAATAGACATGGTTGACAATGTTATCAACTGTACTACCGCCAAGGAAGTATGGGACATTGTTCAAACCCTTTGTGAAGGTACAGAACAGGTAAGGGAAAACAAGATGCAACTACTGATCCAACAGTATGAGCACTTCCATTTCAAGAATGGAGAGACATTGAATGACACATTTAGTAGATTTCAAAAGCTACTGAATGGCTTGAAACTATATGGAAGAATCTACCAAGTGAAAGATTCTAATCTCAAATTTCTGAGATCACTGCCCAAAGAGTGGAAGCCTATGACTATTTCTCTAAGAAACACTCAAGAGTACAAGTCATTTACTCTTGAAAGGCTCTATGGAACTTTAAAGACATATGAACTAGAAATGGAGCAGGATGAAGAAATTGAGAAGGCCCAAAAGAAAAGTGGGTCAGTTGCACTTGTTTCCAACTTGGAGCAGAAGGAGGAGAAGAGGACTGAAGCTGCTAAATCTACACCAAACAGGGAGGTTTGTGAAGGTAGAGCAGAATCAAGCAAAAGCAAGGAAAAGGTGTCTGAAGAAATGAGTGTCCTTCAGCAGGATGAATTGGATGAGATAGATGAGCATTTAGCCTTTCTATCTAGCATTTAGCCATTTAACAAGGATTTTTCTACAAGCAACTATGTGGATAAATCCAAAATTAAATGCTACAATTGTGGAATTGCTGGTAACATGATAAGTGAATGTAGGAAGCCTAGATCAGAGAACAAGGGAAAGCCAACTGAAACTGTTGACTACAAGAAGAAATATTTTGATCTTCTCAGACAGAAAGGAAAGGCATTCATGACCCAAGAGTATGACTGGGCTGCTGATGGAAATCATTCTGATGATGATGCTGAGTTTGTCAACCTTGCATTAATGGCTGATTCTGAGCAGGAAGTAAGTTCAGCTAGCAATCAGGTATTTTTTACTAATCTCTCTGAGCTCACCAAAGAGGAATGCAATAGTGTTATAGATGAAATGTCTACTGAACTATATCACTTGAGTGTTACTCTTAAATCACTTACTAAAGAGAACAATAGGATTAAAGAAACAAATCAGTTCTTACGTGATAGAAATGCAGTTCTAGAAGTTCAATTTCTAGAATTTGAGAAAATGAGAGTTGATTGCAATAATGCTAAAAGTGAACTTGAAGCTGTGTTAAAAAGAGAACTGATTTTAAGAGACCAGCTTGAAAAAGAACAAGGGATAATTGCTAAATTTCAAAGTTGTAGGAATATTTCTCAAAACATAATAGAAGTCCAGGGAATAGAATCATTTGTGAGGGATACCTGGACTCAAAAGAAAAAGGAGCTAGAACCTTGCCTTGAGGATCTAGAGACTATTTGTGAATCAACGGATAGTGATCATCCGTTGACAGATGAACCATCAACGGATGAGAGGTATCCGTCGACTAACAAAAAGTCTGTTAGTAAGAAGGAACTCAAGAAACTGAATAATCAGTATGGTCCAGTAGCCAAGAACTTTGTCTCTGGTGAAAGTAGCCAAGCCAAATCAAGTGAGAAGGCTAAGGCAGGTGATTTACTTAACAAAAAGGTTGTTGGTAAATCAGTTAATGAAAAGGTAGAGATTGAGGGTAAAAAGAAAAAGAACAGGAATGGTAAGATAGGCATTAACAAGAAAAACAATTATTCTCCTGACAAGTTTGCTCCTAGGAAAACTTGTGGTAATTGCAATAGTGTCAATCACCTATCTTCTAATTGCAAGTCTGTTAAAAAGACCCCTGTTCATGTACCTCAATCTATGCCAAGTATGCCTGCAATGCTTGTTATGCCTGGTTTGTATCAGAATGCTAGTTTTTCAAATCCATATGTGAACATGCCATATGTGCCTAATCCTTATTTTCAATCTGTGAATATGCCACAAATGTCATGGAGCATTCCTAGCATGGATAATATGTATGCCAATTTTCCACAAATGCATGCATCAAATATTTATGCAAATGAGCATCTGTCAAAACCTATCACTCAAGCATTTACATCCAAAGTGAAGATTGCTAAGAGTGTAAAACCAAAGGCTAACAAGAAAGGACCCAAGGAAACTTGGGTACCAAAATCAACTTGATTTGTATTTTGGAATGTGTGCAGGGAAATAAGAGGAATCTATGGTACCTAGACAGTGGATGTTCTAGGCATATGACAGGAGATTCAACCCTGCTCACAGAGTTCAAGGAGGAAGCTGGCCCTAGAATTACCTTTGGAGATGACAGCAAAGGATATACTAAGGGATATGGCTTGATTACAAAGGACAATGTCATCATTGAAGAAGTGGCTTTAGTTGAAGGTTTGAAGCACAATTTGCTGAGTGTCAGTCAGATTTGTGACAAAGACTATGAACTAAAGTTCACTAAAGAAGCCTGTGTTGTTTCTACCAAGGAAAACAACAATATGGTTCTGACAGGCTTTAGAAAAGGAAATGTTTACATAGCTGATTTCAACTCAGTATGCTCAGAATCCATTACTTGTCTCTTCAGCAAAGCAAGCAAGGATGAGAGTTGGTTATGGCATAAAAAGCTGTCTCATTTGAATTTTAAAGTTATGAATGATTTGGTAACAAAGGATCTTGCTAGAGGAATCCCTCAATTGGAGTTCATCAAGGATGGATTGTGTGATGCCTGCCAATTAGGGAAGCAAAAGAAATCATCCTTCAAGAGCAAGACAGAGTCATCCATTATTAAGCCCCTTCAATTGCTGCATATGGACTTATTTGGTCCAGTAAATGTCATGTCCATTTCAAAGAAGAAATACTGCCTGGTGATTGTGGATGATTTTTCTAAGTTTACATGGACCTTCTTTCTGCACTCCAAAGATTGTGCAAGTGAAATCATCATCAATCATCTCAGACTAGTAAACAATGGTTCTGAAGTAAAAGTACAAAGAATCATGAGTGACAATGGCACTGAATTCAAAAATTCCACAATGAAGATTTTCTGTGAAGAGAATGGAATTGTCCATGAGTTTTCTGCTGCTAGAACACCTCAACAAAATGGGGTTGTTGAAAGGAAAAACAGAACTCTCAATGAAGCAGCTAGAACAATGTTAAGTGAATCAAGATTGCCAACATATTTCTGGGCTGAAGCTGTCAACACTGCCTGCTTCACTTAGAATATTTCCTTGATCAATCAAGCTAGAGGAATGACTCCTTATCAGTTATTCACCAACAAGAAACCAACGTTAGCTTTTCTTCATGTCTTTGGATGTAAGTGTTTTGTGCTAAGAAATCATGGAGATAACTTGGGCAAATTTGAAGCAAAGGCATATGAAGCTATCTTTGTTGGATATGCAGCAGGGAAAGCCTATAGAGTCTACAATCTAAGAACCAACATTGTTATGGAATCTGTACATGTTGTGTTTGATGATCAAAAGATTCTAGGTCTAAATGATGAAGGCTTCCATGAAAAGTTGAGATTTGAAAATGAGGTAGAAGGAAGAATGTACATTGATGATGATGAGGAAAATGAAGATCATGGCCTTGGAAATTCACCTAGAGTTGTTGGTCCAACTAGAAGTGATGCTAACACTGGAAATGAAGCATCCGTTGACAGTCATACTAGATCATCAGATGCATCCATTGACAGGCATTCTCATGTATCCGTCGACCGGCAAAATGGAGCATCCGTTGATAGACAAAATGATGCATCTGTTGACAGTCAACTTCATAACTCCTCAAGGACAACAAACTCAGGGGGAGTTTCTCAAAGTCAAAACTCAATGATCAATCAACAAGATCATGCTCACTTAGATGAAGCAACCTCGTCTAGATCAAACCTTCCACCTTCAAGAAAATGGACCAGAGATCATCCTTTTGAGTTAATCATCGGTGACTCAAACTCAAGAGTCCAAACTAGGAGGGCCACACAAGAAGAATGTCTATACAGTAGTTTCCTCTCTCAAGAGGAACCTAAGAAAGTGGAAGATGCCCTTCTAGATCCAGATTGAGTCTTAGCAATGCAAGAAGAGCTAAACCAATTTGAGAGAAATAAAGTATGGAAGCTTGTGCCCAAACCTGATGATAGAGGTATCATAGGTACCAAATGGGTTCTCAAGAATAAGACTGATGAAAATGGCATAATTGTGAGGAATAAAGCTAGATTAGTGGCAAAGGGCTATTCTCAAGAAGAAGGAATAGATTTTGATGAAACTTTTGCTCCAGTGGCAAGACTTGAGGCAATTAGAATTTTCCTAGCCTATGCAGCACATGCCAATTTAAAAGTCTATCAGATGGATGTCAAAAGTGCCTTTCTAAATGGGGAACTAGAAGAAGAGGTATATGTCCATCAACCTCCTGGATTTGAAGATCCAGAATTTCCAGAATATGTATATCTTCTCTTGAAAGCACTTTATGGTTTGAAGCAAGCACCAAGAGCCTGGTATGACACTTTATCTCAATTTCTTTTGGAGAATCACTTCACTAGAGGTACAGTAGATAAAACCTTATTTCATAGAAATGTCAATGGTTCTTCAATACTTGTTCAAATCTATGTAGATGATATTATTTTTGGGTCTACAGATGAGAAGCTTTGCAAAAGGTTTGCCAAACTTATGCAAAGTAGGTATGAAATGAGCATGATGGTGAATTAACTTACTTTCTTGGTTTACAAGTAAAGCAAGTTAATGAGGGAATTTTCATAAGTCAAACAAAATATATTTATGATCTCTTAAAGAAATTTGACTTAATGGATTGTGCCTCTGCAAAAACACCTATGGCCACTGCAACTAAGCTTGAGCTGAATACTAAGGAAAAATCTGTGGACATCTCAAGCTATAGAGGCATGGTAGGCTCACTTCTATATCTAACAGCTAGTAGGCCTGATATAATGTTTTCCACATGTCTTTATGCTAGATTTCAAGCTGACCCTAGAGAGTCTCACTTGATTGCTATTAAGAGAATTTTCAGGTATCTCAAGGGAACACCAAACCTTGGCATTTGGTACCCAAGAGATTCTGGCTTTGATCTAATTGGCTATTCAGATGCAGACTATGCAGGTTGCAGAATTGATAGGAAAAGTACGACAGGCTCCTATCAATTTCTAGGGAACAGGCTTGTGTCATGGTTCAGTAAGAAACAGAACTCAGTCTCCACTTCTACACCCGAAGCTGAGTACATTGCAGCTGGAAGTTGTTGTGCACAGATTCTTTGGATGAAAAATCAACTTATTGACTATGGTCTAAAAGTTGAGAAGATTCCAATTTTCTGTGACAACACTAGTGCTATTGCCATCACAGAGAATCCAGTGCAACATTCGAGAACCAAGCATATTGACATCAAATACCACTTCATTAGAGAGCATGTGATGAATGGTACAGTAGAAATGCACTTTGTGCCAAGTGAAATGCAGCTTGCAGATATCTTCACCAAGCCTCTTGATGAATCTTCATTCACAAGGTTGGTAGGTGAACTAGGTATGCTTAATTTTTCATAATTCCTAGTGGCATCTAATCATACTGTATTGCAGCTAGAAATGTGTTTTGGTTTACTTGAGAATTAAAAACTCTCAGAAAAACTCTTAGCAGAAATTTTGTTTAAGGCAAAATTTAAACAAAATTTGCTTATCAACGGATATCCTTTTATCCGTTGGTAGTATAAACACATTACTAGATTTTCGTATGTCAACGGATAACAGGTTGTCCACGTCATCGATGGATAAACTGTTTTCTCAACCGTCCAATCTTTATCCGTTGATATACATATTTCTCTTTATAGCCGTTGGTAAACTTGTATAATTAGTCACGGCTATACTTCTTTTCTTTTAATTTATTATCTGATAGTTACTTTTGTCCAATGGGGTAATTACTTTTAATTATTTCATTTTTAATTCTTGAAAAATATAAAAGGTTGTCTTGTGCTCTCACATCTCACCTTTATTCATTTTCAAGAATCTCATTAGTTAACTGCATCTTCTTCACTAAAACTCTCTCTACAACAAAAGTTCAAACACTTCAATGGAGCCTATTGTTAGGATGATGTCTTCCACTGGGTTTACCTATGAGAAGAACAATTTCGCGGCCTTTGTTGATACAGTGAACGCTTTAGAAGCATATCACACCATGATGAATTTCGTGAAGAAATGCAAACTGTCATATGCTATGACTACCACCACACCCCTCATTCATGAAGTAATTGAGGAAATGTGGACATCGGCTGAATTTAATGGTACTGATGAAACTATCTCTTTTTCTCTTAAGGGTAAAAATTATGTGGCTAATTCTGATGTCTTTACTGCATGTTTAAAATTACTGAAAATAACTGTACATCATTTCCAACCGATGCTGAAATAGTTACCATGCTAAACTCTAGTGGATATGCTTTTAGTACTGACAATTTAGGCAAAATTGTTAGGAAGGGTATGGTTAAAGAATGGAGTTATCTGTGTGATGCTTTCATTAAAACTTTTTCTGGTAAAATTAGTAATTTTGATGATGTTACTAAAACCATGCTAGTGATGCTTTGTATGCTTTTAACTGATAAATACTTCAACTTTGGCACACTAGTAATGTATGAAATAGCAGCTAAATTGGGTAACAAAGAAACTAGGGGAAAAAATATCTACTTTGCTAGATTTTTTATGCTCTTAGGCCTGCATATGTCAGAGAATGAGCTATCCCTCTCTAACCCGGATAGCAAGTTCAGTTGTTTTGTATAGGAGAAAAGAGTCCTCAGTGACTTGATTCGAATGAATCTGAATGCAGGAGTGCAATTGGTTTACCACCAATTGTTCAGGTAGCTTCTAATCTTATTACTCCTATCTCTACCCAAATTTCTTTGCCTTCCATTGTCACAATGGAGTCTGTAGTTGTGACCAAACAGGCTCCTACCCAAGTGACTAAATCCAAAGTCTCAAAACCACAATTTAAAAGACAAACCTCAGGTGTCTCTCAAAAGGCACCTGTTGCAAAAACTACCAAAACTCTTGAGGGGAGTGTGAAGGTGGTAGTGAGTGGTGAGGGACAAGGTGAAAATCAAAGAAGCCCTAAGATAAGGAAGGTGAGGCAGGTGCAACCAACATTTCAGTCTCTCAAAAGACTGTTAATGAACCTTCAAGCCAAATTCTAGTTACATCCTCTCAACAGGGTGTGACTACTGATTTAAGTTCCATTCTAGGAACACTGCACAAAAGGGCAAGAGACACATATAGCTCTCACTCAAAAACCTATGGTAGAAGAGTAAAGTCCAAAACCATTGGGGAATCACAAGGTGCACACACAGTACAGCAAACTGTACCTTCTCAAATTCAGTTTGATGTGACTTCAATAAATGTGGAGTCACAGCCCCTTGATCTTAACCTTCAAATCGATACACAGTTTAATCCACCATCACCAACTCCATCTCTGGATGTGGATATGATATCTACATCAATTCCTGATTCTCCATCTTTAAAATTCTTGGAGAAGCCCCACTCAGCAATTGGTGGTCATCATCTTTTAGATGATTTGTTGGGCCATCAATCTTCCATTCCTGAATTCACAACACTATCTGTGGCCTCTTCCTTAAAATCAATCACCACAGATTCAGTGTTGGTTTTGACTTCAACGGATACTCTTTTTCCTTCATCAACGGATATCCTTCATCCGTTGACAAGTGTTTCTCCATCAACGGATGTGTCTACAACTAATCATCTGTTGACAGCAATAACTACTACATCAACGGATACACTTTATTCGTTGACAACTCTCTCTACCACTGCAAAATGTGACATTCCCATGTCAACTGTGGAGGAGTTTGTAGTAGTTGAAACACTTTTAGGAATGAGGGAAGGGAGTGAGAGGCTGCCTTGTGAGCAGGCAAAAGGAGAGAAAAATAATGAGAGGCTGACCATTTCTTCCGGTCAGGCAAAAGGAGAGCAAGAGAGTTCCACCTTAGTAGGTGAAGGTGAGGGTGTGAGAGGTGTCAGCCAGGGGGAGCCCCTGATGCAAGAAAAGAGAGATGAGAGGAGAGAAGGGACTACAGGAGAAATAAGGCAAGATGACTCAGCCATTGCAAGTGAGTTAATGGAGGTTAGTGAAGCTTCCAAAGAGATGGAATTTCGACAAGAATATCAGTCAATTATTGACTCCATCTCTTTGGATCCTGAAACCTTTACTCATCCTGTTTCTACCTATCAAGTCATGGCACAACAGGGCAATGTGGAGGCAGAGAAGGCAATGCACCTAGTGCACACCTCAGAATCTCTTCAAAGAGCAGAAGAAGCTTTACAAACCCTGTCTCCAAGTGCTGGAAGTGAAGAATTTGGCAGTGATGACAGTCAAAGTTCAGATGGTGAAGAAATCAATGAGGAAGAGACTCCAGAATGGATGTTTACCAATGCCACTGAACTTAGGGATCTCAATGTGGAAATCATGAAGCAATAATAATCTGCTAAGGCTGAGCACCAAACTGCAGAACCACAGAGAAAGACTGTTCTTGAGCAGGTTATGGCCTCACTGAAATTGCAAAAGATGCACTCAGTTATTCAAAGAACATAACAGAAGGAGGTCAAAACTGCAATTAGAGATATGAAGATAGAACTAGATGCCAGGATTGAGGCACTAGCTCCTACTACCACTCAGAAGGTGCTTACTAGCAAACTTCTTAAAGAAGATAGCCTGGCTAAGTCTGTTCAACTTCTTTCCTCCAGAGTGGATAGTATGGAATCTCAAATGCAAACTATCATTGCCAATCAATCAAAACAAACTCAACTACTGGAAATGCTACTTGCAGCTTCATCCCCAACCCTTGATGCTAACAAAAAGGGGGAGAAAATGGGAACAAGCAAAGAAGAGGCTGCAACATCATCTGGTCAAATTCAAGCTACCAGTAGTAAAATATCACAGATTGAGGGGGAGCAACAGCCAATTGTAGTGGTCAATCCAACAGATTTTGAAATAAAGGCTTCCCCTGTGAAGAAACAAGTGGCTTTGCCTGAGATTCAAAGTTTAGAAGAAATCTTAGATGGTGAAAGGCAAGCCAGAATAGAAGCTTTGGAAAAGATCAACAAGGAGACTAGTGAAAGAATTCTAAGGACAGAGAGGATGATCAATGAATCAATTGCATCATCTCTGTTTCTTAATGCTCAATCTTCTGCTCCAACAATATCAACCACAATCATGAAGGTGCTCACTCCAAAGATTGTGGCTCCTACATTCTATGATGCTGAGCCATCATATGTCAAAGAGTTTGAACCAGTCATCAAAACCAGAGCCTACTCACCTCCAAAGGAAAATGGGAAGAACAAGCTTCAATTAGACTACCCATTTCCCAAGGATGATGAAGAAAAGCTAATGGGAAAAACAATCATAGAGTTCAAAGAGCAGACAAATAAGAGTGTAAGAGATTGGATGGCTGTAATTATAAGGAATGGAAAAGTATTAAATATATCCAACAGCCATCCTAGATTTGTGGAAGTTAAAAGAGAAGAAGTCTCCAGAATCCAAAGGGAAGCTCATCCAAGTACAGAAAATCAACATGAAAACTCAGATGAGAAGCAAGCCAGGCTGGCTCAAGAGTTAATGGATGAGGTAGAGGTTGAAATGAAGGAACCTGAGGAAGTTCCCAAATCCAAACCTAAAAGAAGGAAAGCTAAAACCAAAAGGGTTCTTTCTCCAGAACCCTCTCCAGAAAAAGAAACTACTGGCTCATCAGTATCTATATCTGCAACAGTAATCGACCCAACTGTGAACTTTCATGGTGACCCCATAATGCCTAAAGAAGAACCAATGAATTTTGATTCAATTGAAGTTCCTTCATTCTTGCTGAATCCAAAACAGAAGAAAATGGCTCCAAAGAAGCAACTCTCAAAGGGACCAGTTCAAGTTGCTAGGGTACCTGCTATTGTCAAACAGCCAATCTTGGAAAACAAAGAAGACTTTATCTATCAGGTAGAAATTGAAGAATACTCTGGCATGAATCTATTTTTGGATGAATTGTCAGAAGTAAGAGGAATTGATAAGTACAAGAATCTGCCTGAGAGATTAGTGTTTGTCTACAAGGGAGGAAGTCAGAGGACATGGCCATTGCAGAAGGTTCTTGGAGAGAATTATCATACATTGACCAAAGTGTTCTCAGCATTCAAGAGACACACAGGGTTCTCTGAGACAGCTAGAAGGGAGATAATTAGCAGAATAGAAGAAATAAGGAGAGAATGGAACTCACCCTCAAGTCTACCAAAGAAAATGAAGATCCAATATAATGGACAGAAAATCCACATTCAACCCTTTTGGATGATGGAGTTCAGGGATGAAGAGGGCACTAGGAGATTCTTCAGGTTAGAAGACCAACTATCAAAGGCTAGTTCTGAATACCTAAGATGGTTACAACTAAAGCTAAATCCAAAAGTTGTTGAAGAAGATACCTTCTATAGGCAACTTCAAGTGCAAATTGAGTCCAACTCTGCCAAGGAAGGAAAGTCAAGGGTGCAGCCAACCAGAGAGAGGAAACATCATTAATTTGCTCAATCTAAAGGAGCACATCTCTGATAAGTTTCTTAAAGCTTTCTGTTTTTAATTTTTGTAGCTTAATACAATTTTTGCATACTATAGTGTGTATATATCTTTAGGAATGTTTTGTTATCATCAAGGTTCTGAATTTATGCTTTATTGCCATCAAGTATAAATTGGGGGAGATTGTTAGGAATATGTTGTAGTTGATGATAACTTAACATTCAAGCAAAATTGTATAAGTCAAGTTTTGTAACTGTCAACGGATAAGACTTTATAACTCTATTCGTTGACAGGTAGCTCATCAACGGATGAGGTTTTGTAGCATACTGCAATATCTCTATTTATCAGTTGATAGTGTTTTTATTCAGAGTCATGTTGACCATCAATGGATAGGCAGAATAGGGTAGCCAATTGTAAATAAGCTATGCTATGTAATTCTGTCTAAGTGAAAGTGTATCAACGGATGAGAACAAGGCTCTATCAACGGATACAACTCAAATCTACTATATCAACGGATACAGCTCAAACTACCATCAACGGATAACTGTGCACAACATCAACGGTAATCATTAACACTTTATCTTATGCTAGCTGGGAATTAGTAGTTGATAAGGACAGGTTTGACTGACAGATCACATGGGTTGATAGTAGGTATAAAAAGCAGTATGGCAGCCATACTTTGGAAACACAGAAGAAAGAAGCATTCCATTTACACAATACATACAAGAAAGGTGCAGGGGACATATCTGTTCACAAGGACAACCTTTCGGCTACATGTGGATTTGAAGTGGAGTAGCAAGTCAACTTGAATTAGATTAATATTATCTTATTCCTGTAGTACTTGTAAACTTGGGATATATAACCAAGTGTAGCAACTCTTTAGAAACTAAGAAAACAGACATATTTGCTTAGGGTTTCTTTAATATCCTTAGAATCAAAGAGTTGTAAAAACAGAAGCTGTGTACATTTGTATCACAGAGTTTTCTTCAAATAAAAGTCTCAGGTGGTACATTTAACCACTTAATTTTTATGTGTTTGTGAACCATTTCTTATTCAGCAATTATTTCCTTATAGATTTTTGTGGTTTTTATCAGAAATTTATAATTATCAAGAATTGTATTCAACCCCCCCCCTTCTACAATTATACAAGTGTGTAATCTGGGAATAACAGCTTCTTAATTTTAGCACTGTATTCCTCATCTCTCTTTGCCAATAGCTTGTGGATATCTTTAACTGCTTGAATCCTTTCCTTGGTTATGGGAGCTTTCAGCAATAACTTCAGTACATCCATGATGATTTTGCTCTGTATAGACGTTTTGCCTTCAAGAGTTAAAAAACCAAGTCCCTTAGTTCCTTTGGCTGTTACCGGTCTGAAGCTAACACCATATGGCTGGAGACTGATTTCTGGAAGTTTGCTATTCACCATTGAATTCAGTTGCAGATAGAGACTTTCATTAAAGATGGTAGACTTTGTCTTGACAAGTAGCCCAAGGATGTACTGTACTCTGGAAGAGAAGGTTTCTAGCAGTTGCATTGTTATGAATATTGAATGTCTGCTCTTTAGAAACACTTCAACTGCCTACCTTTTCTCTGAGCTAATTTTCACAGATAGGTTGATAATCTTTTCTTTCAAAACTTCTGCCAATTTAGCAGGTTTTCCTCCAGATTCTGTGATTGCTTTATTCACCAGAGTATTGAATTCCTCATCCTTATTATTTAGGGTGCTCTCCATATGACTTATCATCATAGAATCAGCTTCTTCTTGAGAGTATGTGCTTCCATCAGTCCAAGTAACAATCTCACAAGGATTCACATATTCAGACAACTTGTCCTTGCCTTTGCCCATCCTGTTTGACTCCTCCTTTTCTTTCCAAAACCTCTCCAAAGTGGATTCTTTCTTTTCAGGAACTGGTTCACTAATTTTGATGGAAGATGTTTTATTTCTTTGTATCAGTTTCAATACTTCCTCAGATACTAGCATTGTCTCCCCATCTACTTCAGTTTCAAACAGTTCACCAGTTCCAGAGGTTATAACAGTTTCTTTTTCCTCCCCCTTACTCCTTTGCTCCTTCTGTCTCTCAGCTTCCCCCCTTGTGACTTCATTTGCTTTATTGGTTGCTCCACTGGTTGCTCAGCTTCTTTCTGATCTATCACTTTCTCCCCCTTAGGTAAGTTGACAGCATTGATGATAGAAGAAAGAGACAACAGAGTTGCTTGAATCTCAGCAAATCCAGTTTTCACAGTAGAAGACAGGTTGTCTAACTTGCTTTCCATCTTTGCACACCTATCTTCAATAGCTTGAAGCCTGTCATTTGCAGAAGGACCACCAGACCTAAGCCTCTTTTGAGGTTGAGGATAAGTCTGGGGCAAGAAGGCTGTTTGGGTTCTTACATTCTCATTGTTTTTATAGATGATCTCATCATCTCTCACAGTAAGTCCCTCAAGGCCTAATGCCTTTTGATAAATGGCGCCCTCATTTTTACTCTGGACATGCTCAAGTCCCTCACCTTTTGCCAGCACATTTGGCTACCTCTCATTTTTAGACTCACTTCTCTTTTCTTTTATCTCTCTTTTCTTTTTCACTCCCTCACTCATCCTAGATGCATGAGTATGAGCAGTACTATCATGCAAAGAAGAAAGAGAAGATTTAGATTTTAACTTAAAAGCCTTGGAGATTGGCATGTCATCATCAGATATATCTTCAATAAGTCCTTCCTTGTACTGAGGTTGAACAATGTTGACAGCATCTTTGGGATGGCTCCTGACAGTATCTTTTACCAGAATGTTACTGTCACTTGTTTGTTTGATAGAACCTTCTGGGTTGTCCTTGACAGCAACTTTGGCTGTGACAGCAACTTCCCTAGGGTAAGATGCTTTGAGGGAATCGATCAAGATGCTGGCTGTTTCAATATCTGACAAAAATCCACCTTGATCTAATCCAATGTTTGAAGGAGTGGTATCCATTTCACTTTGAGAAATGGGTTCTTGTGGACCACTTGATGGGGGCTCATCCATGGTTTGAGATGGATGATCAAAATCTGAGGGGTTGGTGATGTCCCCCTCTCTAGGTTTTTCAGAAGAAACAACAGATGTGGGAATGAAGGTAGAAGTATGAATTTTAGATGGATCATTTGGCTGTTCCACAGAAGAAAATTGTGGAACATCAAAGGTAGGAATGAATTCCTCACTGTGCTCTATCTCTATGTGTATATCTTCAAGTATAGGCTCCTCAAGAGTGAGTTCTTGAGGTTGTGCAGACTCTTCACAAGATGCCTTGGGAGACATGCCAATTTCAATAGATGCCTCTTGTTGAGAAGAGACACCTAGAGGTGAGTTTATTTCCCTATTATCTTCTATAGTCTTTTGGGAAACTGTAGGGTGACTGACAGTAACCTTGGCCCTTCTAGCTCTCTTCTTCTTAGGCTCAGAAGGGGCTACTGTGGGTTCTTTTTCACTACCATCCTTATTTGCTGCACTAGATGCAGCAACTCCCTCTTGACTCTCAACATTTTCACCAGTTACACTCTCTAGGGATCTTTTCTTTGATTCTTGTTTGGCTATTTTAAGGGCTTTGGGCAGTCTAGAGTCCCTAGGTGGAATGTATGGTGTAGAATGTGGGTTAACAGTATACCCTGTAGGTAATGGATAATCAAGGTTGGGCTCTTGATTAACCATGTGTTGTGTGAAACATAGTGGAATATGTGCATTTAAATTGTGTGTTGAGAGAGGTGTGTGTGTTTTTCTTTAAAACAGGACATTCCTCAGAATGAGGAGCATCTACAACATTACCACAAATATGATTAATACACATTGTAAAAAAGCGAGGGTATATATATACCTTTTTGCCTATGGCATTTTTCAATTGTGCCATGACTAGCTTTCAAACATTTACCTTGTATCCATGGACTAAAGAATGAGTGAGTTTCTTGATATATGAGGGTATTCCATTCCAGCCTGTTGACTTAGTAGAGAACACCTTCACCATGACGTCAAAGATCATGCTTCACTCCTTTCTTAGAAACTTCCTATCCATTTCTCCCGTTTGATACCATTTATCAGAGGTTTCTTCAAGTTTAGAACCAGAATACCCAATCTTCAGAAAGAACCTCTTCAGAGTGTCATCGTTTGCTAAGCCCTGAAAACTTTCTCCACTAGCCAAAATAATACCCAACGCGTTATTAATATCATTTACTGAAAGAGAATGATTTACACCATCTATTTTGAAGTTAATTGCCTCATTCTCTTCAGTTCCTTGAATACTAGCAGATTTCCAGAATTTTTCAATTCTTTCAATATCAAGCTTAGGGGTTGAGGTTATTGCATGACCTAAGTAGGATTTATTTATGAATGAAACAAGTCCTTTGAAGTTTTCACCGGCATCACCAGGAGAATGAATACCGGCAAAGTTAGTTTGGGCAATAGATTGTTTGGGTGCCATTGATGAATGTTCTGAAAAGTGAGAGAGAAAATGTGGTTTTTGGATGTAGAAGTTTGAAAGGTTTTTACAAATGAAAGTGATAGTAGATTAAACGGTAGATTCAGTTTATAAGATGAATCGTGTTTACTTGTCTTAATTGAACGCGTGGTAATGATTTTACCCATTAACCCCACTTGCTATATTACGTGGCAGTTGCTATTAGATCGTGGATTGGAGGATTAAAATTATATATATATATATATATATATTAATGTATATATCTCTCCACTATCTTTGACAGCAACTTCTCATGACAGTAACCTGTGCGCTTTTCTTTTCTCCACTATCTTTGACAACAATTTCTCGTGACAGCAACTTTCATTGACAGCAACCTGTGCGCTAACAACATTTATGTCAATAAGGTGAATGTGCGACAGCAAGTTTATCTTACAGTAAACTAGGCACAAAAACGTGCTGTCATTGCTCATACACAAATTAGGTTAAGGACACTTGACTACTTATTATCACATTAAAATAGACATGTGAAACCATTTTAGCATAGTCATAGCAAACATGATATCTAAAATGATAAATCTTTTAGCATAGTCATAGCAATCATGATATCAAAAATGATAAATCTTTTAGCATAGTCATAGCAAACATGATATCTAAAATGATAAATCTTTTAGCATAGTCATAGCAAACATGTTGTCTGAACATGTAGCAATTATTACAATAACTTCTCATGACAGTACCTTCTCGTGACAGTACTTTAAAAGTTTCTGTCATGAGCTGCGACTGAGAAATGATAAACCAGTCAGTTAATCATACCTGATTTAGCATTCCTAATTCACTCACCAACCTGGTAAATGTTGCTTCATCCAGTGGCTTGGTGAATATGTCTGCAAGTTGCTTATCTGTTGGAACATAAACCAGTTTTACATCCCCCTTTTCAACATGCTCCCTGATAAAATGATGCCTTATATCAATGTGCTTAGTTCTGGAGTGTTGAACTGGATTGTCTGATATGGCTATGGCACTAGTGTTGTCATAATAGATAGGAATGTTTGACATCTCTAGCCCATAATCCATTAACTGATTCTTCATCCAAAGTATTTGTGCACAGCAACTTCCAGCTACAATATACTCAGCTTCTGCAGTTGATGTAGAAACTGAATGTTGCTTTTTACTAAACCATGACACCAATCTCCCCCTAAGAAATTGACAGCTTCCTGTAGTACTTTTTCTGTCAATCTTGCAGCCTGCATAGTCTGAATCAGAGTATCCAATCAAATCCAGTTTCCTTAGGATACCAAAGGCCTAAATTTGGAGTGCCTTTGAGATACCTAAAAATTCTTTTGATTGCAACTAAGTGTGATTCTTTTGGATCAGCCTGAAATCTTGCACAGAGACATGTAGCAAACATTATGTCTGGTCTGCTAGCTGTTAAGTAAAGTAGTGATCCTACCATGCCTCTGTATGTACTAGAATCCACTTTCTTGGCTTTAGGATCTAACTCTAATTTGGTGGCTGTTGAGATAGGTGTCTTGGCAGGTGATGAATCTTCTAAGTTAAACTTCTTGAGAAGTTCTTTGACATACTTAGATTGACAAATAAAGATTCCATCCTTCTTCTGATAGATTTGGAGACCAAGAAAGAATGCTAATTCTCTCATCATACTCATTTCATACTTGTTTCTCATTAGGGATGAGAACTTTTCACATAATTTTTCATTTGTTGAACCAAAAATTATGTCATCAACATATATCTGCACAAGGATGATGTCTTTGCCATGGTATTTATAGAATAAAGTTTTATCCACCATACCCCTTATAAATTGATTTTCCAGGAGAAAAGTGGAGAGTGTGTCATACCAGGCTCTTGGTGCTTGCTTTAAGCCATATAAAGCCTTGAACAGCTTGTAGACAAAGTTATGCAGTTTGTCATTCTCAAATCCAGGAGGCTGTTCAACATACACTTCTTCTTCTAATTCTCCATTTAGAAAGGCACTTTTGACATCCATTTGAAATACCTTGAATTTGCAATGTGCAGCAAAGGCTAAGAAAATTCTTATAGCTTCAAGTCTGACAACAGGAGCAAATGTTTCATCATAATCTATCCCTTCCTATTGACAGTAACCTTTGGCCACTAGCCTTGCTTTATTTCTTGTCACATTTCCACTTTCATCTATCTTGTTTCTGAAGACCCATTTTGTCTCAATGACTGATTTTCCTTTTGGCCTTGGAACCAATTTCCAGACATTGTTTCTTTCAGATTGATTAAGCTCTTCCTGCATGGCTATCACCCAATCAGAATCCAACAATGCTTCTTCAATTAACTTAGGTTCCATTTGAGATAAGAAGCATGAAAACATGCTGTCAGCAGAGATATTCCTCCTTGTCTTTACACCAGTTGTGGGATCTCCAATAATTAGATTACTGGTATGATCTCTGTTCCACTTGGTTGATTGAGGCAAGCTTCTTGTTTGATTAGATTGACTTTCATCAGTATGAGGATTTGTCTCTCCACCATTTTCATTGTTCTACTCATTTGACTCAATTTCTCTAGTTTCACATTCTTGTAGATTGATGCCTGAAATTGTCTGTGATTGGACTGAAGTTTGATTTAGATCATGAGCATTGACAGTTTCTTTCTCATATCCCATTGATTGAATAAGACTGGGTTCTTCATCAACAAATTCTTCTATTTCCAAGTATCCTTGATTCTCAAATCTGAAGGGTTGCATTTGACCATCTTCATGTACCCCTGGAAACTTGGTTTCATCAAATGTGACATTTACACTTTCTTCAATTGTCTTGTGCTCCATGATATAGACTCTGTAGGCAGTCCTTTCTATCCCATATCCCATGAAAATGCCTTCATATGATTTAGTATCAAACTTGCCTTTTATTTCATGGTTTTCTTTCATTAAGAAGCACTTGCTTCCAAAAACATGAAAGTACTTGACAGTTGGTTTCTTCCCTATCAAAAGATAGTAAGGAGTATTACCATGAGCTTTGTTAATTAGTGTTCTGTTCTATGTGTAACAAGCAGTGTTGATGGATTCTGTCCAGAAATATGTTGGTAATTAACATTGCTCAACATAGTCCTAGCAGCTTCAATGAGTGTCCTGTTTTTCCTTTCCACAACTCCATTTTGCTGTGGAGTCCTTGTAGCAGAGAATTATTGAACAATCCCTTGATCTTTGCAGTAGTTTCCAAGTGTAGCATTTCTGAACTCAGTTCCATTGTCACTTCTTAGAAATTGAACTTTTGCTCCAGGGGTCCTATCAAGTACCCTTATGTGATCAATGATTTCTTGAGCAGCTTCATCTTTTGATTCAAAAAATTTCACCCAAGAGTATCTAGAATAGTCATCTATCATGACTAGTGCATATCTTTTTCTAGATAGTGATTGAACATTCACTGTTCCAAAAAGATCCATGTGAATCAACTTGAGTGCTTCAGTGTTGGTGTTGGCTTGTTTTGATTTATGCATTGCTTTCCTTAGTTTCCCAATTTGACAATCCTCACACAGTCCTTCTTGACAGAACTCCTGTTGAGGCAGTCCTCTCACCAATTCCTTCTTCATTAGCATGTTCATTGTTTTGAAGTTGAGATGGGAAAGCTTCTTGTGCCAAAGCATGCTATCTCCAACACTTGCTTTGCTATAGAAGCAAAATATTCTTTCCTCATTTGTTGAGTTTAAGTCTGCAACAAATAGGCTTCCTTTCCTAACTCCTTTCAGAGACAGGCTTCTATCCTTTTTGTGGTAGATTGTGCATTCCATCATGCCAAAATTGACTTTGAATCCCTTGTCAGTGAATTGACTGACACTAAGCAGATTATGCTTCAAACCTTCCACAAGAGATATCTCTTCAATGACAACATTTCCAGCTTTTAAGCAGCCATATCCCACAGTGTAACCTTTGCTGTTATCTCCAAAGGTTATTGTTGGGCCAGCCTTCTCAACATATTGTGATAGCAGGGATATATCACCAGTCATGTGTTTGGAACATCCACTGTCGATTATCCACATGACCTGTTTACCTTTCTTTCCCTGCAAGACAGATAGAGTTTAATTTGCATTTGGTACCCAAGTCTTGTTGGGTCCTGCAGACTCAGTATCATCAGAAACTTTATCAATGTTTGAAACAGTATCATCAGAAGATGGTTCCTTGACTTCTTTTATTACCCACTTAGTTTTAGAAATTGGCTTAGTCTTTTTCTTAGTGAGAACAGCCTTCTCACTATTTTTAGTGGATTCAGAAATCTTTGCAGTTTGCATATAAGAACATATTTCAGTAGATGAAATTTGCAGATTAAAGCATGTACTCATGGCAGTAATTTTGCATGGCATACAGTCAATGTTATTATAGACAACCATTGTTCTTTGCATAACGGGGGTTCTATGTAAGTTCACTTTCAACTCTGTTGCATTAGTTATGCTACTAGTTGATTTCTTACAAACATAGGTTAAATGATGTGAGGAGCCACAGTTATTGCAAATTTTCCTGGGTGCCTGCTTAACATACGCATAATTATTCTTTTTATCAATGCCTAGCTTGCCATTTCTGTTCTTAGGCTTGGAGACAATTGTCTTGACAGTATGTTCAGAAGGTACTGTCGAGCTATTTTTGACAGCACCTTTTGTACTTGCAGTCTTGACAGTAGGTTTGAAAGTTACTGTCGTGGGTGCCTTCTTGACAGTATCTTTAAACGTTACTGTCTCATCCTTTGTGACAGTATCTTTTGAACAATTGGTCGGGCTGCTTGATAAAGTTTCTGTCATGGGAATTTTAACAGAATCTTTTTCTTCCTTAGACACACTATCAGCCCTCTCATCTTCATCACAGAGTTCTTGATTAATAATTAGAGAAATTTCATCAACCTCAAACTCTGTACTTTTAAAAATTGGTTTGCTCACATTTTTGAGAATGTGAGGCCTGACAGTATTGTTTTCATTATTGTTCTGTATAACAGCCTCTTTACCAGGTCTCCTACCATAATCATAGCCTATACCTATCTTCTTACTTTCAGTATGTTTCTCATGATACTCTTGAATTATTTTAGAGGAATTTCTAAATGCCTTAAGCTTAAATTCATTTTCAGACATTTCTTTTCTTTGATAATCCTCTATCTCTTTAGCACAGATTAAATCATTCTTTAATCTCTCGTTTTCCTGAGCTAAAGAATCAATAGAACTGGTCTTAAGCAACAATACATCATTGTTGGATTTGAGTGTTTCATTTTCCTTAGTTAATCTAGCAATTTCTTCGTTTGCAGCAGATAAACTAGTGTGAATATTAAACATTTCAGTACTCATTTCCTCAATGGTTTGCTTATAGTCATTTAAGGACATATCTAGTAAAACTAGAGATGGTACCTGACTTGAAGAGGTTGATGCTTCTTCATCCTCTCTAGCTATCAAGGCTAGATTCACGAATTCCTCTTCTTCTTCATCAGATTCATCCCAGCATTTTCCTTCAGCCACATAGGCCTTTCCCTGTCCTTTTTTAAATTGACTTCCAGTTCCTTTCTCCATTATCTGTATTTGTTTTGGTCTCTTGCATTCAGTAGCAAAGTGACCGAGTTCATTGCAGTTGTAGCATCTAAATTTTGATCTATTTACCATTCCTGTTTTGTATCCACCCTTGGTGCCAGTAGCAGGTTTTGATGAGCTTCCTTGGTTATATCTTGGAAATTGACCTTGAGGCTTGTATGGCTTGTTCCTCCTGAACATTATATTTTTGAATTTCCTTGCCATAAAAGCCATGGTTGGATTATCCATTTTCTCCATTTCTTCCAGAGTGTAGAATTCTTCATCTTCAACATCTTCTAGTTGAAGAACAACCTTTTCTTCATCCTCAACCACCTCTTCAATTTTCACAGATGAAAATTGAGGCTGTTGAGCATTTTGAATTTGCTCGCTTGCTTGAAAGTATGAAGGTCCTTGAGCAACTAGAGCACCAGCCATGTTTGCCATCATTCCCTTGGATCCACTTTGTATGGCTCTCTTTTGATAGTATTCAAGTTCATACGATTTTAGAACTCCATACAATGTTTCAAGAGAGACAGAGTTTAAATCTCTTCCTTCTCTAATGGCTGTTACTCTATGCTCAAGATGGTCTAGGAGAGTTAGCAAAAACTTCATATTGACTTCCTTCTTTTCATAGAACTTTCCATGAATCTGGATCTCAGCTATCAGCTTGCTAAATCTTTCAAACATGTGAGTTAGCTCTTCTCCATGCTTGGCCATGAACGCTTCATATTGTGACACCAGTATTTGTTTTTGATTTTCTCTAACCTCTTCACTTCCTTCACACAATAGCTCTATCTTTTTCCACATATCCCTGGCAGAGGTGCATACTATTATGTTTCCACTCATGGCTTTGTCCAGGGTAAGTGCATCTAGCAGAATAAGCTGCAGGTGATCATCCAGGGCTACCTTCTCCTTTTCTGAGTCATTGTACTCAGTAGATTTCTTTGCAACCCAATGAGCTGGGGTTACTACACCATTAACTGTAGCAGCTGGAATTTCCTTTTGAGGAATGAAGGGGCCATTTTCCAGGATACCTAGGAATAGTGGATTCTGAGCTTTGATAAATAACATGATCTTCTTTTTCCATATGTTGTAGTTTTCTTTATCAAAAGCTGGAATCTTGATATTACTTGACCTTAGAATACTTGCCATTTGGATCTCAGATATGTGTATTAATCTGAAGGCTCTGATACCAGTTGTTGGTCCCGGAAAGTATTGCAGAAGGGGGGTTGAATGCAATACTAATAAATTTCAACAACTATTTCAATAACTTAAATAGAGTTTGTAATTTACTAGTAGAATAAATGCAATCACAAGTAATATCTATCACGATGTTTCACAAAATAAATGTTTTATTTATTTTGCGAGGTTTTGCCACAACCTTGAGAACAAAATAATTCTCAAGCTTCGAATTCTCAAGAGATTACAGTTGTAGAGATCCTTTTCTATCATGCAATAGAGTGTTCTATTTATAGAGTGATAGTTGGATCTTTTTCTACTATACTATCACTATCAACATGGGTTGTTGAGTTGCTGTCATATTCTTTTTGCAGCTCATTACATGATTTATTCCCATGTGATACACACAAAGTAACTTTAGATGCTTTCCACATTTGAGCCACCCAGATCTAGCAGTATTCAAATTTATCTGCTCTAAACTTTACAGGTTGCTCCATGTGATCTCTCGAGCTTCTGTTATAGACTTTCCAAGCTTGCTGTAAAGTTTGAACATTGCAGCACGCCTGCTTCATTTGAAAATGTACTTTGTCGCTTAATTTGACTTAGAAAATTCCTAAATCAAGTTGATTCTATATGACAGTATGTTTGTCACAAAGTTTGCTGTCAAAGGATTATTCTTTGATTGACAGTATAAGTTCCCCGCAGAGGTTGCTGTCAAAGAATTGTGCTTTGGTTGACAGTATGAATTCCCCGCAAAGGTTGCTGTCAAGAATTCCAAACTTGCTGTCGCAAACTATATATGCAAGTTGCTGTCATCAGAATCTCCGCCAATGTTGCTGTCAAGTTGAAACTTGCTGTCGAACTAGGCAACATGCTGTTTCCTTGTAACCTTACTGTCAAATGCTTGACAGTAACTTTTATTCCTGCTGTCGAACTTATGTATTTCTTGAGGCTTGAACATAATCGAACTTCTTCCAAGAATTACAATTATTACATGACAGTATTTATTTAATTACAAGAATACACTTCTGGCTACGACAGTATGTTCTACTTAGTGAAACTAAGTATACCAATGAAACTAGTTAAGTTGTTTGTTCTATCACCCATAAATCCCAACAATAAATAAATTCAATATTTTTTATCAAAATAAATAAGCTTTCAAAAATATGATAGACTTCGAATTACATACTAGCTTTAGGGGTGCAAATCATCATTCTTGTTCTTTGTAACTTGCAATCATTCATTATCCATCGATCAACATAGAAACATAAAAACCATGGTTCTAAAAATCCCCGATTTAACCGATTAATCCCCGATTAATCTTTTGTAAGCTAGCCAATGGATTCTATTTTTAAATCCGATTAATATATTAGACTAATATATTAAATATTATTATAATATCCGATTAGTACTCCAATTCATCCTTCCGATTAATCCCCGATTAATCTTAAATCGGTACAATAAAAATTACCGATTTTTATAACCATGATAAAAGAAAATACACACGTGCACATACATATTAACTGAAGTAGTAGATCTAGAATTTATTGAAATCGATCCACATAGATCTCGATCGAAAGTTGTCACATATATCTTGATCGGATCGGGACCAATTTACATCTTAATCGAAATTTGTTATATGATAACATTAGCTTAAACATTTTGATAGATTTAAAAAATACACTAAATTTAAGGTGTGAGTTATCATTCTTCTACATAAATTCATCACCCATCAATTGTCACGACAACATTTATATAAACACATACATTCATACACGCAATAACTAAATTAGTGGAGATTAGATCAAATAACTTGACCATTTAATCTCAGGTACAAAAAGGCTTGGAAAGAGAAAGACATCGCCGCAAGTCTTGAAGAGATATCGACTATCATACATCTTGTTGGATAATTGTTGTAGTCAATGACTATTTATATAATAAACGACTATAAATCTAGAATCTTCTAGATTATGGGTTGTAAATCCTAACATGTAATTTGATCCATCTTTCTTTGGATTTGGTCCAACCTAGTCCTCTACCGGTTCTAATAATATGTCCATTGACGAAGGGGATATATATAATAAATTTAAATTTTTTGACTTAATAAATAAATATTGTTATTAGAGATTACCTTTTTTTTTTACAAAAGGAAAAATTCATTACTTCAAAATATCAGACATAAGAATCCCCACCAAACAACTTGGAGGAGATGTGAAATCAACATGGTTAATATGCAAGACAAGGATATCTAGCAAGCTAATAAAATATGTAATTAAGAATTTCTTATGTGAGAGTTCTTTTTTTAATAATTTATTTTTTCTTGGTTTTGTGCTCTATGACCATCAATTTCACTTATAAAGAAAAGTTAATAAAATTAAATTGACGTGCATAGTACTTTTAGAAAAAACAAAGATATAAATGAAGTAAAATGACATTAATTTATGCAATTAACACAATAAAAAGATTAAAAAAATAGCATTACAAGGGTGAAAATAAAGATTACAAAAACCGAGGAGAAAGGGGCTCGGCGGAAAGAGGATTGTACCATGAGAGAAACCAAGCGGTATCTCTCTTCTATTAAAATTTCCAACCCTTTGCAAGTAAGGCAAATGGATTGTATTTATAGGGGTTGTCTTGGAACTCCTCCTAACTAATTTAGTTGCTTCTTAAGCTGATTACACAAGTGGGCTTCAAGGCCAAATAAAATTTACAAGGCTTTAGATCTAATACAGTCTAATTAAATATTTTTAAGTGGGCTTCATGGTCCAACACAATTTCATCTTTACAAATCTTCCGAATTATATTGACGGTTCTCCTACAAGTGGAAAGGCTTGGTTTTTCAGACTGCTTGAATATGGAAAAAGTACAAAAAAAAAAGAGAAAAATAATCCAAAGAAATACCTTCAAGAGAGCCAAAGCAGTTTCCATTTTCTGGTTTTTCTCTCGCAACTGATGATTTTCCAGTGTAAGAGACTCGATTTATAGGTCCTTCTCTTGGCAGCTTTCTTTTAGCCGTTTGGATATTCCTGGTATTAAATATCAAGATGAATCATATAGCAATTTTATATATGCTGGAAAACATATAGTAGAACATACTTCGGGCATACCTTCTTCTTCTTCCAAGCTTCACGATTTGCGAGGATGTTTTTCTGCCTTTTTTTCTCTTTGCGGTCTAGTTCACTATGCAGAATGAATTTATATATATTTATATATCATTAGAATGCAAAGCATTAATTTTCTTTCTATTAATTTGGGATTATATTCAAGATTGAAGGTAACAAACCTTTGGCCCTGGGTTTGGGATGAGGGAACATTGCTACTTGTCCCCATGGCGGAGGAAACATGTGGAGGTGGCGGGAGTGAGCTTCTTGGCACTTGACAACGTAATACATGTTAACCTCTACAGCATTCTTAGTGTGATATTGTAGGAAAGAATGTCACCTGTTTGACAACCCATTTGATATTTTCATTCTTTTTGGAGCATTATCTTCATTGCTTATTTTCTGCAAGTATTTCAAAAATATATGAATACAAAACGATTGATTGAGCTTAGTAAAAATTGAAATAACAGATGATTTTAAAAGTACTAGAAAAATTCATAGATCTAATTTGTATGATATTTCTCTCCAAAATAACACCAAATGTATATGATCTATCAACATATATCCAGATTATATCGATCGATCTATAAATAAATTCAATATTTTTTATCAAAATAAATAAGCTTTCAAAAATATGATAAACTTCGAATTACATACTAGCTTTAGGGGTGTAAATCATCATTCTTATTCTTTGTAAGCTGCAATCATTCATTATCCATCGATCAACATAGAAACATAAAAACCATGGTTCTAAAAATCCCCGATTTAACCGATTAATCCCCGATTAATCTTTTGTAAGCTAGCCAACGAATTCTATTTTTGAAATCCGATTAATCCTATGAATTTATTTAAAATGATATGTTTAATTGTAAATTAGACTAATATATTAAATATTATTATAATATCCGATTAGTAATCCGATTCTTCCTTCCGATTAATCCCCGATTACCCGATTACCCGATTAATCTAAAATCGGTACCATAACCAATTTATTCCGATTACCGATTTTTATAACCATGATAAAAGAAAATACACACGTGCACATACATATTAACTGAAGTAGTAGATCTAGAATTTATTGACATCGATCCACATAGATCTCGATCGAAAGTTGTCACATATATCTTGATCGGATCGGGACCAATTTACATCTTAATCGAAATTTGTTATATGATAACATTAGCTTAAACATTTTGATAGATTTAAAAAATACACTAAATTTAAGGTGTGAGTTATCATTCTTCTACATAAATTCATCACCCATCAATTGTCACGACAACATTTATATAAACACATACATTCATACACGCAATAACTAAATTAGTGGAGATTAGATCAAATAACTTGACCATTTAATCTCAGGTACAAAAAGGCTTGGAAAGAGAAAGACATCGCCGCAAGTCTTGAAGAGATATCGACTATCATACATCTTGTTGGATAATTGTTGTAGTCAATGACTATTTATATAATAAACGACTATAAATCTAGAATCTTCTAGATTATGGGTTGTAAATCCTAACATGTAATTTGATCCATCTTTCTTTGGATTTGGTCCAACCTAGTCCTCTACCGGTTCTAATAATATGTCCATTGACGAAGGGGATATATATAATAAATTTAAATTTTTTGACTTAATAAATAAATATTGTTATTAGAGATTACCTTTTTTTTTTACAAAAGGAAAAATTCATTACTTCAAAATATCAGACATAAGAATCCCCACCAAACAACTTGGAGGAGATGTGAAATCAACATGGTTAATATGCAAGACAAGGATATCTAGCAAGCTAATAAAATATGTAATTAAGAATTTCTTATGTGAGAGTTCTTTTTTTAATAATTTATTTTTTCTTGGTTTTGTGCTCTATGACCATCAATTTCACTTATAAAGAAAAGTTAATAAAATTAAATTGACGTGCATAGTACTTTTAGAAAAAACAAAGATATAAATGAAGTAAAATGACATTAATTTATGCAATTAACACAATAAAAAGATTAAAAAAATAGCATTACAAGGGTGAAAATAAAGATTACAAAAACCGAGGAGAAAGGGGCTCGGCGGAAAGAGGATTGTACCATGAGAGAAACCAAGAGGTATCTCTCTTCTATTAAAATTTCCAACCCTTTGCAAGTAAGGCAAATGGATTGTATTTATAGGGGTTGTCTTGGAACTCCTCCTAACTAATTTAGTTGCTTCTTAAGCTGATTACACAAGTGGGCTTCAAGGCCAAATAAAATTTACAAGGCTTTAGATCTAATACAGTCTAATTAAATATTTTTAAGTGGGCTTCATGGTCCAACACAATTTCATCTTTACAAATCTTCCGAATTATATTGACGGTTCTCCTACAAGTGGAAAGGCTTGGTTTTTCAGACTGCTTGAATATGGAAAAAGTACAAAAAAAAAAGAGAAAAATAATCCAAAGAAATACCTTCAAGAGAGCCAAAGCAGTTTCCATTTTCTGGTTTTTCTCTCGCAACTGATGATTTTCCAGTGTAAGAGACTCGATTTATAGGTCCTTCTCTTGGCAGCTTTCTTTTAGCCGTTTGGATATTCCTGGTATTAAATATCAAGATGAATCATATAGCAATTTTATATATGCTGGAAAACATATAGTAGAACATACTTCGGGCATACCTTCTTCTTCTTCCAAGCTTCACGATTTGCGAGGATGTTTTTCTGCCTTTTTTTCTCTTTGCGGTCTAGTTCACTATGCAGAATGAATTTATATATATTTATATATCATTAGAATGCAAAGCATTAATTTTCTTTCTATTAATTTGGGATTATATTCAAGATTGAAGGTAACAAACCTTTGGCCCTGGGTTTGGGATGAGGGAACATTGCTACTTGTCCCCATGGCGGAGGAAACATGTGGAGGTGGCGGGAGTGAGCTTCTTGGCACTTGACAACGTAATACATGTTAACCTCTACAGCATTCTTGGTGTGATATTGTAGGAAAGAATGTCACCTGTTTGACAACCCATTTGATATTTTCATTCTTTTTGGAGCATTATCTTCATTGCTTATTTTCTGCAAGTATTTCAAAAATATATGAATACAAAACGATTGATTGAGCTTAGTAAAAATTGAAATAACAGATGATTTTAAAAGTACTAGAAAAATTCATAGATCTAATTTGTATGATATTTCTCTCCAAAATAACACCAAATGTATATGATCTATCAACATATATCCAGATTATATCGATCGATCTATAAATAAATTCAATATTTTTTATCAAAATAAATAAGCTTTCAAAAATATGATAAACTTCGAATTACATACTAGCTTTAGGGGTGTAAATCATCATTCTTATTCTTTGTAAGCTGCAATCATTCATTATCCATCGATCAACATAGAAACATAAAAACCATGGTTCTAAAAATCCCCGATTTAACCGATTAATCCCCGATTAATCTTTTGTAAGCTAGCCAACGAATTCTATTTTTGAAATCCGATTAATCCTATGAATTTATTTAAAATGATATGTTTAATTGTAAATTAGACTAATATATTAAATATTATTATAATATCCGATTAGTAATCCGATTCTTCCTTCCGATTAATCCCCGATTACCCGATTACCCGATTAATCTAAAATCGGTACCATAACCAATTTATTCCGATTACCGATTTTTATAACCATGATAAAAGCAAATACACACGTGCACATACATATTAACTAAAGCAGTAGATCTAGAATTGATTGACATCGATCCACATAGATCTCGATCGAAAGTTGTCACATATATCTTGATCGGATCGGGACCAATTTACATCTTATTTGAAATTTGTTATATGATAACATTAGCTTAAACATTTTGATAGATTTCAAAAATACACTAAATTTAAGGTGTGAGTTATCATTCTTCTACATAAATTCATCACCCATCAATTGTCACGACAACATTTAAATAAACACATACATTCATACACGCAATAACTAAATTAGTGGAGATTAGATCAAATAACCTGACCATTTAATCTCAGGTACAAAAAGGCTTGGAAAGAGAAAGACATCGCCGCAAGTCTTGAAGAGATATCTACTATTATACATCTTGTTGGATAATTGTTGCAGTCAATGACTATTTATATAATAAACGACTATAAATCTAGAATCTTCTAGATTATGGGCTGTAAATCCTAACATGTAATTTGATCCATCTTTCTTTGGATTTGGTCCAACCTAGTCCTCTACCGGTTCTAATAATATGTCCATTGACGAAGGGGATATATATAATAAATTTAAATTTTTTGACTTAATATATAAATATTGTTATTAGAGATTACCTTTTTTTTTACAAAAGGAAAAATTCATTACTTCAAAATATCAGACATAAGAATCCCCACCAAACAACTTGGAGGAGATGTGAAATCAACATGGTTAATATGCAAGACAAGGATATCTAGCAAGCTAATAAAATAGGTAATTAAGAATTTCTTATGTGAGAGTTCTTTTTTAAGAATTTATTTTTTCTTGGTTTTGTGCTCTATGACCATCAATTTCACTTATAAAGAAAAGTTAATAAAATTAAATTGACGTGCATAGTACTTTTAGAAAAAACAAAGATATAAATGAAGTAAAATGACATTAATTTATGCAATTAAAACAATAAAAAGATTAAAAAAATAGCATTACAATGGTGAAAATAAAGATTACAAAAACCGAGGAGAAAGGGGCTCGGCGGAAAGAGGATTGTACCATGAGAGAAACCAAGCGGTATCTCTCTTCTATTAAAATTTCCAACCCTTTGCAAGTAAGGCAAATGGATTGTATTTATAGGGGTTGTCTTGGAACTCCTCCTAACTAATTTAGTTGCTTCTTAAGCTGATTACACAAGTGGGCTTCAAGGCCAAATAAAATTTACAAGGCTTTAGATCTAATACAGTCTAATTAAATATTTTTAAGTGGGCTTCATGGTCCAACACAATTTCATCTTTACAAATCTTCCGAATTATATTGACGGTTCTCCTACAAGTGGAAAGGCTTGGTTTTTCAGACTGCTTGAATATGGAAAAAGTACAAAAAAAAAAGAGAAAAATAATCCAAAGAAATACCTTCAAGAGAGCCAAAGCAGTTTCCATTTTCTGGTTTTTCTCTCGCAACTGATGATTTTCCAGTGTAAGAGACTCGATTTATAGGTCCTTCTCTTGGCAGCTTTCTTTTAGCCGTTTGGATATTCCTGGTATTAAATATCAAGATGAATCATATAGCAATTTTATATATTCTGGAAAACATATAGTAGAACATACTTCGGGCATACCTTCTTCTTCTTCCAAGCTTCACGATTTGCGAGGATGTTTTTCTGCCTTTTTTTCTCTTTGCGGTCTAGTTCACTATGCAGAATGAATTTATATATATTTATATATCATTAGAATGCAAAGCATTAATTTTCTTTCTATTAATTTGGGATTATATTCAAGATTGAAGGTAACAAACCTTTGGCCCTGGTATGGGATGAGGGAACATTGCTACTTGTCCCCATGGCGGAGGAAACATGTGGAGGTTGCGGGAGTGAGCTTCTTGGCACCTGACAACGTAATACATGTTAACCTCTACAGCATTCTTGGTGTGATACTGTAGGAAAGAATGTCACCTGTTTGACAACCCATTTGATATTTTCATTCTTTTTGGAGCATTATCTTCATTGCTTATTTTCTGCAAGTATTTCAAAAATATATGAATACAAAACGATTGATTGAGCTTAGTAAAAATTGAAATAACAGATGATTTTAAAAGTACTAGAAAAATTCATAGATCTAATTTGTATGATATTTCTCTCCAAAATAACACCAAATGTATATGATCTATCAACATATATCCAGATTATATCGATCGATCTATAAATAAATTCAATATTTTTTATAAAAATAAATAAGCTTTCAAAAATATGATAAACTTCGAATTACATACTAGCTTTAGGGGTGCAAATCATCATTCTTATTCTTTGTAACCTGCAATCATTCATTATACATCGATCAACATAGAAACATAAAAACCATGGTTCTAAAAATCCCCGATTTAACCGATTAATCACCGATTAATCTTTTGTAAGCTAGCCAACGAATTCTATTTTTGAAATCCGATTAATCCTATGAATTTATTTAAAATGATATGTTTAATTGTAAATTAGTCTAATATATTAAATATTATTATAATATCCGATTAGTACTCCGATTCTTCCTTCCGAATAATCCCCGATTACCCGATTACCCGATTAATCTAAAATCGGTACCATAACCAATTTATACCGATTACCGATTTTTATAACCATGATAAAAGCAAATACACACGTGCACATACATATTAACTAAAGCAGTAGATCTAGAATTGATTGACATCGATCCACATAGATCTCGATCGAAAGTTGTCACATATGTCTTGATCGGATCGGGACCAATTTACATCTTAATCGAAATTTTTTATATGATAACATTAGCTTAAACATTTTGATAGATTTCAAAAATACACTAAATTTAAGGTGCGAGTTATCATTCTTCTACATAAATTCATCACCCATCAATTGTCACGACAACATTTAAATAAACACATACATTCATACACGCAATAACTAAATTAGTGGAGATTAGATCAAATAACCTGACCATTTAATCTCAGGTACAAAAAGGCTTGGAAAGAGAAAGACATCGCCGCAAGTCTTGAAGAGATATCTACTATTATACATCTTGTTGGATAATTGTTGCAGTCAATGACTATTTATATAATAAACGACTATAAATCTAGAATCTTCTAGATTATGGGCTGTAAATCCTAACATGTAATTTGATCCATCTTTCTTTGGATTTGGTCCAACCTAGTCCTCTACCGGTTCTAATAATATGTCCATTGATGAAGGGGATATATATAATAAATTTAAATTTTTTGACTTAATAAATAAATATTATTATTAGAGATTACCTTTTTTTTTTGACAAAAGGAAAAATTCATTACTTCAAAATATCAGACATAAGAATCCCCACCAAACAACTTGGAGGAGATGTGAAATCAACATGGTTAATATGCAAGACAAGGATATCTAGCAAGCTGATAAAATAGGTAATTAAGAATTTCTTATGTGAGAGTTCTTTTTTAAGAATTTATTTTTTCTTGGTTTTGTGCTCTATGACCATCAATTTCACTTATAAAGAAAAGTTAATAAAATTAAATTGACGTGCATAGTACTTTTAGAAAAAACAAAGATATAAATGAAGTAAACTGACATTAATTTATGCAATTAACACAATAAAAAGATTAAAAAAATAGCATTACAATGGTGAAAATAAAGATTACAAAAACCGAGGAGAAAGGGGCTCGGCGGAAAGAGGATTGTACCGTGAGAGAAACCAAGCGGTATCTCTCTTCTATTAAAATTTCCAACCCTTTGCAAGTAAGGCAAATGGACTGTATTTATAGGGGTTGTCTTGGAACTCCTCCTAACTAATTTACTTGCTTCTTAAGCTGATTACACAAGTGGGCTTCAAGGCCAAATAAAATTTACAAGGCTTTAGATCTAATACAGTCTAATTAAATATTTTTAAGTGGGCTTCATGGTCCAACACAATTTCATCTTGACAAATCTTCCGAATTATATTGACGGTTCTCCTACAAGTGGATAGGCTTGGTTTTTCAGACTACTTTAATATGGAAAAAGTACAAAAAAAAAAAAATAATCCAAAGAAATACCTTCAAGAGAGCCAAAGCAGTTTCCATTTTCTGGTTTTTCTCTCGCAATTGATGATTTTCCAATGTAAGAGACTCGATTTATAGGTCCTTCTCTTGGCAGCTTTCTTTTAGCCGCTTTGATATTCCTGGTATTAAATATCAAGATGAATTATATAGCAATTTTATATATGCTGGAAAACATATAGTTGAACATACTTCGGGCATACCTTCTTCTTTTTCCTAGCTTCACGATTTACGAGAATGCTTTTCCGCCTTTTTTTCTCTTTGCGGTATAGTTCACTATGCAGAATGAATTTATATATATTTATATATCATTAGAATGCAAAGCATTAATTTTCTTTATATTAATTTAGGATTATATTCGAGATTGAAGGTAACAAACCTTTGGCCCTGGTATGGGATGAGGGAACATTGCTACTTGTCCCCATGGCGGAGGAAACATGTGGAGGTGGCGGGAGTGAGCTTCTTGGCACCTGACAACGTAATACATGTTAACCTCTACAACATTCTTGGTGTAATACTGTAGGAAAGAATGTCACCTGTTTGACAAACCATTTGATATTTTCATTCTTTTTGGAGCATTATCTTCATTGCTTATTTTCTGCAAGTATTTCAAAAATATATGAATACAAAATGATTGATTGAGCTTAGTAAAAATTGAAATAACAGATGATTTTAAAAGTACTAGAAAAATTCATAGATCTAATTTGTATGATATTTCTCTCCAAAATAACACCAAATGTATAAGATCTATCAACATATATCCGGATAATATCGGTCGATCTATAAATAAATTCAATATTTTTTATCAAAATAAATAAGCTTTCAAAAATATGATAGACTTCGAATTACATACTAGCTTTAGGGGTGCAAATCATCATTCTTATTCTTTGTAACCTGCAATCATTCATTATCCATCGATCAACATAGAAACATAAAAACCATGGTTCTAAAAATCCCCAATTTAACCGATTAATCCCCGATTAATCTTTTAAGCTAGCCAACAGATTCTATTTTTGAAATCCGATTAATCCTATGAATTTATTTAAAATGATATGTTTAATTGTAAATTAGACTAATATATTAAATATTATTATAATATCCGATTAGTACTTCGATTCATCCTTCCGATTAATCCCCGATTACCCGATTAATCTTAAATCGGTACCATAACCAATTTATACCGATTACCGATTTTTATAACCATGATAAAAGCAAATACACATGTGCACATACATATTAACTGAAGCAGTAGATCTAGAATTGATTGACATCGATCCACATAGATCTCGATCGAAAGTTGTCACATATATCTTGATCGGATCGGGACCAATTTACATCTTAATCGAAATTTGTTATATGATAACATTAGCTTAAACATTTTGATAGATTTCAAAAATACACTAAATTTAAGGTGTGAGTTATCATTCTTCTACATAAATTCATCACCCATCAATTGTCACGACAACATTTAAATGAACACATACATTCAAACACGCAACAACGAAATTAGTGGAGATTAGATCAAATAACCTGACCATTTAATCTCAGGTACAAAAAGGCTTGGAAAGAGAAAGACATCGCCGCAAGTCTTGAAGAAATATCTACTATTATACATCTTGTTGGATAATTGTTGCAGTCAATGACTATTTATATAATAAACGACTATAAATCTAGAATCTTCTAGATTATGGGCTGTAAATCCTAACATGTAATTTGATCCATCTTTCTTTGGATTTGGTCCAACCTAGTCCTCTATCGGCCGGTTCTAATAATATGTCCATTGACGAAGGGGATATATATAATAAATTTAAATTTTTTGACTTAATAAATAAATATTATTATTAGAGATTACCTTTTTTTTTTACAAAAGGAAAAATTCATTACTTCAAAATATCAGACATAAGAATCCCCACCAAACAACTTGGAGGAGATGTGAAATCAACATGGTTAATATTCAAGACAAGGATATCTAGCAATCTAATAAAATAGGTAATTAAGAATTTCTTATGTGAGAGTTCTTTTTTAAGAATTTATTTTTTCTTGGTTTTGTGCTCTATGACCATCAATTTCACTTATAAAGAAAAGTTAATAAAATTAAATTGACATGCATAGTACTTTTAGAAAAAACAAAGATATAAATGAAGTAAAATAACATTAATTTATGCAATTAACAAAATAAAAAGATTAAAAAAATAGCATTACAACGGTGAAAATAAAGATTACAAAAACCGAGGAGAAAGGGGCTCGGCGGAAAGAGGATTGTACCGTGAGAGAAACCAAGCGGTATTTCTCTTCTATTAAAATTTCCAACCCTTTGCAAGTAAGGCAAATGGATTGTATTTATAGGGGTTGTCTTGGAACTCCTCCTAACTAATTTACTTGCTTCTTAAGCTGATTACACAAGTCGGCTTCAAGGCCAAATAAAATTTACAAGGCTTTAATTCTAATACAGTCTAATTAAATATTTTTAAGTGGGCTTCATGGTCCAACACAATTTCATCTTGACAAATCTTCCGAATTATATTGACGGTTCTCCTACAAGTGGAAAGGCTTGGTTTTTCAGACTGCTTGAATATGGAAAAAGTACAAAAAAAAATAATCCAAAGAAATACCTTCAAGAGAGCCAAAGCAGTTTCCATTTTCTGGTTTTTCTCTCGCAACTGATGATTTTCCAGTGTAAGAGACTCGATTTATAGGTCCTTCTCTTGGCAGCTTTCTTTTAGCCGTTTTGATATTCCTGGTATTAAATATCAAGATGAATGATATAGCAATTTTATATATGCTGGAAAACATATAGTAGAACATACTTCGGGCATACCTTCTTCTTTTTCCTAGCTTCACGATTTGCGAGAATGCTTTTCTGCCTTTTTTTCTCTTTGCGGTATAGTTCACTATGCAGAATGAATTTATATATATTTATATATCATTAGAATGCAAAGCATTAATTTTCTTTATATTAATTTGGGATTATATTCGAGATTGAAGGTAACAAACCTTTGGCCCTGGTATGGGATGAGGGAACATTGCTACTTGTCCCCATGGCGGAGGAAACATGTGGAGGTGGCGGGAGTGAGCTTCTTGGCACCTGACAACGTAATACATGTTAACCTCTACAGCATTCTTGGTGTAATACTGTAGGAAAGAATGTCACCTGTTTGACAAACCATTTGATATTTTCATTCTTTTTGGAGCATTATCTTCATTGCTTATTTTCTGCAAGTATTTCAAAAATATATGAATACAAAATGATTGATTGAGCTTAGTAAAAATTGAAATAACAGATGATTTTAAAAGTACTAGAAAAATTCATAGATCTAATTTGTATGATATTTCTCTCCAAAATAACACCAAATGTATAAGATCTATCAACATATATCCGGATAATCTCGGTCGATTTATAAATAAATTCAATATTTTTTATCAAAATAAATAAGCTTTCAAAAATATGATAGACTTCGAATTACATACTAGCTTTAGGGGTGCAAATCATCATTCTTATTCTTTGTAACCTGCAATCATTCATTATCCATCGATCAACATAGAAACATAAAAACCATGGTTCTAAAAATCCCCAATTTAACCGATTAATCCCCGATTAATCTTTTTAAGCTAGCCAACAGATTCTATTTTTGAAATCCGATTAATCCTATGAATTTATTTAAAATGATATGTTTAATTGTAAATTAGACTAATATATTAAATATTATGATAATATCCGATTAGTACTCCGATTCATCCTTCCGATTAATCCCCGATTACCCGATTAATCTTAAATCGGTACCATAACCAATTTATACCGATTACCGATTTTTATAACCATGATAAAAGCAAATACACATGTGCACATACATATTAACTGAAGCAGTAGATCTAGAATTGATTGACATCGATCCACATAGATCTCGATCGAAAATTGTCACATATATCTTGATCGGATCGGGACCAATTTACATCTTAATCGAAATTTGTTATATGATAACATTAGCTTAAACATTTTGATAGATTTCAAAAATACATTAAATTTAAGGTGTGAGTTATCATTCTTCTACATAAATTCATCACCCATCAATTGTCACGACAACATTTAAATGAACACATACATTCAAACACGCAATAACGAAATTAGTGGAGATTAGATCAAATAACCTGACCATTTAATCTCAGGTACAAAAAGGCTTGGAAAGAGAAAGACATCGCCGCAAGTCTTGTAGAAATATCGACTATTATACATCTTGTTGGATAATTGTTGCAGTCAATGACTATTTATATAATAAACGACTATAAATCTAGAATCTTCTAGATTATGGGCTGTAAATCCTAACATGTAATTTGATCCATCTTTCTTTGGATTTGGTCCAACCTAGTCCTCTATCGGCCGGTTCTAATAATATGTCCATTGACGAAGGGGATATATATAATAAATTTAAATTTTTTGACTTAATAAATAAATATTATTATTAGAGATTACCTTTTTTTTTTACAAAAGGAAAAATTCATTACTTCAAAATATCAGACATAAGAATCCCCACCAAACAACTTGGAGGAGATGTGAAATCAACATGGTTAATATTCAAGACAAGGATATCTAGCAATCTAATAAAATAGGTAATTAAGAATTTCTTATGTGAGAGTTCTTTTTTAAGAATTTATTTTTTCTTGGTTTTGTGCTCTATGACCATCAATTTCACTTATAAAGAAAAGTTAATAAAATTAAATTGACGTGCATAGTACTTTTGGAAAAAACAAAGATATAAATGAAGTAAAATGACATTAATTTATGCAATTAACAAAATAAAAAGATTAAAAAAAATAGCATTACAACGGTGAAAATAAAGATTACAAAAACCTTGGAGAAAGGGGCTCGGCGGAAAGAGGATTGTACCGTGAGAGAAACCAAGCGGTATTTCTCTTCTATTAAAATTTCCAACCCTTTGCAAGTAAGGCAAATGGATTGTATTTATAGGGGTTGTCTTGGAACTCCTCCTAACTAATTTAATTGCTTCTTAAGCTGATTACACAAGTCGGCTTCAAGGCCAAATAAAATTTACAAGGCTTTAATTCTAATACAGTCTAATTAAATATTTTTAAGTGGGCTTCATGGTCCAACACAATTTCATCTTGACAAATCTTCCGAATTATATTGACGGTTCTCCTACAAGTGGAAAGGCTTGGTTTTTCAGACTGCTTGAATATGGAAAAAGTACAAAAAAAGTAATCCAAAGAAATACCTTCAAGAGAGCCAAAGCAGTTTCCATTTTCTGGTTTTTCTCTCGCAACTGATGATTTTCCAGTGTAAGAGACTCGATTTATAGGTCCTTCTCTTGGCAGCTTTCTTTTAGCCGTTTTGATATTCCTGGTATTAAATATCAAGATGAATGATATAGCAATTTTATATATGCTGGAAAACATATAGTAGAACATACTTCGGGCATACCTTCTTCTTTTTCCTAGCTTCACGATTTGCGAGAATGCTTTTCTGCCTTTTTTTCTCTTTGCGGTATAGTTCACTATGCAGAATGAATTTATATATATTTATATATCATTAGAATGCAAAGCATTAATTTTCTTTATATTAATTTGGGATTATATTCGAGATTGAAGGTAACAAACCTTTGGCCCTGGTATGGGATGAGGGAACATTGCTACTTGTCCCCATGGAGGAGGAAATATGTGGAGGTGGCGGGAGTGAGCTTCTTGGCACCTGACAACGTAATACATGTTAACCTCTACAGCATTCTTGGTGTAATACTGTAGGAAAGAATGTCACCTGTTTGACAAACCATTTGATATTTTCATTCTTTTTGGAGCATTATCTTCATTGCTTACTTTCTGCAAGTATTTCAAAAATATATGAATACAAAATGATTGATTGAGCTTAGTAAAAATTGAAATAACAGATGATTTTAAAAGTACTAGAAAAATTCATAGATCTAATTTGTATGATATTTCTCTCCAAAATAACACCAAATGTATAAGATCTATCAACATATATCTGGATAATCTCGGTCGATTTATAAATAAATTCAATATTTTTTATCAAAATAAATAAGCTTTCAAAAATAAGATAGACTTCGAATTACATACTAGCTTTAGGGGTGCAAATCATCATTCTTATTCTTTGTAACCTGCAATCATTCATTATCCATCGATCAACATAGAAACATAAAAACCATGGTTCTAAAAATCCCCAATTTAACCGATTAATCCCCGATTAATCTTTTTAAGCTAGCCAACAGATTCTATTTTTGAAATCCGATTAATCCTATGAATTTATTTAAAATGATATGTTTAATTGTAAATTAGACTAATATATTAAATATTATGATAATATCCGATTAGTACTCCGATTCATCCTTCCGATTAATCCCCGATTACCCGATTAATCTTAAATCGGTACCATAACCAATTTATACCGATTACCGATTTTTATAACCATGATAAAAGCAAATACACATGTGCACATACATATTAACTGAAGCAGTAGATCTAGAATTGATTGACATCGATCCACATAGATCTCGATCGAAAATTGTCACATATATCTTGATCGGATCGGGACCAATTTACATCTTAATCGAAATTTGTTATATGATAACATTAGCTTAAACATTTTGATAGATTTCAAAAATACACTAAATTTAAGGTGTGAGTTATCATTCTTCTACATAAATTCATCACCCATCAATTGTCACGACAACATTTAAATGAACACATACATTCAAACACGCAATAACGAAATTAGTGGAGATTAGATCAAATAACCTGACCATTTAATCTCAGGTACAAAAAGGCTTGGAAAGAGAAAGACATCGCCGCAAGTCTTGAAGAAATATCGACTATTATACATCTTGTTGGATAATTGTTGCAGTCAATGACTATTTATATAATAAACGACTATAAATCTAGAATCTTCTAGATTATGGGCTGTAAATCCTAACATGTAATTTGATCCATCTTTCTTTGGATTTGGTCCAACCTAGTCCTCTATCGGCCGGTTCTAATAATATGTCCATTGACATATTATTATTTAAATTTAAATTTAAATTTAAATTTTTTGACTTAATAAATAAATATTATTATTAGAGATTACCCTTTTTTTTTACAAAAGGAAAAATTCATTACTTCAAAATATCAGACATAAGAATCCCCACCAAACAACTTGGAGGAGATGTGAAATCAACATGGTTTATATTCAAGACAAGGATATCTAGCAATCTAATAAAATAGGTAATTAAGAATTTCTTATGTGAGAGTTCTTTTTTAAGAATTTATTTTTTCTTGGTTTTGTGCTCTATGACCATCAATTTCACTTATAAAGAAAAGTTAATAAAATTAAATTGACGTGCATAGTACTTTTAGAAAAAACAAAGATATAAATGAAGTAAAATGACATTAATTTATGCAATTAACAAAATAAAAAGATTAAAAAAATAGCATTACAATGGTGAAAATAAAGATTACAAAAATCGAGGAGAAAGGGGCTCGGCGGAAAGAGGATTGTACCGTGAGAGAAACCAAGCGGTATTTCTCTTCTATTAAAATTTCCAACCCTTTGCAAGTAAGGCAAATGGATTGTATTTATAGGGGTTGTCTTGGAACTCCTCCTAACTAATTTACTTGCTTCTTAAGCTGATTACACAAGTGGGCTTCAAGGCCAAATAAAATTTACAAGGCTTTAGATCTAATACAGTCTAATTAAATATTTTTAAGTGGGCTTCATGGTCCAACACAATTTCATCTTGACAAATCTTCCGAATTATATTGACGGTTCTCCTACAAGTGGAAAGGCTTGGTTTTTCAGACTGCTTGAATATGGAAAAAGTACAAAAAAAAAAAAATAATCCAAAGAAATACCTTCAAGAGAGCCAAAGCAGTTTCCATTTTCTGGTTTTTCTCTCGCAACTGATGATTTTCCAGTGTAAGAGACTCGATTTATAGGTCCTTCTCTTGGCAGCTTTCTTTTAGCCGTTTTGATATTCCTCATATTAAATATCAAGATGAATTATATAGCAATTTTATAAATGCTGGAAAACATATAGTAGAACATACTTCGGGCATAACTTCTTCTTTTTCCTAGCTTCACGATTTGCGAGAATGCTTTTCTGCCTTTTTTTCTCTTTGCGGTATAGTTCACTATGCAGAATGAATTTATATATATTTATATATCATTAGAATGAAAAGCATTAATTTTCTTTATATTAATTTGGGATTATATTCGAGATTGAAGGTAACAAACCTTTGGCCCTGGTATGGGATGAGGGAACATTGCTACTTGTCCCCATAGCGGAGGAAACATGTGGAGGTGGCGGGAGTGAGCTTCTTGGCACCTGACAACGTAATACATGTTAACCTCTACAGCATTCTTGGTGTAATACTGTAGGAAAGAATGTCACCTGTTTGACAAACCATTTGATATTTTCATTCTTTTTGGAGCATTATCTTCATTGCTTATTTTCTGCAAGTATTTCAAAAATATATGAATACAAAATGATTGATTGAGCTTAGTAAAAATTGAAATAACAGATGATTTTAAAAGTACTAGAAAAATTCATAGATCTAATTTGTATGATATTTCTCTCCAAAATAACACCAAATGTATAAGATCTATCAACATATATCCGGATAATATCGGTCGATCTATAAATAAATTCAATATTTTTTATCAAAATAAATAAGCTTTCAAAAATATGATAGACTTCGAATTACATACTAGCTTTAGGGGTGCAAATCATCATTCTTATTCTTTGTAACCTGCAATCATTCATTATCCATCGATCAACATAGAAACATAAAAACCATGGTTCTAAAAATTCCCAATTTAACCGATTAATCCCCGATTAATCTTTTTAAGCTAGCCAACAGATTCTATTTTTGAAATCCGATTAATCCTATGAATTTATTTAAAATGATATGTTTAATTGTAAATTAGACTAATATATTAAATATTATTATAATATCCGATTAGTACTCCGATTCATCCTTCCGATTAATCCCCGATTACCCGATTAATCTTAAATCGGTACCATAACCAATTTATACCGATTAACGATTTTTATAACCATGATAAAAGCAAATACACATGTGCACATACATATTAACTGAAGCAGTAGATCTAGAATTGATTGACATCGATCCACATAGATCTCGATCGAAAATTGTCACATATATCTTGATCGGATCGGGACCAATTTACATCTTAATCGAAATTTGTTATATGATAACATTAGCTTAAACATTTTGATAGATTTCAAAAATACACTAAATTTAAGGTGTGAGTTATCATTCTTCTACATAAATTCATCACCCATCAATTGTCACGACAACATTTAAATGAACACATACATTCAAACACGCAATAACGAAATTAGTGGAGATTAGATCAAATAACCTGACCATTTAATCTCAGGTACAAAAAGGCTTGGAAAGAGAAAGACATCGCCGCAAGTCTTGAAGAAATATCGACTATTATACATCTTGTTGGATAATTGTTGCAGTCAATGACTATTTATATAATAAACGACTATAAATCTAGAATCTTCTAGATTATGGGCTGTAAATCCTAACATGTAATTTGATCCATCTTTCTTTGGATTTGGTCCAACCTAGTCCTCTATCGGCCGGTTCTAATAATATGTCCATTGACGAAGGGGATATATATAATAAATTTAAATTTTTTGACTTAATAAATAAATATTATTATTAGAGATTACCTTTTTTTTTACAAAAGGAAAAATCTATTACTTCAAAATATCAGACATAAGAATCCCCACCAAACAACTTGGAGGAGATGTGAAATCAACATGGTTAATATTCAAGACAAGGATATCAAGCAATCTAATAAAATAGGTAATTAAGAATTTCTTGTGTGAGAGTTCTTTTTTAAGAATTTATTTTTTCTTGGTTTTGTGCTCTATGACCATCAATTTCACTTATAAAGAAAAGTTAATAAAATTAAATTGACGTGCATAGTACTTTTAGAAAAAACAAAGATATAAATGAAGTAAAATGACATTAATTTATGCAATTAACAAAATAAAAAGATTAAAAAAATAGCATTACAACGGTGAAAATAAAGATTACAAAAACCGAGGAGAAAGGGGCTCGGCAGAAAGAGGATTGTACCGTGAGAGAAACCAAGCGGTATTTCTCTTCTATTAAAATTTCCAACCCTTTGCAAGTAAGGCAAATGGATTGTATTTATAGGGGTTGTCTTGGAACTCCTCCTAACTAATTTACTTGCTTCTTAAGCTGATTACACAAGTCGGCTTCAAGGCCAAATAAAATTTACAAGGCTTTAATTCTAATACAGTCTAATTAAATATTTTTAAGTGGGCTTCATGGTCCAACACAATTTCATCTTGACAAATCTTCCGAATTATATTGACGGTTCTCCTACAAGTGGAAAGGCTTGGTTTTTCAGACTGCTTGAATATGGAAAAAGTACAAAAAAAAATAATCCAAAGAAATACCTTCAAGAGAGCCAAAGCAGTTTCCATTTTCTGGTTTTTCTCTCGCAACTGATGATTTTCCAGTGTAAGAGACTCGATTTATAGGTCCTTCTCTTGGCAGCTTTCTTTTAGCCGTTTTGATATTCCTGGTATTAAATATCAAGATGAATGATATAGCAATTTTATATATGCTGGAAAACATATAGTAGAACATACTTCGGGCATACCTTCTACTTTTTCCTAGCTTCACGATTTGCGAGAATGCTTTTCTGCCTTTTTTTCTCTTTGCGGTATAGTTCACTATGCAGAATGAATTTATATATATTTATATATCATTAGAATGCAAAGCATTAATTTTCTTTATATTAATTTGGGATTATATTCGAGATTGAAGGTAACAAACCTTTGGCCCTGGTATGGGATGAGGGAACATTGCTACTTGTCCCCATGGCGGAGGAAACATGTGGAGGTGGCGGGAGTGAGCTTCTTGGCACCTGACAACGTAATACATGTTAACCTCTACAGCATTCTTGGTGTAATACTGTAGGAAAGAATGTCACCTGTTTGACAAACCATTTGATATTTTCATTCTTTTTGGAGCATTATCTTCATTGCTTATTTTCTGCAAGTATTTCAAAAATATATGAATACAAAATGATTGATTGAGCTTAGTAAAAATTGAAATAACAGATGATTTTAAAAGTACTAGAAAAATTCATAGATCTAATTTGTATGATATTTCTCTCCAAAATAACACCAAATGTATAAGATCTATCAACATATATCCGGATAATCTCGGTCGATTTATAAATAAATTCAATATTTTTTATCAAAATAAATAAGCTTTCAAAAATATGATAGACTTCGAATTACATACTAGCTTTAGGGGTGCAAATCATCATTCTTATTCTTTGTAACCTGCAATCATTCATTATCCATCGATCAACATAGAAACATAAAAACCATGGTTCTAAAAATCCCCAATTTAACCGATTAATCCCCGATTAATCTTTTTAAGCTAGCCAACAGATTCTATTTTTGAAATCCGATTAATCCTATGAATTTATTTAAAATGATATGTTTAATTGTAAATTAGACTAATATATTAAATATTATGATAATATCCGATTAGTACTCCGATTCATCCTTCCGATTAATCCCCGATTACCCGATTAATCTTAAATCGGTACCATAACCAATTTATACCGATTACCGATTTTTATAACCATGATAAAAGCAAATACACATGTGCACATACATATTAACTGAAGCAGTAGATCTAGAATTGATTGACATCGATCCACATAGATCTCGATCGAAAATTGTCACATATATCTTGATCGGATCGGGACCAATTTACATCTTAATCGAAATTTGTTATATGATAACATTAGCTTAAACATTTTGATAGATTTCAAAAATACACTAAATTTAAGGTGTGAGTTATCATTCTTCTACATAAATTCATCACCCATCAATTGTCACGACAACATTTAAATGAACACATACATTCAAACACGCAACAACGAAATTAGTGGAGATTAGATCAAATAACCTGACCATTTAATCTCAGGTACAAAAAGGCTTGGAAAGAGAAAGACATCGCCGCAAGTCTTGAAGAAATATCGACTATTATACATCTTGTTGGATAATTGTTGCAGTCAATGACTATTTATATAATAAACGACTATAAATCTAGAATCTTCTAGATTATGGGCTGTAAATCCTAACATGTAATTTGATCCATCTTTCTTTGGATTTGGTCCAACCTAGTCCTCTATCGGCCGGTTCTAATAATATGTCCATTGACGAAGGGGATATATATAATAAATTTAAATTTTTTGACTTAATAAATAAATATTATTATTAGAGATTACCTTTTTTTTTACAAAAGGAAAAATTCATTACTTCAAAATATCAGACATAAGAATCCCCACCAAACAACTTGGAGGAGATGTGAAATCAACATGGTTTATATTCAAGACAAGGATATCTAGCAATCTAATAAAATAGGTAATTAAGAATTTCTTATGTGAGAGTTCTTTTTTAAGAATTTATTTTTTCTTGGTTTTGTGCTCTATGACCATCAATTTCACTTATAAAGAAAAGTTAATAAAATTAAATTGACGTGCATAGTACTTTTAGAAAAAACAAAGATATAAATGAAGTAAAATGACATTAATTTATGCAATTAACAAAATAAAAAGATTAAAAAAATAGCATTACAATGGTGAAAATAAAGATTACAAAAATCGAGGAGAAAGGGGCTCGGCGGAAAGAGGATTGTACCGTGAGAGAAACGAAGCGGTATTTCTCTTCTATTAAAATTTCCAACCCTTTGCAAGTAAGGCAAATGGATTGTATTTATAGGGGTTGTCTTGGAACTCCTCCTAACTAATTTACTTGCTTCTTAAGCTGATTACACAAGTGGGCTTCAAGGCCAAATAAAATTTACAAGGCTTTAGATCTAATACAGTCTAATTAAATATTTTTAAGTGGGCTTCATGGTCCAACACAATTTCATCTTGACAAATCTTCCGAATTATATTGACGGTTCTCCTACAAGTGGAAAGGCTTGGTTTTTCAGATTGCTTGAATATGGAAAAAGTACAAAAAAAAAAATAATCCAAAGAAATACCTTCAAGAGAGCCAAAGCAGTTTCCATTTTCTGGTTTTTCTCTCGCAACTGATGATTTTCCAGTGTAAGAGACTCGATTTATAGGTCCTTCTCTTGGCAGCTTTCTTTTTGCCGTTTTGATATTCCTCGTATTAAATATCAAGATGAATTATATAGCAATTTTATAAATGCTGGAAAACATATAGTAGAACATACTTCGGGCATAACTTCTTCTTTTTCCTAGCTTCACGATTTGCGAGAATGCTTTTCTGCCTTTTTTTCTCTTTGCGGTATAGTTCACTATGCAGAATGAATTTATATATATTTATATATCATTAGAATGCAAAGCATTAATTTTCTTTATATTAATTTGGGATTATATTCGAGATTGAAGGTAACAAACCTTTGGCCCTGGTATGGGATGAGGGAACATTGCAACTTGTCCCCATGGCGGAGGAAACATGTGGAGGTGGCGGGAGTGAGCTTCTTGGCACCTGACAACGTAATACATGTTAACCTCTACAGCATTCTTGGTGTAATACTGTAGGAAAGAATGTCACCTGTTTGACAAACCATTTGATATTTTCATTCTTTTTGGAGCATTATCTTCATTGCTTATTTTCTGCAAGTATTTCAAAAATATATGAATACAAAATGATTGATTGAGCTTAGTAAAAATTGAAATAACAGATGATTTTAAAAGTACTAGAAAAATTCATAGATCTAATTTGTATGATATTTCTCTCCAAAATAACACCAAATGTATAAGATCTATCAACATATATCCGGATAATCTCGGTCGATTTATAAATAAATTCAATATTTTTTATCAAAATAAATAAGCTTTCAAAAATATGATAGACTTCGAATTACATACTAGCTTTAGGGGTGCAAATCATCATTCTTATTCTTTGTAACCTGCAATCATTCATTATCCATCGATCAACATAGAAACATAAAAACCATGGTTCTAAAAATCCCCAATTTAACCGATTAATCCCCGATTAATCTTTTTAAGCTAGCCAACAGATTCTATTTTTGAAATCCGATTAATCCTATGAATTTATTTAAAATGATATGTTTAATTGTAAATTAGACTAATATATTAAATATTATTATAATATCCGATTAGTACTCCGATTCATCCTTCCGATTAATCCCCGATTACCCGATTAATCTTAAATCGGTACCATAACCAATTTATACCGATTAACGATTTTTATAACCATGATAAAAGCAAATACACATGTGCACATACATATTAACTGAAGCAGTAGATCTAGAATTGATTGACATCGATCCACATAGATCTCGATCGAAAATTGTCACATATATCTTGATCGGATCGGGACCAATTTACATCTTAATCGAAATTTGTTATATGATAACATTAGCTTAAACATTTTGATAGATTTCAAAAATACACTAAATTTAAGGTGTGAGTTATCATTCTTCTACATAAATTCATCACCCATCAATTGTCACGACAACATTTAAATGAACACATACATTCAAACACGCAATAACGAAATTAGTGGAGATTAGATCAAATAACCTGACCATTTAATCTCAGGTACAAAAAGGCTTGGAAAGAGAAAGACATCGCCGCAAGTCTTGAAGAAATATCGACTATTATACATCTTGTTGGATAATTGTTGCAGTCAATGACTATTTATATAATAAACGACTATAAATCTAGAATCTTCTAGATTATGGGCTGTAAATCCTAACATGTAATTTGATCCATCTTTCTTTGGATTTGGTCCAACCTAGTCCTCTATCGGCCGGTTCTAATAATATGTCCATTGACGAAGGGGATATATATAATAAATTTAAATTTTTTGACTTAATAAATAAATATTATTATTAGAGATTACCCTTTTTTTTTACAAAAGGAAAAATTCATTACTTCAAAATATCAGACATAAGAATCCCCACCAAACAACTTGGAGGAGATGTGAAATCAACATGGTTTATATTCAAGACAAGGATATCTAGCAATCTAATAAAATAGGTAATTAAGAATTTCTTATGTGAGAGTTCTTTTTTAAGAATTTATTTTTTCTTGGTTTTGTGCTCTATGACCATCAATTTCACTTATAAAGAAAAGTTAATAAAATTAAATTGACGTGCATAGTACATTTAGAAAAAACAAAGATATAAATGAAGTAAAATGACATTAATTTATGCAATTAACAAAATAAAAAGATTAAAAAAATAGCATTACAATGGTGAAAATAAAGATTACAAAAACCGAGGAGAAAGGGGCTCGGCGGAAAGAGGATTGTACCGTGAGAGAAACCAAGCGGTCTTTCTCTTCTATTAAAATTTCCAACCCTTTGCAAGTAAGGCAAATGGATTGTATTTATAGGGGTTGTCTTGGAACTCCTCCTAACTAATTTACTTGCTTCTTAAGCTGATTACACAAGTGGGCTTCAAGGCCAAATAAAATTTACAAGGCTTTAGATCTAATACAGTCTAATTAAATATTTTTAAGTGGGCTTCATGGTCCAACACAATTTCATCTTGACAAATCTTCCGAATTATATTGACGGTTCTCCTACAAGTGGAAAGGCTTGGTTTTTCAGACTGCTTGAATATGGTAAAAGTACAAAAAAAAATAATCCAAAGAAATACCTTCAAGAGAGCCAAAGCAGTTTCAATTTTCTGGTTTTTCTCTCGCAACTGATGATTTTCCAGTGTAAGAGACTCGATTTATAGGTCCTTCTCTTGGCAGCTTTCTTTTAGCCGTTTTGATATTCCTGGTATTAAATATCAAGATGAATTATATAGCAATTTTATATATGCTGGAAAACATATAGTAGAACATACTTCGGGCATAACTTCTTCTTTTTCTTAGCTTCACGATTTGCGAGAATGCTTTTCTGCCTTTTTTTCTCTTTGCGGTATAGTTCACTATGCAGAATGAATTTATATATATTTATATATCATTAGAATGAAAAGCATTAATTTTCTTTATATTAATTTGGGATTATATTCGAGATTGAAGGTAACAAACCTTTGGCCCTGGTATGGGATGAGGGAACATTGCTACTTGTCCCCATGGCGGAGGAAACATGTGGAGGTGGCGGGAGTGAGCTTCTTGGCACCTGACAACGTAATACATGTTAACCTGTACAGCATTCTTTGTGTAATACTGTAGGAAAGAATGTTACCTGTTTGACAAACCATTTGATATTTTCATTCTTTTTGGAGCATTATCTTCATTGCTTATTTTTTGCAAGTATTTCAAAAATATATGAATACAAAATGATTGATTGAGCTTAGTAAAAATTGAAATAACAGATGATTTTAAAAGTACTAGAAAAATTCATAGATCTAATTTGTATTATATTTCTCTCCAAAATAACACCAAATGTATAAGATCTATCAACATATATCCGGATAATATCGGTCGATCTATAAATAAATTCAATATTTTTTATCAAAATAAATAAGCTTTCAAAAATATGATAGACTTCGAATTACATACTAGCTTTAGGGGTGCAAATCATCATTCTTATTCTTTGTAACCTGCAATCATTCATTATCCATCGATCAACATAGAAACATAAAAACCATGGTTCTAAAAATCCCCAATTTAACCAATTAATCCCCGATTAATCTTTTTAAGCTAGCCAACAGATTCTATTTTTGAAATCCGATTAATCCTATGAATTTATTTAAAATGATATGTTTAATTGTAAATTAGACTAATATATTAAATATTATTATAATATCCGATTAGTACTCCGATTCATCCTTCCGATTAATCCCCGATTACCCGATTAATCTTAAATCGGTACCATAACCAATTTATACCGATTACCGATTTTTATAACCATGATAAAAGCAAATACACATGTGCACATACATATTAACTGAAGCAGTAGATCTAGAATTGATTGACATCGATCCACATAGATCTCGATCGAAAGTTGTCACATATATCTTGATCGGATCGGGACCAATTTACATCTTAATTGAAATTTGTTATATGATAACATTAGCTTAAACATTTTGATAGATTTCAAAAATACACTAAATTTAAGGTGTGAGTTATCATTCTTCTACATAAATTCATCACCCATCAATTGTCACGACAACATTTAAATGAACACATACATTCAAACACGCAATAACGAAATTAGTGGAGATTAGATCAAATAACCTGACCATTTAATCTCAGGTACAAAAAGGCTTGGAAAGAGAAAGACATCGCCGCAAGTCTTGAAGAAATATCGACTATTATACATCTTGTTGGATAATTGTTGCAGTCAATGACTATTTATATAATAAACGACTATAAATCTAGAATCTTCGAGATTATGGGCTGTAAATCCTAACATGTAATTTGATCCATCTTTCTTTTGATTTGGTCCAACCTAGTCCTCTATCGGCCGGTTCTAATAATATGTCCATTGACGAAGGGGATATATATAATAAATTTAAATTTTTGGACTTAATAAATAAATATTATTATTAGAGATTACCTTTTTTTTACAAAAGGAAAAATTCATTACTTCAAAATATCAGACATAAGAATCCCCACCAAACAACTTGGAGGAGATGTGAAATCAACATGGTTAATATTCAAGACAAGGATATCTAGCAATCTAATAAAATAGGTAATTAAGAATTTCTTATGTGAGAGTTCTTTTTTAAGAATTTATTTTTTCTTGGTTTTGTGCTCTATGACCATCAATTTCACTTATAAAGAAAAGTTAATAAAATTAAATTGACGTGCATAGTACTTTTAGAAAAAACAAAGATATAAATGAAGTAAAATGACATTAATTTATGCAATTAACAAAATAAAAAGATTAAAAAAATAGCATTACAATGGTGAAAATAAAAATTACAAAAACCGAGGAGAAAGGGGCTCGACGGAAAGAGGATTGTACTGTGAGAGAAACCAAGCGGTATTTCACTTCTATTAAAATTTCCAACCCTTTGCAAGTAAGGCAAATGGATTGTATTTATAGGGGTTGTCTTGGAACTCCTCCTAACTAATTTACTTGCTTCTTAAGCTGATTACAAAAGTGGGCTTCAAGGCCAAATAAAATTTACAAGGCTTTAGATCTAATACAATCTAATTAAATATTTTTAAGTAGGCTTCATGGTCCAACACAATTTCATCTTGACAAATCTTCCGAATTATATTGACGGTTCTCCTACAAGTGGAAAGGCTTGGTTTTTCAGACTGCTTGAATATGGAAAAAGTACAAAAAAAAATTAATAATCCAAAGAAATACCTTCAAGAGAGCCAAAGCAGTTTCCATTTTCTGGTTTTTCTCTCGCAACTGATGATTTTCCAGTGTAAGAGACTCGATTTATAGGTCCTTCTCTTGGCAGCTTTCTTTTAGCCGTTTTGATATTCCTCGTATTAAATATCAAGATGAATTATATAGCAATTTTATATATGCTGGAAAACATATAGTATAACATACTACGGGCATACCTTCTTCTTTTTCCTAGCTTCACGATTTGCGAGAATGCGTTTCTGCCTTTTTTTCTCTTTGCGGTATAGTTCACTATGCAGAATGAATTTATATATATTTTTATATCATTAGAATGCAAAGCATTAATTTTCTTTATATTAATTTGGGATTATATTCGAGATTGAAGGTAACAAACCTTTGGCCCTGGTATGGGATGAGGGAACATTGCTACTTGTCCCCATGGCGGAGGAAACATGTGGAGGTGGCGGGAGTGAGCTTCTTGGCACCTGACAACGTAATACATGTTAACCTCTACAGCATTCTTGGTGTAATATTGTAGGAAAGAATGTCACCTGTTTGACAACCCATTTGATATTTTCATTCTTTTTGGAGCATTATCTTCATTGCTTATTTTCTCCAAGTATTTCAAAAATATATGAAGACAAAATGATAGATTGAGCTTAGTAAAAATTGAAATAACAGATGATTTTAAAAGTACTAGAAAAATTCATAGATCTAATTTGTATGATATTTCTCTCCAAAATAACACCAAATGTATAAGATCTATCAACATATATCCGGATTATATCGGTCGATCTATAAATAAATTCAATATTTTTTTATCAAAATAAATAAGCTTTCAAAAATATGATAGACTTCGAATTACATACTAGCTTTAGGGGTGCAAATCATCATTCTTATTCTTTGTAACCTGCAATCATTCATTATCCATTGATCAACATAGAAACATAAAAACCATGGTTCTAAAAATCCCCGATTTAACCGATTAATCCCCGATTAATCTTTTGTAAGCTAGCCAACGGATTCTATTTTTGAAATCCGATTAATCCTATGAATTTCTTTAAAATGATATGTTTAATTGTAAATTAGACTAATATATTAAATATTATTATAATATCCGATTATTACTCCGATTCATCTTTCCGATTAATCCCCGATTACCCGATTAATCTTAAATCGGTACCATAATGAATTTATACCGATTACCGATTTTTCTAACCATGATAAAAGCAAATACACACGTGCACATACATATTAACTGAAACAGTAGATTTAGAATTGATTGACATCGATCCACATAGATCTCGATCGAAAGTTGTCACATATATCTTGATCGGATCGGGACCAATTTACATCTTAATCGAAATTTGTTATATGATAACATTAGCTTAAACATTTTGATAGATTTTAAAAATACACTAAATTTAATGTGTGAGTTATCATTCTTCTACATAAATTCATCACCCACCAATTGTCACGACAACATTTAAATAAACACATACATTCATACACGCAATAACTAAATTAGTGGAGATTAGATCAAACAACCTGACCATTTAATCTCAGGTACAAAAAGGCTTGGAAAGAGAAATACATCGCCGCAAGTCTTGAAGAGATATCGACTATTATACATCTTGTTGGATAATTGTTGCAGTAAATGACTATTTATATAATAAACGACTATAAATCTAGAATCTTCTAGATTATGGGCTGTAAATCCTAACATGTAATTTGATCCATCTTTCTTTGGATTTGGTCCAACCTAGTCCTCTACCGGTTCTAATAATATGTCCATTGACGAAGGGGATATATATAATAAACTTAAATTTTTTGACTTAATAAATAAATATTATTATTAGAGATTACCTTTTTTTTTACAAAAGGAAAAATTCATTACTTCAAAATATCAGACATAAGAATCCCCACCAAACAACTTGGAGGAGATGTGAAATCAACATGGTTAATATGCAAGACAAGGATATCTAGCAAGCTAATAAAATAAGTAATTAAGAATTTCTTATGTGAGAGTTCTTTTTTAAGAATTTATTTTTTCTTGGTTTTGTGCTCGATGACCATCAATTTCACTTATAAAGAAAAGTTAATAAAATTAAATTGACGTGCATAGTACTTTTAGAAAAAACAAAGATATAAATGAAGTAAAATGACATTAATTTATGCAATTAACACAATAAAAAGATTAAAAAAATAGCATTACAATGGTGAAAATAAAGATTACAAAAACCGAGGAGAAAGGGGCTCGACGGAAAGAGAATTGTACCGTGAGAGAAACCAAGCGGTATCTCTCTTCTATTAAAATTTCCAACCCTTTGCAAGTAAGGCAAATGGATTGTATATATAGGGTTTGTCTCGGAACTCCTCCTAACTAATTGACTTGCTTCTTAAGCAGATTACACAAGTGGGCTTCAAGGCCAAATAAAATTTACAAGGCTTTAGATCTAATACAATCTAATTAAATATTTTTAAGTGGGCTTCATGGTCCAACACAATTTCATCTTGACAAACCTTCCGAATTATATTGACGGTTCTCCTATAAGTGGAAAGGCTTGGTTTTTCAGACTGCTTGAATATGGAAAAAGTACAAAAAAAAATCCAAAAAATTCCTTCAAGATAGGCAAAGCAGTTTCCATTTTCTGGTTTTTCTCTCGCAACTGATGATTTTCCAGTGTAAGAGACTCGATTTATAGGTCCTTCTCTTGGCAGCTTTCTTTTAGCCGTTTGGATATTCCTGGTATTAAATATCAATGTGAATCTTATAGCAATTTTATATATGCTGGAAAACATATAGTAGAACATACTTCGGGCATACCTTCTTCTTCTTCCTAGCTTCACGATTTGCGAGGATGCTTTTCTGCCTTTTTTCTCTTTGCGGTCTAGTTCACTATGCAGAATGAATTTATATATATTTATATATCATTAGAATGCAAAGAATTAATTTTCTTTCTATTAATTTGGGATTATATTCAAGATTGAAGGTAACAAACCTTTGGCCCTGGTATGGGATGAGGGAACATTGCTACTTGTCCCCATGGCGGAGGAAACATGTGGAGGTGGCGGGAGTGAGCTTCTTGGCACCTGACAACGTAATACATGTTAACCTCTACAGCATTCTTGGTGTAATACTGTAGGAAAGAATGTCACCTGTTTGACAACCCATTTGATATTTTCATTCTTTTTGGAGCATTATCTTCATTGCTTATTTTCTCCAAGTATTTCAAAAATATATGAAGACAAAATCATAGATTGAGCTTAGTAAAAATTGAAATAACAGATGATTTTAAAAGTACTAGAAAAATTCATAGATCTAATTTGTATGATATTTCTCTCCAAAATAACACCAAATGTATAAGATCTATCAACATATATCCGGATTATATCGGTCGATCTATAAATAAATTCAATATTTTTTTATCAAAATAAATAAGCTTTCAAAAATATGATAGACTTCGAATTACACACTAGCTTTAGGGGTGCAAATCATCATTCTTATTCTTTGTAACCTGCAATCATTCATTATCCATCGATCAACATAGAAACATAAAAACCATGGTTCTAAAAATCCCCGATTTAACAGATTAATCCCCGATTAATCTTTTGTAAGCTAGCCAACGGATTCTATTTTTGAAATCCGATTAATCCTATGAATTTCTTTAAAATGATATGTTTAATTGTAAATTAGACTAATATATTAAATATTATTATAATATCCGATTATTACTCCGATTCATCTTTCCGATTAATCCCCGATTACCCGATTAATCTTAAATCGGTACCATAATGAATTTAAACCGATTACCGATTTTTATAACCATGATAAAAGCAAATACACACGTGCACATACATATTAACTGAAGCAGTAGATTTAGAATTGATTGACATCGATCCACATAGATCTCGATCGAAAGTTGTCACATATATCTTGATCGGATCGGGACCAATTTACATCTTAATCGAAATTTGTTATATGATAACATTAGCTTAAACATTTTGATAGATTTTAAAAATACACTAAATTTAATGTGTGAGTTATCATTCTTCTACATAAAGTCATCACCCATCAATTGTCACGACAACATTTAAATAAACACATACATTCATACACGCAATAACTAAATTAGTGGAGATTAGATCAAACAACCTGACCATTTAATCTCAGGTACAAAAAGGCTTGGAAAGAGAAATACATCGCCGCAAGTCTTGAAGAGATATCGACTATTATACATCTTGTTGGATAATTGTTGCAGTGAATGACTATTTATATAATAAATGACTATAAATCTAGAATCTACTAGATTATGGGCTGTAAATCCTAACATGTAATTTGATCCATCTTTCTTTGGATTTGGTCCAACCTAGTCCTCTACCGGTTCTAATAATATGTCCATTGATGAAGGGGATATATATAATAAATTTAAATTTTTTGACTTAATAAATAAATATTATTATTAGAGATTACCTTTTTTTTTTACAAAAGGAAAAATTCATTACTTCAAAATATCAGACATAAGAATCCCCACCAAACAACTTGGAGGAGATGTGAAATCAACATGGATAATATGCTAGACAAGGATATCTAGCAAGCTAAAAAATTAGGTAATTAAGAATTTCTTATGTGAGAGTTCTTTTTTAAGAATTTATTTTTTCTTGGTTTTGTGCTCTCTGACCATCAATTTCACTTATAAAGAAAAGTTAATAAAATTAAATTGACGTGCATAGTACTTTTAGAAAAAACAAAGATATGAATGAAGTAAAATGACATTAATTTATGCAATTAACACAATAAAAAGATTAAAAAAATAGCATTACAATGGTGAAAATAAAGATTACAAAAACCGAGGAGAAAGGGGCTCGGCGGAAAGAGGATTGTACCGTGAGAGAAACCGAGCGGTATCTCTCTTCTATTAAAATTTCCAACCTTTTGCAAGTAAGGCAAATGGATTGTATTTATAGGGGTTGTCTTGGAACTCCTCCTAACTAATTTACTTGCTTCTTAAGCTGATTACACAAGTGGGCTTCAAGGCCAAATAAAATTTACAAGGCTTTAGATCTAATACAATCTAATTAAATATTTTTAAGTGGGCTTCATGGTCCAACACAATTTCATCTTGACAAACCTTCTTAATTATATTGACGGTTCTCCTACAAGTGGAAAGGCTTGGTTTTTCAGACTGCTTGAATATGGAAAAAGTACAAAAAAAAAAAGACCAAAGAAATACCTTCAAGAGAGGCAAAGCAGTTTCCATTTTCTGGTTTTTCTCTCGCAACTGATGATTTTCCAGTGTAAGAGACTCGATTTATAGGTCCTTCTCTTGGCAGCTTTCTTTTAGCCGTTTGGATATTCCTGGTATTAAATATCAAGATGAATCATATAGCAATTTTATATATGCTGGAAAACATATAGTAGAACATACTTCGGGCATACCTTCTTCTTCTTCCTAGCTTCACGATTTGCGAGGATGCTTTTCTGCCTTTTTTTCTCTTTGCGGTCTAGTTCACTATGCAGAATGAATTTATATATATTTATATATCATTAGAATGCAAAGCATTAATTTTCTTTCTATTAATTTGGGATTATATTCAAGATTGAAGGTAACAAACCTTTGGCCCTGGTATGGGATGAGGGAACATTGCTACTTGTTCCCATGGCGGAGGAAACATGTGGAGGCGGCGGGAGTGAGCTTCTTCGCACCTGACAACGTAATACATGTTAACCTCTACAGTATTATTTGTGTAATACTGTAGGAAAGAATGTCACCTGTTTGACAACCCATTTGATATTTTCATTCTTTTTGGAGCATTATCTTCATTGCTTATTTTCTGCAAGTATTTCAAAAATATATGAATACAAAATGATAGATTGAGCTTAGTAAAAATTGAAATAATAGATGATTTTAAAAGTACTAGAAAAATTCATAGATCTAATTTGTATGATATTTCTCTCCAAAATAACACCAAATGTATAAGATCTATCAACATATATCCGGATTATATCGGTCGATCTATAAGTAAATTCAATATTTTTTATCAAAATAAATAAGCTTTCAAAAATATGATAGACTTCGAATTACATACTAGCTTTAGGGGTGCAAATCATCATTCTTATTCTTTGTAACCTGCAATCATTCATTATCCATCGATCAACATAGAAACATAAAAACCATGGTTCTAAAAATCCCCGATTTAACCGATTAATCCCCGATTAATCTTTTGTAAGCTAGCCAACGGATTCTATTTTTGAAATCCGATTAATCCTATGAATTTCTTTAAAATGATATGTTTAATTGTAAATTAGACTAATATATTAAATATTATTATAATATCCGATTATTACTCCGATTCATCCTTCCGATTAATCCCCGATTACCCGATTAATCTTAAATCGGTACCATAATGAATTTATACCGATTACCGATTTTTATAACCATGATAAAAGCAAATACACACGTGCACATACATATTAACTGAAGCAGTAGATTTAGAATTGATTGACATCGATCCACATAGATCTCGATCGAAAGTTGTCACATATATCTTGATCGGATCGGGACCAATTTACATCTTAATCGAAATTTGTTATATGATAACATTAGCTTAAACATTTTGATAGATTTTAAAAATATACTAAATTTAATGTGTGAGTTATCATTCTTCTACATAAATTCATCACCCATCAATTGTCACGACAACATTTAAATAAACACATACATTCATACACGCAGTAACTAAATTAGTGGAGATTAGATCAAACAACCTGACCATTTAATCTCAGGTACAAAAAGGCTTGGAAAGAGAAAGACATCGCCGCAAGTCTTGAAGAGATATCGACTATTATACATCTTGTTGGATAATTGTTGCAGTGAATGACTATTTATATAATAAACGACTATAAATCTAGAATCTTCTAGATTATGGGCTGTAAATCCTAACATGTAATTTGATCCATCTTTCTTTGGATTTGGTCCAACCTAGTCCTCAACCGGTTCTAATAATATGTCCATTGACGAAGGGGATATATATAATAAATTTTAATTTTTTGACTTAATAAATAAATATTATTATTAGAGATTACCTTTTTTTTTTTACAAAAGGAAAAATTCATTACTTCAAAATATCAGACATAAGAATCCCCACCAAACAACTTGGAGGAGATGTGAAATCAACATGGTTAATATGCAAGAAAAGGATATCTAGCAAGCTAATAAATTAGGTAATTAAGAATTTCTTATGTGAGAGTTCTTTTTTAAGAATTTATTTTTTTCTTGGTTTTGTGCTCTATGACCATCAATTTCACTTATAAAGAAAAGTTAATAAAATTAAATTGACGTGCATAGTACTTTTAGAAAAAACAAAGATATAAATTAAGTAAAATGACATTAATTTATGCAATTAAGACAATAAAAAGATTAAAAAAATAGCATTACAATGGTGAAAATAAAGATTACAAAAACCGAGGAGAAAGGGGCTCGGCGGAAAGAGGATTGTACCGTGAGAGAAACCAAGCGGTATCTCTCTTCTATTAAAATTTCCAACCCTTTGCAAGTAAGGCAAATGGATTGTATTTATAGGGGTTGTCTTGGAACTCCTCCTAACTAATTTACTTGCTTCTTAAGCTGATTACACAAGTGGGCTTCAAGGCCAAATAAAATTTACAAGGCTTTAGATCTAATACAATCTAATTAAATATTTTTAAGTGGGCTTCATGGTCCAACACAATTTCATCTTGACAAACCTTCCGAATTATATTGACGGTTCTCCTATAAGTGGAAAGGCTTGTTTTTTCAGACTGCTTGAATATGGAAAAAGTACAAAAAAAAAAATCCAAAAAATTCCTTCAAGAGAGGCCAAGCAGTTTCCATTTTCTGGTTTTTCTCTCGCAACTGATGATTTTCCAGTGTAAGAGACTCGATTTATAGGTCCTTCTCTTGGCAGCTTTCTTTTAGCCGTTTGGATATTCCTGGTATTAAATATCAATATGAATCATATAGCAATTTTATATATGCTGGAAAACATATAGTAGAACATACTTCGGGCATACCTTCTTCTTCTTCCTAGCTTCACGATTTGCGAGGATGCTTTTCTCCCTTTAAGATTTATGTGCCTTCATCACACACCGTATTTGTCGCGCACTTAGCCGGGGGTCTTCACGGAAACAGCCTCCCCGTCTTAAAAACCGGGGGCATGGTCTGCGTACATCCTTCCCTCCCCAGACCCTGCTCTGAGCGGGAAATACTGGGTATGTTTGGTTTGGTTTATATATCATTAGAATGCAAAGCATTAATTTTCTTTCTATTAATTTGGGATTATATTCAAGATTGAAGGTAACAAACCTTTGGCCCTGGTATGGGATGAGGGAACATTGCTACTTGTCCCCATGGCGGAGGAAACATGTGGAGGTGGCGGGAGTGAGCTTCTTGGCACCTGACAACGTAATACATGTTTACCTCTACAGCATTCTTGGTGTAATATTGTAGGAAAGAATGTCACCTGTTTGACAACCCATTTGATATTTTCATTCTTTTTGGAGCATTATCTTCATTGCTTATTTTCTGCAAGTATTTCAAAAATATATGAAGACAAAATGATAGATTGAGCTTTGTAAAAATTGAAATAACAGATGATTTTAAAATTACTAGAAAAATTCATAGATCTAATTTGTATGATATTTCTCTCCAAAATAACACCAAATGTATAAGATCTATCAACATATATCCGGATTATATCGGTCGATCTATAAATAAATTCAATATTTTTTTATCAAAATAAATAAGCTTTCAAAAATATGATAGACTTCGAATTACATACTAGCTTTAGGGGTGCAAATCATCATTCTTATTCTTTGTAACCTGCAATCATTCATTATCCATCGATCAACATAGAAACATAAAAACCATGGTTCTAAAAATCCCCGATTTAACCGATTAATCCCCGATTAATCTTTTGTAAGCTAGCCAACGGATTCTATTTTTGAAATCCGATTAATCCTATGAATTTCTTTAAAATGATATGTTTAATTGTAAATTAGACTAATATATTAAATATTATTATAATATCCGATTATTACTCCGATTCATCCTTCCGATTAATCCCCGATTACCCGATTAATCTTAAATCGGTACCATAACCAATTTATACCGATTACCGATTTTTATAACCATGATAAAAACAAATACACACGTGCACATACATATTAACTGAAGCAGTAGATCTAGAATTGAATGACATCGATCCACATAGATCTCGATCGAAAGTTGTCACATATATCTTGATCGGATCGGGACCAATTTACATCTTAATCGAAATTTGTTATATGATAACATTAGCTTAAACATTTTGATAGATTTCAAAAATACACTAAATTTAAGGTGTGAGTTATCATTCTTCTACATAAATTCATCACCCATCAATTGTCACGACAACATTTTAATAAACACATACATTCATACACGCAATAACTAAATTAGTGGAGATTAGATCAAACAACTGACCATTTAATCTCAGGTACAAAAAGGCTTGGAAAGAGAAAGACATCGCCGCAAGTCTTGAAGAATATCGAGTATTATACATATTGTTGGATAATTGTTGCAGTCAATGACTATTTATATAATAAACGACTATAAATCTAGAATCTTCTAGATTATGGGCTGTAAATCCTAACATGTAATTTGATCCATCTTTCTTTGGATTTGGTCCAACCTAATCCTCTACCGGTTCTAATAATATGTCCATTGACGAAGGGGATATATATAATAAATTTAAATTTTTTGACTTAATAAATAAATATTATTATTAGAGATTACCTTTTTTTGACAAAAGGAAAAATTCATTACTTCAAAATATCAGACATAAGAATCCCCACCAAACAACTTGGAGGAGATGTGAAATCAACATGGTTAATATGCAAGACAAGGATATCTAGCAAGCTAATAAAATAGGTAATTAAGAATTTCTTATGTGAGAGTTCTTTTTTGAGAATTTATTTTTTCTTGGTTTTGTGCTCTATGACCATCAATTTCACTTAAAAAGAAAAGTTAATAAAATTAAATTGACGTGCATAGTACTTTTAGAAAAAACAAAGATATAAATGAAGTAAAATGACATTAATTTATGCAATTAACACAATAAAAAGATTAAAAAAATAGCATTACAATGGTGAAAATAAAGATTACAAAAACCGAGGAGAAAGGGGCTCGGCGGAAAGAGGATTGTACTGTGAGAGAAACCAAGCGGTATCTCTCTTCTATTAAAATTTCCAACCCTTTGCAAGTAAGGCAAATGGATTGTATTTATAGGGGTTGTCTTGGAACTCCTCCTAACTAATTTACTTGCTTCTTAAGCTGATTACACAAGTGGGCTTCAAGGCCAAATAAAATTTACAAGGCTTTAGATCTAATACAATCTAATTAAATATTTTTAAGTGGGCTTCATGGTCCAACACAATTTCATCTTGACAAACCTTCCGAATTATATTGACGGTTCTCCTATAAGTGGAAAGGCTTGGTTTTTCAGACTGCTTGAATATGGAAAAAGTACAAAAAAAAAATTCCAAAAAATTCCTTCAAGATAGGCAAAGCAGTTTCCATTTTCTGGTTTTTCTCTCGCAACTGATGATTTTCCAGTGTAAGAGACTCGATTTATAGGTCCTTCTCTTGGCAGCTTTCTTTTAGCCGTTTGGATATTCCTGGTATTAAATATCAATATGAATCATATAGCAATTTTATATATGCTGGAAAACATATAGTAGAACATACTTCGGGCATACCTTCTTCTTCTTCCTAGCTTCACGATTTGCGAGGATGCTTTTCTGCCTTTTTTTCTCTTTGCGGTCTAGTTCACTATGCAGAATGAATTTATATATATTTATATATCATTAGAATGCAAAGCATTAATTTTCTTTCTATTAATTTGGGATTATATTCAAGATTGAAGGTAACAAACCTTTGGCCCTGGTATGGGATGAGGGAACATTGCTACTTGTCCCCATGGCGGAGGAAACATGTGGAGGTGGCGGGAGTGAGCTTCTTGGCACCTGACAACGTAATACATGTTAACCTCTACAGCATTCTTGGTGTAATACTGTAGGAAAGAATGTCACCTGTTTGACAACCCATTTGATATTTTCATTCTTTCTGGAGCATTATCTTCATTTCTTATTTTCTGCAAGTATTTCAAAAATATATGAATACAAAATGATAGATTGAGCTTAGTAAAAATTGAAATAACAGATGATTTTAAAAGTACTAGAAAAATTCATAGATATAATTTGTATGATATTTCTCTCCAAAATAACACCAAATGTATAAGATCTATCAACATATATCCGGATTATATCGGTCGATCTATAAATAAATTCAATATTTTTTATCAAAATAAATAAGCTTTTAAAAATATGATAGACTTCGAATTACATACTAGCTTTAGGGGTGCAAATCATCATTCTTATTCTTTGTAACCTGCAATCATTCATTATCCATCGATCAACATAGAAACATAAAAACCATGGTTCTAAAAATCCCCGATTTAACCGATTAATCCCCGATTAATCTTTTGTAAGCTAGCCAACGGATTCTATTTTTGAAATCCGATTAATCCTATGAATTTATTTAAAATGATGTGTTTAATTGTAAATTAGACTAATATATTAAATATTATTATAATATCCTATTAGTACTCCGATTCATCCTTCCGATTAATCCCCGATTACCCGATTAATTTTAAATCGGTACCATAACCAATTTATACCGATTACCGATTTTTATAACCATGATAAAAGCAGATACACACGTGCATATACATATTAACTGAAGCAGTAGATCTAGAATTGATTGACATCAATCCACATAGATCTCGATCGAAAGTTGTCACACATATCTTGATCGGATCGGGACCAATTTACATCTTAATCTAAATTTGTTATATGATAACATTAGCTTAAACATTTGATAGATTTCAAAAATACACTAAATTTAGGATGTGAGTTATCATTCTTCTACATAAATTCATCACCCATCAATTATCACGACAACATTTAAATAAAAACATACATTCATACATGCAATAACTAAATTAGTGGAGATTAGATCAAATAACCTGACTATTTAATCTCAGGTACAAAAAGGCTTGGAAAGAGAAAGACATCGCCGCAAATCTTGAAGAGATATCGAGTATTATACATCTTGTTGGATAATTATTGCAGTCAGTGACTATTTATATAATAAACGATTATAAATCTAGAGTCTTCTAGATTATGGGCTGTAAATCCTAACATGTAATTTGATCCATCTTTCTTTGGATTTGGTCTAACCTAGTCCTCTACCGGTTCTAATAATATGTCCATTGATGAAGGGGATATATATAATAAATGTAAATTTTTGACTTAATAAATAAATATTATTATTAGAGATTACCTTTTTTTTACAAAAGGAAAAATTCATTACTTCAAAATATCAGACATAAGAATCCCCACCAAACAACTTGGAGGAGATGTGAAATCAACATGGTTAATATGCAAGACAAGGATATCTAGCAAGCTCGTGAGCCGCCTTGTTTGCTTATTTCCGAATAAAACTAACGGTGGTTCTAGGCATACTCTGCAACTTTAAGCAACAAACTCTAATCACATCCCCCACCTCAAGAACATTCAACTGATGTCGATTGATAGCTCTCTCTGTTAACAGCGAATCAGTCTCTATCTGCAACCTAGCACTCTGCAATTGTTTCATAGCCAACCAAGAGAGAACTTCCTTGACCCCAATGCTTCAACTTCAAACACAGATGAAGGAGCTGGTAAACTAACAATCCTACCTGCTACAAATGATCCCTGGTGATCTCGAATAAGCATTCCAACTGAGAAAGTTTCTGAACCTGGAAAAACCGATGCATCAACATTAATTTTAAGAACATCTTTTTCAGGTGGCTTCCATCTACAGACATGCTTCTGAGGTTTCGATCTACTACTGCTGTTGACTATTGCTTGCTTACGTTTTGCTTCCTTCCACTCATTCACCATTCTAAAACTCCCCTACATGGCAAAACCTGCAGACACACTCTTGCCTTCCCAAACTTTCTTGTTCCTCCAAAACCAAATCCCCCAGAGAACAACACAGATCTTTATCACTTCTTCAGTTGGTGCAGTTGCTAACTTCTGTAATAACCACTCCGGAACATACTCAACTGTGCTCATATCATAGGTGATGCCTACTGTACCCCAACATTGTGCAGCAAAGTCACAATCAAAAAACACATGGGCTAGATGTTCAATATCCCTACTACACATCGGACACATCTAAGTTACAGCTACCCCCTTACTGCTTAATCTCCTTCTTACTGGAACTGTATTATGGCAAAGACGCCATATAAAGATTTTAACTTTATGGGGCAAAAGCACTCTCCAAATCTTCCCCCACCCCTCCCCTTGTGGAACATCATTAGTGCCAATATTAAGGGCATGCCACAAATGATACCCTGCCTTTGCAGAATAAATTCCATTTGTTGAATTCGCCCACACAACTCTATCACGAATATTACATTGAGGCACCTGAATTGCTAATATTGCCTTAGCATCCTCCTGCAGGAAATGCTCTTGCACACGATTGACATCCCAAAGTTTTGAATTAGGCAAAAAATAATTCGAGACCACTTTGTTTCTCCCTTCATAGATATGACTTCTCTCTACACGAAAATCACTCTTCATTCTTAGCCAAGGGTCTGTAACAGCCCTAATATCATTACCATCCCCAATAACCCACCTAAAACCACTTAAAAGCTCCTCCTTGGCAGACCATATGCCTGACCAGATAAAACTCGGTTCATGACCTTTGACAACCCTCAATGGGTGAGAATCTGGAAAATACCGAGCCTTATAGACTCTAGACACAAGAGCACTCGGATCCTGCATAAATCTCCAACAATGTTTACCCATCAATGCTATATTAAAGCCAAATAGATTCCTGAAGCCTAACCCTCCCTTCCATTTTGACATACTAACATTATTCCAGGATAACCAGTTGATACCTCTCCTACCACCTCTACCAGAGCTCCACCAGTAGTTATTAAACTTCCTCTCTAACTCTTGACATAATGTTTTAGGCAATAAAAAACATGACATACATTAAGATGGGATCGATTGAGCAACATTACGAATTAAAACCGTCTTACCAGCTCGAGATATCGGTTTCCTTTGCCAACCCTGAATTCGATTACTTGCCCTCTCCTTAAGAAACCCAAAAACTCGCTTCTTGGATCTACCCACCAATGAAGGAAGACCAAGATAATTACTATTGGTTATGCCATTATGAACTCCCAAGACTTCACAGAGCTCCAATTTCTTATCCTCTCCCACATTCGCACTGAAGAACACTCCTGAAAAAGCAACAACATAATTATGTTTTAATGTAATGGATCACATGAGGGGGAAAAACATATCTTAAGGCACCAAAATTTCTAAAATTTGTTTGACATTATTTTCGTAAAAAAATTGAAAGAAATAGTCAAATAATGAAATTTAGAAAGAAAATTAAAAACACAATTGCGTCAAAATTTTAAAAAAACGGATTGAATTAACTGTTTTGACTAGCGGATTGAATTAGCTGTTTTGACTAACGGATTTAATTAACTATTTTGAATAAAAGTGTTTGGTAAATAACTTTTTGAATAACTTTTTGTAACACATAGCAAACCTCTAATTCAAAAAACTCCTTAAATGAATTTTTTTAAAATTAACTTTTTGATCTCAAACCTCTAACTCAAACCTCTAACAACCAAACACTCACATTAGAGGTTTCATTTGGTCAAACCTCTAATTTCACCCCAAACCTCTAACTTCCAAACACCCCTTTAATTAGTTAGTATTGACTGTTGGACTCAAATTGAACATACTTACATACCTAGTCGAGTGGTCGTGTAAAGATATCAATCTACATCTATCGCAAACCATCATCACTTTGGCAAATTAAATTTTAAAATTTTAAAACCATCTCGGTATATATTATAAAATTTTAAATTCAAAAACTAAGGGTGTCGACCCATTTTTGGAGAGTTTGAAGTTAAAACTTAAGAGGGTCTAAAATCATTAACCCAAAAAATGTCGTTTAAGTAGAAACAAAAATGAAAGTGATGTTCTCTTTTTTCAAATGTAATTAAATTTGTGTTTCAGCCTTTCAGGTGGTTATGGAAAATATTAGTTAGAACTTAGAAGACACAGGTTTTTATTTGTGTTGATAGTAATTTGGTTTAGTAGGGTTTCTCTCACGGTACAATCCTCTTTTCGCCGAGCCCCTTTCTCCTCGGTTTTTGTAATCTTTATTTTCATCATTGTAATGCTATTTTTTTAATCTTTTTATTGTGTTAATTGCATAAATTAATGTCATTTTACTTCATTTATATCTTTGTTTTTTCTAAAAGTACTATGCACGTCAATTTAATTTTATTAACTTTTCTTTATAAGTGAAATTGATGGTCATAGAGCACAAAACCAAGAAAAAATAAATTCTTAAAAAAGAACTCTCACATAAGAAATTCTTAATTACCTATTTAATTCAATACAATTCTTAAATTCACAACAAAATATGAGTATTCATAAGAAAATGACTCTTACAAAAAATCCTTGAATACCGATTGAAATGATAGAATTCTTGAATTCATGAGAAAACTCTCAAGAATTTTAATTCAATAAAAGATAATAATATGTCACATTAGGATATAAAATGCTACCTACCTCGAAACGGATCCGAATTTGTTCACGTATGACACATGGCTTATTTATATTTGTGAATTCATTTTGAGAACTTTTTTGGGGACTCTAACATTTCTAAGGATTTTTAATTTCATTATTAAATTTGTTTTGTTTTGTGTGAATTTTAATTATGTGTTTTGTTCATTATATTTATATGCTTCGTTACTACTTGTGGTTCATGATGCAATTTTCTCAGCAGATGTGATAGTAACTGAAAACTCACTGCATTCCTTTCTACTACTATAAATTGACAAATCTATTCTCGTAATTGTTGGTCTTCAGTTTCTGATTCATTAGTTACGTTTTTTGGGTTATTATTTATTCACTATTGCAGCCTGCTCCCCGTGAACTTCCACTCCAATGTATAGTAAAAAGAGACAAGAAGAATGGAACATTTCGCCTTTTTCTTGCCCATACCCCTTGTAAGTCTTTTCTGTGGAATATTTAAGCTCATTGTGTGTGACTACAGTCCTGGTTTTGTGTTTAAGTATTTGTTGCTTTTATTTCAAGTGGGATGTTTGAAAGGCAGAGTGTATAAACTTGTAACACTATAACTAATGTAACTCAATTAAAGGAAAAGATACTTAACCAGAAGACAATCAAGAACAAGAAGTCACAAGAAATCAACACTAAATGAAGACAAGGTAATTGATACAATTGAACATGTTAACTATGATCAAGCTAAGAAGAAATCATTGAGAGAAGTTCAAGTCAAAGTTGTTCATGCCTCAGTGATTTGAGAAATCGAGAATCAAGATCATAACTATCAGTATCAACAAGACCAATTGATTTCAAGTGAACAAGAAGGAAAGCGAATATTGGAAAGCCAAGTTACTAAGTGAATATGGTAATTTATTCAAGAAGCAGAAACACTATCAAGACTAGTCACTTATGAACCAGACCAGTGCATCAAGTGTCAGGACATTGATAGCAAGTTTATGTCAGTAATAAAGATCCATGTTCAAGAGCTTGCTGAAGAATAAAGAAGACATGAAGATATCACAAGCTCAAGATGTGCATTGAAGTTTCAAGTTGAAGACCAGAATATTTTCTAAGTACTAAATATTCTAGATGACCAAGTAGAATATTTCTAAGTAGAAGTTCTACTTAGAAATTCGAGATGGCTAAGTAGAAATTCTCAAGTAGAAGTTCTACTTAGAGTGCAGCTTCAACATGACACATGGCATCTTCTGATTGGCAGATTTCCAAGCTTTCAAGATAAGGCAAGATTTATGTGGACATCATTGGGCCACGTACATCTTAGTCTTTGAAGACTACAGGACATAGATTACATGTAGTATAAATAGAAGCACTTGTGTAATGTTTTTTAGTGAGAAAAATATTGAGAAAACACAAGAAAAAGAGAGAGAGTACATTCACAGAGCTTAGAATCATTCACTTCTCTCTGAACTTCTGTTATACTTTGTAATGAATGTTGTAGCAACCTTTTCAAGTTATATATAAGAAATATATTCCTTGAATCTGCGTGTTCATTTATTGCATCGTATTTATTGCTTCTCATATTCAAAAATTTGTATTCACCCCCCCTCTACAACACATTTGGACCTAACAATTGGTATCAGAGCGGATGTTTAACATACAAAACATAGATCCTTGTGTTTGGTAGAAGAATCGTGAGTTTTCATTTTCTAGATCTACTTTTCATTTTCTCGAAAAGTGTGCTTTAATTCGTTGGTAGTGAAAACTCATCCGAAAAATTATTTAAATACTCCAGGTGTGATTATTTAGCTTGGGTGTATTTTAATTAATTTTTGTGAATTAATCTGGGTTCATTGATATTTGGTGTTCTTGAGTGTTCATCATCTGTTCTTATCAAAGAAGACAACCCAACAACTTTTTGATCTCCTTTTTCAAACAGATAAGATAGTCAAAAAGGTGTTTTTGTACTTTTGATTTGATAATTATTCCTTGGCCGAAAGCAAAACAATACAAACTCAGTACCTAGCAAGTGGGTTAGCTGCTTTCGGTGAGTAAAGTATCAAAAGTCAAAAAGGTGTTAAAGAGATAATATTGTTTATTCAATATTAAAGAAATCTGCAGAAAATTTATTCTAAGGACAAAAGTTCTACATAGAATTTCTACTTGAGATTTTCTACATAGAATTTCGACTTGGACAATTTCTACTTAGTGAAGTTCGACTTGAGCAAAATTTCTACTTAGAGAAATTTCGACTTAGGCAAAATTTCTACATAGATATTCTACATAGCCTAGTCTTGGGTACTTAGAAACTTTTAGTGACCAGATTTGAAATGGCTCCTAAAAATTCTTTCAAGATCCCAATGTTCAACCGAGATCAATATGAAGAATGGGTTTTCAGAATGAGACTTTACTTAGAGACAATTAACCCTGAATATCTGGAAGTCCTTGAAAAGGGTAAATTCGTTCCAATGAAAGCTATTCCTGAGCGTACGGAAGGAGAGGAGGTTATACCTGCTCGGTCTGAGCCTAAAAAGGCAGCGGACTTTACGGATGCTGACAAGGAGCAAATAGCTTATGATACTTCTGTAAGACAAACCTTGATGGAATCCCTTGATCATGAAATGTTCAACATAGTCAAAGGTTTGAATACAGCAAAGAAGATTTGGGACAAGATAGAAGTTGTCATGGAAGGATCTGCAGAGGTTAGAAGTAACAAGACACTCATACTCGAGATGGAGTATGACACCTTCAGAATACGAAAAGGAGAAGGCATAACAGACGTCTATCTAAGATTCAGTCAGTTGGTATTGGATTTGAATCTGAGAGGTGTAACTCTCCCCATGGTTGAAACCAATACGAGATATCTGAGGAACCAGCCAAAGAGTATTGAACATAGGGTCTACGCAGTAAGAGAAACCAGAGATTTGCATACAACTTCTCTGGAAGAATATTATGGAATTCTGAAGACCTATGAGCTGGAGACACTTCAAGATCAAGCATGGGACAATGATTCAAAAGGAAAAGAAACTGCATCAGGATTAGTTGCTGATGAGGAAGAGTCTAAGAAGGCAATGGTTGCAGCAAAGCCTAAATCATCACTTACACCACATCAAGTTGATAATGATGACGAGTGCGCATCTAACAGTGATGATGACTACTTCACCCAAGAAGAGCTGGACAACATGGACGATAGTGTCGTGGCATACATGGCAAGGAAGTTCAGCAACATGAGATTCAGAAAGAGCAACCGACCACAGAGAAATTCTTCATCTTACTATCGGGCTGCTAGGGGTGGTGGTAGTTCGTCAGGCTACCAAGGTAAAGGCAAGAATACCAGCTACAAATCTCCTTTGGATTTCAAAATGAAGTTCAAATGCTATAACTGTGGAGAAGCTGGACACTTTGCTACGGACTGCAAAAAGCCTAAACAGACTTATCCAAAAGAGACATTTGAAGCCCTCAAAAGCAAGTATGAATCGTTGGTGAAGGAAAGACATGGAAAAAGAGCTTTATTAGTAACAGAAGGAAGAGCTTGGGATGATTCAGATGAGGAAGATGTTACTCATGTAGCAAACTTTGCCCTCATGGCTGAGACATCAGAGGAACCAGAGGTACCAGTTCTAACCCTTAAAGTAGAAATGTCTATTGATGATTATAAGGAACAGAACGGGGCTCTTAGCGAAGAGATCTACATGTTGTGCAAAAGCCTAGACACTTCTCAAAAGGAACAGAAAACACTTGTCGCCAAAAGCAGAATGCTTGAGGCAAAAGTGGAAGAGTTAGAGGCTGCTTGCACTGTAGATACTTCCCTAAGAGATTTTATTAAATCTTTGGAACACAAGCTCGTCCTTAAGGAAGAAGTAGAAGCATGTCTTAGGAACAAACTAGCTGAGTTAGAAACTAAATGCGAAGCTTACAAACTAGCTGCTAGTAAAGTGTATGTAGATAATGACGTATTTAAGAAGATAACTGGAGTAGGTGTAGGACTTGATTATTCTAACCTTTCTAAGAAAGAAGGGAAGAGACCTATCGACACTAGTTCCAGTGACCTTAAAAATGAAATTCCTAGCATTTTTAAACCTTCTGTCAAACCCATCTACAAACACCTTGTTCCTAGAATAGAAGAAGAAGAGACTGAATTGATAGCTAGATATGAGATTGAGATGGAAGATCGCCAGAAAGCACAACCTATAACTCCTATCAAACAAGTTAAAATCAATTTCCTTAGTGATGAATCTAGACTAGGAATAGGAGCTAAGGCTGTTAAACAACAAGGGAAGAAAGGCATAAAAGAGGTTAAGGCTGAACGAATAAAGAAAGCATGTTATCACTGCAAATCTACTGAACATCTTTCTTATGCATGTAAAGCTAACATAATTGTTCCTGCTGCACATGCCATGCCTGCCACACATACAATGAATAAACTGCATCCGAATCATGCACAGTGTGGTCAACCTAATTGTATGCCATGCACTTTTAACGTCATGCAAACTTTTGTGAATTTAATGAATGCATCTAGCCAGTCATGCTCAAATACTGCTGCTAGTTCAAACATCAAGAAAAAGCATGTGAGAGCCAAGACTGTCAGTCCTCCTAAAGTTAGGAGTGACAAACCTTCTCCTAGGACTGACAAACATGTCAAGTCTGAGAAAGGAAAGGAGGAAGTCGAAAGCTCTAGTAATGTTAAGAAAAGTGCATCTTCTGTTGTTAAATCTGTTGATTCTCGATCTTATCGAAAAGCCGGGCCCAATCAAAGTTGGGTTCCGAAGAAAGTCTAACCAATCTGTCATTGCAGGGCATTAAGCAGAATAGAAATAAAGTTATATGGGTGCTAGACAGTGGAGCATCGAGGCATATGACTGGAAACAAGTCCCTGCTTACAGAGTTAGTTATGAAAGCTGGCCCTTATGTTACCTTTGGAGATGACAGCATAGGTGTGACAAAGGGATATGGCAAACTGAAAACTGGCAATGTCATCATTGAAGATATTTCCTATGTTGAGGGATTAAAGCACAATTTGTTGAGTATCAGTCAATTCTGTGACAAAGGTTACGAAATTGTCTTCAACAAGAAAAGTGTATCAATCACTCATATCAAGGAAGGCTCACTGGCTTTGAGAGGAGTTCGTAAGGCAGATCTTTTTGTTGCAGACATGGATTCAGCAAATCAGAATGAGGTCACCTGTTTCTACAGCAAAGCCTCGGATGATGAAAGCTGGTTATGGCACAAAAACTTTCTCACTTAAACTTCAAAACGATGAATGCTCTCGCGAGGCGAGAATTGGTGAGAGATCTACCTCAAATGGAGTTCGCTCCGAAAGGACTCTGTGAAGCTTGTGAAATGGGAAAGTCAAAACGAGCATCGCATAAAAGCAAAGAAATTTCTAGTATTACTGAGCCTCTGTAACTTCTTCATATGGATTTGTTCGGCCCAGTGAATGTCCTATCTTTGTCTAGGAAAAGATATGCATTGGTAATCGTGGATGACTTCTCCAAATATACATGGGTATTGTTCGCAATGATGAAAGACGAAGTACCTTTCCTAATCATTGATCACATCACTCAAATTGAGAATGTTTCAACACTTACTGTGAAGACGATTAGATCAGACAATGGCACTGAATTCAAAAACGCAGTGCTAAATGACTTCTGTGTATCTAAGGGAATACGTCGTCAGTATTCAGCCCCGAGAACTCCACAACAAAATGGAGTAGTTGAAAGGAAGAATAGAACTTTGGTTGAAGCAGCAAGAACTTTGTTGTATGATTCGAAACTTCCTCTGTATTTCTGGGCAGAAGCAGTGAGTACCGTGTGTTACACTCAAAATCGATCCTTGATTATAAAAGATAAAGAAAAGACACCATGTGAGCTAATGAACGGCAGAAGACCAACAATCAAATACTTTCATGTCTTTGGAGCAAAATGCTATGTACTTATAGATGATGAAAATCTAGGCAAGTTTGCAGCAAAAGCTCGTGAAGGAATCTTTGTTGGTTACTCCACAGATGTGGTAGCAGCTTATAGGGTGTTCTTAGTAAATGATCGAAAAGTGACTGAAAGCTACAACGTCAGATTCGACGATACCAAATTCTCATCAATTTCAAGAGATTCTAGTGAACCTGAGTCCCTAAAATTTCAGAATCTGGACTTAGAAGAACTTGAAGATGAACCTGAGTTGGTTGTCCCTTTAAATGTTCCAAGTGTACATGAAGAACTTGAGTCTAGTGAACAAGCTAATCCTACAAGATCAGGAGAGACTTCTTCAGTACGAACCGGCAACAACTCAGGGGGAGTAAATAGCAGCTCAAGGACTACTGTTCAAGGCTCGAGTCGAGTTGACTCTAGTTCTGTAGGAGCTGGCACTAACTCAGGGGGAGTTAGTGAAAGTAATCAAAGTAGTCAGCACCACAACTCAGAAAGTCACGCTGAATCATCAAGACAATTTCCAAGAGAACGGGTATGGAATAGAGACCATCCGTTTGAATTAATTATTGGTGATCCAGATGCTGGTGTGTCTACTAGAAGAACTGCAAGAGCTGACCTGGCTAATATTTGCTTATATTCTGGGTTCTTATCCAAGCTTGAACCTAAAGAAATAGAAGAAGCTCTTGGTGATGCTGATTGGGTGATTGCAATGCAAGAGGAACTCAATCAGTTTGAAAGGCAGAAAGTTTGGAAACTGGTACCCCGACCAAAGAACAAATCAGTAATTGGAGCTAGGTGGGTATTCAGAAATAAAATGGATGAAAACGGACTTGTAACTCGAAACAAGGCTCGTTTGGTTGCAAAAGGTTATTCTCAGCGAGAAGGAATTGATTATGATGAGACCTATGCACCGGTTGCAAGACTTGAGGCAGTCAGGATGTTCTTGGCATTTGCAGCACATAAGAACTTCAAGGTTTTTCAGATGGATGTGAAAAGTGCCTTCCTGAACGGAGAGTTAGAAGAAGAGGTGTATCTGGAACAGCCGCCTGGCTTCATTGATCCAGAACTTGTAGATTTTGTGTATCTTCTCTTCAAATCTGTCTATGGCCTCAGACAATCCCCAAGATGTTGGTATGAAACCCTATCCGTATTCTTAATTGAAAGTGGTTTTACTAGGGGAGTAATTGACAAAACATTGTTCTATAAGAATGTGAAGAATGATTTAATACTTGTTCAAGTCTATGTGGACGATATTATCTTCGGGTCATCTAATGAGCGCTTGTGCGAGAAATTTGCTAAGCTAATGCAAGAGAAATACGAGATGAGCATGATGGGAGAGCTGTCTTTCTTCCTTGGATTACAGATCAGTCAGAGAAAAGATGGAATGTTTATCTGTCAATCCAAGTACGTCAGAGATTTACTCAAGAAGTATAATCGAGAAGATGCATCAGCAGCTAAGACTCCCATGGCAACAACCACGAAGCTTGATGAAGACAAATCAGGTAAATCAGTTGACATCACAAGCTATCGAGGTATGATTGGCTCACTCCTCTATTTAACTGCAAGTAGACCCGATATTATGTTCGCAACTTGTTTATGTGCAAGATTCCAAGCGGATCCAAGAGAATCACATCTCATAGCCGTCAAAAGAATTTTTAGGTATCTCAAGGGCACACCAAATCTAGGGATTTGGTACCCAAGAGATACAGGTTTTAATCTAATTGGCTATACGGATTCAGACTATGCAGGTTGCAGGATTGATAGGAAAAGCACATCTGGTGCTTGTCAATTTCTTGGCAGAAGATTGGTGTCCTGGCAAAGTAAAAAGCAACATACTGTATCTACTTCTACTGCTGAAGCTGAGTACATTGCTGCTGGAAGCTGTGTAGCTCAAATACTGTGGATGAGGAACCAATTGAAGGATTATGGCATGGAGCACAAGAAAATTCCAATTATGTGTGACAACACAAGTGCCATTGCCATAACCAACAATCCTGTAGATCACTCAAGAACCAAGCACATCGACATCAGGTATCACTTCATAAGAGAACATGTCGAGGAGGGGACTGTGGAGCTACATTTCGTGCCCACAATGCAACAAATTGCAGATATATTCACCAAACCTCTTGATGAAGTAACATTCAATAGGTTGGTTGGTGAATTGGGAATGCTTAACACAAGTTAGTAAAGCCTTCCATCTGTAAAATCCATGTTTATGTTTGTATATGCAAGCTACTTAATCATTATGTGCTTAGACTTTAAAATGCCTAATTAATGATTGTTATAGGTTGCATATAGTGTCATTTTACATGAATTCATTGTGTTTTAAGTGTCTTTTATAGCACACATCTTTGAATTTATGATTGTTAGATTGCATGATCATAGGGGGAGTTAAATTCATAATATTCTAAATTTTGCATGATTTTTAGATGAATTTACCTGTGTTTTTCATGTAATTAGAGGCCTTAGAATTATCAAGGAATGTTTTAATTATGTCATATATTAAAATCCTTGAATTGATATTTATATTAATTTGGCAATATTAAGTGTTGAGTTTTTCAAAGAGAATTGTCAAATTATTCTAAGTATCTTCAAAATTTCGAGTTAGTCACTATCTCGAAACTCATCTTGATATTCTAGTTGAATTTCGATTTGAGCTTCCAGAGTGAAGTTTTGAAAATTCTAAGTCTGGGAAGAATTTCGAGTTAGTCTCTATCTCGAAATTCATCTCGAAATTCGACTTAGAGTTCGAATTCGAGTTACCAGAGTGCCTATTTCTATCTTCAAAATATTCGAGATAAGTTCTATCTCGAACTTTATCTCGAAGGTTGAGATAAGGTTCCATTTTTGGGGATATTTTGAAAAGAACTGAGAATAACTTCGAGTTAGTCAATAACTTCGAGTTAGTCTCTATCTCGAAACTCAACTCGAATTTCGACTTGATGTTCGAGATAGAGTTCTCAGTTGGTTAAGGGGATTTTTCGAGTTAACTCCTAACTCGAAACTTATCTCGAATTTCTACTTGAATTTCGAGATAGGTTTCTCTAGTAATGTTGGTGGTTTTTGCTGTTTAAATGGTCTTTAATGATTAAATGGTTCAAGTTTTCGAGTTAACCTATCTCGAAATTTATCTCGAAGTTCGACTTGGCAACATTTCGAGATAAACTTCGACTTAAAATGTTCGAGATAGAGTTCGACTTAGGTTCTCCCTGTATGTACTTAGTGTTTTCATTCTTTTTAACAGGGACACTTTTGTCATTTCACATTCATGCCTATATATACATCTCTAACTCGATCAATTCATTCACTTTTACCTAATTACGTTTTACAGCAGCCTCCATATACATACAGGCGATTTCGACTTACAAACTACTGTTCGTGATTTTTGTGATTAAACTCATACAGACCACGAATTAATGCCCGATTTTAGACTACTGTTATCTGTGTTATCATAAATCTTTGTGTCTGTGTGTTTTGTAACCGTTCATATACACACGTATATATATATATACACACAAACATCAAGTGCTTGTGTGTTTGTGCTTGTGTGTCTGTTCATAACTCGACTTCACTGGTATACACACACAAATATACATCTTCATTGTATATCACAGATTTGGTAATTGGATTGTAATTTTCGCCTCTACTTAATCATTGTTAATATTCCGTAGTTTAATTTCTCAAGTGACTCCTGGTATTCACGAACGAAATTAAAAGGACTATAACTTTGGTTTTGTTAATTGATTGTTTTTTCAACAAATATCACAATTTTTAAGGAAAAAACATTTTATTAAAAAAAAAATGGCTCACCAATTTTCACTTGCTAAAAACAATTTTTATAATATTTCTACGGAAATTGGTGATCAACTCCCGCGCTTTAAGTCTTGGATACGATTTCTCAATTTGTATTCCAAAGCTAGCGATGCTTTTACTGCTAAACCTACACTAGTACATGATGCTTTACAGCAATTATGGACTAGTGCGGTTTCTTTTGGGAGCAAATCAACCCCCTACGGTTTCAGGTTTACCTTAGCGGGTCAGGAATATGAGGTGACTGAAGAAATTATCAACAGGGTTCTGGGGTTCCCGATAAAAGATGCTTATGATCCAGAACCTACAGCTGCAGAACGCCTCAGATTCTTTGAAGAAATAGGATGTTATCCTCCGTCTGGCCGGATCACTGGAAACATCCAAAAACAATTCTTTCATGTGGAATGGAATTACTTTTTCGAGGCTATCACAAGATGTTTTCGGGCACGAGAAAGCGATTTCCATCAAATTTCCATTCCCATGCAAACCTTTGGAATTGCCCTAGCAAGAGAACTGGATATAAATTATGGACGCATAGTTCTCTCTGAGATAGTGGGTGTAATGGGATCTCCTGCAAGCAGAGACCTCAACATAACAGATGTTGTCTGCTGGTTTCCTCGGTTCTTACAGATGCTGATTAATGATTTAATACCGAAGGATGCTCTTGCAGTTAGACAGAGTTTTGCCAGAAGTCCAACATCTGCACCACTAGGGATGGGCACTAAGTCACTTTCAACAATTGATAATCAGGATAAACATCATGGAAAACCGATGTCAGTTCCTGATACCTTACAAACGTGGCTTACATATGATGAGGGAGTTACCACTTTGGCAGCATCATCGCAAGTTTCATCATATGCTCAGAATCGGTCTGCTCATGCTGAGGCATTTGAAGAGATTCCTGATGAGCAAAGCGATGACGAACAAGGTAATGAATCAGGTAATCTCTCTCTGCATACTACTCATTCCTCTTCCTATGTATCTGATTCCGAGACCCAAGAGACTGCTAGCCCGCAGGATCTATCCCAGGGTGCGAGCCATATTTCTGAGTCTGTCATACATTCTTATTCTCGTTCACCCCTGTCACCGGAATCCAAACAGCTAGCACATGTAGATATAGGATATGATGAGGAGAGTGACCCCGAAGAGCAGCCTCTTACTCGAAAGAAAGCCAAATTTTCTCATGCTGCTACTTCTAAAACTCAGTCAAACCCTAGAATGTCACACGCAACCACTCCACCTCACGAGAGTGGTTCTCCCCTTGAACAATCTGCACATAGGGATTTTGATGAGGATTATGTACCTCTTGAAGATACTGTTGCTTCAAAAGGACATGAAGCTTTAAAAGCTTCAGCCGTACCTTCACCGGTACGTACTGATGCTGCAAAGAGGATCGGTTCTGCTGTTGTACAAGAACACTTTGCAGCCTCTCAGCCTGAGATTCCAACTCAGGAACCAACAGCAATTGATCCCATAACTGCAAATTATATTGCTTATCCAGTTTCTGCAGGTACTGCTTCATATTTTGGATCAATTATTGAAGACATACACGAGCGTGAGACAGGGAGTGTGTGTGAGAGGTTAGGGAGAGAGGGACCTTCATTTTTAAGGCCCGAAACCGAGCGCCAAATACTAACAGAACGAGTATTAGAGCGAGGTCACCTAAACCAAACACCGTCCCTTAACATTGAAAATCTTGATACACGTATGACTTCTATGGAAAATCAGATGAAGCAGTTTGGGCAGACAATGGGGCAGTTAGGTATGAACATTGGAAACAATCAAAGGGCTCTTGATGACTACGCAGCACGAATGGCAAGTCAAGCTACAGCATTTAATGTTTTGACAAACAAGGTAAATGACTTGGGCCATGCTGGTGGTGTCTTGGGAAACACTCTGAATGAGAGGATGGGAGCAATGGAAACTACAATGGATACTCTGGCTGTGGAGATCAGTAGAGTGATGTTCGCAATCAGAAGTTTTGTGCCCCCGGAGTGTTTCGAGCCGCAACAACCTCCCCCCGATGCTGGTACAGGTGGTGCTAGTGGAGCAGGAGCCTATGGTTCTGGTTTTGAAGATTCTTATGCAGCTGGTGGATCTGGAGACCAAGGTGAAGTTCAGGATAACTCACCTAAGGGGGAGAGTGGAAAGGAGACGAGACAGCAGGGAGTTCAAATCGAAGAAATTCAAGAACAAGCTGATCTTGTCAAAGAAAAAGAAATTGAGCCGTCTATTGATGAAGAGGCTCTGAGGAGGAGAAAGGGTAAAGCAATAGCGATTGAGCAAGATGAGCCATTCGTTGACCTGAGTCATCAAGAAAAAGTACAGGTGGTACTTGATTCAGATTCCGATATGGAAGACATACCTTTGGAACATGCTATAAAGAGATCCTTGAAGGATCAAGGTGGAGGTGCTGGGATGTCTTTCGGAATGCCTGAAGAAATTACTGTTGATGAGGAAACCCTTAAGTCTCAGCAGTTAGCCTTGGAACAAGCTGAGTTCTTTAAAATGAAGGCAATGCAAGAACGTGCTGTGTTTCTAGAAAAGAAAGTGGAGCTACAAGGGAAGCAGTACGATCATGAGCTTGCAAGGCTAGCTGATCCTCAAGTGGATCTGGATAAGAGAAGGTTAGGGCAGAAGTGGGATGAAGCAAGGAAGATAATGATGGGACCCTGTGCGAAAGGAGTTCATAACAAGGAGGCAGATGATCTGTTCTACAACCTAAATTTGCAGAATCCAATGACTGCGGACTACATGAGTGCATTAAAGAGATTAATTTCTAAAGTCAGGGTTGGATACAATGCAACGCTTAAGGAGTGGCAGGTTATATTGTCTTTGACAGAAGGAGTCCCAATGTCTTTCCTATATGTGGATGACCAATTCATGACGAGAAGATCTGCATCAGAGTTGTTCTTGCTAGCAACAAAAATTCAATACTCTCATTCTGAGAATCTAAGCATTCTGTATAGGGATCAGTTAATGCAGCTAGCAGAGGACAAGGGTCCAGAATTCTCAGCATATCCTAATGTTGTCCGGATGGTAGTTGACAGTAAATTGAAGAGGGTTAGCATGGAGGAAAAGGACTTAATGGAACTTTCAGTGGAATCTCTTAAGGCCGTCTGTAGACAAATGATGAGTAAGGGATTCGCTTCTGAGCTTAAAGATAAATCAGTGAAGATCATTGAAAGTGTCATATTCAAGAAGAGCAATGAGGTGTAGAAGTGTGATATCATTGCTCCAAACCCTCTTGATAACGTGAAGATTGAGCCGGAGCTGATAGAAAAGAAATGGAATATTCTTCAAGCTATGAAGAATGTAGATGAAGCTCTGAATCTTCCTTCTGGAGAACTGGAACAAGGAGAGATAAGGGAGTCAGTTGGTGTTCCAGGAAGAGATAGTGTATACTGGATACACTCTTTTGTTGATGATACAGCTGATGCCTTAGTATTCATAGATGCAGACCAGAATAAAACACTCTTGCATATGAGTAGAAAATGGCTGCTGCAGACTCAAGATGCTGCATTTCTGGAGAAAGTGTTATATGTGTTCAAATGGGACGAAGTGGAAGATAAGCATGTGGAAGAAAAGCAGAGACTCATGAGTTACCTGTCTGATGTAGTAGTGGAAAAGAAGCGAATGGAGCAAGATGCGGCTAGTGTCCACAATACTAACCGTGTCAAGGGCTATCCCAAAATGATCTATTGTCAGTTTAAAGCTGATAAAGCTCATTGGAAACCTCAGCTTATAATGAAGAAATTTGAGGACATTCCAAAGATCAGGACTACTCAGGAGGTGGACAAACTCAGAAGGCTTTTCAAACATCCTTACCCAGAGCCCAAGAATCCTCTAGAAATGGAAGCAGTAAGTTTGTTGAATGCTAGGTGGACGCAGCTTCATGATCCAGTATATAAGAAACAAAAGCAGCAGAAGGAGAAGCGCAGAAGGCAGAAAGAAGAGAAAGACCAAGCTGCTGAAGCTAGGAAGAGGAAACGGAATTAGGGTTAAAGGTCAGAGTGGTGTGAACTTGAAGTTGGAAAAACTTCATGTCTTTCGGTTGCTTTAACTCACTTGAGGAAAATTCACCTTAGAGTGAATCCAATAAGGTGATATAAGTTTGACTAAAAGATATGAAATAATCCAGGTGATAGGAATCATTCAAATGATCTTTAATTCGAGGTTCGAATTCTGTTTCTAGTTTAAGTTCTTTGTATTGTTTTCAAGTATTTTTCAATTGTATATTATTCAAGACTGTAATGTTAATTATCTTTTCTCGTCTCATTGTTTAGTTGAGTTATCCTTCATTAATTTGAATGTCATTGTTAGACAATCAAATAGGGGGAGATTGAAAGGCAGAGTGTATAAACTTGTAACACTATAACTAATGTAACTCAATTAAAGGAAAAGATACTTAACCAGAAGACAATCAAGAACAAGAAGTCACAAGAAATCAACACTAAATGAAGACAAGGTAATTGATACAATTGAACATGTTAACTATGATCAAGCTAAGAAGAAATCATTGAGAGAAGTTCAAGTCAAAGTTGTTCATGCCTCAGTGATTTGAGAAATCGAGAATCAAGATCATAACTATCAGTATCAACAAGACCAATTGATTTCAAGTGAACAAGAAGGAAAGCGAATATTGGAAAGCCAAGTTACTAAGTGAATATGGTAATTTATTCAAGAAGCAGAAACACTATCAAGACTAGTCACTTATGAACCAGACCAGTGCATCAAGTGTCAGGACATTGATAGCAAGTTTATGTCAGTAATAAAGATCCATGTTCAAGAGCTTGCTGAAGAATAAAGAAGACATGAAGATATCACAAGCTCAAGATGTGCATTGAAGTTTCAAGTTGAAGACCAGAATATTTTCTAAGTACTAAATATTCTAGATGACCAAGTAGAATATTTCTAAGTAGAAGTTCTACTTAGAAATTCGAGATGGCTAAGTAGAAATTCTCAAGTAGAAGTTCTACTTAGAGTGCAGCTTCAACATGACACATGGCATCTTTTGATTGGCAGATTTCCAAGCTTTCAAGATAAGGCAAGATTTATGTGGACATCATTGGGCCACGTACATCTTAGTCTTTGAAGACTACAGGACATAGATTACATGTAGTATAAATAGAAGCACTTGTGTAATGTTTTTTAGTGAGAAAAATATTGAGAAAACACAAGAAAAAGAGAGAGAGTACATTCACAGAGCTTAGAATCATTCACTTCTCTCTGAACTTCTGTTATACTTTGTAATGAATGTTGTAGCAACCTTTTCAAGTTATATATAAGAAATATATTCCTTGAATCTGCGTGTTCATTTATTGCATCGTATTTATTGCTTCTCATATTCGAAAAGTTGTATTCACCCCCCCTCTACAACACATTTGGACCTAACAATGTTTCACTTAAGTTTATCAAATTATGTCAATTACCTAATTTTGGTGTATGTATGAGTGATTAAGAAGGGTTGTGTGTTAATGATTCTTACTGGAAGCACATTATATAATTTAAAATATTCCCTGAATGGGGAAATCAAGCTTCTTAATAAATCATTTGGACATGTAGGTACATACATATTGCTGGAGCGGAGTACATTATATCTCTTAATGCTGATGACCTACCCCAAGGAAGCAACGCATACGTTGGTAAAGTAAGGTGATGCTTTTTGCTAAAACATTAGTCATATTTTTTTTATGTATTCAGAAGGTAAGATCTCATATTCATATAAAACCATGTAGGTGAATATATATCCATGCCAAGGTTTTTTGAATGCATATCAGATGCATGTTACTTATGTAGAAATTATTCTCGTATTTATTGTCAGGCCTGCTTGCGAAAAGAACAATATCGAGTCTTTAAAAGAGAAAATTAGCAGTAGTAGCACTGACTTGAAGTCCCAGAAGTTGAAGAGACTGTCTCTGAAAGATAAATCTCCCATGAATACATCTGGTGGTGAGGGTGAGATTAGCGATACCCATGGGCTGCTTGTGTTTGAATATTTGGAACATGAACAACCATACTCTCAGAGACCGTTAACTGATAAGGCAAGTTTAGTGAAATTAATATTTTGTGGTTGACAACATATTTTCTTTTCCCATGATTGATTGTTTTGTATCCCCTTTCTCATTAATAAATATCGAGTCTTGAAGCCCAATTTACAGAATGGAGTTCATACCGGAGCTGTGACCTGCTACCTTCAAGTTGGATTTCTATAGCTTGGTACTTGTTAAATTGTGCAACATTCATGATCTTCAGTTTGAGCTTTGCGTTCTATAAACTTTATTTACTAATTAATTTGTGCTATAGATACCCTATTTATAGAATACTTATGGGCTCAACACTGAAAAATCTGCAGCCCTGCATGAAGTATCTCTCGGATCAGTACTTGGGAGATTTAACAAAGAAAATCAGGGAATAACTTGCGCTTGAGATGGATGAAAAAGTTAACAAGAAGGTTCGAGAGAATGTCAAGTCGATGATTACTAACATAGTAGAATATTATGATGATTTGAAGATATTTAGAATATTATGGTACTTGCTGTTTGTATGAATACAATATTTTCGGTAGATTTGGCAAGTTTTTTTATGTCCAACTTTTACTATGTAATCACTAATTTGGTATGTTTGTGAAGTCAAAAAATGTCTTGTTCTTTTTGGCATTTTCGGCTTGCATTATTATTTTTTTAAGGATTTAATTTTGGTAACAACCTTATAAATGTTCATGTAGTTTATGTTGCAACAAATATGAAAATACGTAGCTAATATTTAGAAAGTGTTTATTAGAAAAAATGTTGGGAAAACAAAAAAAAAGTGTTGCTAAAAAAAATTGTTAGATGAACCAATTGTGCAATAGGAAAAAATCGATGTTGCAATAAGTCTATTACAACATCCCCTTTAGTGTTGTTATACACTCGAAAGTGTTGGCATAGATGACTAATGCAACATCTATTGCAATGTGGCCGTAGGGTGGCAAAAGTGTTCGCTTACCCACCTAAGGCCACACGACCAGATCCAACACCACTGAAATTTGAAAAAGTGTAGCCTTAAACCAATTCTGAGCTTGTGGCAACACTTTTCAGGATTTTTTTACACTTTTTTGAGGTGTTGGCAAAGACCATATATGATGTAGTGATATAAAATGCTAAATATTTGATAAAAGTAGTGTGCTTTGTGTTCATGCAGTCGTGTCTAGCTTGTTAAATGATATGTGTCTGTTTAGTTTTCCAGTTTTTTGTATAGCGTCATGCAATCCATTAGCGTGATCGTGCATTCATGTATATCCTATCATGTGTTTGTTGCGTGATCATTACTCTTGACTCAGTCCCCCAACCCTTTCAACGTAATCTGTGATATATCAAAGTCATTTTTTACTATCTCAGACGTGCAAATATAAAGTTCTCTGATTAGAAAAAATTCCTACAATTGCTATTCAGAGAATCTCAGTACTTGTTGGCACATATCTAATTCTATCCAGTTTTCGGCACTGTGCTTTTGGTTTCAAAAAGAACAAGAAAAGTCTTAATAATGATTAATGGGAAAATGATTTTTTTTTGTCACTGAACTGTTGACCTTTTTAGAAATCTATCACTCAATTATGAATTTTTCTTTATTAGTCACTAAACTTAGGTTTGGTTTTGTTTTACTCACTAAACTTAGGTTCGGATTTGATTATTAGCATTATGTTAATTATTATCATAAATTAATAATTCCTTTATAATCATAAAAAATATTTATTACACTTTTATAAAAAATAATTCTAATAAATTTAAAATTTAAATTTATATGAAACTCATCCCTAATCTTTTTTATTATATCCAAAAATTCAAATATGGTATTTTTGTACTCTATCAAAAATTATTAATTAATATTTTCAACATCTTGAATACTTTTTACGTGCAACAGATCTAAAAATGTTGTATTATCTTTAATATTATCTATATTTACATTAATATTTTACTTGTATTATCTTTAATATCATTTATATATACATTAATTTTTTACTTGTATTATCTTTAATATTATCTTTAATATCATCTATATATACATTAATTTTTGTACCGAATCGAACTTGAGCTCGATTACCTTAATTAGCTTTTTTTCTTGCCGAACTCAAGTTCATTATCTTTGCAAATTACCTTAACGAACTTGAGCTCGATTACCTTAACGAACTTGAGCTCGATTACCTTAACGAGCTTTTAAAAATTGACTAGTCTTAGTAAATTGTTATGAAAGAACTTCATATTCAAGTACCTTTGCAAATACATGTAGTATGTATTTTACAATAATATTTCATAGGAAGTTGATCATATATCTGGAAACCCAGTTCAATTGAAGTTCTTCATATGTTTATATAAGAGCATCTCCAACGGTATTAGCTAAAATAGTTAGCTTAAATAATATAAAATAATGGTTATGTAAAATTTACCAGAGAACCTGTAAGGAGTTGTACTCCAATGATGTTAGCTATAATTGTTAGCTATATTTCAAAAATAGTATTTTATTATTATTTTAATTAGTAAATATATATATAAGATTAAACTAAATTGATGATGTGTCACAATATAAGTGGATATGATATCTTTAGATGTTATGTATAAATTTTTGGATATCCTCCAAATATAGAAGATATGTATCTTGTTATCTAAAAATTTAGCTAACAGTATGCATGGTTGGAGGCGAAAAAACAATAGCTTTTAGCTAAAATGACTGCCACATCATTATTATAGCTAACAGATTGTAAGCCTTGGAGATGCTCTTCTATCTTTAAATTTTGCCAATTACTAATAAGTCATTTCTTATTCTGTTTCTTTGAGTAACTAGGTGTTCACAAAAAAGGGCTGCCGACAAGAACTCTGATACCATATTACGTAACCAGTTCATCTAAAACCTTAAGGTTATAGAGAAAGACCCCAACTAGATCTTATATTGTATTCTAACAATGTCGGACCCTATTAATAAGAATATTATCTTATATGATGCTTGTGGTTTAGTGTTTGGCAGGAGAGGACTTTTTTGGCAGGGAGTGTTGCTCGGAGCCAACCTATATCAGGAGAGGAGTTTCCAATGCCCGCTTAGGTGAGTCCCATGAGGTCCAATCCATGGGCCTAGGTTCGGTTGAGTACTTTCCCATTCATAACCATCTTTGTATAGAACACACACTATTTTGCTGCGCACTAAGCTGGGGGTCTTCACGGAAACAGCCTCTCTATCGTAAAAAGGTAGAGGTATGGTCTGCGTACATCTCACCCTCCCCAGACCCTGCTCCGAGCGGGATATACTGGGTTTGTTTGGTTTGGTTTGGTTTATGCTAAGCTTCAGCAGCTTTTGGGATGTGTCAAAGAATTTCTACTTGGGAAGTATGCCTAGGACGATAGATAGGCCTTTTTTTTTCTTTTTTTTTTTGACAAAACGTACATGCTTATATTAATAAATCCATCTCAAGGTTACATAAGATACAATCAGGAGTAGTATCAAACCGCTCACTTGGACCTGAATTAGAATATGCAGCCCGAGCCATCTCATGAGCTACACTATTCCCAGATCGCGGTACAAACTGAAATAAAACTTCTTCATAGTGTTTACTCAACTCTCTACAATCATCTACGACCGTATGAAACAAAGATTTTCCAGCTGGTCCATGGATAGCATCTATCAATAATTTGGAGTCCGATTCAAACACATACTGTTTAGTTCTCCATTCTTTAGTCCACGACAATGCCACCCTCATACTTATAGCCTCTGCTTCCCTCGGCGTCATGCCTCCATTGATTATATTGTTTCGAGCACATAAGAATGATCCATATTCATCCCGTGCTACACAACCAACCGCCACCAAATCATTTCCTAGGGAGCAAGCCGCATCAACATTTAACTTTACCCACCCAGTTGGAGGTTTGTTCCAGGTTCGAGTGCTTGCTTCTGCCCTGCCTCGATACTTCTCCTCATTCCCTCGCGCTCTATTCCACTCTGCTAACAAATGCAAGGCCATATGTTTAACCCCAAATGTCGACATAATCACCTTCTCCCACACCCACTTGTTCCTTCTCAACCACAGACCCCAGCAAAACAGCCCAACCATCGCGCACTGATATGTTGTAGCTGTCGTAAACACGCGCTTAATGGTCTCTATACCAGTCTCCTCATCTCCTATGAACACTACATGGGCCAACCCTGTATCTTCCCATAATTGTTTAGCAAAGCAACAGTGGAATAACATATGTGTTACATCCTCCCTATAGCCATGGCACCACGTTGTTGAGATATATTAGTCTCCTTGCTAGCTGTGTCCTTGTTGTCATCCAGTTCATCATTTCTGTTAATTAGTTAGTAGTTAGCTACTCTATATAAACATATTTCTCATTCCTCTTGTAGATAACTTTTACACAATGTAGACATAATATCTTTTTCTCTCTCTTTAAATATAACTTTTCATCAATGAAGTTTGATTTGTTCTTCATATTATTCTTCGTTATTTTACATCTGATTCATAAATTATAACATGGTATCAGAGACTCCGATCTTCGAGGCATCATTCTTCCGCGTTATTACTTGATTTGTTCAGTTTTTTACTTGATTCTCTGTTTCATTTTTCAAGATTCTGTCCATACAACAATGGCGTTATGTACACTGTGTTTCTTTGTCGAGTTCAGATAAGCTTCCATTTCGTCTTGTTTACTCTATTATTGCGATCATGATTGTATCATAATCGCACTCTTGTCATGTCTAAGTCGTTCTTGTTGATTGTTTAAAGACTTTCGTTTGAGAACTTTTGTTCTTGATTTTGTTGTATAATCTTGAGATGTTCTCTGAAAATTTCTCTGAATCATACTTGTTCTTGATTGATTGTTATCAATTTCTGATATCTGGAGTTGATTCTCTGAAATACTTACAAAATCTGTTCATTGTTTCTTTGCACACAACCTGTTTGACGATATTTCTCTTTGAAATCGTATTTCTTCTTTGAAAATTTGTTTCGACTGATGTTTATTCCAGTCCTTGATTTGTTTTGACCGTTCGAGTTTGTTTTTACGACTCTGTTAGGTCCTTCTGATTCTAAGCCCCATTGTGGGTTGATTGTTCTAAACTCTGGAGTTCTTTGATTGATTTGTTGACCATTATTGGTGCTTCTCTAAGCCTATTTTGTAGGTTTTGATTGTTTTTCTCAAAGCCTCTTTGTAGGTTCTAAGTTGTTTTGTGATTTGGCTGTACTCCTTTGTGAGCTACCAATCAATTTTAAGCCCTTATAGGTTATCAATTCTAAATCCTTGTGGATTTCTAAATTCTAAACTCTTTCACGAGTTTCTTCATTTTGGTTTTCTTCATTCTGTGTTTTTCAAGTTTGTTAATCACCCGAAGATATGCGTCTTCCATGTGATCTTTAAGGCTTCAGTTTTTTAGTAATTGTTCTTCTGGTTGCACTTGATTTTTGGGTAGTTAAAAATGTTAGTGGGCGTATTTTAGTTGGTTTGAGGTGGTGGAATGAAATGAACAATGAAGGACCGGTGGCTGTTTTGTTCTGGTGGCTTTACTGTTGTTTTGTGGCTTAATTGTTTGAGGAGTTTGTTTCCAATCAGGAGTGATTGAAGCCACAAGAGGAGAAGGCTGAGGAGGATAGAAGTAAGGTTGATGATTTACGCGGCTCGCCGATGAGTGTGGGGGAGTTTGGAGGAGTTGATTGATGAGAATCATGCTATTGTTTCGTCTTCGGTTGGTCCTGAGTATTATGTTGGGATTTTGTCCTTTGTCGATAAGGATCAGCTTGAGCCTGGTTGTGCAATTTTGATGCATAATACGGTCCTATCTGTTATTGGACTGCTACAAGATGATGTGGATCCTATGGTGTCTGTAATGAAAGTTGAGAAAGCCCCTTTAGAATCATATGCTGATATAGGCAGTCTAGATGCCCAGATACAGGAAATAAAAGAAGCTGTTGAGCTTCCTTTGACATACCCAGAGCTGTATGAAGACATTAGTTTGTTTGACCCTCAGTGTTGCAAATATTGTTAGCTTTTTACTAAGTGCTGCAAAGATGATAAGAATCGGATTTAGGCCCAAACCATTGCATCTCGATTCTCATCAAAAATACGGTCTGCATTTGCTATCTTCCATGTTCAAATTTTCAGTTTCAAGTTGAAGTTTTCATTGCATTCCCACCTTCAACTTGAGGGGGATGTTGATTAGTTGCTGTGTAAGCCAAAGTTACTGTCAAAGCTTAAGTTGTTGTCAACGCTTCAGTCAAAGATGCTGTCAAATAATCTCTCTGATAAAGTCTGTTTGCTGTCAAAGCTTTGTTGCTCATAGTTTGGATGTTGCTGTCAATACAACAATCATGCTTCCTGATGAATCCTAATGCTTCTTGATTCTTATGTCAGTATAGTTTATGTGAGAAGTTTCTGTCAGGAATGGTTCAGTTTTTAGAAATTGTTGTCCAAGTTAAAGGTTTCCAAATTCTTCCAACCTCCAACTTGAGGGGGGATGTTGAGATATATTAGTCTCCTTGCTAGCTGTGTCCTTCTTGTCATCCAGTTCATCATTTCTGTTAATTAGTTAGTAGTTAGCTACTTTATATAAACATATTTCTCATTCCTCTTGTAGATAACTTTTACACAATGTAGACATAATATCTTTTTCTCTCTCTGTAAATACAACTTTTCATCAATGAAGTTTGATTTGTTCTTCATATTATTCTTCGTTATTTTACATCTGATACATAAATTGTAACACGTACAGCCTGGTGCTATGTTAATATGCCTTTTCAGTAATGCATCTGCTGTAGGGAGTACACCCCTCGTCACTCTCCATAAGAAAGCTGAAACCTTACCTGGTAATTTTAGCCCCCATAGCCTCTTCCAGTAGCGGGCCTCCTGACATGCAAATTCACCTCGAAGAAGTCGATAACAGCTACGCACAGAGAAATCGCCCATACTTTCTGGTAACCAAAACCACGAGTCCGGTCTGCATCTCATAGGTATTGGTATTTGCTGTATAAGTGCCTTGTCCCTCTCATTACGTACACAAGTCGTTAAGGATTTCAACATCCCAAGACTGTCCACAGTGACGAAGCCAGGAAAATTTTAAACTGGGGGCACTATATATACTAATCGGTAACCCGTGCGACACGGACCGGACGGTCACGTGTAAATTTTCGATAATAAATATAATTAATAAATATTATTTAAATATGTATTTGTAAAAAACTGAATGATAAAAACTTATAATAAATAAACAATACTAAATTACGTAATTATAGGAAATTGAATACGGGTGAAATTAAAAAAATTAAAAAAGATAAATAAATAAATATAACTAATAAGTTTTATTTAAATGTATACTTGTATAGAATTGAATGATAAAAGTATATAAAAAATAAACGTTATTTAATTATGTGGTTATGGAGAATCGAACACGGGATGAAATTAAAGAAATTAAATTAAATAAATAAATCTTGTATAATTATGTAGTTGGAAGGAATCAAATCGTGAGTTAATAAATAACCAAATTTGGTACTTTGTATTTTGGTACTACCATTAAAATATGATTTTGCACATTAATAAAGAGTATAAATGTGATAAAAGATCAATAAATAAAAAATAATGAATACAAAAACATACCCACTACTTTTTCGATGGCAACAATTTGTGACGAGTTTTCACGTTTTGAAAATAGAGATGTGAGTGGGAGATGAGGTGGAGAAAATAGAGGACTTACTTTTGCTCACTCAATTCTTCCCTAAAAAATATTGGGATATTTGGATGGGGGCACAAACAAAAAATTTATAAAATTCACACTTAGTTTAAATAGGTTACAAAGCTGTAGTCCCCCACACTCCCTCCGTCCCTGACTGTCCATCCATATCCATCAGACTATCGACTGTTACATTCGCAAGCTCTGGGTACATATCACTTGTAAGGCAACCACTTTCTGCACTCAGCAACCAAGGTACCTGCCATACTCTTGTGTCTTTGCCATCACCGATTCGTCTCCTGCATCCTTTCAACACTACCGCTTGAGCCTCAAGAATACTACGCCAGACATAGCTTGGGTTAACACCCAACGACGCTTTGAAAAAATCTGACTGCGGATAATACCTCGCCTTCATCAGCTGAGTAACCAGAGGATTGACATTGGTTATCAACCTCCAGGCCTGTTTTGCAAGCATAGCAACATTAAATTCAGTCAACTTCTTAAAACCTAGGCCTCCTTCCTCTTTAACTTCACAAATCCTTTCCCACGCCATCCACTTTATACCGCCATTCCCTCCCTTATTTCCCCACCAAAATGTATTCATACTCTTCTCAATCCTATCCACGATCTCTCTTGGAATCAAGAATAAGTTCATCCAGAAGTTAGGGATGGTTTGAGCAGCCGTTTTTAGAAGTGTTACCTTTCCAGCTTTCGAAATATTCCTATTTCCCCATGACTGAAGTTTCTGCTCGACTTTTCCTACCAAAAACTTGAAAGTAGCCACCTTTCTTCTTCCTACTGTCATTGGCATTCCCAGATAACTACCTGGCTGGCTCACCTCCTTAACACTAAGTTGATCACACACTTTCTTCCTATCCCACTCAGTCGTGTTTGGAGAGAAAACGAGTGAAGACTTTGTAAAGTTGACGACTTGGCCCGATACTTCCTCATATCTGTTCAAAATTCGTTTCATGACATTTGCCTCTACTTCCACTGCTCTAAAAAAGAAGAAGCAATCGTCAGCAAACAGTAAATGTGAGATTGTAGGAGCTCCCCGTGCAACAGTACATCCATGAATAAGCCCCACATTTTCATTCCTCCTAATCATTGCACTTAGGCCTTCAGCACACAAAATATAGATATACGGTGAAATCGGATCCCCTTGACGAAGACCACGAGTTGGGATGACCTTACCAAATTCGTGTCCATTATGTGTGAAGCTGTAAGATACTGAATTAATCATCGTCAACACCCTGTTAATCCAAGTCTGATGAAAGCCAAACCTATACATCATATCTTTGACAAACCCCCATTCTAACCTATAGATAGGCCATTTTATTTAATTTAAAGTGATCCTAATTTCTACTCTGATAAATTGGTAAGAAATATAATTGATGTTTTTAGTAGCTTATATCAATGTGATCTACATGATATACTATTACTATCCCAGGCCAGTTTCATCCTTTGTATCACACTCGGTGTTCTCATAAATTTGGTCTTCTGCTTTTTATTTTTCACAAGTCATCTCTGTACTAGTTAAAAGAGATCCAGAATTGCTTTATCTTCCTCATTAACACTTTGAATTTGTATTAGTTTACACCTTGTTGGATATTTAGTCAAAAGGCGTACATAGATTGTTTGATTTCCCATATGATTATTGTAAGTGGAAGAACGGATTTAACTGTATTGTATTTTGCAGGTATACAGGGAGATGGGCTGTAGTGTGCTGTTAGCCTGTTAGCTTGTGAAATTGTTGTAATTGTTATCTCAGTTCGGTCTTCAGTTGATGTGGTTAGGTGTTATGATGTTAACTTGGTGCATTTCATGGGGGTAATCTATTATCCTGTTTCTGGCGAAACATTTTGTAACTATGCTATGACGTTGATGGTTTTGGGTTCCATTTCTCTTCTGTGAACTATTTTCTGTTGCACACCCCTAATCGCAGTTGCTGGATGCAATAGTAGATTGTACTGGAAACCTAGTCTGTTACGTGTGTCTGGTGCATGATATCTGGTGCATGTAAACCTATCTAATAGTTTGCATCTGGAAGTACTTTCTGTCTGATTGAAGTCTTTTTTCTGGAAGTAAGATTTTCATAACCCTGCGGTTCAAAAATAGGATATGCACTTGAAATCGATAGTTGAGGTATGATGTTTTCATATATTTTTTCTAGACAACTCGCTTTGATATGCTGAAACTGTGTAGTAATGTTGCTAGGTATCAAAGTAGAAGAGATAAGAAATAAATAACAGGATAAAGGAATAGTTGATTCCTTTGTTTCTAGCATAAGCTAGGGTCTGTGTATTTGAACTATAAATCTATAATCAGCTAGCAAGAAGCAAAATATAAGATGTGAATCATGTAAAAATTTCAATAAATTTCTTTATTTTACATTAATCTCACTGTAATCTGCTAAGCATCCTCTTCTTTTCACCTAACTGAAAATGACAAGGCAAGAAAACAGGAAGACGTTGTCTTCAACATTGTAAGGCTGGACTAATCCAAAACAAATCTCAGAATGACTGCCAATGCTGCCACGAAGAGCAGCAAAGCTAGCAATGTATGTTTAAGAATTCCCTTTGCCATGTCCATCGACAACTCTGTTGAACCAAATTTATCAATTGCATTCATAATAGTTCCCATGATTTTCTGCCACAAATGGAAACAGATATTACAACGTAGATAATACCGGAACAAACCAAACATACCCGTTACACCCTCTTTGGAATTTGGAAGTAAGAAGGGTTCAAAATCTGTTTTGGTAATAAAGACGTGCATAAAACCATCAAACATCAAAAGACGATATTATACAACGGGCATCCATTCCCCCCCCAAAAAAAAAAAAAAAACTGCTAGCTTACCTTTCATTTGACAATTTGTTTGATCAAACCTACTAAAATGTTTGTAATGGCATACCAATCTGAGAGGCTCAATGTGAAGCAATGGCTCCATGAACATTTCCACATTCTTTATCAGCACTTTTCCTTGGTAAACATGGCACATATAGAAGCTGAACCCCTGGCCAAGAGAAATCCTAGTCTCCTTCCATTCTGCAGGAAAGTAATCAGCAGATTTCAAGATGATAAGAAAATAGAACATGCAAGAACGCAACTCTGTCATCCTTGAAAGAATGTCATGCTGCATCACACCTTTCAGGTTTAATCTTAGTTGCAAATAACAGTTAGGTGACCCGAACACAATTATAAGTTATTTCGCGCTTTAAATTGCCAGATCAAGCTAAATTTCGAAAATTTTGGAGGACTGGTGTAGTATGAACAGAGTACCTAGTTTCCAGTGAACTCCTACAGTCATTCCATCATGAAATGTGGGTTCCACCACAAATTCAATGTTTTCTCCCAGTTTTCTCAGCAGATAGGAAAAGAATTCAAGTACTTGCTGCATAACAAATTCTCAACTGATATATTTCTTTGTTTACATGTTGTATTCTTTTATTGAAATTCAGCAAAAAACTATACATTAATAGAATTAGACATACAGTCTTTCCTTCCCAGAGCTGAAAAGCAGAGACAAAGTTGCATACACATCGACATTCTTCTCCAATTACATCTGAAAGAACGTCAATATCACGATCTTTAATCGCTGTATAAAGCTTGAGCACAGTTTCCAGTGCCCTACCATCTTCTTCCCCTCCAGAACCTTTAGCATTTCGTGCTACAAGTGATAAGCCGGAGTGGCTAGGTAAAAACCTTGTCTTGATAAAGGCATGATCATGATAAGAATCATTGGAACCAGAGACATATGTTGTTTGAGCTAAATTTGTCTTGTCACATTTCACATTATAGAATGAGTTTCTTTGTTGAACTTTTAGTGGATATCTACTTAATTGAAGAGAAGTAGATGGTAAAGAAAGTGAACTCATTGGCTGGCAGAGTGTACTAAAATAGAACAGTTTGATATTAGCCATTTCAAGACAGTCTTGGGATTTTGAAGAATAAAGCTACTTGCACTGGTCGCAAGCTAAGGATCTCCTTAAAAACTGCCCAAGTATTTAAGTAGGAAGACTTCCAAACTAACCTCCAATTGTCCCCTTTAGTTAACTTCAAAGTTCATAAAAACCTTTTCTTTTCTGTTTTTTTTCAAATTAATAGTTAAATAAATTTTCATAGACCCAAAACAAAGTTATTAATTACAGTCACAGTATAATTAAAGGCAGATGGTTCTTTTTGTCAAAAAAAAAAACAAGAAAAAGAATAGGCAGATGGTCCTGAACAATAAGCACGGGTATAAAGCTATCCTGGTGTGTTAAGATTCACTAGCCCCTGTACTTGCATAAAAAATGCTATCCTATCTTACCGCTTACCGCGCTTAATACACGTGGTAAGTTTGCTGCAACAAACACTTGCCAGCGACCGAAACCCATAATAAAAAGCTAAATTTTCAAAAAAGTGAAATCATTTGCACAAGGGGATCTTTGATCTTCAATATCACAAACGAATCACTAAGAACGAGATAAATAAGCCTTCGAATAACAATGTTATTACACATCTAGATTCAGTAAAAAAAAAAAAATCGGAATACTGTTTTAGACAAGCATCAATACTTTGACTATTACAGTTGTGATGCCAGTTCTGCTGATGTGTCCATTGTAATAAATGCAAAACCACACTTGACGTGGATACAGCGCAATAATCACACAAGGTGCTACAGTGTGCTACAGTGCAAGCTCAGCTAACAAGCTTCCTTAGTACAGCCTCAGCTCGCTGCTCAAACTTTGGCATTGCCCAGTCGTGCTGAACTATGTCGAGCCCATCTTTTTCCGCACCCAAACTCTGCAAGTATATATAAATAAGTATATGAATTAATTCATGGTGATTTGGGATGCCGAAAACACAACGCAAGGAGTTGGTACATCAATATATACAGAAATTGTAAAGACAGATTATTTCCGGTTCTCCACAAAATTTTTATAACATCAGAAAGAATTTATTTGGCACAAAGTAAAACTAAAAGTATGCAACAGAAGCATAGCCTGTTTTAATGGATCTCCAGGGGAAACTACAACCATCGAAGAAACATCTAGGTCTACTCAGTGATAAATTTAAAGACCCACTTTGGAGCTAAACTTGAACACACAACGCTTGATTATTAATATCTGGAGATCGTAAGCTTTTATCGCTCAAATTACAGGACTACAGCTCACAAGTTGCTTTTTTTAACAACACCATATATTCAATACTTTGTTGCAAAGTTCTTGTATTGTTGCCAGTTTTGCTGCAATACACTGAAAAAGAAAGCAATGGCCTAAAGCCTAGTCTTTCATTCCTCAATCACCCCCTCTCACTTCCTTAAGGTTAACCGGTTAAGATTCATTGAACTTTGAAGGCCAAAAAGGGGATGTACTTTTGGATTTGAAAGCATGATAAAATACTAATATATACAACACCTACCTTGGAAGGGTCAAATCCAAATCCACTCATTTGCATCATGCGTTGTGTGTCATCTGTAGCTGCATCACATAGACATTTTAATCCAATATTAACAGATCTTGCTACATGTACTAAGCTATGAAAATCGTGAAACATTTTTAAAAGTCGCAGAATATACTAACCATTTTCTTCTCCTAGAATGAGACTAAATAAACCTCTTAATCCAAACAGATTGAGGAAGTACCTGATAGAGAAATAGAACACAATTATCAGCCAATCATGCCAATAAGAATTACAAAATAACTTGATGCAAAGCTGACCGAAACAGACTTCCTATTCATAAAGTTTGATTAGAACCATGATCGACTGCTGACATAACTAACATCCACGGTACTCAAATCAATTCCATTCTGTAACATTGACCTGAACCTCTGAGTCAGCGGAAAAGGTATCTTTGCTGGAGAGAAGAAAAATTACAGGGTTACAGATTAGCATAGAATCAGTTATAAAGAGAGAAGTGAAGAAATTCAGACAAGGAAGTCTGTGTAATAGTGATATAAGATAACATTGGAAATTTTTTATTGGAAGAAATAAAAAAGCATTCAGGTTCAATTTAAATAATAGGGACCCTGAACAGAAATGAAATAAGAGCATACAAACCTGCTACGAATCCGGAGAAAAAGAAGTTAACCCATGCAAAAGTAAGAGTCTGACCAAGAGAATATAAATATTAAAACGTTAGAAATCAATTTCAGTGAATTTAAACGAGAACATATACTCTTTTAGAATGGACAAATTACCTGGGGTATGATCATAGAGAGGTTTTTCTTCATCATATCCATAGCCATGTTGGGATCAGAGAACATTTGAGCCTGTGGATTTGACGCAGCCTGATCCTTGGGAACATGAAGTAATCCATTTTCCTGCAATGTTGTACCCAGTTAACATACGTGTAATCTGAATATCGTATCAATCTTAGCTAGAGCTAGTGCACTAACACTCAAACGTGCCGAGTTGCAACACTTACCTAATTAGATACAGGGAAAAGCACGGCAGTTGTATGGAGTATTGTTTAATTTATACTTCTAAATTGACCAAGTCTAGCAGTTATATGCTATTCTAAAATTTCTAATTAATAAGTTGATAAAGGAGCAGATAACTTCTTTATATCATATATTATCAACAAAGTTACCCTTTTCTAGTATAGAACCTTAACAGTGCAAAAACACTAACACAAGATATCAATTTCATAGACTGTAGTATAGCAGGCAGAAAAAACATTCAGTTAAATCTGCATCATTTCAGCAACCTTCTAAAACTCTATTATAAGAAAAGAAATATGGTTCTATAGGAAGTCTAATCTTATTTCTTGCCTACACAACATAAACTAAGAAAGAAAAAAACCGGAGCTATGCCCTACAATTTAAATTGTAAATAAGTTATATACTTATATGAAAGATATGAGAAAGCAAGTATGCATACAAGCGAAAGCCTCTAGATTTACTATACTAATTTCGACTTGATTTTCCTTTTACTACATTTTAATGCTCTCCGGCAATCTCTCTTTTGTTGGCAGAGGTTGAAAGATTCTTAAAAAGAACTCAATGGCACATATGCAGTACTATGCACCATGATTATAGTGCTAGAGACTCAAATCAAGCAAAGTAAAAAGTTTCCAACCATCGCTACATGAAAAGGATTATAAGTTTGTTATTTCACATATGACAATGTAGTGAGAATTCATCATCCTAATAAAATTTGGATGCATTAATGTTTTATCTGTATCCAAACCAAAACCACCAACCATTGCGATTTCCCAACTATGTAAAACTAAATCAACTTCACGCTACTAAACAATTCAAACTTTATCAATCCTTAAACCGTGAACTAATTTAGAAAATATGACAACATCATATATCCCGATTCCCGACTTCAATCTCAACAGTGATACCTCAAACTATAAAATAATACACCTAAGCTAAAAGGATCATCTATATAACATAACAATACAAAAAAAGGGTGGAATGGTGGATAAAAAGAACATCATCGGTGTATTTATCATCACCGACTATTCAATTTCAACACTGAAACCTAAACCATCAAGAACAATCAACTAAAACAAAAAAGATTCAAACTTTCTCACTTTCGAGTTTCGACTTCAAGAATCATCAAAATCATTACCTTACACATCACACAACAAAACATTACATAAAAAAGGGTATATTCGAAAACCAAACCTCATTAGTAAAATAAGCTTTTCGAGCCCGAAAAGACTTAATAGGTATAAAATTAGCAGCAGCCCTCAAATTCCTAGCTCTCATTATAACTTGCCTGCAATTCAACACCATAAATCCACATTCAAAAAACATATTATGCACATTACAGAGACAGAGAGAGAGAGAGAGAGAGAGAGAGAGAGAGAGAGAGAGAGAGGGAGGGGGGTAAAAGTACCCTTCTTTGACAATTTTGAGATCAGGGGTTTGAGAAGAACGCATGAGCTTGGAAACAAAGTATCTAAGAACACCAATGAGTACCATCACTACAGATAATGGTATAAGTACCCAATCTCTTATTGCTGTATCTAATACCAAATCTTCTGCCATGTTTTTTTGATTTGGGTTTGTTGATTTGCAGCTTATTTTACTGACCTTTTTGCTATTCTAGCTGCTTTTGATGTACAGTGTTTTCTTGCTTTGATCGGAGAGGAATGGATGGTTTTGTTATTTGGTTTCCCAAACACGGTCTTATTGTTTGGTTTGGGCTTTTGGGTTAATGGATATTGAATATCAAAACCATTGTTATATGGACACCACCTTAAGTCGGGAATCATTAATTTTTGATTATATAATAGAATCAAAGTTTTTTTGGTTCTATAAAAAAAATATCAATTTTTTTTGTTCTATAAAAAAAAGATCAATTTGCTGATTTTGTCCTAGAACCAAACATTTATTTTTAAAAAAAATTATTTTTTAAAAATCATTTTTTCCCAAAAAAAACTGTCTGATTACCACGTGAGCATGTACGTGGAACTGCCATGTCAACAATGGTGACGTCACTTTTGACGTGACAGTGCCACGCAAGCATTGCTGACTGGGCCACGTGGTAGTGGTGACGTGGCATCATGTTAATTTTTTTTTTTTTTTTACAATTTTTCTTTAAAAAAAATTTTTAATTTTTTTTTTAAAAAAAATATGATTCCATGGATTTTCACGTAAGAGGATCTCTCAAGAGAAGAGTGGGACTCTCAATATCATTATATATATGGGCCGGCTTTTTCTCAATTTGTTTATTCCAACTCTAGTAGAACCAAAAGTTATAATAGTGCTACTTCGAAATAAAATTTAATAAAAGTTATTTATATAAAAATGTTGATAAATTATTTGAAAAAATACATAATATTTTAGAATAAATACTTATATTCAGAAAAAAGTATATGAAAGTTTATTTTTCTAGAAATACGTATTATTCATGATTTTTAAGATATGCATATCCTACAACTTCAAAAGAAAGTATTTGTTTTTAAAAAGAAAGAACATAAATATACGTAAATGTATACCTCTTTTGAAAATAAATATTTTTATTAATATTTAAGGTGAGCTAAATGAACCATTATTTTATTTTACTTTTGATATGTTGCATGTATTGAATTTTCTTGACCACAATGTGCACCATAAAGGCATTTTCAAAATCATGTCCATAACTATTTTTGACATAAACATTCCAGTAACAAAATCACACTTAAACTTGCACATACATACCCTCACTGTTCGATTCTCACTCCCCTTTGTAATTTGTACCGTGCTCATTTAGATAAAAATAAAAAATAGCATAACTGAAAAATACTGCACACTAACTTTCTTCTAAGTCCTGACTACGGAGATCATCGCAGGCCTTCAAATAGCTATCCAGAGTACAACTTCTTTTTTTTTTTTGAAAAGCCAGAGTACAACTTCTTCAAATTGCAGGCCTTCAAAACCGGTGATCATCGCAGATTGTGGACCGATCAGTGGTGGAGGTGACTTATGGACCGAACAGGTTACAGGCTAGGACTCACCCGAAACTGCGAGTTTCAACTGCGGAACTTAGGGGTCATTTGTTAAATCCGAACCATAATTTCTGAATGAGTAAAATTCTGGACGAATAATTATCTGAATGCTGAATATATAATATCGTTTGATAAATAAAATGTTTGATTTTTCTGAACAATGTATCCACTTGTTTTTTTTTTTCAAATTATCAATAAATTTTATTTATCGTTATTTTTCTTTTGATGCATACAATACAAAATTCGATTTGTGTAACTTAAATTCAATATGAGTCCTCAATCCTATTAACTTAAAAGATTTGATATGTAGATCATATTTTTAAAATATTAATATCTTAATGTATTCATTTTTATATTTTTCAGTAAAATACATTTTTATAATCCTTTTAACGCAATCTTCACATTTTAGTTACAGGTATCATCCCACAATATCTCTAACTACAATTTATGTAATTTCAATGAATTATTATCATATAAGTTTTATAAATATAAAAGAGAAATAGTAAATAAAGTATAAAATAAATACATTATAAAATTTTTTTAAACCATTAAATGTATTTTTGAAAAATTGATTAGGCAATACAATTTTTACTTTTTATTTCATGTTAACACAACACAACAACCAATATGTGACTGGTTCAGAGCCAAAATTCTGTCCGTGTCGTTCAGGAAATATTTGTCTCGTCCAGATAAAAAATAAGTACACAAACAATCTTAACCAACCAGTTATCACTCGTCCAGTTCATTATGTTCCATCCAGTGGTTATCAAATGACCCCTTAATCCAGCCATTCTCACAAGATCAACTTAAGAACTTTTTTTTGGGGCTACAACTTCAGAACTTTAATCATTGTAATTCTTACTAAGAAACAGAAATGAGTTTTAGAACTAATATCACAGTCCATTTCGAAATTTAATTCATTTTTATATGGTACCTAATGGCTAATATTATCATTCCACACATCTATTGCCAAGGTCACTGAGTACTGTTATTCAAGTTATTTTAACAACTGCATGCATCACATTACTCATATTCTAAAGGCATTGGCCATTTGACACTCAAAATATTCATCCAGCACATTACGGGTGCATACATACGACGTCATTTCCCTTGTTTGTTGTAGCAAGCATGCCGCGATAGTTGACATTAATTTTATTTTATTTTATTTTATCACATAGCAAGCGATCGAACGTGTTTGATTGAGGGAACGTGTTAATAATGTTCTGGCTCTTTGACAATTTGATGGCTGAGATCACTTCTACTACCTTATATAATTGTGTGTGTAATTTACTAAAAAATATCCAAAGCTCTTATTGTAGACAAGTACCTGGATGTTGTAATTCTTCTTACTTCAAATCTTCTGCAAACCCATATAATAAATGGCAAACCCGATAGTTTTTTTCGATATGACAATCGGTGGTGAACCGGTGGGTCGCATCGAAATGGAGCTATATGCTGACGACAGTCCCATTACTGCTGAGAATTTTCGTGCACTTTGCACCGGTGAGAAGGGAGTTGGTCGCCTTGGTAAACCCTTGCATTACAAGGGTTCCAGTATTTATAGGGTGTATGATGGGGATACATATGGCTTTATCAAAGGAGGCGACATTATCAAGTTAGGAAACGACAGTGAAGGGGAGTCTATCTATGGTGACAACTTCAGCAACGAGAATTCTACAAAAAAGCATGATAAACCGGGTGTTTTGTCAATGCTCAATGGAGCGAGTGGAGAAGGGAACGCGTCGCATTTCTTAATTTGCACCAAGGACAGTGGTCCTGCATTAGGCAACTATCATTCTGTATTTGGACAAGTTGTGAATGGCATGAATGTGCTAAAAGCTATTGGGACTACTGCTACATCATATTGTAAGCCTACAAAACCGGTGATCATAGTAGACTGTGGGCAGATCATCAACGGAAAGGCTTATGGGCTAAACATGACTCCAGAGGTTTTCTTCAATATAGCAATAGGTGGCACGCCATCCGGTCGCATCATCATCAAACTTTTTTATGACACCACTCCAGTTGGTGCTCAAAACTTCCGTACACTTTGCACAGGAATGAAGGGAATTAGCAAGACGTCCGGGAAACCCTTGCACTACAAAGGCTCAACCTTCCACCGAATAATTCCAGGAGTCATGTGCCATGGAGGAGATTTCGCTCTTAATGATGGAAGTGGAGGAGAGTCTATTCAAGGTGCTGACAAGGTACTTTCTGAGAATTTCGAGAAAAAGCACACTGGACCTGGGATTTTGTCTATGGTGAATACTGGAAAGGGAGCTGATGGATCACAGTTCTTCATTTGTACAACAAAGACAGATTGGTTGGACGGGAAACATGTTGTGATTGGAAAAGTTGTACAAGGTATGGAAGTTATCAAGGCCATGGAGAATGTTGGGATGCCAGATGGAACGACTACTATGCAGGTAACAATTGTTGATTGTGGCCAGATCAATTTCAATTATCCTGTTGAAGAAGACGAGGAGGAGCCATATTAAATCGTATTTAACTGATACTGTATATGTTTATATAAGAGAGATCGTATTTTAAGACTCAAAAGATGGTTTTTATTTTATTTCCCCATGTTTGTTTCATTTATTTTGATGGTCATGTATTAGTTCCTGTGTTCCTTACGGAAACACTATTTGTACTTTGCTTCCAGATCTTATGCATCTGAGATTAATCAATAAATGTCATATACTGTGTTGCATAATAATCATTTGCAGCACTATCAAAAGAAAGGGGTCATGTACTTCGAAAATATGGAGGCGGGTCAGCCATTTCAATTTTTGCCTTGATCAACTTGCAAATTATGTTACAGAATCCATATTGTATAATCAAATGATAGCTAGTTTTTTTTTTTTTTTTTTTGTTAAAAAAAACATCCAAAGTAGCCTACTATGCATGGTTATATCTGTTTAGGTTGATACAACGGAATATTGAATTACTTAGAAGTGCTACCTGGATAGCTCGTTAGTCTTGAACAAGCTGTAGCTAAAATAGAAGAATGACTAGTGAGTAGTGACCAGAAGTGTGGTTGAAAGATTAAAGAATTAAAGCTACAATGAGGTGAGGTTATGACAGTTAAAAATCAGCTAATCATGTCCCTAATGGTTATGAGGTCAATGTTTACGGGAAGAAGTGGACGAGGAAACGCATTGCAGTTGTTCATTTCCACAAAGGCTTCTTCCCCTTGCCTCCAATCAAGATTTTCTGTTTTTGGACAAGTTGTTAACAGCTTGGATGTGCTGATTCTATTGCAACTTCAAGTGTTTCGTCATGCAAGCCTAAGAACCCGGTGATCATCGCAGATTGTGGGCAGAAAATTGAGGTTACTAAGGTTTCCTTCAATGTAGCAATAGGTAATTTGTCTTCCTGGTTTGATCGGAGAGTGATGAATGGTTTTGTAATAAAGGGCGAACACGATTTTATTTCTTAGTTTGGGCTTTTGGATTAAATGGGTCGTGCTTGTGTGTGTCCATTTATTTGTGGGTCTTCTTCACTTTAGAGTTGCTCGGTCTTGTGCTGTTAAGTGTTAACTATGATTGGATGCAATTCAGTTTAGTACGTAATTAAATATCTATAAAAAGAAAAAGAAAAAGCTAGCTACACAAAGCAGATACTAAAATGCGTCCTTAGATTAATCAAAAAAAAATTGTTTGCGTTTAAAATCCTGATTTTTTTTAAATCTCTCTAGATATAAATTAAATTTGTAAGATACATAAATGAAGAGAAATCTTGGGCTGACCATAATATTAGGGATATTTACTAAGGTTATAAAAAATATGTACCTATAAAGTAAAGCGGAGATATTTTTGTAAATATAAAACTTTTTATAGTGATTTATATAAATACATTTAAATTTGTATTGAAATTATTTTAAACTTATTTTTGTATATATAAAGTTTTTTTTAATAATTTACATAAATATCCTTAAATTTATAATAAAATTGTTTTTAATTTAGATAGAATCCTAAGATCACCCAAACACATAAAAACCCTATATATGAGTATCCCAAAAATTAGTTTTGTTTAAGATCCCTTAAAACACCATCCACTAAGAAATAAATCACACTCCCAATAATTTGGTTAATTATCAAACTAGCCAAATGTATTAAGTATGATTCATTTGGTTCCAATCAATGACTAATTTGATAATTTTTTAAATTTTGAAAATCGTAAAACACAAATTTTATCTTTTAGTCCCCTTGAAATCTTTACATTGTATTTTTGCTACGGAGATCAAGGATAATGGATATAATATTTTTCAAATAAATGAAGTAGTTGATATAATAGTGATTTTATTATTAAAATAAATGAAGTAGTGGGTGTAATAATGTAAAATGTTTAAAAAAAATGTAGTGAATGTAATAATACTCCCTACGTCCCAAAAAGAAAATTGTGTCAATTTTTTTGGTACGAAAGGAGTATATTTTATTATTAAAAGTTATAATTTTTAATAATGTAAAAAATCAGTGGAACATTCCAAAAAACAAAGTACAAAAAAATGAAAAGAGAAAGAAAGCACTTTGCTATTCATGCTTATGGTGTCACGAGTCAGGACCAACCTGTGTGTGAGATACACAATGTTCCCTATTATTATTTTTAGGCTAGAGATCCCTGATAATCATTTGTCAGGGATGGCTTATATAATAATCGGTTTCTAAATTGTTGGATCGTTGATCCAACGGCCCCCCTGGATTACAAAAAAAATTTACTGTCCGCTATAATTTTCCGCGGATAGGCAGATTGCCTGTCCGCGGAAATTTTCCGCGGATAGGCAATCTGCCTATCCACGGAACGCGGAAAATTATAACGGATAGTAAAAAAAAAAATTAATCTCAGCCGTTGGATCGGCTATGGAACCTGTTGTAGGAGGAATTTGGTTACAACACCCATTCCGAGTTTCATTGATTTTCCGATGATTTTTTGGTGGTGTTTTGGGACTGAGTTTGCAAGGTCTCCACATAATCCATGTAGAGTGAAGTGAGGTCTAACATCCAACCCCTGCAAAGTGCCTACATATCCTATATTTATAGGAATCAAGTCCCATGTAGTTATTAGGGTTTGGACTCCTTACTTCATTGATAAGCCACGTTTTGAGATAATTATTTAGTAGTTATTCCACCAGCCATGATTATCCAGTTGTTATATATCCATAAATCCATGATTATCTTCACAAATATATGATTTTCCATCATATATATATATACATAATCCATGTATATAAATGATTATCTTTGATAACTAATGTTGTTGACCTGTTCCTAATACTTAGGAGTTATCCATAAGGTTGTTAGAACGTCCCTTATCCACTTTCCTTCCATTTAGGAGGTTGCGGGACTGCTGGGCCGATTTCTGGAAATTGTCAGGGTACGTGCACGTACCCCTATTTGGAAGCCTGTCACCTGGGTGAACCCCTACCAGGCCTCCACACAACAGTACCCCTATATGAGGTTCAACACATGAACCCCTATATGGACGAACCCCGAATCAGATGTTAGGATCCCTATCTTCCAGTATGTTCCTAAGGCATGTTAGGCCAAAACATCCATACCTAGTCCAGCCTATCCTTCCATATCCACATTACCCGATCCTGTAACCTTAATGGGCTTTAAATCAAGCCCAAGGCGGATTTTGGGCACAACAACTACCCCCCGGTTCCTTGTAGCCCTTTGAATGCAAAAGGAACCTAATATTACTCATACCTCAATCACACTTTCATTCCATGTGAATCCCTAAGCCTACGTGAGCGTACTCGTTGTAGGAAACAAGGGACTCGACCATGAAACTCCTGTGCTAATGACTGTACCTTCATAACCTTCGAGTTTGAACCCCAGGGTTCCACCATCTCCACATTGGGGTACCATTAGTGAACCCCTCAAGCTACGTACCTTTGCATAAACATCCAATTTCCCAGATAATTATTAGAGAAATATTTTAGATAAAATTCCTTCCAAGTGATAAGCCCCAAACATGCAGCATCCTACTTGAACTCGATTTATTTAAAGTTTGAATCCCACCAAAACTCTCCATTTCCACCGTGAAACCCCATGTATCGGGCTTGCCACTCGTCCCTATTCAATTCCTTGTATTCCTTAGAGAAATACATAGCTTCCACATCATGCTTACAAGCTTTCATGAGCTAACTCGGCGTAAGAAACAAGAAATACAATAGTTCCACACATGTACCTTAATCTGAATCCTTAAATAAACTCCTTTCAGATACCTTAGTCCATGCATGGCGTACTAGTTCCAATCAATCATGAGCTTTTTATCCTTATCACCTGAACCTACCAACTTCCAGCCTTCTTCCTTGAAAACCATAGCCTGACTTCTTGATATATTTCTTTTCCTTGTGAGGTTGGTCTTCATGTGTGAATCCTTGTGGGTGAAGTCATGAAGCATCCACTATTTCAAATAAGTAGCTCACGTATATAATGCACATAGCACATACAAATATAATGCAGGGATGCAAATATAATTATGCTAGTATAAATGATTTTGTATACATATATGTCTGTTGCTGCCTTGCAATCAGGTAGAACCCTGGCGAACACGCCCTCCAAGAAAAGTGACTCAATGTTCAAAAATTTCCATGACTCCATCACAATTGACCTCCCAAGATGTTAAGTATTTTGAGGACTTCTCCTATGACGCGTGGGACTTTTCCAAACCGTTACCATAAACCATGGGACTTTGCCAATCCATGCCCATAAACTATGGGGCTTTCCCCGAGTGAACCTATAATCCATATGATGCAGATAATCTTATATGCGTACCCCAGGAGGGACCAAGGTAAGGTTATAGAAACCTCCTCAATTGTAAGTTTGTAACAATGTCTTTCCAAGTGGTTACGTTATGAGGCATATAGTATGCCTAAGTACCTATCAGCTAGCAAGTCTGAAAATAATTTTGAAACTCATGCATAATGTAAGTAAATATATGTCATGCTGACCCTTTGTGTGTAAATCCATGCAAGTGTGAGATCATGTGATACGCACATCCAGATGAAAATGAATTAATGTACGATAAAGGATGATGATCCATTTGAAAAGATGAACTTTGCAATGAAGTTTTTGGCTAGATGCTATATAAATTTCCTTGTATGCATAGAAAACATGTATGATAGAGAATATGTAAAAGAATGAAAGTAGAACTTATCTTTTCTTTTAGCATATCAATCCAAATCAGGGTTCAACCACTGAACCCATCAGGTTGGGGCTGCCTCCCTTCGAGCATAAGATGAGGATCTCCTTCCATTATGTAAGTCCTTCCATGGTGAGATGTTGAATTACCCCCCGAGGATCAGATTTCCTTCCCGCACGATATGCAAGTCTTCCTCCGCTTGAATCCTCGAATCTTTGTTCGTGCGTATGCCATGTGTAAAGTAGTCTGCTTAGGGGTACGTTCAAACCCTAGGGGTTCACCCAGTTGTACCCTTGAATGTTTTATAAATATCCAGGCTTCACGCAATAGCTTTAACTTGTATATATTTGCTCACCACTACCTGTCAAGGGTTCACGTGGGCTCACCACACTACCTGTGAAGGGTTTACGTGGGCATAAGATTGATAGGAGCTTTGTTCACCAAGGATACCTAAGGTCAATGCGAACCCGAAAAGAAGGTTCCACTACCTATTGAGGGTTCACGTGGACCTAGCCACACTACCTGCCGAGGGCTTACGTGGGGTTTAAGCTGATATGAGCATTGTTGCGTACTCATAATGAAAATAATAAGAGGACACCACCACCTGTTAAGGGTTCACGTGGGCCTGATTACACTGCCTGCCAAAGGCTTACGTGGGCTTTAAGTTGATGGAAGTTTCGCTAACCTAGTGTCCCTAGGATCGACGTGAACCCATGACATGCATAATCCATACATGTTAAAACCTACTCATGCATAATCCATACATGAGAAATCCAATCCATGAAATCCAAATCCAAATCCAATCAAAATCCAATCCAAATCCAAGTCCAATCCAAATCCAAATCCAATCCAAATCCAATCCAGATCCAAATCCAATCCAAATCCAAATCCAATCCAAATCCAAGTCCAATCCAAATCCAAATCCAATCCAGATCCAAATCCAATCCAAATCCAAATCCAATCCAAATCCAAATCCAATCCAAATCCAATCCAAATCCAAATTCAGTCCAGATCTAAATCCAATCCAGATCCAATCCATACTCCTAGAAGAAGCCCGTACTTAAGAGGTTCATACCTAAAAGGTTCCTACCTAACAGGTCCATACACGTTGTTGATGAGTGGATTTCGTAACAACTTTTGAGAGGTTTATGGTGAGTTGTAAAGGCTAACGATCAACTAATCTATGGAGAATGGAGGTTTTTTGTAGGGGTTGAACTGAGCTCGAGAGCGTTTACAAGAATCTCGCGAGTTCCTTTGAGGCTTGTGTCGTGTGTTCTCAAGAATCTCGTAGGTGTATTGCGAGGCTTGTAAAACATCTTCTCAAGGTGCCTACGTACCCTTGTATTTATAGGGATCAAGTTCACGTAGTTCTTTTTAGACTAGAAGTCTGGTTAGGCGGCAATAAACTAGGTTCCTAATTTGTGGGGAACTCCTTTTCTCCAGATTTCAGCCACGAATAGGCGACCTAAGTCGAATAGAACTCGAGTTCTAGTCCGACTAGGAGTATGTTTACAAGTTCTCGTCCTATTAGATGTATTCAAGGATCATCTGTGCCCAAGGAATACATTCCAATAAGGAGTTGATGTTCATGACTTGCTCCTAAAGAATAGGAGGCTTAATTATACTAGAATTCTGCTGGAATAAATCTGTTCTCGTACAGGAAGCTGTCTCTCAGGAACCTGTCTGCAGGAACCTGTTTCTCGGGAAGCTGTCTGCAGGAAGCTGTCTTTCGGGAACCTGTCTTTTTGGGAACCTGAACCTGTCTAGATCCATTTCACATGCTATTTGGCCCCATTTATCTTAAGGGACCTCAATCATAACCCATATTACTCATATGGATTGGACCCTTAAGCCTAATGGGCCTAAATCTAGTCCATGGAGATTTTGGGCACAACAACTACCCCCCGGTTCCTCGAAGTCATAGGGTGCGAGAGGAACCTAAATAGCCTGATATTTTAAGGTCCAATCCCTTCAGTGCTCCCATGTTTCTCCTGAGTGAACCATGCGGGTCTTTATCTTCTTGCTTGAATCATGACAAGGGCATAAAGTGAATCCAATTTAGGCGCTGAGTGAATCCTTTGACAAGGCCACAAAGCGAATCTAATTGGGCACTAAGTGAGCCTTAAGAATGCTAAGGGAACCAAGTGAATCCAAATAAGGGCATAAAGTGAACCTAGTTGGGAGTTATGTGAACCTATGCTGAGGGCACAAAACGAATCCAATAGGGCACTAGATGAATCCTTAAAAGGGATAAGGTGAATCTTAAGATTGTCAAGGGAACCATGTGAATCTAAATAAGGGCATAAAGTGAACCTAGTTGGGCGTTATGTGAACCTATGCTGAGGGCACAAAACGAATCCAATAGGGCACTAAATGAATCCTTAAAAGGGCACGAGGTTAACCTTGAAAATCATAACTTAATTGATCGAGAGGTTGCTTCATCTGATAAGCTGCTTTTCATCTGACTGTCTTGTGCATGCTGTCTATTAGAGGTAATCTAGGATCAGCTGTGTCCTAGGAGTACTCTCCAATAATAAGTCGGCATCTGTCTGGCTGGCTTCTAGATCTTTCTGTTATCTATGCTCAGGAACCTGGTGCTCAGGAACCTATGTCTCGGAACTTGGTTCTCAAGAACCTCTCTACAGGGAACTGTACCTGCACAAATAGCAAATTTGTTAGTCTGGGGAGCCTTTCTGTGGTTCCCATGTACTTCTTTCTATCCTCATTGTTGCTGCTAGGCTGACTCGGGCTCTTCTGCGGGGAGGAACCTGATCCATTCGTAATCTGCTCAGCTACTGGTTTATCAAGAACGTCTTGATACTCATAATCTCTTGACTGTCTTCTCAGCTAGTGCTCATATCTCTACGTTTGATCATCATATCTGGTACTGGAGACAATCTATCTCCTGGCTCATACAATACTTGTTGATTGGAACCTACGACTTAATAGGTCTAATTCTAGCCCATGGTGATTTTGGGCACAATACTAAGAAAACTAGAGAAAATGGATTAGTAATACGAGCTAAAGAGCTCACATATAAGTGATGCATGTATGCATGTATGAATGATTATCTACATTATATATGTTGCTACCTTCTCAAGTGGCATATCAATTATCTACTTGACTGATTCAACTAACACGTTCGAGATCATAAACTAAGCATATATGTTATGTAAGCTATAAACCTATAAGGCATGATAACATCCTAAGTATAAGCTCACATAAATTTCATTTCTAAAGATCATGCAATATGCGCGTTAAAAGCTTTATGCATCTAAGCATGACAGAATATAAGATCTCGTTGACATAAAATGTGCATGATAGTTAAGGATATAAAGGCATGAAAGTAAAACTTATCTGTGTTTCATTGTGCCGGTTCGGATTGAGGTTCCGTTACTGAAACTGGAAGATGGAAGCTCTTCTCAGTGCAAGCTTACATAGAGGAATTGAGCTACCCCCCGAGCTGTCATGATGCGTGAACCTCCTATAGCTTGTTGAAGTGGTTGACTGAAAACTGCTTGTTTCGGTTGAATATCACTGAACTTGGAAGCTGTAGCTATAAACTGTTTCGATCATATACAAGCTTTATAAGTGGGAGTATTCATATATATATCACTTTGATGAGGGCACAAGGCGAATCCAATTGAGCTCTAGGTGAATCCTGGGAAGGGCACTTAGAGAATTCAATTGGGCGCTAAGTGAATCCTTGACAGGGCATAAGACGAATCCAGTTGAGCTTTAAGTGAATCCTGAGAAGGGCACTTAAAGAATTCGACTAGGCATCAAATGAATCCTTTTGGCTTTAGGGAGCACAAAGTGAATCCATCCGGGCTCTAGGTGAATCATGGCAAGAGCACGAAGAGAATCTGGTTGGGCACTAAGTGAATTCTTTTGTGACATCAAGTGAATCCTTATAGGCTCTAAGTGAACCTATACGGGCACATAGAGAATCCATAAGGGCACTGGATTAATCCTCTACAGGCATGGAGCTCTTGCTATAAGCACATTTTCTTCTATTCAGGTATCGGCTGGTTGAGAACTTCAAGTAGGAAGCTGCTAATCAGAAACTATCAACAATTGGCTTCTAACAAATGTCAATGAACTTGGAAGCTGTTACATATAAGCTTCAAGTATATATGAATGAATCTGCAAGATGTCAGTTACAGGAAAATAACAAGGAATCTACTAGACACATATAAATGCAACTAGACCTGGAAGCTGTTACCTACGAGCTTCAGGTGAGTAACACAAAGCCTGTTAACTAAAGGTAAATACATGGAACCTGTAAGCTACAGGTAAATATCAAGGAACCTGCGAGGTGCAGGTAAATATCAAGGAACCTACGAGATGCAGGTAAATATAAGGAACCTGTTATATGTTAGGTACATGTGCATTCTAACATCTAGAAACATAATCAATACATAATCATAACTTTATCGCATATACGACCACAATATCATAGATGTTTAAGCATGCTTTAGGTATAGTAAGAGTTTGCTGAGCGTACCTGGGAGGTTTTCTACGAGTATCTTAGCATAAAAGGAGAGGCATCACCTGGATCTTTCTGTAGACTGATCAGATGTGAAGTGGAAGCATCCGTTAAGATTTGGAAACTCATTGACGTGTTCATGATGCAAGCATGCTGCTCTTCAAGATACTAGACCAAATCAATCCTCAAGGTTCCTGAACCAAATATGAGCTATGAGGTTTCCAAACTGCATCCTAGCCGTGAGGTTCCTGAATCAAATCGCGAGCTTCCTGGACCTGGTGGTGAGGTTCCTGGTCTGAATTCTCAAAACTTTGAAATCCTCAACTTTCAAAGTACCATGTGCTATAGTAATTGTACTACCCCCCAGTTCTTCAGGGAAGCTTGTCTTTGATGAAGAACTAACTCCAAGAAGCTTCACAATTCTTCGATAATTTCTAATAAGTCGTTGAATATTCATCCATGAAGTTGAGTACTGTGTGTTTTCTTCAAGATGCTCATATCATATTCTTGTAGATACTCTTCATCAAAATCTTCAACTATGTCGAATTTTCTTTAACGCTCGAATAAATACTATAACCTCTTCACATCATTCTTGCTTGTAGCTTTAACATGTCTTCTCCTTTCTTCTTTATCTTCTTACGAAACATGCTGAGAATGAACCTCTATACAAATATCCCAATACAGTACCTCTAAGCTTACGCGAGCTAACTCATTGTAAGAAACAAGAGATACTTAAAGAAATTATTTGTGAGGTATTTCTCGCAGGTCACTGAATTGAATGAGGTATGTTCCTTGTTTTACAAGCTAAATATAAGCTCATGTATGACGTAATACAAGGAAAAGAACTACTCATAATTTCGTTGAAAACTACTCGAAAGAAATAGGTTTACTTGCTAGGAAGGTATACATGCACTACCCCCCAGTTCTAAGAAGGAAATACATATATAAATAAAGGTCTCTCAACTATACTTTAAGGAAGCTCTCAAACTTTCAACTACTGGTCACCTCGAGCTATCCATTCCGCGAGCTTCCCGGCTTCAATCAATTCCTCAATTTGGTCTTTCAATGCTCTGCATTCGGAAGTATCATGGCAATTATCCTCATGGAAGTCACAATATTTCTTTAGATCTTTCCTTGCTCCTATTGGTAAAGGTGCAGGCTTTACAAATATTCCTTCTTTCCCATAAACCGTGAAGATGTGGTCCACTGGAGCAACCAAAGAGGTATAACTATCGCACTTTGTCTTCAAATTTGCTTTACTTCTTTTGGAGGAAGCTCGATCCCCAATAACATATGCTTGCGGGCTTGGAGACCTCTCTCGCTTGCTTCCTTTGTGACTAGCTTCATCTCCAAGATCTTCTGTTTCTCTTAACTTCAACAAGGATTCTTCCACACACTTATATAGTTCAGCTTGTTTGTAGAAATCAACTAGTGTACCAGGTTCACGTACTTGTAACTCCTTCCAGAAGTCTGAACCAGCTCTAACTCCAGCAATCAGGAAGCTCATAATGACCTCGTCAGGAGCTTTCTTAACTCTGGGAACCTCTGCATTAAAACGTTTGAGGTACTCTGTCAAGGTCTCACCTGCTCTCTGCTTGATGTTGGCCAAGGTATTGGTTGGGGGTGCAAAAGTCACGGAAGCTCTAAATTGAGTAACAAAGAGCTTCCCCATATTTTCCCAAGAATCTATAGAATCTGATGGTAACCTCTTAAACCACTGATGAGCTCCACCATGAAAGGTTGCAGCCAATAATCTACACCTTGTTGGCTCCTTAACTTGATAAAATTCCATCTCGGTATTGAAACGACCCAGATACTCCACAGGATCCGTAGTGCCATCAAATTTAAACTCGTTTGACATACGATAGGATTTAGGTAACGGAGATTTTCTAACCTTCTTGGTGAATGGAGATGAGGTCATCGCACCTGTTATTGACTGCTTTTCTTCCTTGAGTTTCACTAGAATCTTCTTGATGTCTTCAGCATTCAAATCACCAGCTCCACCATCCTTTGCTTCCTTATCTTTATCATCGACTTCCTGTGAATCTGCTATACACGAATCGTTCGCGATCTCGACTGAACTTGAATCATCTTTAATTATCTCGATGGAAGGTTCCTTAACAGGAGGTTGTTTATCCTTCGGTTCACCATCTTCTTCACCTTGAGTATCTTTCTTTGGGTCTTCGATCTCCTCCTCGGCCTTTTCTTCACGTTCTTCTTCATCGACGCCTAACTGCTTGGGATTAATCTTAGCTTTTTTACCCTTCTTACCAGCTGCTAACTTCGACTTCTTCTTCTTCTTCGGTGTTATTTGTTCAAGGGTTGTAAGCCTTTCTTCAATCGACTTTAGATGCTCTAGGACGTCAGCAGGAGTAATCTTCTTCACTTTCGGGGTTTGATCTTTCTCTACAGATTGTGTTGCTTCGCTATCAGAACTGCCTGCCATCTTTCCACTCTTAAGATGATAACTCTGCCCTCCTTCTAGCGCCAATGTTGATGAGTGGATTTCGTAACAACTTTTGAGAGGTTTATGGTGAGTTGTAAAGGCTAACGATCAACTAATCTATGGAGAATGGAGGTTTTTTGTAGGGGTTGAACTGAGCTCGAGAGTGTTTACAAGAATCTCGCGAGTTCCTTTGAGGCTTGTGTCGTGTGTTCTCAAGAATCTCGTAGGTGTATTGCGAGGCTTGTAAAACATCTTCTCAAGGTGCCTACGTACCCTTGTATTTATAGGGATCAAGTTCACGTAGTTCTTTTTAGACTAGAAGTCTGGTTAGGCGGCAATAAACTAGGTTCCTAATTCGTGGGGAACTCCTTTTCTCCAGATTTCAGCCACGAATAGGCGACCTAAGTCGAATAGAACTCGAGTTCTAGTCCGACTAGGAGTATGTTTACAAGTTCTCGTCCTATTAGATGTATTCAAGGATCATCTGTGCCCAAGGAATACATTCCAATAAGGAGTTGATGTTCATGACTTGCTCCTAAAGAATAGGAGGCTTAATTATACTAGAATTCTGCTGGAATAAATCTGTTCTCGTACAGGAAACTGTCTCTCAGGAACCTGTTTCTCGGGAAGCTGTCTGCAGGAAGCTGTCTTTCGGGAACCTGTCTTTTTAGGAACCTGAACCTGTCTAGATCCATTTCACATGCTATTTGGCCCCATTTATCTTAAGGGACCTCAATCATAACCCATATTACTCATATGGATTGGACCCTTAAGCCTAATGGGCCTAAATCTAGTCCATGGAGATTTTGGGCACAACACACGTACTACCTCTAGAGTTCTTTGGCATAACCTATATTATATTAAAGAACTAGGGTCACGTAAACAATAACACAAGAACACATAAAGAAGACATGCGAACATAAGACATGAAGCACGTAAGTACGCATAGCACATAGAGCATATAAGTACACATAGTCATTCACAGCAGTTAAGCAAATAAAGGCAAAGATAAAGTGATCATAGTTTTAATCAAGTCATAAAAAATATTTCACAGATGAGCGCCCATGCCTTACCCCTCGGGCTTCCACTGATATAAGCTAGATCCTCTTACCGACTAAACCCCTAATCTTAGACCGGTCTACGGGATCAGACCTAGAATGCATAAAGAATTCCCATTAACGAGGTTCCATCCTGGGAGTTTCCCTCAACCAGGTTCCATCCTCGGAGATTCCCTCAACGAGGTTCCATGTGATTTCCTCCCAATGCTAATTTCCTTAGCATTCCAATATCCTTGAGTTGGACTTCGCTCACCCAGTTTCCCTGGGTCGTGGCGAAGCTATTTGCCAATCCCGTGTGATTTTCTTACACCGCTAATACCCTTAGCGTTCCAATTTCCAAGATTAGGACCTCACTCACCCAGTTTCCTTGGGGTCATGGCGAAGCCATTTGCCAATTTGAACGTAGCTTCCACAGCTATATATAAATCCTATAACGGGGTTGGTTATCCACCAACTTGATTACATGGAAGTTTGATGGCATTACGTCTTTTCAGGGTTCAAGCGAGTGAACCTCCAATATAAGGGAACCTTGTTGCCCTAGTTTCCCCAGGACCTTCCTGCCTTGTAGTTCCAATCCATTCATATGTAATCCACATTTGTTCATATATAATCCATACATGTTCCTTCCTTGATTCATGTATAATCCATACATGTTCACGCTTTGCGCACGTAATCCACACGCAATTCATGTATAATCCATACATGTTCCATATAGTCCGTGTAATCAATTAGCACATAATCCATGTACCTCCAATACTACCTTACGCATGTAGTCCACATGCGATCCCATCCATTCTCCCATAAACCTCATGCGTTCCATTCTTTTAGCATATAATCCATATGCTATAAATCCAGCTCATGCATAATCCACACATAAGAAATCCTTTCTAAACCAGTTCAAGAAATCCAATCCGCATATGCTACCTGGCCTAGCTTCCAGGGGTACCTTAGAATTAGATTCCAATAGAGGTTCGTATACCAGAACCTCAAGGATCTCATGGTCCTGACCCATTCATTGCGTGAAAGTTCCGTTCGGTTAAAAATTTACCACTTTCAAGATACCATCGTGGGCAGTATACCATTCACTACCCCCCGGTTCCTTGCAGCCATTACATGCAAGAGGAACCTTATGTAATCCGCAATCAGGTTCAATCAACTTTCATCCTGAACCTCTAAGCTTACGTGAGCGTACTCATTGTAAGAAACAAGAGGTATCATAGGTGAAGTGGCTACTACTCGTAAAATTCCTTCCAAGAAAGATCGTGTTATTTTTCCTCGATGATGATTCAATAATTTCCATTCTTGAACCTCCGGGGTTCGGTTGTAGTACCCCTACGTCGTGGTTGCCTCAATTAAATTTTTGGCAGGTTACGTTTGATGCACGTACACCCACATATACCTGCCATCCTTACACATTTCTACATCCTGATGATTATATCCTTGCCACCCAATATGTTTTTTCAATGATCTCCTTCATGTTCCAAGTTCGAAAAACAATATTCCATAACATTCTCGGTCTCTAGTTATTCAACATAATTCCTTTAAGATCTTACTCCAGATGTATGCCATGGATATAATTGTGACCACCTTTACAACCGACCATGTTAATTGTTGAAGATCATGTTTTATGTCGAGTTTTGTCGTTGTAACCCAGTAAGGGATCCTGAGGCTGAAGGCCGCTAAGGGATTGCGAACCTGAACCTCCTTTGTACATCTTCTCATTTAAAAATAGGGTGCATCTTAGAAATCCTCCATGTAGCCTGGTATCCACTACCCCCCAATTCCTCGGTGTAGTTTGTCCATGACCAATATTGAATCATATTCTCTTCTCATCCTCTTTTAGCAAAAGTGTAAATGGACATCTGTGAAGCTGGCTATACACGTCTCGTCGTAGTTTCAACAAGTTATGGGAAGCCATGCTCCTCCTTATGAATGGGAGATATGCAACCATTTTCTTTGTCTAGATGATAAAACCTCCTTTCTTTGGCCTCCGCTTAGGTGCTTCAACCAATACCCCATAGTATGCCTTTTGCCGAGTGTTTCAGGTTTTCTCCATCCTCCATAGTAGAAGTTGTTAATAGCATCATCCTGGGGAAGCCACCCTTAATTTCCTTCCATTGTCTTGGTGTATGCAGATCCAAGTCCATTCCAACTAAGATTCCGTTGTTAGCTTTGCTTTTTCCTTTAGCTTTTAAAGCTTCCGATTCCTCCTTTTAGGGCGTTCATGGATGAAACTCGTACCATCTTCTTCAATATTGATCGAGAGGTTGCTCGTACCATGTTCTTTGTTCGGTAGCATATCTCCCAGAATCTCATTGGTATTGTAACCATAAGCTCCTTCTACAATTCCTTCTTTGAGGTATCCGTGTATTCCAATTTTTTATGTTTGTGGGGCTTGTATCAGGGGGAACCTCTTTGTGGGAAACCTTCCAGCTTCTCCGTTGTTACTTCTACATGAAGAATTCTACCTTCATCATCCTCCATTAGAGAATTGATTAATATCAACGCTATGGGTGGTACTACCCCCGAAAAACTGGAACCACTTTATGGGGTTCCACCAACAGGGCTACTGGTAACATGATTCCCCAAGTATTCTGAATGGAGCTTCCATCGTACCGTATAGTGAGGTGCCCACTTCTGACCATTTCTTTGATTTAACCATTCGAGTATCCCACACTAGTTGTGTAACGCCCATTTGTGTCATAATAAGCAAAACATGGCCAATATTGGTTTTGCTTGAGGAATCCCCTTTAGGCACTAGTAAATCCTTTTAGGGTTCTCAGGATCAATGTTGATGGGAAACCTTCATACCAAATATGTGAATTATTAGTAAGACACCTCTAAGCTTACATGAGCTAGCTCGTTGTAAGAAACAAGAGGTATCTAAGAGAATAATGTAAAATATTTCCGGTAGCTCACAATGAGGGAGTTCAAATCCTTGCCATCATCCATGTTTACCTACTGACCATTTAATCATGGGTTTTGCATCCCTGTTTGAATTTGGGGTTCACCTGTACTCCATCAATTAGGAGGGTCGCACCCTTGTCTGCACTAGGGTTCACCTGTTACTCATCTATTAGGAGGTTCGCACCCTTGTCTATGATAGATTTCACTTACAGCTCATAAATCATGATGCTTGTACCCCCGTCATCATTCAAGTTCCCCTATATACTCCCTTCATGGATGGATGTATGGTGCGAATTAGAGTTGTGCTCCAGAATTTTTAACGAAAATATCTGGACTCTTTTAACCCCAGAATTGTTGAAGTGGGGCTTTGATATACCTTAACCTCCAACTGGTTGAATCTCAAAGCTGAGCATTGGAGATACCTTATCCTCCGCTAGCTTCTAAGCCTGGAACCTCCGTTAGCTCTTATTTCCTTACAAATCTGATTTTATAGGAGCTTCGAAATTTTGAAACTTGGCACTTTCAATAATTATAAGCAACATCTTCCATCATCATCAGTGGTATATCAATTACCCCCAGTTCTTTGGTAGAAGATCTTCTCTGGCGAAGAACTGTATCTGTAACTCTTTTCTCATCATCTCATGTGGGATATATACTGCACACCCCCCGAGCACCATGTGCGAACCTCTGGTTTCCAGCTTCCAGTACACCATGTTTTAGAACTTTATCATTGGCATTATCATCAGCTTCTTCCACAATTCTTTTTATTGGGTATTCTGAGGTTCCATCTTCACTTATTGGGTGAGCTTCACATGTTGCTTGCTAGTTAGGAGGTTCACATCTTAACCTCTTAGTGGTGGAACCTTCAGGATGAGCTTCTTCATTGTTCTGACTCTAAGAACCTCCTCATCAGATACAAGGCTGGGTAATTTGGAGGTACCTCCTATCTCGGGAACTTTTTACGAGAACCTCTCTAGAACAATTCTTCTCTGTCATTAGCTTCTCAAAAAAATTAACCTCTGGAATCTTCTTTTCTTGACTCCTGAATCTTGATAAGAAACAGTCTTCGAGCTTCCTGTTCTTAGAGGTATAGCTGAGAGCTTCTACCTCCATTCAAATCTCAATAAAGTACCCCTAAGCTTACGTGAGCTAGCTCGTTGTAAGAAACAAGAGGTACTTGAAGGAAATCATGTAGTATATTTTTGGAACCCCAATAATTAAAATAAAACCTTCTTCAACTATTTAAATTTGACTTCCTTATAACTGCGAGCTTCCACATAAGTACCACGAAAATAAGGTTCCCTTACGCTTTTTTCTCTTTTCTTTCCAAAATTTGTTTATGGAACACAATGTTAGGACTTCCGAGGTTCCCACCGAAGCTGCATCATTTTAATTGCTTTCGTGAACTTTCCTGCATGAGTCAAAATATACAAGTTGAAGTAAATAATTCTTTTTATTTACATATATTTATAATACATGCAAAATATTTATTTTGCACCAGTTTTTTAAATAATTAAATATTAGAATGCAATTACAATTTATTAATTATGGCACAGTTATAATGATAAAGGAACACTTATCTAGCTTTATGCTTGGCCGAGTAGATTTAAATCTTCAAATGCTTCTAGTTTGTTTCTGCATGATATCAGCCTTCCTACATCGTTTCAGCCTCTGCTCTTGTCATTCATCTTGTCGACTCAGATGTAACTCTCTCTCTGTTCTACAACTCTCCTCAATGGGGCTGCTGTTGCCTTCCCGTAGCTGTCCTTTTAGTCTAATACGTAGAAGCTATCACCAGTTGTGTTGACATAGCTGCCAGTGATGAACGAAACACGCCGACAACCACCGTTCTCGTCGGGAAAAACCTAGAACCCATCTCATTTTTGGCCCCAGTTCCATTCTTCTCGAAGCTAAATGCTTTTTATTTGCTGATAGTGCTCCTCTCCCTCTTCGTTTTCCTTGAAGCTTTTTGTTCTTTGTCCATGCCGCTGTTGCAAGCTTCCTTTTGACATCCTCTCTTTACGTTAGCTGTTGCCATAATACTGTTACTGCCCAAGAAACAAACACATGTACATGCAAGCTTCTCATCTTGTATCTTTCTTGAAAACCAATCGATATTGTAGCCTCCATTTTTATATTTTACACCAATCGAGTTAAGGCCTGCGTTTATTCTTTTCTCCATGTGGTGCACGAACAGGTTCCATCTCCCTCTTTCCGAAGTCACCAGCATTTTCTGTGCTTTTATCTTCTGCTTTCGGTAGCTCAAAGCAGGCATGTTCGTCGAGCAGCTCTTCCTTTTCTCAACAAACCCAGCAACCTTCGTGTTTGTCATTTCTATTTATCCCACCTTGTCCATGCTTGCTGCTGCCAATGCACTTCTTCGTTACTGTCAAACCTTATTGTATGCACAGCCTTGACACAGCCTTGACACCGTTCTGTAATCCGCAACCCATAATATTATACAAGAGATTGCAGGGCTACATATCCATAGCAGCCACCATCGCAGTCGAAAACTCAAGGCTTAACACAGCCGGATTCATCTCCCGTGACTAATCATATCTCGTTCCTCAATTAAATCATTGATCTTCCGCCTCATCTTGAGAATTTCTTTCTCCATTGCTATAGTTCTGTGTGATTGCTGTTGAGTATCCTTCACTATCTTTCGAAATTGATGATGGTCCATCATATTTGCATAGTTAGTCATGTCCAATTTTACACCAAGTAAGTCCTGAATTATATCATGCATCATGTTTTCTGTCGTAGCCAGCCTGGTATTCAGCAAGCATACCTCTTTCTGTCGACTGACCAATAATTCCTCTAGTTCTTGTATGCGTGACATTGCAGTGAATAGCGCCTGGTCTTTCACCAAAGTTTTCTGCTGAACCAAACCTCCCATCATACATCTAAATGGTGAGCTAGAACGTCGTGTCCTCATTGACCTTTTTTCTGTCTTATCAACATTTGGTGATGCAGATGTCAAATTTGATGATTCTGTTTTAACTTCACGAACCATTGCCTCCAAAGTCTTATACTTCTGCTCGATGCCTATGCTTCAGCATGCAACACAAGTTCAGAAATGTACCCTTGGCACCATTTTATCTCTTTTGATCTGTTTCATGAAGCTTTTTCACCGAAACTTCCATCGGCATCGTTGCTTCTTTATTCTTCTTTTATGGTCAGGTTTTTCCTTTCAGAACAGCTGAATGGGTCACTATGCCAGTGAGTAACCTGCGACTTTCTTCTATGAACCATGATTTTGCAATCATCACGTTGGTACATCGCATGATTTTTGACAGCCCCCACAATCAGTACATCACGTTGCTGTCATCAAGAACACCATAAAACTGGACCGTCAACGATCTTCTATGGTTACGTGTATGTATGGATTTTTTGTGAGAATTAGCCGCCTTGATAATTCTCTGTCAAGAAACTGTTAAAACCACCAGTCCATGTATAAATAGATTTATCTCCGTATTTGTATGTAAACGTAAACGCGCCGCCAGTATTAACCATTTCATGAACACAACCATTGTATCTTCTGCATAAAATTTTAAATTACAAGTAAAAAGGCCTTTGACAAATATAATATATCAAATCATGTGCTAAAAATTCATGATGTAATACATGTGTATTATAAATATATAAGATGAATGGAACTTTTTACTTATCTTTCTCGAGTTTGACTTTAAATTGGAGATCGTCATCATGTGTACTTTATTAATGCCTCCAGGATATTCATAACAATAAGCATCGTTGCCTTCAGGGTTATTAACCACTATGGATACATCACTGCTCCAGTTTGAATCATCTTCCATACGTCTTTTTCTGTTCGAAAGCGAATAATATAGTTCACGTTTTCTCCATTAATTAAAAACCAACGTACAGCTGCATTCCAAATTGTATATGTTCATCTGATATTCGTTTGCCCCCCACAAACGATAGAGCCCCTCCTTCTAGCGCCAAAATGTTGTAGGAGGAATTTGGTTACAACACCCATTCCGAGTTTCATTGATTTTCCGATGATTTTTTAGTGGTGTTTTGGGACTGAGTTTGCAAGGTCTCCACATAATCCATGTAGAGTGAAGTGAGGTCTAACATCCAACCCCTGCAAAGTGCCTACATATCCTATATTTATAGGAATCAAGTCCCATGTAGTTATTAGGGTTTGGACTCCTTACTTCATTGATAAGCCACGTTTTGAGATAATTATCTAGTAGTTATTCCACCAGCCATGATTATCCAGTTGTTATATATCCATAAATCCATGATTATCTTCACAAATATATGATTTTCCATCATATATCCATATATATATATATACATAATCCATGTATATAAATGATTATCTTTGATAACTAATGTTGTTGACCTGTTCCTAATACTTAGGAGTTATCCATAAGGTTGTTAGAACGTCCCTTATCCACTTTCCTTCCATTTAGGAGGTTGCGGGACTGCTGGGCCGATTTCTGGAAATTGTCAGGGTACGTGCACGTACCCCTATTTGGAAGCCTGTCACCTGGGTGAACCCCTACCAGGCCTCCACACAACAGTACCCCTATATGAGGTTCAACACATGAACCCCTATATGGACGAACCCCGAATCAGATGTCAGGATCCCTATCTTCCAGTATGTTCCTAAGGCATGTTAGGCCAAAACATCCATACCTAGTCCAGCCTATCCTTCCATATCCACATTACCCGATCCTGTAACCTTAATGGGCCTTAAATCAAGCCCAAGGCGGATTTTGGACACAACAGAACCGATTGTTAAATAACCGGTCCCTGACAAACCTGGACCCTTAATTTTAAAGGGAAAATATAAATCTCTAAAAGTCATAATTTATTTCATAGGCGGCATCATTTTCATCTTTACAAGTCGTTCACCATAATTCCATGTCATTATGTACCTTTCTTATTCAGGAGAATAAAGGCAAAACAAAAGAAATATATACTCCCTCCGTCTCTATTTGTTTTTCTTGTTTATAATGTCGGGACTGTTTATAACATGAGACAAATTACTAATTTACGTCTAATTTATAAGACCAAATATAGTCATGAGTGATCTTGTTGGATTCGTATTTATGAGTACTTTAATACAGTAAAGTTTTTATATTTAATACTAATACGAAATTCAAGATATTAACGATCAAAAGTGTGCGTTGGCAAACGTGTCCAGTCAAAACAGGAAAAACATTAAGGGACGGAGGGAGTAGTGTATAAGTGTAGCATTACCAAATCTATAATCATTGCATACCTTTATTTATTTTTTTGACAAAATTGCATACCTTTATATTTAAGTGGCAAAACGGCAACTTGTCTCTCACTAGTGGTTGAAAACTTAAATAATTTTTTTTTGATTTTCTTTTTAACAATATATATTGTGTTAATATAAAATGTTCAATGTTATTAAGTGTAGATAAGAATAGAACAAGATTTTTAAATTCGGAAATTGAAATTTATTTTATCGATTCTGCTTTCAAAATATGAGTAACTAATTTAGTTTGTGAATATTCATTTTTAATATTCAAATACTCGAATATTTGATAAAATTTTAATTTATTGACCTTCGATTTTCATACGCTTATAATCGAGTCAATCGATTTTTACAAAATATTGGAATGAAGATGCTAGAACCGTAAATTAAAGCATTGGAACTCAAATACAATAATTTATTTTTGAATAATGCTAGGGACACCAAAATTGGTTCCCAAAATTTTTCCCAAATACACATGGCAGATTCTGATTTGCTATAATAATAAATGGGCCCCCTGTATTCACACCAACAAAATCAATCAAAATAACCCATACTGCCACATCAGCATGACATGTCATTTGGTGTCAATTTTTTGTACCTTATTTTGGGGTCTCTAGCACTACTCTTTATTTTTGAAGCCATAAAATACAATAAGTTCATTATAAGCCGCACCTATAATTTTAATAATTTAATATCATGCGCATAACGATTTTTGACGTAAATATGTCACACAATCATCGTTGTTACAGAAAGTGATTGTCGTCCGTTCATGCATCAAGAATAACTGAAAGTTACTGCACACTACCCGTTTCTAGGGGTGTACGCGGTTCGGATCGGATCGGTTTTAGACTAAAAATCGAACCAAACCGCATATAGCGATTTTATAAAAACTTCAACCACAACCGCATTTACGGTTGCGATTAACCACATCAATTCCAACCGCGAAAATGCGGTTGTTGCGGTTCGGATTGCGGTTCAACCACCAAATAAAAATAAATAATAACTCGAGAATATTAAATTCAAAATATAACAAACATTACACATAATAGGTCCTGATCATAATTTTTGAGGCAAAAGTAAATATACAGAAATTCTAGTAATACTTAAATACATAACAAGGGAACAAAATATTGAACCACAAAATAAATAAACATATATGTATTTAAATTATTAATTTATATAATATAAAATATATATTTTTTAAAAATAATTTATATATTGCGGTTTGCGGTTGCGGTTCCGATTTTGCGATCTTTGAATATATAAAACCGCAACCAAACCACAAATGAGCGATTATTAAAAATTACATCCGCAACCAATCTACATTTCGCGATTATCCGCAAAATACGATTCGGTTGTGAGCGGTGCGAGCGGTTTATGCGGTTGAGCGAATCGTCTGTGCACCCCTACCAGTTTCTTCAGTTCAAGTGCCTGTTGTTTTACCTTAAAGTAGGTAGGGTGGCTCATGGTTTATAAGTCCATAAGAACTTACGGGGATGTTTGCCTATTTGACGGGCTGTTTGTTTTCTCATATCACTGTGAGCTTATGGCTAACTTATAAATCCATAAGTTAAATGTTAAGGGGCTGTTTGGCCTTTCATTTTCCACCGAACTTATGGCTGATACGGTCATAAGAACTTATGGGAGGTGTTTGCCAAAATAAGTTTTAGCTCAACTTATAATTTATAAACTCATAAGTTGAATGTCAAGAATTCTTAACTTTCAACTTATAACTTATAACTTATTCTCGATATACGCAATATATAATATCCTTCGAATCTTCAAAACCATATATTTCTCGATCCGTTCATTAGAAAATTATTATGTATATATCAAATTTCCATATTCATCGAGATCTATCCATTGATATCCATTGTTATATATAAAAAAATAAATATTTTGAAAATTATAAAAAAAAGTTAACTTATAAGTTCTGATTTACCCAAACAGTCTACTGATTATAAGTTCTGATTTACCAAACACTCCAATCTCTGCTCTACTCATCACTTATATGACATAAGTGCTTATAAGTCATAAGCTACTTATTTTAAGATACCCCAAACATACACTAAGAATCCTTAACTTTCAACTTATAACTCATAACTTATTCTCGATATACGCAATATATAATATCCTTCAAATCTTCAAAATCATATATCTCTCGATCCATTCATTAGAAAATTGACATGTATATATCAAATTTCCCTATTCATCGAGATCTATTCATTGATATCCATTATTATATATAAAAAACAAATATTTTAAAAATTATAAAAAAAGTTAACTTATAAGTTCTGATTTACCCAAACAGTCTATTGATTATAAGTTCTGATTTACCAAATACTTTACTAATTGCTCCATTTATCACTTATATGACATAAGTGCTTATAAGTCATAAACTACTTATTTTAAGATATCCCAAACATACACTAAGGGCCTGTTTGGGAACTCATATCGCAGTGAGCTTATGGCTTATAAGGCCATAAGCACTTATGGGGGGTGTTTGCCAAAATAAGTTTTGGCTCAACTTATAACTTATAAGCCCATAAGTTGAATGTTAGGAAATCCTAACATTCAACTTATGCTTATAACTTATTTCTCGATATACGCAATATATAATATCCTTCAAATCTTCAAAATCATATATCTCTCGATCCATTCATTAGAAAATTGATATGTATATCTCAAATTTCTCTACTCATCGAGATCTATTCATTGACATCCATTGTTAAATTTAAAAAACAAATATTTTGAAAATTATAGAAAAAAGTTAACTTATAAGTTCTGATTTACCCAAACAGTTTACTGATTATAAGTTCTGATTTACCAAACACTTTACTGGCTTATAAGTTATGCTCTACTTATCACTTATATGACATAAGTGCTTATAAGTCATAAGTTACATTTTTTAAGATACCCCAAACACCCACTAAGTTTTACCTCAACTTATAACTTATATGTTGATAAGTTGAATGTTAAGAAATCCTAACATTCAACTGATGCTTATAACTTATTCTCGATACACGTAATCCTTCAAATTTTCAAAATCATATATCTTTTGATCCGTTCATTAAAAAATTAATATGTATATATCAAATTTCTCTACTCATCGAGATCTATCCATTGATATCCATTGATATATACTAAAAAAATATTTAAAAAAATAATAAAAAAAATTAACTTATAAGTTCTGATTTACCAAACACTTTACTGATTTATAAGTTCTGATTTACCAAACACTCTACTGAATTATAATTTCTGATCTACTTATCACTTATATGACACTTATGCTTATAAGACATAAGTTACTCATTTTGTAAGCCAAACGGTCCCCAAGTTTGAATATATTTATGAGAAGATTTGGGTAAAAATGGTCATTACGGAGAATAAGACAATCCTTCTTTAATTCAAAATTTTGAGCTTTAGTTCAAATTATTAGGGAAACAATAGAAAAAGTAATAAAAAAATTTAAAATATTATTTGTAGCAAAACATAACGTAATTGTATAATATAAACTTCAGGTTCCACTAACTTCGAATTCAATTATAAAAATAAAATAATATATTAGAGTTTGGAAGTTTATATGTTAACCCCATAGTAATTTTTTTTATTTTTTTTTGCAATTTTTTAAGAGAGATTACCAATTATACGATTATTTTAATATCTTATTGCAGTTATACGTTTTACTGATTTTATTTGCAACTAGTCGATAAAGCCGCGCTTCGCGACGGCGTTATAATATTTTTTTAAAAAAATTAATACATTTACGTTATATTATAATATTAATATTAAATTTTAATAATTAAATATCCTTTTCTAATGAATCGATTTCTTGTTAAACACGATTCTTTCGATTGAGCCGCTCTCTCATTAAAATCGAAATCTCAACTTTAACATATATTATAAAGACTTATATAATATTTTTTATCCATAAAATCGAACAATAAAAATAAAAAAAAATTATGACATCAATATCAAATTCTAATAGCTAATACAATCTTTTCTAGTGGGTCGTCTTCTCGTTAAATACGTTTCGAGTCGCTCTTATTTGAAACCGAAATTCTAACTAATTATATAAAGAAAGCAAATTCCAATTTTTATATTCTTTAAACTTTCTAATATTTATAGAGTTTTAAAAATGAAAATACATCTTATATTTATCCGCTCCCTTGTTAAAACCAAAAACCTAACTTTTACATGTATCACTTGTATGATAATGTTTATCCATAAAAATCAAATCCTAAAAATAAAATAAAATTTATAACATCAAAATGATATTTTAATAGCTAATACAATCTTTTATAGTGAGCCGTCTTCCGGTTAAACACGTTTCGAGCCGCTCTCGTTTGGGTCGAAATTCCAAATTCATCACATATTATTAATGATACTTATCTTACACAACAACTTTTTTCCTTAAAATTAAAACCTAAAAAATAGAGTGAATTCCAATTTATACTTTATCTAGACTTTTTAAAATTTATGAAGTTTTAGAAAATGAAAGCATATCTTATTTTCTCTTTATATTACAGATAATCCTATTTTTATTTAGGATTCTTGCATGAGAATGTTCTTTTATAATGTTAACACATCAATTCTTTTCTTTTAAATATGACGACTTTTTTTATGATAATAGTATTGGATTTATGAATAAATTTTCCTAATAGAAGTATAATTAACTTATATAATAAATATATAATTTAAGAACATCGTACTTTCTATAAAATATTTAGTTATATTGATGTTCTATATATTCAAACACCTATTCTACTTCTAATAGAACTTTTATTTATATGTTTTTCTATAAATTCGAACTCTTATTCTTTATAAATTCGAACTCCAATTCTACTTCCAATAGAACTTTTAATCGTATGCTTTATAAGTACTTATTCTACTTCCAATAGAAATTTTTCTTTACATGTTTTTTTCTATAAATTTGAACTCTTATCTTTATAAATTCGAACTCCTATATTCTACTTTCAATAGAACTTTTAATCATATGCTTTATAAATACTTATTCTACTTCCAATAGAACTTCTAATCATATTTCTTCCTATAAATTCGAACTCTTCTCCTCTATAAATCGAATACCTATTCAACTTCTAATATTTTAAATAATATTTTTATATTTATAAGTGTTTAAAATTATAAAATTCTAGAAAATTAGAAAAATATATTGAGACGATATTAGAGCGCAACCTAAGCTCCCGCGTATCCTCCTTTACATATATATAATAGATATATATATATATATATATATTGATATATTTTTTCTATAAATTCGAACTCTTATTCCCTTTAAATTTGAACTCTTATTCTACTTCCAATATAACTTTTAATCATATGCTTTATAAATACTTATTCTACTTCCAATAGAAACTTTTATTTATATGTTTTTTCTATAAATTTAAACTCTTATTCTCTATAAATTCGAACTCATATTCTACTTTCAATAGAACATTTAATCATATGCTTTATAAATACTTATTCTACTTCCAATAGAACTTCTAATCATATGTCTTCCTATAAATTCGAACTCTTCTCCTCTATAAATTCGAACACCTTTTCTACTTCTAATATGTTAAATTATATTTTTATATTATAAGTGTTTAAAATTCTAGAAAATTAGAAAATAGATTGAGACGATCTTAGAGCACCACCTAAACTCCCGCGTATCCTCCTTTATATATATATATATATATATATATATATATAGGGTTTTGCTCAGGTGAGAACCCCATCTTATTGTGAGAACTGAGATCTAATCTCAGCCCCACAATTTTAAAATAATTTTAAATCCTAGCCACATAAATTAAACACACATGTAACACTACACACACCCACCAGACACAAATACACACGCGCCCCATCCCCCCCACCCTGCTCCGTCGGCCCCGCCCCGCCGGCCGCCAACCACCGCCCGCGTCAAAACCTCTCCACCAATAACAGTTCGTCTCTATCACTCTCCTCTCTTATATAAATCTCTCTCATTTCCTCCACCACTCACCGCAAACAAGCTACAAATTACAGTTCTTCACATTTCATCCTCTAAATTATACACACAAATTTTGTATCTATACCTTTCTTATCATAAATGGTGACGATAGTAACGAAATCAAAGGCTCCTAAAACTTCAAAGGAGAAGAAAGCAACTGTTGCTGCTAAGAAGCCTAAGGCTCATCCTCCTTATGCCGATGTAATTATTCATGAACATTTACATTGGTAATTGATTTGATGTTTTTACTAATTATCCTGATTAATTAATGTAATTATTCATGGTGATTTTTGGACTGTTATTGGTGATTTGTTGGTGGTGACCGGAGGTGGTGGTGGTGATGGGGTGGTTTGTGATGGTTTGGTGGTGGTGATTTTTCGTTTTTCGGTGGTGATTTTCGTTTTCCTGTGGTCGGAGTGGTGATTTTTGTGTTTCTGGTGGTGATTTTTGATTTGACGGTGGTGATTTTATATTTACCGGTGGTGATTTTTGTGTTTTTGGTGGTGATTTCTGGTTTGGCGGTGGTGATTTTATGTTTTCCGGTGGTGATTTTTTGGTGGTCGTCGGAGATGATGGTGGTCGCCGGTGGTGCCCGGTGGTTGAATTAGGAAGAAGATGGTGAAATCCCAAAATATTAAAATAGTAAATGAATGATAAGAGATGAATATAATGTATTTAAATGGGTGGATAAGATTAGATCTCATATCTCACCATAAGTGGTGGTTCTCACCTGAGCAAGACCCTATATATATATATATATATATATATATATATATATATATTGATTTTATGGTTTCTTTACTTTCTTTTAACTTTTAGTTTTACATATACATTATTTCTTTTTGTTGGTTACTCCTCCCTCTCACATATTCATTCTTATCTTCATTCTTACCTTTTCCTTTTTATCTTATTGCTTTTTGTCAATCTTCCAATTCATCTTCTCTCACTTTTTCATCTCAATTCTATATTATTTTATACATTCTTGTTATAGACATATGATATATACATATATACACATACATATTGATGATAATATCGGATTAATTTGTTGGAAATTATTTAATTTCAATGATATAAGCATATTGATATTACTCGATTCACAATTATGATTGAATAGTTACAATTTTGTAAGTGTTTATGTGTATATATGTATGTGTAGGTAAAATTAGGAAAAAATATGTATACATGTATATTATATTCTTCAACTTTATTTCTATGATTTGTTTTGATGGATCGCCCCGCAGAGGCATCATTTTCATTTTTTGACAACTTATGCAACTGAATGCAAATAAAAATTGAAAGTTAAATTTTCATTTTTTGCTACTACGCAGCCCTTATATATAATTGGAAGTTGGTAAAAAAAATTAAAATTTAACTTGCAATTTCCAGTTGAATTGATCAGTTGTATATGCAGTCTATGCAACTAAAAGTTAAATTTCCAAACTGAAAGTTAAATTTCATTTTTTTGCTGCTGCGCAACCCTTATATAAAAGTGAAAATTGGTTTAAAAAAATGAAAAATTAACTTGCACTTTTCAGTTGAATTCAGTTGCATATGCAAGTGCAGCCATTACAAATAAGATAGTTTTTTGCAAATATGATGGTATTTTTGCAAATTATTTTCTTTAGAAAACGTATTTTTACAAAAAAAAAAATCTAGATAAGGGTATTTATGAAAAAAATCCTTTTATTCATTGATATTTAATTGTGTTTGATTCGGCTTGAAAAGCAAGCAAAAATAACTACGTATAAAATAATTCAAATTTATATGTTCATAAATTAATTTAGTAAACCAATTATCATTGTTTTATAATAAGTCTAATGATAATAACATTTTATTTAGCAAAAATGCTAATAATAATAAAATTCTATATACATTCTCAAATAGTAGTATAAAACTTAAGTCAAAATACGTACAAGCAATAATAAAATTTTGTATATGTTCTCGAATATTATGTATTACGTCAAAATATGTATACTCGTCAAGTCGTCATTCAACTTGTATATCAACTAGGTTGATTGGAAACTATATTCAAACATGTACAGTATATATCAATTTTACTGTAAAGAAACATGTATCAATTTCAAATTATCTATTTAAATTAATATTCGAGTTGAATATATAAACACCGAGTTGATTAATCAATTTACCAATAATTAAAAAATAGTCTTCCAACCATTAAGAATATACCAAGAATTTTTTCATTACAAGAACAGTTTAAAAAAAAGACAGTCGCCACTCGCCCAGGTGGGATTTTATGTAACTATGACCGCACAAGTACAAGTGCACAACCTAAGCAAATATGATATTTTTGCATGGAGTGTTATAATAATAATTAATTTTTTCATATTAAAAAATGTTAATAGTAACTAACAGACTTGTTATCACCTAGTGATTTTTAGGAAAAATTTAGGATAACAATTTTTTTTTAATATTTTTCAGAAATCTGACCTGATCATGTGCAGTCAAAATAAGTAGAATTACAGCCCAAACAAAACAATTTTTATTTTTTTTTGTCAAGAAAACAAAACAAATTTAAATCTTCACAATTTTGTACTCCTCAGCAACTCGCTTCTTCTTATAGTGTCTTTAAATCATAAATCGTGATATACACGGTCTAGATATAATTAAATCACAGGTTCTGGTGTTTGACATTACTAAAGACCAAATTCAGTGGAAGTATGTTCGGCTGTAGTTATTTTGAAGATCGGATTCAGTGGAAATTTGTATCAGTGATTGTATCATGTCTAGCCTTATGGATTATTCTAATAAAATCTTTACCTATAAAAAAAAAATACTTTACGTAGGTTCTGTTTGGGATTGAAAATTTTGTGCTATCAAAGAAAATGTTTTCCAAAAAATTACAAAATTGTTTAATAATGTTTTTATGGGTTTCATGTGTTTGAGGGTGATCTCAAGGTTTTACATGAGATTAAAATAATTTCAATACAAATTTAAGGATATTTATGTAAATCACTAAAAAAAGTTTAATATTTATAAAAATATTATGTACTTTGATGTAAAATATAAAAAAGATGATATTTTTTATAAAATTTGACGGTAAAATCAACATCGGCTTTTTGCATAAGATGAAAAATAATTTTCTATATGTAAGGACATGCTTTCTCTAAAACTAATTTTTTAATAAAAAACATTTCTCAAAAAAATTATTTTAAAATTTTACCAAATAATTTTATTCTTATATTTTAGCAAAAATATGTTATCATTTGTAAAGCAATCCCAAAGGGATCAGTAGTGTAGATTCTAGTTGGGCCACACTAATAAGAAATTGTAAATTGCAGGATTAAAGCGATAATGTAATGGAGTGTAGAATAATGAAACCTCAGCAATGAAGTAATCATTACCCCTAATTTTTAAGTCATCATATGCCTATCAGCAAAAGATAAAGAAAAATGAATATTATAATAAAATAATATTATTATTTTTTGTAATAAAATATTAAAAATCACATGATAATTTCGCAATAGGAAGCAACTTCGACGGACCAGAGCGTCCCCAGTAACGAATCAGCGACCGTCTTAAACAACGCGGTGTTGTGTGTTTTTACTAAACTACCCATTTATTTTTTGTTAATAACAGAAGTGCCATTTGACACATCCTAAACTGTGTACGGAATCGTCTCTTTTATTTCGAGTTCCCAACATGGTAAGTGAAAATATAAATTCGGATGAAGAACTTTCCATAAAGATAATTGAAGATTTTATTTTTTTTATCAAAGAATAATAAAATCGAAAGGAAAATTTTATTTTTAGATCTTTTTCAAATTTTCAATATTATTTTAAATATGTTTTATTAAAAAAATGTTCTAAATGATAAATGCAGAGATAATTGCTACAAATATAACTATGAAATTAGTAAAAACTATGAAATTGGTAAAATAGTACCGGAAATAACGTCTAACAGGTTTCTAAATTTTTAAAACAAAAAAATTTCTCGATCAAACCAAATTTAATAAACTGAAAAGTAAAATCAAATTAAATATGTTTTTATTTGTGAAATAGAGTTGGAACCTAACATACAAGCAGATTTTACGTATATTTTGAAATATTAAATACTATTCTCGTAAATTTCATTATATGTTACCCAAATACTAAGAATAAATATTTCAAATTTGATGCAATTATTACAAAAATTACTCAATTTAAAATTTAAATGATTGTATACATAACCTCTAATTCTGTAAGATCTTCTGTAAGATCTTTTGATTTTGTATACATTAATACATACTAACTTAAAGCCCGTGCGATGCACGGATTATTTTTATTTTAATATTATATGTTAATTTTTTAAAACATGAATTTAGGAGGCTTACATTATTATATGAGATGATTTGATAAATATTATACAAATGTTATCCGTGATATTTCTAGAAATGGAAGGATTTTAGTCAGAAAATATAGAAAAGATGATAGGTTTTAGTTGAAAAAGGTAATCGGTTAATTATTAGTAATTATAAAATTTTTATTTTATTTTATTAAATAGAATGCATGTGATATGATTAGAAAAAGATAGGATTTAGTTAAAAAAAAATTAAAAAGGAAACATGTTCTAGGTGGAAAAGATAATTGATTAGTTTATAGCAATTATATTTTAATTACCTTATTTACTAAATACAATTGCACGTAATATTTTTAGAAATGAAGAAATTTATATTGTCCGTGATATTTCTATTAAAAAAAATGATTTTAGTTAAAAAAATATAGAAAAGATGATACGTTTTAGTTGAAAAAGGTAATCAATTAATTATTAATATTAAAATATTATTAGTTTATTTTATTAAATAAAACCGTCATTGATATAATTGGAAAAAGAGAGATTTTAATTAGAGAAAATAGAAAGGTAACGTGAAAATTAAAAAGATGACATGATTTATGTGAAAAATGTAATTGATTAGCTTATATAATTATAATTTAATTATGTCATTTTACTAAAAAAAAATTGCTCATAGTTTTTAGAAAATGAAAAGTTAATGTTGTCGTGATATTTCTAGAAAAAAAGGAATTTAATTAGAAAAATAGAAAAGATGATACATTTTAGCTGAAAAGGTAATCGGGTTAATTATTAGTATTAGTAAGAGAAAAGAAAAAAAAGGTAACGTATTTTGGCTGAAAAAGGTAACCGTTCATGATATAATTGGAAAAAGAGAGATGTTAATTAGAGAAAAAAGAAAAGTTAGCGTGTTTTGGATGAAAAAGGTAATTTATTAGTTAATACTAATTATAATATAATTATGTTATTTTATTAAACAAAATTGCTCTTACTATTTTTTTTAAAATATATATATATATTTTAGTTAAATAAAATGTGAAAGATATTCTATTTTACTTGAAAAAGGAAATTGTTTAGTTATTGAAAAATAAAATAGGTAATTGTCTAACTTGAAAAAGGAAATTGATTAATAAAGGAAAAATTTTAGTTAGATAAAATATAAAGGGATATTATATTTTACCAGAAAAAGGAAATTATTTATCTTCAAGAGAAAAAGATAATATGTTTAACCTCAAGAAGGAAATTGATTAGTTAGTAGAAAAGATAATATGTCTAACCTGAAAAACGAAATTGATTAATAAAGGAGAAATTTTAGTTAGATAAAATATAAAAGGATATTATATTTCAGGAATTTATTTAGTTCTTGAAAAAATAGAAAAGATAATATGTTTAACATCAAGAAGGAAATTGATTAGTTAGTAGATATGTAATTGAGTAAGGGTAAATAAGTAAAATCAACAGGTACCGTACCGACCGACCAACCGACCAACCAAATTTTTAATGTTTCGGCTTTTATATAATAGTATAGATTTTATATTTTTATATGAAATAAAAAATAAAAAAATATTATTTACAAATATTCTAACCGAACGTATTGAAATTCATGACAAAATAATAAGATCACCTAAGATGGGACGAGGAAATATTAATTTCCGCAATAAATATTGACTTTAAAACTTATGACCTAAAAAGAAGGAATATTCCCTCCTAGTTTCTGAAACCGGTCAATGTAGCTGCAACTAAACCACTGACCAGCACTTTTGTCAGTGCAAGGCTCCTGTCGGTCCAAATACTCCTTTCAGTGGCAAACATGTAATTATCCCAAACAGCAAGGGCAAATATATACACAAAGACCCTATATCAAGAAACATTAAGCCACACATCTTGAGTTTACCATTTCAACAAAACACATTTTTACATACACACACAACATCATTGTATGTATGTATCTCTCACCCCTCTATCAACACATCAAAGTTTCGAACTTTAGGTCACTGCTTCACTTATAAAGGTATGTATGTAAGTATATATAGCAAATATGTAATTCTTGAATTAAAGTTGTTATCTTTAATTAAAAGTACTGTTTTTTTCTTTATTTGTATGGAAATATGTGTGTTTTGTGTGTATATTTGACATGGGGTTCTGCTGATTTGGGTGATTTTGGTGTTATTTGAATACCCTTTTGATTTTGTGTTCATGGGCTGCCTTGATTTTGTCATTTTGATATGTTATGGAAAAATGAAAAATTTTGTGAATTTGGGGGTTTTATTTATTTGAGTATCCTGTTACGTTTTGTGGTTTAGATGTTGTTATTATATATATGAACTGGGATTCTATTTTTGTATAATTATGATTTTTAAGATGCTTAAAGTTTTCCATTTTAGGCTATTATGTGTGTCTCTTTATTGCTTTTTAAATTTGCCAATATAGGAGTGTTTCAAATGTGCTCAAGTGTATTTGATAAGCTGAAATTTGAATTTTGTACCGAAACTTAGTGTGTGATGTATTATGATTAATCAAGTATTTTTCTCGTATAAAGAGGCGTTCTTGTGTTCTTGTGATGCTTAAACTTCGTCGTTAGTGGACATTTTTGAATTAACTATTGTTGCCTAGTGTATCAATTGTTTTGAATGTTGCTTTGTTCTGTTCTGTGTCTCGTATGCAAATTGCAATACATATGTCACCTACTACCCTTCGGATGAAAGGTCAACCTTTCCTAATGTCTCAACTCTAGATTCAAATTTTTAATTCTATTCGGAGCTTCGTTGGGTGTCATCTTACTGTCCACTTGCATATCAATACTGATGACCATATTGAATTATAGCAATACCTTTGAGTGTGAGTTCCTGATAAATAGTTTTATCATATCTCAAGTCTTTTGTAGAAATTATGGACAATCGCCAGGGCCTTTCCTTTTTCCCAAGTTATGAGAAACTATATCATTTAGTCCAGATAACTTTAAAATTAAGTATTTTGCTGCAGTAGTCAAGTCTTTTGTTGAAATTATGGACAATCGCCAGGTCCTTTCCTTTTTCTCTAGTTATGATATATTATTTAGTCCAGGTAACTTTAAAATGCAGTATTTTTCTGTGGTGACTACTGCTGATTATTTGAACCAAAATATTCTTGCTTTAAATTTGTCCTATACTGTAATTTCCACAGAGTATGCATTAATTATGTCTTCTTTATGCAGGTTTCAACTTGTCCTGTCGGAGGTGGCAACATATCTGAATTTTTAGTACAAAGATGATCATGCTTTTGCATTCAGATGTGATGAAGATTTCTCAGATAATTATGGTTTTCCAAGACTGATTTTGACATCTTTGCTCTTTGGTAGTTGTAAAATCCTTTTTAAATTGTCCAAAAAAGTTGCCAGATATTACAGTTTTTCAGTAGAGTCAATTGGTAATTTGTAAATGCAAACATTCCATGGAAGTCAGAGTGCAGGGACCACCCAGAGGTTGTATCACAAACCAATGCAGCAGGTGGAACCATATTGCGTGTCTCGCTTTCAGATATTAAACAACAATGTGTCTTCAGATAATAGCAGTCAAGGGACAGCAGATTCGTCTCATTACAATGAACAGTTTTTCACCCTCGACTCCTCTCCAGCTGATTATGTTGGCTATGATTCCCCTTCTGGTGCAAGCATCTCGTCTAATCGAAGTCCTTTATCTCCCCAGTATTCTCAGTCATACCGGTCAGATCAACATCAATCTCCAGAAAATACATATGGATCACCATTGAGTGGTTCTTCCATGATTGATGATGGCAATACACTGAAGCACATTTTGAGGGAATTAGAAAGTAAATTGCTAGGACCTGAATCCGAAGCTGATGATGTTTGCAGTTACTCCTTCAACAGTATGACTCCAGAAGTCACTCCTTTGACGAAGTCTGATAGATTGTTGCAAATGATTCCAAGCTTGGATGTGAAACAAGTCCTTCTTGTCTGTGCTGAAGCAATAGCAGATGGTGATATGTCAAATGTCGCTCCGCTAATTAATGTATTGGAACGGATGGTTTCAGTTACCGGGGAGCCTATGCAGCGGTTGGGTGCATACATGATGGAAGGGATTAAAGCAAGATTGTTGTCTTCTGGGAGCATAATCTACAAAAAGCTGAAATGCAATGAGCCCACAAGCTCTGAACTAATGTCTTACATGGGTGTCATCTACCAAATTGTTCCGTTCTACAAATTCGCGTACATGTCTTCCAATGTTATCATTAAAGAAGCCGTGGAAAATGAGCCCAGAATCCATATTATTGATTTTCAAATAGCGCAAGGCAGCCAGTGGGTATCCCTCATTCAGGATCTCTCATCTCGGCCTGGAGGGCCCCCAATTATCCGTGTCACAGGTGTTGATGATTCCAATTCAGCTTATGCTCGAGGTGGGGGACTTCAACTGGTTGGGCAGAGGTTATCAAAAGTTGCAGAATCATGTGGGGTACCATTTGAATTTCACGGTGCAGCCATCAATGGTTCAGAGGTCAAGCTTGAAAACCTCGGGGTTCGACATGGTGAGGCCTTGGTTGTGAATTTTCCATATGTGTTGCACCATATGCCAGATGAAAGTGTAAGCACTGCAAATCATCGCGACCGCCTACTTAGATTGATCAAGAGTTTGTCCCCAAAGGTAGTGACCCTTGTTGAGCAAGAATCCAATACCAATACTTCTCCATTCTTACCTCGGTTCAGAGAGACACTCGACTATTACACAGCCATGTTTGAAGCAATTGATGCATCTCGTGCTAGAGATGATAGGCTGAGGATAAGCACGGAAGAACATTGTGTGGCACGAGACATAGTCAACATGATAGCATGCGAGGGGGAAGAGAGAGTTGAAAGGCATGAACTTTTTGGGAAGTGGAGGTCAAGACTTTCAATGGCTGGATATACACAATGTCAGCTGAGTTACACTGTGGGAGGTGTCGTACAAGATATGTTGAAGGAGTATAGTGGGAATTTTAGGCTTGAACATCGCAATGGGGCGTTATTTCTTCGATGGAAAAACAGAGATTTAGTTACTTGTTCTGCATGGAGGTGAAAACAAAAATATTAGTGTCAGCTATGCAGGTTCTGTAAATTTTGTGGTGAGGATTTAAATTTCATGCAATGATAAATGGTGTTATGTGTAGGGTGGAGTTTTAATCTCGTTAGTCATAAAATCTTGTAGTACAGAGGACATGCAATAGACTAATATCAGTTTTCTGTCATCTTTCTGAATGCCTTACAATTAGTGATTTCATATTCATAGCTATGGTCATTGACTTGTTGGACTAGGGTGCGCTGGTTTAGATTAGATCTTTGACGATCTAATAAAGGCTTATCCTCTGTTTTATCCACCGTCTTTCCAGGTTTTGGGTTCAATTTTCGTTTGCCTTGAAATTTATCCAAGAATGGATACAGATGCTAATAACTATTGTAACTTCAAAGTCCCAATGAAAAATGACTGCTTCATGTGCTTGATAGCTTAAACCTTACCGATTACTGAGAGGAGAATTAGCTATTCTCCATTACTACGAAGTACTAAAAAATCAAAATTGAATAATAAAAGATACGTGATCTTAGGCACGTTACCTGCAAATTAAGACCTCATCTCGAATAAAAATACACCATTAAAATCTCTGAACCATATTTTCAGTCTTAATATGATTTTTAAAAGTTAAATCGACTGATTTTGACTTGCAAATTAGAAACTAGTATTTTATAATTTTGCTTACATTGTTGATTTTAATAACCAACCAAAATTTATCTATAACCGAAATTAGCAGATTTGATGCCAAAATTAGTCAGTTTGATCGTGACTCGTGAGTTAGATAAGAAAAAATTGTGGAACGAAAATAATCCAATTTATGACATATTAATTTTTACTTCACTTTATATAAGGAAATTCAAATATTTCTCGATGACAATATTTAAAGCCCAAATTCAGATTTTCGCAATAATTTAAAAATCCAATTCGAACAAGAACCCAATTGTGGGACGAATATAATTCAATTTATGACATCATATTAATTCCTACTTCACTTTATATAAGGAAATTCAAATATTTCTCGATGATAATAAAGCCCAAATCTAGATTTTCACAATTGTAATTTAAAAACCCAATTCTAACATGAATCATCTACAAATTATTATAGGAATTTAAATAGGGTACCGCATCTCTCGTTTATAAATATCTATTTAAACCCATTAGTTCATTATTTTTTTTCTTGCTTGTACCTTGTAGGCTTGTACCATCTTTTCTGTGTTTTTTTCTCTTACTACAAATCTTGATCATGGAATATCATAATGCCCCATCATATTCAACACCTTCGAATTTTCAAGATTTTGATAATGTCGTAACTTCTCTACAAAATCTTGATTTGGACAATGTGGTTTCTTATAATCAAGAAAGTTCTTCAAGAAATCATGATCATGGTGCGTTTGATGGTTCACGTTACTCTTCTTTTTCTCCGCAACTTCAGTACGTTGATTGGAGCAACAATGTTCATAGGCCACAAGTGCAATATGTTGATTGGAAAAATACTACTGTTCATAGGCCACAAGTTCTTGATCAAACTAGCCACTGGGGACGCCATGGTAGCGCGGGTAATTCTTTCTTATCATGGCTTGGGGGTGTGTGTGTGTGTGTTCATGCACATTCATGTGTTTGTGTTGTGTTTTTTTTTTTTCGTGTTTTCGAGATTTTTATATAAGCTGCAAGTTTCTGCTCGAAGAGTAGGGTTAAGGTCTACTTCGTGTACAGGGTAAATTTGGTTTGATATGTTGGTGTAATTGTGTGTGGTATATAGTAGTTTTTGTGCTACTTTGTGGTACGATGCTTTGTTGAGGATCAAAGAATTTGATTTGTTTGATATTGGAAATTGACTTGATTATGACTCTGTGAACTCTGTACTAGTCTCTGGTAAAATTGTCCTGCTAAATTGATTCATTATACTATCATGTCACTGCTATTCAACTAATCTCTCAGAGTTTTAAGGGGAACAATATATGGAAGGAAACTCGAAACTATATCATTGTTATATGGTACATAAAAATTGGATGATTCTGGCTTGTTCTGCAATTTCCACCTGTTGTCTTTGCTGTTCTGTTTGCGTTCTGTACATGTATGTTTTTCATGTACTATCTTTTGCAAAAATTAAGTAGTGTATTGTTGGTTTGCAGAAAATCTATATTCACGTGTGTCTTCTGTGCCGAGAAATTCTGTCAACACAAGCACTTTCTTAGGTGATGAGCTAATGAGAACTAATCCTTTTTCTGAATGCTCCGGGATGTACAATGTAGCAAATCAATTTCCTGGAATACCAATGCCACGTGATGCAGCCCTTGCATACGATCCAAGGTACTTGGGTGGTTACACTACTAGTGGGAATGGATATTATGGTCCAGGGCTAACTCAGTCAAGGAGCAATGGTCAGAATGGATACCATAATCAAGGGTTTACTGAAAAAAGGAGCAATGTTCGGAATGGGTACTGTAATCAAGGGTCAAGGAGGAATGCAAATTCTGTTCAGAGTGTGGCATGTTTAACCAATCCGCTAGATATTGTATCAACGGCTATGATGAAGGAGGGCTCGATATGTTTGCAGAATCTTTTGCTAGAAGGAAATCAGGAGCATAAAACTACTATACTTGTGGGAGTTCTTGATCATATACACCAGCTACTAATGAATCAATATGGACACCACATGATTGACAAGCTTGTAGAATCTTCCGGAGAATATGAACTGCAGAAAATTTTGGAGAAGCTTGCAGCGGAACCTGACTTGCTAGTCACAGCTGCCTGTAGCAAGGAAGGGTGAGTATATTTTAATTAAAAACCTTCTTTACAATTAACATTATGTGTGAAGATAATTAATGAACTTACCCACTTCTGAAACAGCTCAAGTTCGATTCAGAAACTCATTAAACACCTCAAGAAGTCACCACAGCGCTTTCTCTTGACATCAGCTCTGGCACCTAGAGTTGTGGATCTTGCAACTAACAAAACAGCCAGACATGTTTTTCGAGAATGTCTCAACCTGCTTGGTTCTCAGGCAAACAAGGTAGTTATACTTGCCAAGCTTTGAAAAATCTAAATTTCTATATCCTTTATTCAAAAATTAACTTATGTGTGTTCTTTTTCCTAATTCGTTTGTGTATACCTTGATTACATATACCTAATTTCATCTTTCGGAACTCAGGTGCTGTATGAAGAAGCAGTTAAAAATTTTGACACATTGGCCAGAGATGAAGTAGGTTGCCTGGCCTTGAATGATTGCATCGATTTTGCAACCAACTTTTTTGAAAGGGAAAGAATTCTACAGCTAGTTATAGACAATGCAGTCTCTCTTGCATATGATCCTTATGGGTATTGGTCAATTTTTTAATTTGTGGTTCCCTTGAATTTATGATCAACTATATCGATATATATTAGGAATTAATTAGTATTATAAATGATGTCTCTTTCCTTCCAGGAACTATATTGTGCAGAATGCAGTTAAGATTCCAGAGTGTGGTGATCAAATATGCAGAAAACTAAGGGGTCATTACATTTATCTGTCCACGAAGAAATCTGGCAGTCATGTTGTGGAAAAATGCATGGAGGCATGTAGTTCAGCAGTGATGCAAGCAATTGAAGAGATCCTGGAGAGAAAACAGGCGCTTGAACTTGCTTGCAATGAGTATGGTAACTACGTGATCCAAACAGCTTTACGTGCAACACAGGTAAAAGAGGGAAAAAAAATAATCTTTTTCTATGTTTCACTTTACAGTTCTTTTATAATATGATGAATACTAATGCTCCTCGCAAATATCCATTGTTTCACAGGTGCAGAATTCTAATATTCAGCTTCGAAACTCCCTTATAAAGGCCCTCCTACCAGGCTTGGAGAGGCTGAAAGACACTAAAGCAGGAAGAAATCTGGCTAACAAGATACTTGACCTGGCTTATAACCGACGTAAATGATTTGGCTTGAAGCAAACTTTGAAATATTGCAGAAGTTTTGTCATCTGGATTTGTTTAGGCTATTGAAATTAGCTCATGTGTTTCATGTATACTGAAGCATCATTCCTTTGTTTCGCAGTGTAGCAATTGTTCAGGTTCTACACTTGCTTATTTATGTATGTACAATGCTCATTCTATTTGTAATACTTGCAATAAGTTCTGCAGTTCAGTTCTCACCATATGCAGCTAAGTGCAAGTTTTGGTATTTAGTAGTCCTATTGAGCTGCATGAATTTGTTTTAGTTTTACAAGTTCAGTTCATTAGAAAATATTTTGAGGATAGCTCTATAGGCCTATACATTTGAGTTTTACAGAAAGCAAGTATAATACACAGAATCCAGGGAAGCATTAATATATTATTTGCCTTTTTGATTAAACTTGTGGTGAAGTTGAACTAGTTTATAAGCTTAGACCCGAAAATTCGGGTCATAATTTTTATCAAAAAATTCGAAGAATCACAACTTGTAATTATAGAATAGCTTTTATATACAGAAAAGACAAGTTAAATAGTAATAATATTGTCTAAGAGCATGTCCAAGGGCTAACATATCAAATTATCAATTGGTTAAAAAAATTTAACACAAGAAATAGTTCAAATTTTGCATGAGGATGGAGGAAACTTCAATGGTTAGTCATAATACAAATTGGATATCTATACTATACTATTATAAGCAAAATAGAGTATATTTGGTTTGGTAGGTCACTCTTTTTTTTGTCACTCTTTGGTTTGGTTAAATCTCTATTAACTTTTGTAATCAGCATTAAAATTAATTTTGTCACAAAAATAGTTAAAAAATAATTTATTAATAGAAAAGATCGTTTCGAAATTTTGGAGTTTTGAAAGATATAATGGTCTGTTTTATATTAAAAAAAAGACTATCAGTTATATCAAAAACCAATAATCATATTTTATTATCTTTTATAATTTATATTATCACTAATTAATTAGCAAATAATAAAATTATAAACAATCAAATAAAAGATTAAGATTAAATATTTAAAATGTTAAAAAAAACTACTTTTATATAATATATATATATATATATATATATATGTGTATTTGAAAGTAATAATTAAAATACGTAATTAGAATAACATTTATTTTCATGAAATTTATAAAATTCAAAAAATATTTTAATAATAAAAACATATATACAACTTAAAATTTTAATGAAATATTACTATTATAAGCAAAATAGGGTATATTTGGTTTGGTACTTTTTTTTGGGTCACTTTTTTAGTATTCTTTTTTTGGTCACTCTTTGGTTTGGTTAAATTTCAATTATTAATAAAATTAAAAAAAAACACACACACGCACACGGTAAAGCCCACGAGAGTCCTTTCTCCAGCAAACAAGTCGTCAAGATGTCAATTAGTTTGTCTGTTACAGTGCACAATTTTTGTAATCTGCATTAAAATTAATTTTATCACAAAAAAATTAAAAAATAATTAATTAATAGAAAAGATCGTTTCGAAATTTTGGAGTTTTGAAAGATATAATGGTCTGTTTTATATTAAAAAAAAGATTATCAGTTATATCAAAAACCAATAATCATATTTTATTATCTTTTATAATTTATATTATTACTAATTAATTAGCAAATTTTAAAATTATAAACAATCAAATAAAAATATTAAGATAAAAATATTTAAAATGTTAAAAAAACTACTTTTATATAATATTTTTATATATACATATGTATTTGAAAGTAATAATTAAAATATGTAATTAGAATAACATTTATTTTCATGAAATTTATAAAATTCAAAAAGTATTTTAATAATAAAAACATATATACAACTTAAAATTTTAATAAAATATAAAATTTTAATAAAATATAATTAAACAGTTTACAAGCAACCGTACGATGCACGGTTATATGCTAGTATTTTTATTAAGAGGGAGACACGGGTTCGACAAATATCAAATATGATCAATGATCGATTAAACATGAGATTATCTATAAGTGGATAGTTGTGCTGTGCAGATGCATTTTACAGTAATTACCATGACTACAACTCAAGTACCTTAATATTTTCGTCAATAAAAATAGTGTATTTTCAGGACACAAGTACCTTAATATTTTTGAACACCCTCTTATTATCAGGGTCCCTGACAATGTTCTGGGGGTAACCCGACATTAACATCAAGAGTCAGATGGCTTAAAGAACCTTTAGGAACAATGACCTGCGAGCATGACTTTGCTCAATGCGATATTAAGTTTTGATTTTTGAATTCCAATTTTTCTTTGTTAAAAATCACAATCATTATTGATTCTTACAATTTCCTCCATAAATAAAAGAAATTTTTTGATTTTTAATTGATATCCAAATTTTCTTTGTTATTTTATAAATTATAATCACAATCAAAATTGATTATAATTTCCTCTATAAATAAAAGAAAATTCTGATTTTAAATTGAATTCCTAATTTTCTTCAATAAGAATTGATTCTTATAATTTTCTCTATAAATAAAAGATAATCATGCATGCATCTAATCTAGTGACATAAATTAGGTTCTTCTGTTAGAAAATGAATTTTTGCAAGCTGTTCTTGAAAATAATGTCAAAATCAGGGGAAGACATGGGTGATCGTTGCTTTGGTAGCGTTTGGTGCATTTTGTGGTGGTGTTTTTTTTTGCTTATAGATATTACAAGGAGCATTACAAGAAGCACGAAGAAGAGAGTGAAGAGGAGGATATCAAGAAAAGTACCGCTCATGTAACGGACTTGGAATCTGGACTATATTACAAGAAGAAGATGCATAGTAGCAAGTCCAAAGATAACTCGGAGATCGAACAAAGTGAAGAGGATTTCAAGAAAAGTAATGTCGACTTGGACAGCGAAGAAGGTGAAGAGGATGTGAAGAACATGTTATCTGGATATGACAAGAGACTTTCGAGTTCAAAATTAAGACCGAATTATTTAGAAGCTTATGACAAGAGACTTTCGAGTTTAAAAGTAAGACCAGATTATTTAGCTGATCGAGATCATTATAGGAAGACTATGAAAGCAAAGTATGGGAAATATACCGATACTTATAAAGCAGACCTCGAATGTGGATATGGTGAGATATTTTCATGTTTTGAAGGTAAGTCAATTTATAGTAAAAAATATAAAAACGTGAGGAGACATAGAAGTCAGTTCAAGAGGTAAAACAAATCAGAATGCGATCTAAGGATGTAGCATGAGATGTAATGATTTTTAAGAAGATGGAAAAGTTCTTCATGGAAAATCCACAAATATGAGGTTTCTAAGGTTGTTTATATGACGTGAGCGGAATGCTCGACTTCATAGCGACTGGTGCTTTCCACCTTCCAAACTGCTTGCAAGGATTGTGAATGATACTTGATCTCGAATGTCCTCCTCTAGATGGTTCTCCAAACTAGTTTGTAATAGGACTGAGATTAATATTCTGACTTTTATGTACAAAAATATTTTTAAAAATCGTATACATAATATTATTGTTCCTTACATTTTATTTTTTGGAAATTGATATAATGAATTGAAACTTGTTTCAAATGTAATTAAATTTAAATATTTAAGAATTATAGATAAAAGAATTAGCAAAAAGAAAACATGTTTCAGTTACACTTTTAAGTATTAACTAGCTTCATAGCCCATGCCTCGGCATGACCTAGTTTAGTTTTTTTTGGTGATCTGCTTCATCTTGTGTAGTAATGTCATTTGTTGTAGAAGAATCAGCCTAATTAGATTTTCTTTTCTTGACGAAGGTGTAGTTGCAATAACAGTGACATGCCGTCGAGCAAGCTGCATGTATTGTTTACATACCAAAGTGGTTCATGACGGTAAGGCAATTTTTGTTGGGACACGTCCGCCAGGCTGCCCCACTGGTGAGGGGCATGGGTAGGTTTAAATAAAATGCGTGGTCACAAGATCTTTGTTTTACAGTGTGTGGGTATGGAGAACACAATTCAGGGCTCGCATGGGTATAGAGGTAAATGGTGAGAACTGCAAAGGTCTTTCACTGATGTACTAAAGTGCATAAAAATTACAAATAGGTTAATATAATAAGGTTGCATGCTGCAGAATAGTGTGATGCAAGTGGTACCAGTGGTTATATCCTTGTTCTTCTTCGGGCACTTGGGGCATGCATTGTAGCACCAGCCGTCATCACTTGAGATTGCTTTACAAATCACAAAGGAAGCGCGTGGAAGTTGCTGTGTGTTAAGTATAAATTGCATAAAGAATAAGATGCTAAAATCAAGATTATAGGTTGCAATACTGGTTACCTATGATTCTTCTTACAGTTCCACATCCAATATCTCTTGAATTGTTGCTTCGTTCAATGCATTCCTTTCTGTGGTGACAAATAGTTTTTTTTTTGTCGATGGTAACATGCTTGCACCAGGTTCAGCTGTTGCTATCCCTCAGCTCTTTCAGGGGTTTGTATTTAATGTTAAAGTAGGTCTATGTTCCATCTCCGCTAGATAGTACGATATATATCAGGAGCTGTCTGAAAAAGATGAGACACACTGAAATCTGAATCATAAGATCGGGTGCCCTAGCGGGCTAAAATATGGCTAGTATACACAAGTGTACAACCAAGACTCAGGTGGGAAGTTTGATACTAAAATCTAAAGAGATGATATTCAGTGAGTTAAATTTCTCAGAAGTTGGGTCATATAAGGCTATAAATTGAATTTTTATTGAGAAGGGCTAGAAATCAATCATATGCGAACACTCGTTATAGTACTACGAGAATGGAATGAGCAACTTTCCTACTACGAGTGATTCAGTGCACATATTTACCTTTAAATTGCTATTCTCTGTGTTGGTTTGCGAGTCCGGTATCTTAGCATCAAAAAACATCTTAAGGCTTTCAGTAGAATCCTATCCCACACAATGATCTATACACTTTGATCAACGAAAACTATGTGGAGTAAATAACATACCTAAATCTCAGCAAATCGTGTAAAACTTTATGATCATTTCCACAATTAGAGCTTTCGCAAAAAAGCTTTATATACTTTTCAAATGCCTATTTCTCTGTGTAAAAAATAAGCTAAAAATCATTTTGATAAGTGGATTTTATATCCACTTGGAGCATTCTAAATCGGCTTAAATTGATTGTCTTGTACTCAAGTTTGTTGTAGTTTTGATGTGTTTGTGTTTAGTTGTGCAGGGTTGCGAAATATCGTTTAGGGTTGGTGTTTCTGTCAATTTTGGAGATGATTTGAGCAATGGAATGAAGGATGGCGTATTTCCCTAGGCTATCATGAGGATTTATAAGGTAAGAATTGAAGAACGGGAAGTGGCGAAAGAATCGGAAGAGAAAACGGATGAGAATTGAGCAAAATGTGGAAAATTCAGATTTCAGGGTATGTTGCGCAGTCTACACTGTTTTGGTCATATCTGGAGTTCTAGAAGTCCGTTTTAAGCGATCTTACTGCCCACGCGAAGCCTGGGAATTGTTTTATAATTTTGAGCAGATTGCCCCGGCGCCTCAGGCGCCCAAACGGCGCTCCTGCGCTGGTGGTGCGCGGGTGAAAAATCAGCCAGAATTTCTGATTTTGTTTTGGCCATATCTTGAGTTCTAGAAGTCCGTTTGAGGCCCGTAAGCAGTCCACGCGAAGATAACGAGATTTTCTATCATTCTAAAGTGGTTCAGAGGCCCAATTACAGCTGGAACGTTCCAGAATTACTGAAGGAAAGACAGCTACGAATTTCCCTTTAAATCAGAATCAGTTTAGGAAACGTACTTCTATTATAATTCTGATTTGGTATTTTCTTGTTGGGCAAGATGTCTAGAGCCTATATAAACACATCCAACCCTTGTAAATTGTATCAATAAGATAATTAGGATCATCATCATTAGGAGTAGAATTATTACATATCAATTACTTAGGTTTATTTGTATATTTTCATACTTTGTTTTTATCATGGTTTCATCAGATCCCATGATGACGAGAGGTTCGATTATGAACTAATCATTGTCATGGGATTCTAACGGATTTATTTATGGAGCTTTAGTATCTTGATTGCTTTAAAGATCTGTGTGTGGTGTATATCTGATATCCTCGTATGGTTATGCTTAATTGATAGATGTGTCATGAACATCTAATTTGTTAATCTCTTGTGAAGTGAAAGTGGATCTTGAGATTTAGAACTTGCCATGCTAGCATAGGTTCATAATTGTTTATCAATATGATTCGTGGTATGAGATGAGAATACTTGTATTGCCCTATGTGATCATTATGGATAACTTGTTCTTCAACCGTTATGTTTTCAAATTCTATAGAGATATAGGGTCTAAGCATAATTGGTGTCTATTCATCTTCTATCTCTTTTGTGGATGTATGTTTAGTTTGGTATTCGTATACTGAGAAGTATCGTGTACTTGTTTCGTGTTGTCCGATCAGATATCATAACCATTGCATATAGTGATTAAAGGCGTCAGATCTAAGCAAAGTATTTAATGAAGTTAGGATTCCATGGTTTTTCTTGCAGACGTAATTAGATTTTAATTCTTGTTAGTTAGTTAATTCTTAGTTTTGTTAATTTGTGTCTTAGTTAATTTAGTTTAATAAACCCAAAATTGTTATTGTCTTAGCAGTGCATAATAACCATACATTGTTGCATAGGCATATTTACTGAATAGAACCATAACTTGATCCCTGTGGGAACGAATTTGGATTTAACCTTATATATTACTTGTGACCACGTACGCTTGCGTGATTTAGTGCAAACAAGTTTTTGGCGCCGCTGCCGGGGATCATTGGTGTTTTATTTTTGGTTTATGTGCTTGTCAATAGTGGTCGTTAGAGTTCACTGACTCGGATTTCTTTTTCTCATCTATTCTTGTATAGTTCGTTGGTGTTTCAGGTACTTGTCAGAGAGCATTGCCGTTGAAGATGGATTTTCAAACTTACTATGGAGTTCAGCAGGTGGTTAGTGTTTGTGAGCTATGTGCGGGCGCACATGAGACATATCAGTGCTGGAGCAACCAAGGTGGTATTCAACAGCCTCAACAATGTGAGCGGTGTTTTGGCGTTCATGATCCCTCACAATATTGTTACTACGGAGGAGTTGATCCATATGTCACTTATGAAGAACAACCATATTTTCAATACTATCCTCAACAGTACCAGCAAGATGTTCCAGATATGTCATATGTCTTTGGTAGTGAAGAGTTTCAACATCAGCAACCTACTCCTACTTATCAATCAGATGATGATTTGAAGGAGATTAGGATGCTTGCAGAGAATAATGAGAAGCTTATCAAATCTATGGGGACATTAGCTGCTCAAGTTTTGAGAGTCTTGGAACAAGAGAATCAACAATTCATACCAGAAGCAATTCTAGAAAATAACGATGACTTGGATCAAGGTACTGCATGCTTAATTGAAGAAGACAAATTCCAAGAGGAGGAGAGTGTTCATAAGCCATGTGAGGAATTTGATCAAGCTAGTGAGGTGGATGATTTGGAAAGGGCACTATTTGAGACAGACACTGATGAGCTACGCAAATTTCAAGAATTGTTATGTGCGAACCAAGAAGACACTGTTGGGTTACAGAAATTTCAAGAATGGGTATGTGCGAACCAAGAGGCTGATGAACATGAGAAAGATGCAGGTCTTCTACTTGTCTCAGAATTTAAAGATGGAGGTAGCGCATTAGAGCCAATGGAGGAAGTTCTCTTTGAGGAACCAAAGGCTTCAGCAACTTACATTTACCCTCCTCCATTATATTCAAGCGAACCCCGCGAGTGTGTGTTGTTCTACAAATTGACAGATTTTGGGTCAATAGATGGAGGCATTGGAATAGGTCATGGTTGTTACATGAATAGGCCAAGCGAGGAGAAAGGGCAGAAAGTGTGCCGCCGTGATGACGATGAAGTCTCGCGAAGAGATGACCAGGCCAACTATTATCATCCATAATGGAGGCTTGGAAGTAACGTCAAGCTATTGACGTTAAAGAAGCGCTTCTTGGGAGGCAACCCAAAGTATGTTTTCTACTATCCCTTGTATTTACTTCCATTCAATGCGGACATTGAATCTTTCAAGTTTGGGGGTGATTTGAGGGATTAGTAGATGTTGTTGTATTATGTGTTCATGTAGGATTTCATGTTTTGCATATTAGTAGTAGTAAATTATGCATTTATGTTCGTGTTATCTACGTTTGTTTCATATAGGACATTCTGTTTTTATTTTTTTTTTGTATATCATGTGAGTTCATAATAGTTTGCATTTGCACCCATGCTTGATAGGAATTTTGTGTTGTTGACGCTTTTGATTGAGAAGTGATATGCTTTGTTCTTGTGCACACACATACACTAGTAAGTTGAAGCTAGTAGACTTATTGAATGTTGTGAGTAATTAGAAGGACATGAATATGTGCAAGATGATTTAGTTTGCATGCTTTGAATACAAGTTGGTGCGTTAGAGAGATTTTTGCTTGGGATTGAGTATGTTTTCCACCAAGTGAGATTTTGAGCCATATTGCATATTTTTTGCAATTTATTCGTTTGGTTGAGTGTCCACGGATTGTTTGCATTGCTAGCAGTTGTTTGAGGTCTTTCTTGAAACGCATAACATTATTTGACGATTAAAATGATAAAGGCATTTAGGAATAACCGCATATTTTCCCATATTACCATAACATATTTACATGATCAATTAGTTAACCCGTTGAGCTTAATCCTATTTTTTCGGTGACATACCACATTACTTGCCTAGACCTTTTTCTTGTATTAGCCTCACATTAATTTGAACCCACATTGTCAAAGGCTAGTAGAGTGCTTAAGGGAGTAATAAGGTGTGCAAGGAGGGGTTTATTGTTGGTCTTACTTTTGGGGGAAATATTGAAAATTGGGTTTGGTTATTTGTTTGATAGTCGACATATGTAATAAATTATGGGATCATTGTTATTGTTTATATTATTGTTTGTGTTCTATTTAGCTCTCGGGAAAAAAAAAGAGAAAAGAAAAAAGAGAAAAAAAAAAAAGAAAAAAAATATATATATTATGAGTGCATGTTTGTTTTTGTGGTGATCCTATTTTAGTCGACTAGTTGAGTATTTGTTTAGTAAAGATTATGTGGGGGAAATATGGTGTTGTGAATGATGTATTATGGTACTTACTAGCTTTTGACACTTCACCTGTTTTGGCTTATTTGACATACCTTGTCCCTAGCCCCGTTACAACCCAAATAAAGACCTTTTTGATTATCGTCATTGATGTATGTTGTGTTAAGAGTTAGATTGATACCAAATGTCAAGCGTGTTTATGATTTTGTTGGAATTGAGTGATACACTTACCCTTGTTCTTGAGTGAATATTCTTTTGTGAGTGGATTGTGAGTGTTTGCTTGTTCTTGCGTATGAGATCCCGAGTGTTGTCTCAAAGATGTGCTCTTGTAGGCTTAGCATGTTTACTAACTTATTCTTATACTTGACATGGGCTTGTGAGAACTTATGCATGTTCATTAAGTAGACTATGTGAATACTTGCACTTTCGACACCAAGACATTGCGTATTTACTTTGATTCTTAAGTTGATATGGCATGAGAGGATTTGAAGGTATGGTAGGATATTAGTAGTAGTCATTTGCATTTTCATAATAGTTGCATTCATGCATTGCATTGCATTGGATTTTGTGGGTACATTCACTATAGGCCCTCACGAGACCTTACTCGTCCACTAGGGCTGCCTAGGGGTTTAAAGGGCTTGTTGCATATGCCAAATGCAACCGTGATCACCTACGGAAGTGGTACTAGTTAGATAGTGTAATTGTTTATGCTTGAGGACAAGCATCGGTTTAAGTTTGGGGGTGTGATAAGTGGATTTTATATCCACTTGGAGCATTCTAAATCGGCTTAAATTGATTGTCTTGTACTCAAGTTTGTTGTAGTTTTGATGTGTTTGTGTTTAGTTGTGCAGGGTTGCGAAATATCATTTAGGGTTGGTGTTTCTGTCAATTTTGGAGATGATTTGAGCAATGGAATGAAGGATGGCGTATTTCCCTAGGCTATCATGAGGATTTATAAGGTAAGAATTGAAGAACGGGAAGTGGCGAAAGAATCGGAAGAGAAAACGGATGAGAATTGAGCAAAATGTGGAAAATTCAGATTTCAGGGTATGTTGCGCAGTCTACACTGTTTTGGTCATATCTGGAGTTCTAGAAGTCCGTTTTCAGCGATCTTACTGCCCACGCGAAGCCTGGGAATTGTTTTATAATTTTGAGCAGATTGCCCCGGCGCCTCAGGCGCCCAAACGGCGCTCCTGCGCTGGTGGTGCGCGGGTGAAAAATCAGCCAGAATTTCTAATTTTGTTTTGGCCATATCTTGAGTTCTAGAAGTCCGTTTGAGGCCCGTAAGCAGTCCACGCGAAGATAACGAGATTTTCTATCATTCTAAAGTGGTTCAGAGGCCCAATTACAGCTGGAACGTTCCAGAATTACTGAAGGAAAGACAGCTACGAATTTCCCTTTAAATCAGAATCAGTTTAGGAAACGTACTTCTATTATAATTCTGATTTGGTATTTTCTTGTTGGGCAAGATGTCTAGAGCCTATATAAACACATCCAACCCTTGTAAATTGTATCAATAAGATAATTAGGATCATCATCATTAGGAGTAGAATTATTACATATCAATTACTTAGGTTTATTTGTATATTTTCATACTTTGTTTTTATCATGGTTTCATCAGATCCCATGATGACGAGAGGTTCGATTATGAACTAATCGTTGTCATGGGATTCTAACGGATTTATTTATGGAGCTTTAGTATCTTGATTGCTTTAAAGATCTGTGTGTGGTGTATATCTGATATCCTCGTATGGTTATGCTTAATTGATAGATGTGTCATGAACATCTAATTTGTTAATCTCTTGTGAAGTGAAAGTGGATCTTGAGATTTAGAACTTGCCATGCTAGCATAGGTTCATAATTGTTTATCAATATGATTCGTGGTATGAGATGAGAATACTTGTATTGCCCTATGTGATCATTATGGATAACTTGTTCTTCAACTGTTATGTTTTCAAATTCTATAGAGATATAGGGTCTAAGCATAATTGGTGTCTATTCATCTTCTATCTCTTTTGTGGATGTATGTTTAGTTTGGTATTCGTATACTGAGAAGTAGCGTGTACTTGTTTCGTGTTGTCCGATCAGATATCATAACCATTGCATATAGTGATTAAAGGCGTCAGATCTAAGCAAAGTATTTAATGAAGTTAGGATTCCATGGTTTTTCTTGCAGACGTAATTAGATTTTAATTCTTGTTAGTTAGTTAATTCTTAGTTTTGTTAATTTGTGTCTTAGTTAATTTAGTTTAATAAACCCAAAATTGTTATTGTCTTAGCAGTGCATAATAACCATACATTGTTGCATAGGCATATTTACTGAATAGAACCATAACTTGATCCCTGTGGGAACGAATTTGGACTTAACCTTATATATTAGAGAAGGATATTCTGTATTATTATTTTTTGTTGCCGCATTTTTGTGCAGTTCTTGCATCTGGTGTCAGTCAGAACCTACAAGACACACAAAAGAAAGATAAAGATATAGTAAGAAAGTGTATGTGAGGAATAAAAACTAATGTTTTCAGGTAACAATTATTTCCGAGTGTGGACATGTTATTTTTTAATAAAAATATCAAATTTTTTTCCCATGGACTTATGTCTCGGATTGCACAATGACATACACCAGAAGCAAAAATATTTGCACTACTTTAGTCAATAGTACAATATAAGACAAATTATAAGACATGGGATGGAAGGACAAGCATAAGAGAAGAAATGGACTGGTTACAAACAGTCTAAACAGAGGATGTCAATTACTATCATTCAAAAGCAGTGTATATAGTAACATTAAGAACCTTATGATCATGCCCTCGGTAGGCTCAAGATATTACCAATAGTTAAGATATTGATCTAATTTACCACGAAACGTTGAAATAGTTGGAGTGTTGATATTTTCTTTGTCTAGTTTAGAGTCTTGATTAACGTATGAGTTTTTTGACCCTGATATTTATATATTATAAATTCACGTCAGCACCACACACACACCAATACACCATATAACACATTATATATTTTGTAAACATTATAGTAGTATCTTTAGCCAAATAATGAAAACTTTTACCTTCCAAATAAAATGCTGAAACAAGTTACGTGTATCATCAGATTTATGGAGATGTTATAGAGTGTTCTAACAAAACAACCATGTTCATATAAATGCTATGCAAATTACAAATGTTGCCATTGTTCCTTTTTCTATAACCACGTCAAACGGCTGCAGTTCCAATTAACATGCCAGCTCCTACCCTTTTGGCCCTCTAATATTTTTGATGAATGAAAATAAAATGATCGCAAGAACTGATCTTTGTACAATCCAATCACTGTGTATAAGGTTTTATTTTATTATCAAAGTTTAATGACCAAAACAGAACTCGATTAAGCTTGAAACTGAAAAACATGGTTATACCAAAAGCAAACAGTAGCATTATTACCATTACAAATTGGAGCACAAGTCTGAACAAGTTTTTTTCATATCTATTTATTTGAGTTCAGGCCAAACGCTCAAAAAAATTGTGTCGATCATCACGCATGATAACATTCCATTAATGTGAAGTTCAATACTACCTCAATATCCTATTACAAATGTACAATTATAACATAAGCATTACTAAATCGGCGAACTTCACCATATGCAAATTATTATGATTAACCCATGTGGTTTCCAGTAAATATCTAAAATGAAATTTATGCACGAGCTAGATATATATATAAATTGCCAATGTTATTTAGTGACAAGAGATCGATAAATATAAAAGCAATGACAATTAAAAGCAGACACTTGAATGCCAATGAATTCAAATGTGAACCCAAAAATCTCAAGCTATTACCTTAATCAATATCGCAAAAGAACAAACATATAGAAAGAGATAACTAACATAGCTTTAATCCCATTACAATTATGATAGGATTACTCAGAAGATGTTTTGGATGCAATAACAACTAACCAGATGTATGTTTCGTGCTCTTTGAGGAGAAGCTGTCAATCATTATGGCAATATCCAGCCTAAATCGTAATCCCAAACATGCACATGTAATGTTAAATAAGTCAATTAGTCTTGTAAGTTAATTCTCACCGAGACCTTCATAATGAATTTTAGGAGTTTCTCACAAGGTAGTTCAATATGAAAGATACAGGAAAGCAGGCATACCTAGTTTGAGAAATTGAATTAGCTGGATAAAGCTTCCTTAAAATGAAGCTAAATGACAAGGCTGTCGCGTGCCTATCAAATAATAATATCTAAAAAATCCTTCTAACTATGTAGCAGGGTAAGTCAGAGTCGATCCCACAGAGACAAACGTGTCAATCACCAGTTGTTCTCAATTCAATTCAGCCAAGCAAGTAACACAATAAAATATCAAAGATTATTAAACTAATTTTATACTAATGCAATTAATCAATTAACTAAAACTTCCAGAATTAAGTATCCCCACTAGCATGAATTAATGCAATCGTGAATTCCCTCCCCAATCAATCGTATAATACTCAACAGGAAAGGTGCGCCCTATAAATTACCAATAACCTCTCTCGAGTATTAATGGCTTCTCTAAAATACAATCAAGCCTATTCTCATGGTATCATGCAATTTAGAGACATTAATCACAGCACCCTAACTTCCTAACAATCCGTTCTACCTATTCTCATGGAGAAGTTCATGTCCTCATTGGATAAATCACAACCATCTAAATCCAACTCTCGTTGATAAATAGACAATGGTTCAAACAATAAACATAATCACGTCTGATTTGTAATTGCTAATTAAAACAACTCAATAATCAAGAGCAATTAAACAATCAAACTGGGGGAATTGGGAAAATCACACATCAATCATAACTAGGGTTCTACTTAACCCTAGATTAAAAATCTACTCACTCATAATTAAACTAATTAAACAAGAGATATAAGAATTGTAAGATGAACACATAATTAAAAGAATAGAAGATAAACCTTTAATCTTTGATCTTCAAAGAAAATAATATTCTCCCAAAAATCTCCAGAAGAAAGTGTTTACAAAGTTGTGTCTATCATAAAATCTTCGATCCCCCTAATAATAATCATCTCTGATATTATATATGTCTCTAATAAAAAAGGTATTTTAATCCTTGATGAAATTACCAGTACGTTTCCTAAACTGAATAGATTTTCAAGGAAAATTCGTGGTTGACTTTTCTCCTGTAGTTCTGGGCCGCTCCAGTTGTAATATGACATCTGGACCATCTTAGAATGATAGATAATTTAATTATCTTCGCGTGGGCTATTGAATCGCCCAATTCTGACTTCTAGAACTCGAGATATGACCAAAATAGTGAATTGCGCGCGTGCTGCCCGATAAATCCGAATTTTCTTCTAATAAATCTCCAATTAAGCTCTTTATTCTCAAATCCTTCCAAGTTTAGAATTTCCTTGCTTCCTACAATAAAACATTAAAATCTATTAAATAAAAATCCAATTAAATGCAAAATATAATAAATATGAGGAATATAATCATATAAAATATATATAAATATACACTTTATCAAACATCCCCACACTTAGCATTTGCACGTCCTCGGGCAAATAAAGAAATAAAAATTATTCTAACTAACATCACTTTCGTAGATGACACGATTGCATTGAGCGTATGCAACAAGCCGTTAAACCCCTAGGCAGCCCTAGTAGGACGAGTTTTGTCTCGTGAGGGTTTAAAGAAGATATACCCACAAAATCAAATATTTTCAATCACCAAGTCTTAAACATGCAACAATTCATAGTACTCCACATATGCAAACCTCAATCATACAACAATCTGAGAAGATCTGAAAATACACCACTTGCACAAAACAATCCAAGTATGCACACGTTGTCTTAACAGACAAAAATATCATGAAATAAACATCAAAGTCTCCTTCAATAAGTAAGCATGCCGTGGATAGAAAATCTCACATTGCTCTCAATTCACACAAGTGTATAGGTGTTAACGTTTCACTCAAGTTCATTCAATATAGACATGTGCTACCATATGCTTGGTTGTCCACCAAATCTCCACTACTTCGTATATGTGCATGCACAAATCAAAAGGTCTTAATTAAAGGTTGTAATGGAGCTTAGGTTAGGCTCACAAGTGGCTAAGCTTGATAAACTAATAGAGCATAATGTTCACTTCTAATTAAAGCACCCAACATGAATAGTAGATCATGTAAAAGATAATTAAACTTTCACAAGCATTAAACCCATAAGCACATCATTATGTACTTTCCACTTTCACATTGCAATAAGCAATAAACAATAACTATCATTCGATCTTCTTCAAATTTATTCTTTTTTTCCTTTTTTTTTTTGAAGATCAAGCAACCACATTATATAATTCCCACCAAAATATCAAACCTTAACTAAGAAATCCCCACACTTGAACATTCACCCACCCTTAAGTTGAATCACAATGCTCTACCAGTAAATCAAGATAAGAATAAATAAGTAGGCTCAAAAATTATAGAGTGGTGATAATTGAAAGAAACAGATATAAGCTCAAGGGGGCTTACTAAGGATATAACTCATGAGGATAGTGTTTCAAAAATTTGACAAGGTTGTCGCGTGGGCAGTAAGATCGCTGAAAACAGACTTCTAGAACTCCAGATATGTCCAAAACAGTGTAGACTGCGCAACCGTCTCAGAAATCCGAATTTTAACTAATTTATTCTCCAAAAACGATAGAAGCATCAACCTTAATCAACATCCTTGTAAATCTGCACAACTAAACAAAACACATCAAAACTACAAGAAACTTGAGCCCAAGACAATCAATTTAAGCCGATTTAGAATGCTCCAAGTGGATATAAAATCTACTTATCACACCCCCAAACTTAAACCGATGCTTGTCCTCAAGCATAAACAATTACACTATCTAACTAACTAGTACCACTTCCGTAGGTGATCACGGTTGCATTTGGCATATGCAACAAGCCCTTTAAACCCCTAGGCAGCCCTAGTGGACGAGTAAGGTCTCGTGAGGGCCTATAGTGAATGTACCCACAAAATTCAATGCAATGCAATGCAATGCATGAATGCAACTAATATGAAAATGCAACTAATCTAGTACTAATATCCTACCATACCTTCGAATCCTCTCATGCCATATCAACTTAAGAATCAAAGTAAATACACAATGTCTTGGTGTCGAAAGTGCAAGTATTCACATAGTCTACTCAATGAACATGCATAAGTTCTCACAAGTCCATGTCAAGTGTAAGAATAAGTTAGTAAACATGCTAAGCCTACAAGAGTACATCTTTGAGACAAAACTTGGGATCTCATACACAAAAACAAGCAAACACTCACAATCCACTCACAAAAGAATATTCACTCAAGAACAAGGGTAAGTGTATCACTCAATTCCAACAAAATCATACACACGCTTGACATTTGGTATCAATCTAACTCTTAACACAACATACATCAATGACGATAATCAAAAGGTCTTTAATTGGGTTGTAACGGGGCTAGGGAAAAGGTATGACAAGTAAGCCAAAATAGGTGAAGTGTCAAAAGCTAGCAAGTACCTTAATAAACCATTCACAACACCCTAATTTCCCCCCACACATGATTTTACTATCTTTTTTTTTTTCCAACAAAAATGCTCGACTAGTCGACTAAAGTAGGATCACAATAAACACAATATGACAAATATGCTCTTATAATATTTTTTTTCTTTTTTTTCTTTTTTTTTCTATTTTTTTTTTCGAGAGCTAAATAAAACAATAATATGAACAATAACAGTGATCCCACGATTTTATTACACATGCCGACTATCAAGTAACAATCAAACCCAATATTCAATATTTCCCCCAAAATTATGACCAAGAATAAACCCCTCCTTGCACACCTTATTACTCCCTTAAGCACTTTACTAGCCTTTGACAATGTGGGTTCAAATTAATGTAAGGCTAATACAAGAAAAAGGTCTAGGCAAGTAATGTGGTATGTCATCGAAAAATAGGATTAAGCTCAACGGGTTAACTAATTGATCATGTAAACATGGTGTGGTAATATGGGAAAATATGTGGTTATTCCTACATGCCTTTATCATTTTAATCGTCAAATAATGTCATGCGTTTCAAGAAAGACCTCAAACAACTGCTAGCAATGCAAACAATCTGTGGACACTCAAGCAAATGAATAAAATTGCAAAAAATATGCAATATGGCTCAAAATCTCACTTGGTGGAAAAACATACTCAATCCCAAGCAAAAAAATCTCTCTAATGCACCTACTTGTATTCAAAGCATGCGAACTAAATCATCTTGCACATATTCATGTCCTTCTAATCACTTACAACATTCAATAAGTCTACTAGCTTCAACTTACTAGTGTATGTGTGTGCACAAGAACAAAGCATATCACTTCTCAATCAAAAGTGTCAACAACACAAAATTCCTATCAAGCATGAGTGCAAATGCAAACTATTATGAACTCACATGGTATACAAAAATTAAAAAAAAAACAGAATGTCCTATATGAAACAAACGTAGATAACACGAACATAAATGCATAATTTACTACTACTAATATGCAAAGCATGAAATCCTACATGAACACATAATACAACAACAACTACTAATCCCTCAAACCATTTTTTTTTTCACAACATTTTTTTTTCTCTAATGCATGGGTTGCCTCCCACGAAGCGCATTTGTTTAATGTCGTTAGCCCGACTCCTGTTGACAATTATCCTGGCGAAAAAGCATATAGATGTACATATCTCCTAATTTGAATTAAGCTAATGATGTGAGCACCAATTCGATAACCAAAAAGATATATAAATTGACATGTGAGGCTCATGTAATGCTCAAGAAATTTCGGCATGTGAAAGTATTTCGAAAAATCATCTCCAACATAGCTATAGTTACTTTTCACAAATTCCTCCCAAATTGGGTCAATAAAAGGCATACACATATTTTTAATTTTAACATCATTCAAGTCAAGTTTATCCAAATTCGGTTCCATCTCATCTACCACAATTGGAATCACAATATCCTTATTCAAATTTATATCTACCACAACCATACTATCACCCTCATCAAATAGCGTGCAAAAAGAGTCATCTAAAAAATCAATCTCATTACTATCAAACGAGTTTTCACACGAGTTAATTTCTTGGGAAGCATATGGGTCAATAAGAGCAAGACTATCAAAATAACCATCTTCATCATCAAAATCATCACAAATTAACTTACTGTTACTAACCTCGTTTTGCGACTCTTTGAAATCCTTACCACTCCACAAAGTTGCATCATCAAATTAACTCATTGGTATTTTCTCCGTTTGAGTGCGCATCTCAACGAATTCAGTTACCTCTTGAGCTAGTTGAGCTAATGAATTTTCAATCAACTTGTTGTGAGCTTTCATCTCATTGATACTTGTCTCAACTTCTACATTCTTACTCAGCTGTGTAGCAATAAATCCTTCCACAAGATTTTCTAAGTTAGATTTTTGTGGTGGCTGGGAGTAGTTGATTTGAGGTGGTTGAGCTTGGCATGGACTAATTGATATCTCTTCAAATTGAGCATTAAATTGTTGGTTTGGAGCACATAAAGAGAGATAAGTTTCCAAGGCAGTTTCCAAGCTAGACTTTTCTGGTTGAGGTGGATTGTTTTGGTAGGAAAAATTATAATAATTTTCCCAACTAGAATTGTAAGTTTCGGAATAAGGATTATATTGTGGTGGCTGGTGAGGGTGGTCATGGGTATTGTAATAAAAATTACCATCCCAAAATTGTGTTTGATTTGGGTAGTAAGGGATATTAAATTGGCAATTATTTTGAGTATGTCCCTGTATACCGCAAACATCACAAGTGGCAAACAAAGAAGAATTTCTTGACTCAATATCATCGATCTTTTGAGAAAATGCCCGCAAAGTCTCAACCAATGCCTCCATGCCTTCTTCTTGCTCCTCTCTTTACTCGCTTAATTTCTTGTTATAGGAATCTGAAAATAAATTTTACAAGAAACAAGAAAAACCACAAGCAAAGATCAAACAGAACAAGAATAATAGCCGAAGCAACACAACTAAACAACTTGGCCAAACTAACTCAAAAATTAACTAATCTAACACTGCTTTGTCCCCGGCAGCGGCGCCAAAAATTTGACAAGGCTGTCGCGTGGGCAGTAAGATCGCTGAAAACAGACTTCTAGAACTCCAGATATGTCCAAAACAGTGTAGACTGCGCAACCGTCTCAGAAATCCGAATTTTAACTAATTTATTCTCCAAAAACGATAGAAGCATCAACCTTAATCAACATCCTTGTAAATCTGCACAACTAAACAAAACACATCAAAACTACAAGAAACTTGAGCCCAAGACAATCAATTTAAGCCGATTTAGAATGCTCCAAGTGGATATAAAATCCACTTATCACTAAAAGCGATTTCCTTGATACATTTGTAGTCCGAACTACAACTGAGGAAAAACTTAAATCAGTTCCCAGCAAACTACAAGGTAAAAAATAATCAAATAGTTTTTAGCTTGGACAACAAAACTATTAATGTCAGATTTACCAAACCTAGATAATGTGAAGAGTGAGGCATGAAAGTTACCCAAAAAAATTCAAACACTGTAATGTCTTTTTTTAAATGTGAAATAAACTTTTGCCAAGACAGTTCCTTTTTTGGCCACTTCGGTAGACTTGATGTATATACAAAAATCTATAGAAAACAAAAAAAGTAAAAGATGGTCTAAAATTTGATCTTCGAGGAAAAATGCAAACCACTATACATGTCCTAATACAAAATCTACAAATAATTGACACTAAAATAAACTTAAGGTAAGATGAGTAAAAAGAAATTGTAGTACTCTTTTCATCAGCACCTTATTGTTTCTCAATAATGGTTATAATGGCCTATACAATTTATGTGGTACTAATAAGCATCATCTACAAATATATCGATAGCTTGTATAACTCGTTGATAAAGGAATTCTCTTCTCTAATCTTCATTTCTGGTTTTAGCATAATTCTGCAATTGTCATCTATCATAATTGTGCAAAACCTGCAACGGAGATACACGATCACAACACACACAAATATATATATAGAGTGAGGGCTCGACCTTTCTGGTCTTTACTGTAATAACCCGAATTTTCAGAAAATGATTTTATTATTATTTTAAGAATATTAATGTTTTTCCTAAAATGAGGAGGAAATTTTTTATTTTATTTTATTGTTCATTATTCCAGTTCAAGGAATTTCAAAAGCGAATTATTTAATTATTGTCTGGTTTAGTATAATTATGAACTATATTATGTGATTATTGTTGGAAGGTGGAATGTATGTGAAGTTGTGTTTATGTGTTTATATGATGATTTGTGTGAGTTGTGAAGGCTGATGTATTTTATTTATATTTTTGAGGATTTTAATATATTTAAATCATGCATTTTGATCATCTGTTAATTTTATAAAATTAACGGAGAAATTAAAAATCATGAAATCTTTTGTAGTATTATCTTTATAATATTATTTAGTTTTTAAAATGGTTGGGTGAATTAATTTGGATGTTTCGGTATTTTAAAATGATTTTAAGAGTTTTATTGTATTTAAAGGATCAAAACTTTGAAAATTCATATTTAATTCATTTTTGATCCGAAAAATATTTCGAAAATATGTGGGAGTTCGTAATTTTATATTCTTTATTTTAAAAATGAAAAGTTTAATTTTCTGAAATTTTATTTAATTTCGATTTATAAAGCTGTTATTTAGTTTTAAAAGTGAAGATGTAGTGTTTTAATTGGGCCCGGAATGATTAGTAGTGATATAATAGAATTGGGCCAAGCCCAATATAAACACAAAACACACACAGCCGTTATACATTGTCGGGGAGAGAGAAAGTGAGATTGGGGGAAATAGAAATTAGGGATTAGAGATGAAATTGAATTGGGGTTTTTGATTGTGGTGCTAATTGGTGTGTATATACATATATATATACGTGTGTGTGCGTGTATAGGTGCAAGTGTGTGCGTCGTGTGTGTGTGTTAGCAGTTGGAGGAGACTGGGGTGAGGATGGTGGCGCCGGGTGGAGGCGCCGGCGGCCGGCGGGCGGCGAAGCCGCGGGTTGTGGTGGCGGTGGTTGCGCGAACTGCAGCTGGAGAGAGAGAGAGAGAGAGAGAGAGAGAGAGAGATGCAGGGGAGAGAGGGAGAAGACAACGGTGGTGGCTACCGTGGTGGCTCACCGGAGGTATAAATTCGGTATACATACGTTTATGTGTATATTTTAATTGAATTATTATTGTTTTAATTTAATTAGATTTAATTGCTAATATATTTGTTAATTTCCGAAAATTAATTTCGGAGAGTTTAGTTGCTAATTATAATTGATGGGAGTAATTGTGAGTTTAATGTGTTAATTGTAGTAGTTTAATTATTAAATTGGTATGGTTACAATTTGATTAATTGTGAAATTCGAGTATTGTTTAATTGGCATAATTGTAATTAGATATAAGTTGTGAGTTAAATATGTGGATTTTCGTAATTGAATTAAAGTGGAAAATTGTGGATATTACTATGTTATGTGAATTAAATTGGTAAATAAAGTTGAGTATTATTACTATTTGTTAATTAATGGTAAGTTAAGTTGCTATTTGTAATTGTTGGGATTAGTTGTGTGTCGAGCTATATGATTTTGTTGTTCGGATTAGTGATTACTGATTTGTTAATTGTTGTTGTCTTATAAAGTGTAGATATAAGGGTTGGTTAAATTGTAAAGGTTTATGTGCTAAATGGTAAATGTTTATGTGTTAAATCCTAAATGGTATAAATCAAGTCTTAGTATTTGTTGAATGTATAATCGTCAATTACTTGGTGTTGGTAAGTACGGGGATACGTGATACATGTTAAATGTTGTAGTCAAGTCATAACATTGTTAAATGTTAGAATTTTATAATAATTAGAATTGTGCTAGGGGTTATGAGAAGATCACAAGTTTTTAAATGTCAATATTTAGAGGACTTGTGTAATTCTTTTCGACTAATCCCTAGGGCTTACGAATATCCATGATTAGCTATCACGAGTATAATTAATATACTTGAGTGATGTGATCATTGATATAGCGTAAGTAATAGTTAGTGCTAGGGGTTGTTCCCTAGGGCTTACGAACATCAATGATTGGTTGTCACGTGTATCATTAAAATGCGTGAGAAATACGATCATTGGTGTAGCGTAAGTAGTAGTGTTAATTATTATGTGTTTAGTTGCCGCATGTTTGGGTGGGTACTTTTCATTATTTGTTTACTTTTATGTTGCTGCAAGTTGAGGCAGCTTTTATTTTATCAAAAGCAGGGTTATAAATTGTTTTGTTTGGCATGGAGGGGCTGAGCCCATAGTCCGATAAACGAATACTACATGCCGAAATTTTCTAAAAATCCCCTGCATTTTTAATTTATTTAACTTATTTGATTTCAATGGTTTAAAGGTATGATTGGGTGTTAATTGTTTATGTGTATATGTTAAGTGAAGTGGACTAAATGTGTTATGTGTATTAATTGGTATTTGAGTAGTCAGCTATAGGGATAACAACTATAGTACGACTTTAGGTGACTCAGTGGTAATTCTGAGTTGTGTCTACTCGAGATACGAGGTTGGACTGACGCGTACTCGTAACAATTACAGTACCAGTAGGGCGTGATCAAGTGGAGCAACGTGTATCAAAAAGGAAGGATCGAGGCGTCGTGTAAAGTCATGGAACTGCTTGGGCGAAACACCAAGGATTTATTCGCGCTGTTCTGTCTGGTGCTAAGGACCAGAGGCAAGTTTATTATACATACTCTATCGTTCAGAGTATATTTATTTTGAAATATATGAAATGTGTGGAATAAGACTTCAGTCCATATTTGCAAAAGTTCTTCTATCTTTATCTTGATAAATTGTTTACTTTTAAGTAAAATGGTTTGATTGGAAATATATGTGATATGGAGAGAGTGATATATTATAAAGAGTAAAGTGATATGGGAAGGAATGGTATCAGTTGTTATTATGGTTATTTTTATGATATTATGTTATCAGTTATTATCTAAAGTTATTTTATAATATTACCGTTATGTGTAAATCGAGGATATTTGAGTTCTAAACTGTTTCAGACGTTATTAATAAATATTTTGTTATATAAGGGGACAAGAGTTGATGTCTACAGATTTTTCTGAAAAGGGACTCACATGTAAGAGTATTTTAGTTGGTGTATTTTAAAGGTATTGATATATGAATGGAAAAGTGGAAGGGGTTATCTTGAGAGGTATATTTTCGAAAACCCGGGCAAAGATTTTAGAAAGAATTTCGCAATAATTAACCTAAAGGCAACATCACCAATAAACTAGTGTTTATTTAATTAATAGATACCTCTTGAAGCATCTACTGATTAAATAAACCTTATTCGTCTAATTGAATTTATTTAATTAGATGAATATTATTTTTAAAATGTTTTCTTAAAATCGCTTTGTTCCGGAATAATAATAAAAATATTTCGATGGTTATAAATGAGACATTTTTGGTTAAAAATGTCTGGAATGATATTGATAAATGTTATGTTAATGGTTATTTAATTCAATGAATATTAATTATAATATTCATTTAAAAAGGGATTATTGAATAGTCATTCTTTAAATATTCTAAGTGTTCTAAGGGTGATTATATATTGTTAAAAGGTTATTTCAAGAAATTTCATAATGAAATGAATATATGTCTTGAATTGATATACCTGTATAAATGTTTTCAAATGGTTATAATACGAATATGGAAATGTGAAATGGAGATTACATATGTGAATGAAAGCGGGAATAGAAATGTGAAATGGTGTTGATAAATTGAATAATGATCTTATAAAAAGGGGGATTAGTAACAAACTTGCATAAGAGGCTATGTCAGGGCTGTGTGCGACATAGTCTAATATTCATGATTCGGCACGAAGATGCCAAGGGAGGATGTTAGCAGGTGGCCTTCCTCCAGGAGGATGTTAGCAGGTGGCCTTCCTCCAGGGATGATGTTAGCAGGTGGCCTTCATTCCTTCTACTAGTAGTAAATAGAGAGCGGATACGGTCAGGCGACTGATCATCGTCCTACGTATCTGGCGCCAAAAGAGATATCCCCAAAACTTGAAAGAAAGAATTGAAAATAGTTTTCAGATTTCTATAACTGAAAACAGAAAAGTGATATGAAACGATGAAATTATTGTTATAGATGAAGAGAAACTGATTTTATATTAATTTATAAAATTGCTGTATAGGAAGGAAATGAGAAGATTATATTGAGAGCTTGATTTTAAATGTTATATTACCTTGAGGTATTATACTAGATGATGTAGTGAATATTATCTTGTTATAGAAGAGAACTGATATTATATTATCAATAAGTAAGTGATTTCATATTGAATAACCAGCAAGTTTATGTTGGTGTATTACTACGCAAACAAGATGCGGCTATTTAATTACCTTGTAACGACACCTTTTATATTATATTGGTACATTGTTCAGTTGATATTATTTTCAAACATTATACTTTCCCTATAGAATTTCGTGGTTATAAATGTTCAAGAATGATATTAGGTATCGGTTGAATGTTGGAAACCCATGCACCTGATGGGATATTTTGTTAAACTCTAGTAATAACTTGCTGAGCAATTCTTTCGCTCATACTTGCTTGTTTTCAAATATTAACTTTTCAGTGGAAGGTAGCCGGACGAGGTTATCTGCATGGCTTAGATGAAGCGGGCAGCGTGCCTTATGAAGACGATATGATCTAGAAAGTTTATAGCTGGAGTAAGTTATATGTAAGTATATTGATGTGTAATATATATGTTACGTTGCATAATATAGTACTAGTTGCTGGTGTACTTCTCAACGAAGTTATACTAGTAGTAAGGAGTTGATTCTTGTTTCTAGCCCTTGATAAGTGGATTTATATCCACTTGGAACATTCTAAATCGGCTTAAATTGATTGTCTTGGGCTCAAGTTTCTGGTAGTTTTGATGTGTTTTGCTTAGTTGTGCAGATTTACGAGAATGTTGACTAAGGTGGATGCTTCTATAATTTTTTGGGAATTAATTGATTAAAATTCGGATTTTCTGGGAAGGCTGCGCAGCTTACACTGTTTTGGCCATATCTGGAGTTCTGTAAGTCCGTTTTCAGTGATCTTACTGCCCACGCGAAGCCTGGGAGATTTTCTACAACTTAGGATAGGATTCCCAAGAGCAAATTGCGCCATGTAGGAGCAATCTGCGCGAAGAACAGACTGCTGGGCGCAAGTTGCCCTGCAAGTTGCCCCTGAAAAATACAGTTTTTACTATTTTGGCCATATCTTGAGTTCTACAACTCCGTTTGGGGCCCGTAAGCAGTCCACGCGAAGATAACGAGATTCTCTATCATTCTAAGGTGGTCCAGAAGCCCAATTACGTCTGGAACGGCTCTGGAAAACAGAAGAAAAGTCAGCTACGAATTTCCCTTAAAAAACAGAATCAGTTTAGGAAACGTATCTTGCAGAAATTCTATTATAATTCTGTTTTGGTATTTTCTTGCTGGGCAAGATGTCTAGAGCCTATATAAACACATCCAACCCTTGTAAATATCATTAGGAAGATCATTATCATTAGAGACACAATTACATATCAATTACTTAGGTTTATTTGTATATTTTCATACTTTGTTTTTATCATGGTTTCATCAGATCCCATGATGACGAGAGGTTCAATTATGAACTAATCGTTGTCATGGGATTCTAACGGATTTATTTATGGAGCTTTAGTATCTTGATGCTTTAAAGATCTGTGTGTGATGTATATTTGATATCCTCGTATGGTTGTGTTTCATGTATTTAGATGCGTAGCTAACATCTAATTTGTTAATCTCTTGTGAAGTGAAAGTGGATCTTGAGATTTAGAACTTGCCATGCTAGCATAGGTTCATAATTGTTATCAATATGATTGTGGTGTGAGATGAGAATACTTATACTGCCCTGTGTGATCTTTATGGATAACTTGTTCTTCAACCGTTATGTTTTCAAATTCTATAGAGATATAGGGTCTAAACATAATAGGTGTCTATTCATCTTCTATCTCTTTTGTGGATGTATGTTTAGTTTGGTATTCGTATACTGAGAAGTAGCGTATACTTGTTTCGTGTTATCCGATCAGATATCATAACCATTGCATATAGTGATTAAAGGCGTCAGATCTAAGCAAAGTATTTAATGAAGTTAGGATTCCATGTTTACTCTTGCAGACGTAATTAGATTTTAATTCTTGTTAGTTAATTAATTCTTAGTTTTGTTAATTTGTGTCTTAGTTAATTTAGTTTAATAAACCCAATATTGTTATTGTCTTAGCAGTGCATAATAACCATACATTGTTGCATAGGCATATTTACTGAATAGAACCATAACTTGATCCTTGTGGGAACGAATTTGGACTTAACCTTATATATTACTTGTGACCACGTACGCTTGCGTGATTTAGTGTAAACAAGTTTTTGGCGCCGCTGTCGGGGATCATCGGTGTTTTATTTTTGGTTTATGTGCTTGTCAATAGTGGTCGTTAGAGTTCACTGACTCAGATTTCTTTTTCTCATCTATTCTTGTAGTTAGTTGGTGTTTCAGGTACTTGTCAGAGAGCATTGACGTTGAAGATGGATTTTCTAAATTACTATGGAGTTCAGCAGGTGGCTAGTGTTTGTGAGCTATGTGCGGGCGCACATGAGACGTATCAGTGCTGGAGCAACCATGGTGGTATTCAACAGCCTCAGCAATGTGACCGGTGTTTGGGCGTTCATGATCCATCACAATATTGTTACTACGGAGGAGTTGATCCATATGTCACTTATGAAGAACAACCATATTTTCAATACTATCCTCAACAGTACCAGCAAGATGTTCCAGATATGTCATATGTCTTTGGTAGTGAAGAGTTTCAACATCAGCAACCTACTCCTACTTATCAATCAGATGATGATTTGAAAGAGATTAGGAAGGAGATTAGGATGCTTGCAGAGAATAATGAGAAGCTTATCAAATCTATGGGGACATTAGCTGCTCAAGTTTTGAGAGTCTTGGAACAAGAGAATCAACAATTCATACCAGAAGCAATTCCAGAAAATAACGATGACTTGGAGCAAGGTACTGCATGCTTAATTGAAGAAGACAAATTCCAAGAGGAGGAGAGTGTTCACAAGCCATGTGAGGAATTTGATCAAGCTAGTGAGGTGGATGATTTGGAAAGGGCACTATTTGAGACAGACACTGATGAGCTACGCAAATTTCAAGAATTGTTTTGTGCGAACCTAGAAGACACTGTTGGGCTACAGAAATTTCAAGAATTGGTATGTGCGAACCAAGAGGTTGATGATCATGAGAAAGATGCAGGTCTTCTACTTGTCTCAGAGTATAAAGATGGAGGTAGCGCATTAGAGCCAATGGAGGAAGTTCTTTTTGAGGAACCAAAGGTTTCAGCAATTTACATTTACCCTCCTCCATTATATTCAAGCGAAGCCCGAGTGTTGTTCTACAAATTGTCAGATTTTGGGTCAACAGATGAAGGCATTGGAAGAGGACATGGTTGTTACATGAATAGGCCAAGCGAGGAGAAAAGGCAGAAAGTGTGCCGCCGAGATGATGATGAAGTATTGCGAAGAGAGGACTAGGCGAATTATTATCATCCTTAATGGAGACTTGGAAGTAACGTCAAGCTATTGACGTTAAAGAAGCGCTTCGTGGGAGGCAACCCACGCATTAGTGTAGGAAAAAAAAAATTTTGAATATTGTTTTAAAAAAAAAAAAAAAAAAAAGGCACGAAAATTTTCAACTGCCACAGAAACCAGTCTAGGCCGCAGCGCCATGTTTGAGGCCACAGCGCCGTACCACCTCTGTCCATGTACTGTGTGGCGTGGGATTGTTGTAAAGAAAGAAAAAAAAACATAAAAAATCTGCCGACAGGAATGAGGCAAGGCGCAGGAGATTGGATGTAAAATGGTGAAGTTTGCCGCGCGTGTAAATCAACGGGCCAGCTTTTCACGTGCCGCGTCACAGCAGCCGCCAGCCGTATCTTGCATTAATAATTGTCCAGGAGACCAGGTCGAATTCTTGTCCGTGTAATATATGTGTTTAACACATATCAGGAAAAAAAATCACGGCTGCTTCTCTGTTGAATCAATAATTGTCCGAATTATTTGTGTTTTAACACAAATTCACCCCAACTTCATCTTTTATTATTATATCTCTCCACCTAAATTCCTAACTCTATTCTAATATTAATTCTACACCCTTCCAATCCCATCTCATCTCAAATCCGAACCAAAAATTTTTATATACCCATCTATATATACACCTATAGACACACAAATCCTACCCCATTAAAATTTATTTCAAGGCTTCAAGATTCAAGTTTGGGGGCTTTTTCATTGCAAGTTCACCTCTCCGATTCGTATTGGGTAAATCTTTTTCTCTAATCTTATTTTTATTACGAATTTGTGTTCTTGTAAGTTGGGATTTTGTATTATTCTTGGAATTTTGGGCTATTTTTGGTGTGCTATGGCTTGGTAATTATTGGTGGAGCTTCTTTTGAGTTGGGTATTGATTCTTATGGATCCTAGCGTGGATGAGGTGGTGTAAGTCGCATTGCAGGTATGTTTCTACTATCCCTTGTATTTACTTCCATTCAATGGGGACATTGAATATTTTAAGTTTGGGGGTTGTTTGAGGGATTAGTAGTTGTTGTATTATTTGTTCATGTAGGATTTCATGCTTTGCATATTAGTAGTAGTAAATTATGCTTTTATGTTCGTGTTATCTACGTTTGTTTCATATAGGACATTCTGTTTTTATTTTCGTATATCATGTGAGTCATAATAGTTTGCATTTGCACCCATGCTTGATAGGAATTTTGTGTTGTTGACGCTTTTGATTGAGAAGTGATATGCTTTGTTCTTGTGCACACACATACACTAGTAAGTTGAAGCTAGTAGACTTATTGAATGTTGTAAGTGATTAGAAGGACATGAATATGTGCAAGATGATTTAGTTTGCATGCTTTGAATACAAGTTGGTGCGTTAGAGAGATTTTTGCTTGGGATTGAGTATGTTTTTCCACCAAGTGAGATTTTGAGCCTTATTGCATAATATCTGCAATTTATTCGTTTGCTTGAGTGTCCACGGATTGTTTGCATTGCTAGCAGTTGTTTGAGGTCTTTCTTGAAACGCATGACATGATTTGACGATTAAAATGATAAAGGCAATTAGGAATAACCGCATATTTTCCCATATTACCATACCATGTTTACATGATCAATTAGTTAACCCGTTGAGCTTAATCCTATTTTTTCGGTGACATACCACATTACTTGCCTAGACCTTTTTCTTGTATTGGCCTTACATTAATTTGAACCCACATTGTCAAAGGCTAGTAGAGTGCTTAAGGGAGTAATAAGGTGTGCAAGGAGGGGTTTATTGTTGGTCATACTTTTGGGGAAATATTGAAATTGGGTTTGTTTACTTGATAGTCGACATATGTAATAAATTATGGGATCATTGTTATTGTTTATATTATTGTTGTGTTCTATTTAGCTCTCGGAAAAAAAAAAGAGAAAAAAATACAAAAAAATGAAAAAGAAAAAAAAAACAAAAGAAAAAAAAAAGAAAAAAAAACAGAAGAAAAAAAATATTATGAGAGCATGTTTGTGTTGTTGTGATCCTATTTCAGTCGACTAGTCGAGTGTTTGTTTTAGTAAAAATTATGTGGGGGGGGGATATGGTGTTGTGTGTGATTTATTATGGTACTTACTAGCTTTTGACACTTCACCTGTTTTGGCTTATTTGACATACCTTGTCCCTAGCCCCATTACAACCCAATTAAAGACCTTTTGATTATCGTCATTGATGTATGTTGTGTTAAGAGTTAGATTGATACCAAATGTCAAGCATGCTTATGATTTTGTTGGAATTGAGTGATACACTTACCCTTGTTCTTGAGTGAATATTCTTTTGTGAGTGGATTGTGAGTGTTTGCTTGTTCTGGCGTATGAGATCCCGAGTGTTGTCTCAAAGATGTACTCTTGTAGGCTTAGCATGTTTACTAACTTATTCTTACACTTGACATGGGCTTGTGAGAACTTATGCATGTTCATTGAGTAGACTATGTGAATACTTGCACTTTCGACACCATGACATTGCGTATTTACTTTGATTCTTAAGTTGATATGGCATGAGAGGATTTGAAGGTATGGTAGATTAGATTAATTTCATTTTCATAGTAGTTGCATTCATGCATTGCATTGCATTAGGTAAATGGATTTTGTGGGTACATTCGCTATAGGCCCTCACGAGACCTTACTCGTCCACTAGGGCTGCCTAGGGGTTTAAAGGGCTTGTTGCATATGCCAAATGCAACCGTGATCACCTACGGAAGTGGTACTAGTTAGTTAGTTAGTTGTAATTGTTTATGCTTGAGGACAAGCATTGGTTTAAGTTTGGGGGTGTGATAAGTGGATTTATATCCACTTGGAACATTCTAAATCGGCTTAAATTGATTGTCTTGGGCTCAAGTTTCTGGTAGTTTTGATGTGTTTTGCTTAGTTGTGCAGATTTACGAGAATGTTGACTAAGGTGGATGCTTCTATAATTTTTTGGGAATTAATTGATTAAAATTCGGATTTTCTGGGAAGGCTGCGCAGCTTACACTGTTTTGGCCATATCTGGAGTTCTGTAAGTCCGTTTTCAGTGATCTTACTGCCCACGCGAAGCCTGGGAGATTTTCTACAACTTAGGATAGGATTCCCAAGAGCAAATTGCGCCATGTAGGAGCAATCTGCGCGAAGAACAGACTGCTGGGCGCAAGTTGCCCTGCAAGTTGCCCCTGAAAAATACAGTTTTTACTATTTTGGCCATATCTTGAGTTCTACAACTCCGTTTGGGGCCCGTAAGCAGTCCACGCGAAGATAACGAGATTCTCTATCATTCTAAGGTGGTCCAGAAGCCCAATTACGTCTGGAACGGCTCTGGAAAACAGAAGAAAAGTCAGCTACGAATTTCCCTTAAAAAACAGAATCAGTTTAGGAAACGTATCTTGCAGAAATTCTATTATAATTCTGTTTTGGTATTTTCTTGCTGGGCAAGATGTCTAGAGCCTATATAAACACATCCAACCCTTGTAAATATCATTAGGAAGATCATTATCATTAGAGACACAATTACATATCAATTACTTAGGTTTATTTGTATATTTTCATACTTTGTTTTTATCATGGTTTCATCAGATCCCATGATGACGAGAGGTTCAATTATGAACTAATCGTTGTCATGGGATTCTAACGGATTTATTTATGGAGCTTTAGTATCTTGATGCTTTAAAGATCTGTGTGTGATGTATATTTGATATCCTCGTATGGTTGTGTTTCATGTATTTAGATGCGTAGCTAACATCTAATTTGTTAATCTCTTGTGAAGTGAAAGTGGATCTTGAGATTTAGAACTTGCCATGCTAGCATAGGTTCATAATTGTTATCAATATGATTGTGGTGTGAGATGAGAATACTTATACTGCCCTGTGTGATCTTTATGGATAACTTGTTCTTCAACCGTTATGTTTTCAAATTCTATAGAGATATAGGGTCTAAACATAATAGGTGTCTATTCATCTTCTATCTCTTTTGTGGATGTATGTTTAGTTTGGTATTCGTATACTGAGAAGTAGCGTATACTTGTTTCGTGTTATCCGATCAGATATCATAACCATTGCATATAGTGATTAAAGGCGTCAGATCTAAGCAAAGTATTTAATGAAGTTAGGATTCCATGTTTACTCTTGCAGACGTAATTAGATTTTAATTCTTGTTAGTTAATTAATTCTTAGTTTTGTTAATTTGTGTCTTAGTTAATTTAGTTTAATAAACCCAATATTGTTATTGTCTTAGCAGTGCATAATAACCATACATTGTTGCATAGGCATATTTACTGAATAGAACCATAACTTGATCCCTGTGGGAACGAATTTGGACTTAACCTTATATATTACTTGTGACCACGTACGCTTGCGTGATTTAGTGTAAACAAGTTTTTGGCGCCGCTGTCGGGGATCATCGGTGTTTTATTTTTGGTTTATGTGCTTGTCAATAGTGGTCGTTAGAGTTCACTGACTCAGATTTCTTTTTCTCATCTATTCTTGTAGTTAGTTGGTGTTTCAGGTACTTGTCAGAGAGCATTGACGTTGAAGATGGATTTTCTAAATTACTATGGAGTTCAGCAGGTGGCTAGTGTTTGTGAGCTATGTGCGGGCGCACATGAGACGTATCAGTGCTGGAGCAACCATGGTGGTATTCAACAGCCTCAGCAATGTGACCGGTGTTTGGGCGTTCATGATCCATCACAATATTGTTACTACGGAGGAGTTGATCCATATGTCACTTATGAAGAACAACCATATTTTCAATACTATCCTCAACAGTACCAGCAAGATGTTCCAGATATGTCATATGTCTTTGGTAGTGAAGAGTTTCAACATCAGCAACCTACTCCTACTTATCAATCAGATGATGATTTGAAAGAGATTAGGAAGGAGATTAGGATGCTTGCAGAGAATAATGAGAAGCTTATCAAATCTATGGGGACATTAGCTGCTCAAGTTTTGAGAGTCTTGGAACAAGAGAATCAACAATTCATACCAGAAGCAATTCCAGAAAATAACGATGACTTGGAGCAAGGTACTGCATGCTTAATTGAAGAAGACAAATTCCAAGAGGAGGAGAGTGTTCACAAGCCATGTGAGGAATTTGATCAAGCTAGTGAGGTGGATGATTTGGAAAGGGCACTATTTGAGACAGACACTGATGAGCTACGCAAATTTCAAGAATTGTTTTGTGCGAACCTAGAAGACACTGTTGGGCTACAGAAATTTCAAGAATTGGTATGTGCGAACCAAGAGGTTGATGATCATGAGAAAGATGCAGGTCTTCTACTTGTCTCAGAGTATAAAGATGGAGGTAGCGCATTAGAGCCAATGGAGGAAGTTCTTTTTGAGGAACCAAAGGTTTCAGCAATTTACATTTACCCTCCTCCATTATATTCAAGCGAAGCCCGAGTGTTGTTCTACAAATTGTCAGATTTTGGGTCAACAGATGAAGGCATTGGAAGAGGACATGGTTGTTACATGAATAGGCCAAGCGAGGAGAAAAGGCAGAAAGTGTGCCGCCGAGATGATGATGAAGTATTGCGAAGAGAGGACTAGGCGAATTATTATCATCCTTAATGGAGACTTGGAAGTAACGTCAAGCTATTGACGTTAAAGAAGCGCTTCGTGGGAGGCAACCCACGCATTAGTGTAGGAAAAAAAAAATTTTGAATATTGTTTTAAAAAAAAAAAAAAAAAAAAGGCACGAAAATTTTCAACTGCCACAGAAACCAGTCTAGGCCGCAGCGCCATGTTTGAGGCCACAGCGCCGTACCACCTCTGTCCATGTACTGTGTGGCGTGGGATTGTTGTAAAGAAAGAAAAAAAAACATAAAAAATCTGCCGACAGGAATGAGGCAAGGCGCAGGAGATTGGATGTAAAATGGTGAAGTTTGCCGCGCGTGTAAATCAACGGGCCAGCTTTTCACGTGCCGCGTCACAGCAGCCGCCAGCCGTATCTTGCATTAATAATTGTCCAGGAGATAGTTAAAACATAAAAGTTGTTGAGAATTGTGTGCTTTATAGGCTTACAAAATTTCGTAATTATTGAACATGTATAGGAAGAGTTATGAGGGATTAAGTGAACACCATTATGATGAAATTCTGTTTTCTGGGTAGCAACTGCCCTGTTCTGGTCGTGCAGTTCTGGGTCGGTTAATCCCTGTTATGGGCAGTGGGTATAAGTAGAAGTTGTTGCTTATCTTTTCTAGTTTATTTACACGCTAATTTTGCGTGAATTGGATTAGCGAGTAAAAAGTTATGCATGTTTTAGTAAGTCCGCGCAGAGCAGAAATTTTTGTGTCCGGTTTTTGAGTTTGTTCAGTTCGTTTTTGGTTTAAATAAAATGTTTTGGAGCTGATATTTTTATGGTATGTTCACTAGACTTTTTAGATCCTCTCTACAAAATTTGGTAATTTTTGAATGTAGGATCGAATTATGAAAAATGTTTTAGTACGATGTGCGCAGTGGCGTTTTAAAGCTTCAGATTTGTCATCCTGTTTTGGGGAGTAATTTTGAGTAAGTTAAAGACCTTATTTGAAGGAGGCATATAAATGAAAGTTGTTAGTTATGATCATATTTAGCTGATTACCAAGTTTGGTATGCAGTGGATTGATGGTTAATGCTTTATCGTAGAATTTCTAAGGTGTTATAGTCGAAAATGATAAGAAATGATGATTGGAAGTGGGAATGATATTGGGTTGTGTTGGTAAATTTTTGTGATGAATTGAGATGGTAATTGAGGTGTTTTTACACCGGGAAATGTCCATGTTACGAAGAGGTCATGTCCAATTTTCTGTAGGAATGACATGCACTTAGACCTAAGAATGTGTGATTGATTTTAGTGGGTGATTGGAGAAATGAAAAGAGTTATAGAATTTGATCATTTTAAGATCAGTTGCTTCGTAAATATATGAGTAGATTTATTTGAGAATATGTGATTGAAGAGTTTGGTGACGCTTGTTCAGGTTTCGGAGAAGTGGGGGTGAGGAACGGTTAGGCTGCTTGGATAGCGGTGGTTGTAAGTATATCTTGCTGTGATAAATTGAAGATAATGCGTTATATTTCTGTTAACATATTTACTGTGTTTTAAACCCTATGTGTATTTTGTGTTATGCGGGTAGAAATGTGAATTTGTGGATTTTTAAAAGAAATATATCTTTTAAATCGAGGTGTTTAAATTGTGATTTTTATATTATTATATATGAATGCTTGTTAAACTGTTTTTAACTGGTATATGTTGAAATGTGTTTTTGAGGAAAACTGAGCAGACTGGCATTGACAGTGAATCACCCCCTTAATTGGGACCAGTAGAACCTCCAGAAATGGAGACCAGTAGAACCTCCAGAAATGGAGACAGTATGAACCTCCAGAAATGGAGACAGTATGAACCTCCAGAAATGGAGATTTGGTTGAACTTCCAGAAATGGAAACTTTGTGAACTTCCCGAAATAGGAAGTGAAGGCCGGGGAACCCCACTGGTAGAACTTCCAGAAATGGAAATTGTGTGAACTTCCCGAAATAGGAAGTAAAGGCCGGGGACCCCCACTAGTAGAACTTGATGAACTTGTCGTGACTAGAATGCCCAGTTTTTCCTCACGTAAATTGGGAAGTTTATATTTTATTATAAATTGTGAATTGTGAAATGTTGTTGATTGCTTATATGCAATATTGTGAAAATGCTTTAAGATTCAGATTGTTGTGAAATTGTGTTGAGGTTCAGAATATTGTGAAATCAAACTATTTACGAAATGATTACTCAGTTTTAAAAGATGAGTACTTTGGCAGAACTCTGATTGTAGTGTGAATTATATTTTATTATAAACTGTGTTGTGATGAATATTTTCGCAGAACTCGGATTTCGGCGTGATTTTATATTTTATTATAAATTATCAATGTTGTGCTGACATATTGGCAGGAATCTGGTTTCGGTGTGAGTTATAATTTCTATAAACTTTGTAGTGATAATGATTTCCAAAACTAAATTATTTTTATAAAACTTCAGGGGATCACTACAAAATATACTTACTGAGCTTTATAGCTCATTCCTTTATTTTATAAATTATCACAGGAAGATGCTAAAGATTTCAGAAGAATACTAGGAAAGGTAGATAGAAGTGATGGACCATTAGAGCTGGTGATTGTGCTTCACGTACTGGAGTGTAGATTGACTTGGTGGAAGCACTTGTTGTGGACTTTGGTTGTATGTTGATGCCAGGTAAGTCAGGACAGAGTTGATTGTGACTATACCGATTGTAGTATACTTTAAATAGTAATTGCGATGCGCTGTGTGTGGTACCATTTTGGTGAGATAGACTTTTGTTATAGAGTTGAATTGTTGAATTGAAAAATCAGGGGATAGTCCTATTTATGAATACTTCATGCCGAAATTTAAAAAAAAAATTATCAGGATGAATCAGGTTGTGATGTAGTTTGACGGACCCTCGAGCCGGTTCTTTCCAGAGGAAATCGAACCGGGGTCGGGGGCGTCACAGGTGGTATCAGAGCTATGGAGTAAAAGAGTGAGATATGTACAAAGATAAAGTGTTGTATGACTTAAATTGTCAAGGAACTAAGGATTTGAAGAAGGGATGTGTAGAATTTGAAGTTTTCGAGGAATAAGATTGTAAGAGCAAAGGTTTCTCGCATGTGAAGAGAAGTTAAGTTTTAGGGTCTTGAGTTGGTAAGATCCTTAGTAAATGTTGGAGAACATGAGGGCTCGTGTGGGGTTATAGTAGATTAGTAGATATAGTACTAAGGAGTAAGACAGTAAGTATACTCATCAAGGATATTGGTTAAAAAAAAAATTATTGAGGATTTTAGAGCATGAATCAATTTGGAGGATATAGATTACTGAAATACTTTTGAGGAGTGATGGAAAGCATTTAGTGATACATGTGATTTTTAGGATGTGCGAAATTGTCGAAGATTATAATTCGATGATAGTGGTTATTTCTTGTTTGAGGATTTAGTTGTTTTGATGAGATAAACTTGTAGAATTGAGCATACGATTTGGCAACTAGATTATTCATTGAGAGATGTGATTTTTGGCATGTGATCTCGTTGTTCGAGAATATATTTTGTTTCGAGGATTAGAAGTGAGAAAAGCCATGAGTTTTGGAAGTTTATGTGAATAAAATTTTAGATAGAATACTACTAGATATATATGATGAATTCACGAATGTGTGGGAATTAGAAGAGTTTTAATTTGAAGTGCATGATAATAGTTTGATGTGATTGATTTGGGAAGCAATAATTATTTTCTAGATTTTTGACACGACTCTGAGAATATCTTTTGAGGATTTAATTTTTTTTGTTCAGGGATAAACGTGTAACCCTGAATGTAAGGATTTTGGGAATTAGAATACTGTTGATGACGTGATTTTAGCAACTACGAATAGATATTTGTATTCAAGAAGCGAGCTTTGTTATTGTGGACGTAGATTAATATTTATTTTAATATTTGAGGATTATGAGGTTATTAATTTTAAGAGCCTTCTTTTGAGATTTAGACGATATTGGGATTTAAGATTTTCAGAATATGAGGTTTTAATTGTTATTAGTAATAAGAATTTGATCGATTACATTGATACAAGGAACTTTTGGGAAAAATCATTGAGACGTGTATGATGGATTCAAGATTAAGTATTTCGAGTGATGATGCATAAATTTATTTAAGATTGATTTAAGATTGATATTGTGACGTGGATTGAGATTGATATAAGCATTTTGGGATAAATAGAAATTGAGAATATATTATTGAATTAAGTTCAATTATTTTCAGCGTATATGAATGAGAAAGGTTATTAAGTGTAGACCGGAGGCGTCACAAGTGTGACATAGTTTGGAAAGAAGAAAAAGAGAAGGAAAAAGGAAGTGATGGGATGTTATATGATAATCTTGGAATGTGATGACATTTGAGAATTTGTGGCTTAAATTTAGGATCTCGTAATTTGGTTCTAAAGATGCTTATTGAAAATAGCAGTGGTTGGGAATTTTTGGGAATATACACATTATGGAATTTGGGATATATGATAAATAGTATCATGAGTATGCTTCTTGTGTCAGGACGAGATGATTCAACTTCGAGAGTAAGAACGATAAGAACTGATGGTAGGATTCTAGAAAGGGAAATCTTGATAATGCGATTTAGCTGAAAATTTCGAGAGCTACAAGAGGAGGATGCTAAGGACCGTGATGATAATTTTCTTTTGTTACAGTTTTTGTTGGAGACTACGTGTATGCTAGCTTATACATCTTTACCTTTTGGGTATTGTACAAGAGAGCATGTAGAACGCGACATGTGGATGATTGTAGAGTTGCGTATTGATGACCGGTGAAAGACCATATTACAAGTACTTGAGATGATTTTGAATTGTAAAGGAAATATGATGATTACGATGATAAAGTGGGTGTGTATTCTCAAATGGGAGATATATACAAATGATGATGAGTAAGTATATGTGTGTACTGAATTACTGTTGATTTTCGACCGTGAGGGATATCTTGATTTTTTTGATTGATGATTTTTGGATGAGAAGTGAGTATTCTTACATTGATATCGTGAATTGTTGATGCTTCCTTATTGGAAGTAAAGCTTAACCGGTTGGTTAGCTGGTCGGGAACCCCAATAGTAGAACTTGTGAACCTATCATGTCTGAATACTCATTTTCATAATCCTTGTGTGGTGATTGTGATGAATTATTGATGATACTCTTTTGAAGATTCTTATAATAATTTTAGAAGAAGATTAAGGCCTATAACTAAAATCATGTGAAGAGATTGTATTCGTGAGAAGTGCTGCAGAGCAACTTTCAGGTTGAAGAGTCAACCAAGAATTGGAATATGAACCGATAGATGTTCAAGAGAGTTTAAAATTTGAGAAAACCCCGTAGAGACAATGATTGACAAGAGCAGATGTTAAGAATGAAGGTAGTACCTCTGATAAATTTTGTGTGACATAATCATGATGTTAAAGAAGAACTTGGAGACCAGAAGACAGTATGAGGGGGAAGTATCCCACTTTGTTTTGATGAGGCCATGTGTGCTCAATTTCGAGGACGAAATTTTTCTAAGGGGGGAAGGATGTAACATCCCGATTCCGAAAATATTAATTCTGATTATTTTATTGGGAATATGATTTATTTCGGTTAAAATTTGAACCATTTTGGAGATAATAAAGGATTTAGCGACCGAGACGATGAATTGTGGATTTTGAGGAATAAGTTCTTTTATTGGTTAAGGATTAAATTATTATGTCAAATAATAATTATTTGACGGTGGATGATTTTTTAGGAATTTTCGGGGAAATTTGCAAGTGGATTCGTAATTATTTAAAATACGAGATTTTAGGAGATTTAATAACTTTATTTTATAAAGTTAAGAAGTAGAATTTATTTTGAGAAGTAAGTGGATAATTGTTTTATCGAAACAATTACAAGTGGAATAAAGAGATGAAATTATGGAAATATGGATAAGTAGTAGAAAGAAGGGCATTTTGGTCTTTTTGCAATCTAGATATTTAGATAAGGGGATAAGCTTTTATCCACCCATCTCCACCATAAAAATCAGCCATGGAAGGAGAAGAAAGAGGGAGAGAAAAAGAGAGGAAGAGAGAGAAGAGAGGAAAAGAGAGAGAAGGAAGAGAGAAAGGAGATAAAGAGAGAAGAAGAAAGAGAAGAAGAGAAGAGTAGATGAAGCTCCACTCCCCCATCTCCATAGAAGCAGCTGAATAAGAAGAAGAGCAAGAGAGGAAGAGAAGATCAAGTTTGATTATAAGCAAAGAAGGTATAAAACCTTTGATTTCAAGCTTTAATTTCAGATTTTCTGCCAAGGCTACTGCCCTGTTTTGGGTTTAAATTTTGGAAGCTTTAACAGTCTAATTTGATGATAGTTAAAACATAAAAGTTGTTGAGAATTGTGTGCTTTATAGGCTTACAAAATTTCGTAATTATTGAACATGTATAGGAAGAGTTATGAGGGATTAAGTGAACACCATTATGATGAAATTCTGTTTTCTGGGTAGCAACTGCCCTGTTCTGGTCGTGCAGTTCTGGGTCGGTTAATCCCTGTTATGGGCAGTGGGTATAAGTAGAAGTTGTTGCTTATCTTTTCTAGTTTATTTACACGCTAATTTTGCGTGAATTGGATTAGCGAGTAAAAAGTTATGCATGTTTTAGTAAGTCCGCGCAGAGCAGAAATTTTTGTGTCCGGTTTTTGAGTTTGTTCAGTTCGTTTTTGGTTTAAATAAAATGTTTTGGAGCTGATATTTTTATGGTATGTTCACTAGACTTTTTAGATCCTCTCTACAAAATTTGGTAATTTTTGAATGTAGGATCGAATTATGAAAAATGTTTTAGTACGATGTGCGCAGTGGCGTTTTAAAGCTTCAGATTTGTCATCCTGTTTTGGGGAGTAATTTTGAGTAAGTTAAAGACCTTATTTGAAGGAGGCATATAAATGAAAGTTGTTAGTTATGATCATATTTAGCTGATTACCAAGTTTGGTATGCAGTGGATTGATGGTTAATGCTTTATCGTAGAATTTCTAAGGTGTTATAGTCGAAAATGATAAGAAATGATGATTGGAAGTGGGAATGATATTGGGTTGTGTTGGTAAATTTTTGTGATGAATTGAGATGGTAATTGAGGTGTTTTTACACCGGGAAATGTCCATGTTACGAAGAGGTCATGTCCAATTTTCTGTAGGAATGACATGCACTTAGACCTAAGAATGTGTGATTGATTTTAGTGGGTGATTGGAGAAATGAAAAGAGTTATAGAATTTGATCATTTTAAGATCAGTTGCTTCGTAAATATATGAGTAGATTTATTTGAGAATATGTGATTGAAGAGTTTGGTGACGCTTGTTCAGGTTTCGGAGAAGTGGGGGTGAGGAACGGTTAGGCTGCTTGGATAGCGGTGGTTGTAAGTATATCTTGCTGTGATAAATTGAAGATAATGCGTTATATTTCTGTTAACATATTTACTGTGTTTTAAACCCTATGTGTATTTTGTGTTATGCGGGTAGAAATGTGAATTTGTGGATTTTTAAAAGAAATATATCTTTTAAATCGAGGTGTTTAAATTGTGATTTTTATATTATTATATATGAATGCTTGTTAAACTGTTTTTAACTGGTATATGTTGAAATGTGTTTTTGAGGAAAACTGAGCAGACTGGCATTGACAGTGAATCACCCCCTTAATTGGGACCAGTAGAACCTCCAGAAATGGAGACCAGTAGAACCTCCAGAAATGGAGACAGTATGAACCTCCAGAAATGGAGACAGTATGAACCTCCAGAAATGGAGATTTGGTTGAACTTCCAGAAATGGAAACTTTGTGAACTTCCCGAAATAGGAAGTGAAGGCCGGGGAACCCCACTGGTAGAACTTCCAGAAATGGAAATTGTGTGAACTTCCCGAAATAGGAAGTAAAGGCCGGGGACCCCCACTAGTAGAACTTGATGAACTTGTCGTGACTAGAATGCCCAGTTTTTCCTCACGTAAATTGGGAAGTTTATATTTTATTATAAATTGTGAATTGTGAAATGTTGTTGATTGCTTATATGCAATATTGTGAAAATGCTTTAAGATTCAGATTGTTGTGAAATTGTGTTGAGGTTCAGAATATTGTGAAATCAAACTATTTACGAAATGATTACTCAGTTTTAAAAGATGAGTACTTTGGCAGAACTCTGATTGTAGTGTGAATTATATTTTATTATAAACTGTGTTGTGATGAATATTTTCGCAGAACTCGGATTTCGGCGTGATTTTATATTTTATTATAAATTATCAATGTTGTGCTGACATATTGGCAGGAATCTGGTTTCGGTGTGAGTTATAATTTCTATAAACTTTGTAGTGATAATGATTTCCAAAACTAAATTATTTTTATAAAACTTCAGGGGATCACTACAAAATATACTTACTGAGCTTTATAGCTCATTCCTTTATTTTATAAATTATCACAGGAAGATGCTAAAGATTTCAGAAGAATACTAGGAAAGGTAGATAGAAGTGATGGACCATTAGAGCTGGTGATTGTGCTTCACGTACTGGAGTGTAGATTGACTTGGTGGAAGCACTTGTTGTGGACTTTGGTTGTATGTTGATGCCAGGTAAGTCAGGACAGAGTTGATTGTGACTATACCGATTGTAGTATACTTTAAATAGTAATTGCGATGCGCTGTGTGTGGTACCATTTTGGTGAGATAGACTTTTGTTATAGAGTTGAATTGTTGAATTGAAAAATCAGGGGATAGTCCTATTTATGAATACTTCATGCCGAAATTTAAAAAAAAAATTATCAGGATGAATCAGGTTGTGATGTAGTTTGACGGACCCTCGAGCCGGTTCTTTCCAGAGGAAATCGAACCGGGGTCGGGGGCGTCACACTGTTCCATTTTCAACCATAAAATTATACTTACAACTCATTAAAAATTGAGCCTTTAAGCTTCTTATATACATTATTGTGGATTGTAGCACTCCCCAATCTCTTATACCGATTAATGTCCCTGGTAAATGATGTGCACTCCCCAATCTCTTATACTGATTTGGGGGGGGTCTTGATCTCATTGGTATAGGGAATTTTTACTTAGTTGGAAAATTCTATTTCTCTTTACTGGTTTAACATAGTTTTTAATCTCGTTACATTTCAGAAGAACTTCTTCAAAGAAAGTTGGAAGGCGATAGTCATATAGTACTTGCATAGACTTGCATGATATGCTCTCCAGTATCTTAATTACCTACCCAATGCGGTAATTAAAAAAAAACATCGTTGGACACGCTTATTGACTTCATCGGGTAAGTCAATTTGGTCTTGATCTCATTGGTATTGGGAATTTGTACTTTGTTGTAAAAAAAATTCATTCTCTTTCTCTTTACTGGTTTAACATAGTTTTTAATCTCGTTACATTTCAGAAGAACTTCTTCAAAGAAAGTTGGAAGGCGGTTGTCATATAGTACTTGCATGCTATGCTCTCCAGTATCTTACTTACCGACCCAATACGACAATTGCAAAAACATCGTTGGACACATTTATTGACTTCATCTGGTAAGTCAATTTGGTCTACTGTTGTAATTGACCTACTTTTCGGACCATGAAATTTCATAATTTCATTACTCGAAACAGAACCCAGTCGTAACAAAGAATTATAAAATCCTAAACTGAGTCAAAACTCAAGTTTATGAAATTCATGGAGACACGGTATAACATCCAAGTCCACAACCGAATGTATACCAGACCCAATAACCCCTCTTATTGGGTCGACGTCCTCGTCGAGCCCACAAACACACTTACTGAACCCGGGCAGTGCCTTTGCACTTCCAGTCGGGCAGAGCTCTGATACCATTTATAATAACCCGGGTCAAATTCCGAGCCTTTTTTGAAAATTGGATCGAGTCCCAATCACGAATCCGAAATAAGTCAGAGTAAACTTGCCTAAATGCAGCCAACTTGGGTAAACAACAAGCCCACCACAGGCCCCCAAAAGATAATGATTTGTTGGTGCACTTAGTAGTGGTACTTTGCCTTATAAACTGAACAGAATTCCCAAATCTCCTCGATGTGGGACTGGGGTGTTACACACAGATCCTTAACTAATTAAAGACGATGTTGCCTATAAGTTCCAAACTATTTTTTTTACCATTCTTTTCCAAATACACTAATGGGATGCTGAGCACATCTATATCTCAAATATACTAATGTTAATTTTAATTGGCAACAACAATCTCAAATATACTAATGTTAATTTTAATTGGCAAAAACTGAGCGCAAAAGTGAAATGGAGTATCTAACCTAAAATACATGATTGTTGATTTGTGTGATGCCCTGATTGTCCCCGCAGCCTTTTTTACATGTATCATGATGTTCACCGGGCAACATTAGCTGATTCGAATGCAGTACTACCAAAGTACTTCAATTGCTAAAAGAATGTAAGGAAGCCACCAAAATGCAACTGGAAAATAAACAAAATCGCCAAAAATTACATTACTAACCACCGAAATATTTTAATCTTTACGATAATCTATATCATATGAACAGACCAACTAAATTCAAATTCCCAATACGAGAATCTAGCTTCTAAGGCGAAGCAAAACATTTCTTTGATATAGAACATCTTAATATCATATAGTACAATTATGTATAAAAATTAATGAATCAAAAAATGACTATCTAAAGTTATAGATACATATACAAACATAAGATTGAATTTCAAATTCAGTAAGGATAAACAGTGCAATTGAAAGGGGTTTTGGAGGATTACCTGCGAAATGAAAGATTTTAAAGTGATGGAAAGCTGTGGACACTATCGACGTAACCTTGAAAATCAGCCGGAGAGAAACGGATAGACAAAAATATAAAGACTTAATTGCCGGAGGAAGCCTCAACTATTTTTTTTTTTGGAAAATGTTAACCACAGCCCGTACGGCCATGGTTAAGGTGTTATGTTGTACTCCTCCGTCCCTCTAGGTTTTTATCATATGCGGACCAATGTCCGGTACGGATTTTAAGGTGCATTTTAAGGATAGTTCTATAATTTATTTTTAAAATTTTCTTTTTTTTATAAAGTAGGATTGTTCTATTTTTATACAAAAAATGAAAATATCAAAAATAAGTTATAGAACTATTCTTAAAATGCACCTTAAAATGCGTGTTAGACATGCAGTTTTTTATGTAAAGAAATGAGAGGGACAGAGGGAGTAGTTTTTAATTGGCTCAAGGTTGTGCCCCACTTGCAAAAAAGTAGGTGCCCCCATGCATTCACATAAATCATCCAATAAAAATCCACTGCATGACAAAAATTAATCTTTAAACATAGCCCTAAGGGTTGTTGTTAACAGGACCCTTTTTTTGTATAAAAATGGCCCGAGTATTATTTTAAGCAGATCATCAAAATTAATATAAAAACAGCTGTTTATTTTCATTTTTGGGCCATTTTGTGTTAAAAAAACATTGTTCAGTCATCATGTTATAATTAAGTCATAAATTGAATACACTCATATGTTTAAAAAAAATAGTTAGGTCATCACACTATCTAATTTTATACTTGGGCCATTTTGTGTAAAAAAATTAGTTGAGGCCATCCTCGTGCAATTAAGTCAAAAAATAAAATGTAGTATTGTTTTGTTACGATGGCAAACATGTTAATCAGCAAAAATCAATGGTATTTTAGTAATTTGACAATGGGTTTTTTTACTCATTTAACCCCTATGTTTTCCTATTATAAAGAGAAAGATATATAATCTATATTGTACTCCCTCTGTCCCTCTCATTTCTTTACAGTTTTTTTCACTGCTTGACACGCATTTTAAGGCTCCTAAAAAATATAGTTCCATAACTTATTTTTTTAACTTTTTTTGTATAAAAATAGATCAATTCTATTTTTATATAAAAAAAGAAAATTTTAAAAATAAATTATGAAACTATTCACAAAATGCACCTTGAAATCCGTGTCAGAATTACGTCCCCCAAGGTAAAGAACCAAGGGGGACAGAGGGAGTACTATAATAAGCGAAAAGGGATATAATTTGTAGTTTGGTTATCCCTCATTCACAACCTATAGATCTTCAACTAATTCACAACCTATAGATCTTCAACTCAAATAGATCATGACCGTTAGATACAATAATACTAAAAGTTGGAAGTCTAATGTTCGAATCCCGTCAACAACATTAAATATAAAATTAATACTATATAGATTGGTTGAAGTTTCGATTTCCACTAACAGCATATTAATTTAGATGTAATACTAAAAGTTATTTATATACAAGGTCTAAAATTTGAATTCTTCTAACAGATTAAAAGTAATGTTTATAATATTATATATACTAAACTATAAGTAAATTAAAAAAATTAAAAGTAACCCATGCTTTGCACGGGCTATAAGCTAGTAGATAATAATATTTGGGGATGGAATTTCTAAAGCACACAATAGAGAAGTTCTTTAGTGCACCTTAAATCTTGTATTTTATTATTATTATTATTGATAACCCAACCATACGGATGAAAAGTTTATGTCGAAATAACATTGTATACAAACTTTTATTATATTTGAAATAGTGGAGCATCACTTTTATAATAATACTATTTTTTTTATATATTCAACGACACAGATTTATCATAATCTTGTTGCTATAAATTTATAGTTTCCAAATAATTAAATTACACGAAAATTTGTACATTCACGTATTTTTGTATGACTTTAACATCCGTACGGTTGGATTGTTCAAATAATAATTAATTTATCATATTTTAAGCCACACTAATAGAGAACTTCTCTATTGTGTGCTTTAGATACTCTTTTCCCATAATTATTTTTAAAGATATTGATGACATGTATTTTGTCGCATAAAAAATGTTTTTGAAATCTAATATTGATAAATTGTTGGAGTCATGCTTCAATATTTATTGAAGGCTGATTTGGTGGCAAGAATCGGTCAAGAAATAAATCTCAATTATGTTTTCATTTATTTCTAGATTTTAGTTTTTATTTTGTAAGCCTATATAAAGGACTTGATCCTTAGGCAATAAGATGTATCAAACTTATATTAAATATATATCAATCTTCATGCTCATGTCTTCTCCAACTATGCCTCTCTATTATAAACCTTAAAAAACCAACATGGTATAAGAGCTCTCTTCTTAAGGGACCTATGTTTTTGATAAAAATACCATGACCCATAACCATATAAAAAAATAATGCCCCATAAACCATAAACATAAACCATAACCATACACATAAACATAACAATAAATCTTGTCTATATTCTAAGTCATGGAAGCTGATTCCACAAAAAAAAATTAGAGTTTAATCCTGAAGTATATGATGGAGACGACTGTAATTTGTGGTCGGTATACATGAAAAGATCTACAAGAACAAGAAGAAAACAAAAACAAAAGCAACACACTATAGTATGAAGATGATATTTTTTATGTTGATGTGGACAAGGCAATAAAAAATATTGAAGCAAGGAGGAGTGTTGGAATTATGCTTCAATATTTACTGAAAGCTGATCTGGTGATAAGAATCGGTTAAGGAATAAATCTCAATTAAGTTTTCATTTATTTCTAGATTTCAGTTTTTATTTTGTAAGCCAATATAAAGGACTTGATCCTTAGGCAATAAGATGTATCAAACTTATATCAAATATATATATATATATATATATATATATATATATATATATATATATATATGCTAGCGTTCAAATAGAAATCAATATTAGAATAGAAACTAGAAACTTACCATATCCATTAATATTTTAAATTATAACAAAATATACACATGCAACTTTTTTTCAATCCCTTTTGTCCCTGTTCCCACCTCATCCCGTTAGCATACTTACTGCCCCAACTTTTTCACCAGAATATACCCACCTACATATACATACAAGTATATGTGTATATCACCACTTCCAATATAATTTTCATAAATTCTAATGCCAATCTGACGACTTCCAGATCCGATACGTTATGCCTTCACCGTTTGTGGGAAAAAGTAGTCTTCTTTACATTTCTCTCTCCCCCCCTCTTTTGGATCCATCATTGTTTCTCGGTTCTCTCACATATTTACCTTCCATTTACATCAACATCGATCCACATATACGCCATTTACACTTTTAATTATAATCACTATCTCAAATCACTGAACGTGATCTATATAACATACTTAAAAATCACCATTTATATAGTAATATAAATCATTGAAAATTGGGGATTTTCAAAGTACGAAATTGGTGATTTTTGCATTGTGAATTGGTGATTTTCGGAGTATAAATTAGTGATTTACATTTAGGCTTGGTGGTTACAGGCTTGCAACGACAATTTTGTTGAATGAAGAATAAGGTGGTGAGGCAACGATGGTGGCTACGACATGTAAGCTTACTTTTTTGTTTGGAACAAGTGAGAATTCTAGTAAAAAGTGTTGAATTGTTTTGTGGCAATTATAGGTTGAGATTGGGATTCAATTAATGGTGGTATTGTGGTAAACATGAGTAACTAGAAATATGGGTGATATTGAATGGAACGAAATAGAATTGTAGAAGTGCAGTATCTGATCGATATAAGTGCCTGTAATTTACTATTTTATCCATGGTTTCTAGTTTTTAGTTTAATATTGGTTTCTAGTTGATTAAGACCCTATATATATATATATATCAATCTTCATGCTCATGTCTTGTCCAACTATGCCTCTCTATTTGCTTATCTATAAACCTTAAAAATCAACATAAACATTTGCAAAATTTGACATTGGATAAGTAAAAATAACATTATTAGATAAAAATTTTGTATGTAATATTAAATTAAATTCATGGATATGTGTTCATAATGGTACTCACATATAATGCTCTTATATTATATCTAATAAAAAATATGTACATGTAATTATTTTTTATCTCCAATTTAACAATAACCAAAAATGAAATTAAAAATCATTGGAGTCTGAATAAACACTAAATCATTTAAAATTAATTATATAAACAAAATGAAGATCCTCTAACATATTGTCAACTTCATCAACTCCATAAAGGCATGTTACTTTTTTCATACCAAATTACAATGTTAACATAATTTTTATAATAAAAATTTATACTTCCTCCGTCCAGGGATGACAATTTGTCCCGACCCGATGAATACCCGACCCGTTCCGATCTGATTGGGTCTAACCGAACCTGAAATTTTGGATCTGGATCTGGGTTTGGGATTTATTTTTAGACCCGAATAAATTTTGGGTCGGGTTTGGGTTTTGTGCTAACCGAACCGAACCGGACCCAAAACCCGAAAATTGAACCGAACCCATACCAAACCCGGATCCGAAGTATAATATATATATATATATATATATATATATAT